>OY292319.1:14602161-15215914 GCA_958496155.1 Sisyra nigra | reverse complement strand
GGGACAGTGGGAACATTAACTAAGTATCGGCTGCGACGCGTCACACGACTTTCTTTTTAATAAAACCTTAATAAAAGCCATTATCTATCTGTGCATATAATAAAAATGTAACTAAACCGTGACTGCACATTGAATATTTTTTGAAAAATCTTATTTTAAGAGTTATAATTATCGATACAAAGTAGTGGTTCCCAAAGTGGTCCCTATGGACCCCCAGAAGTCCCCGGTATCGCTCAGGGGATCCGTGGAAAGTTTTTATACTATGCATTTATGTAGCTTTTGCATTTGGGGGTCCGTGGGCAAATTTAACTATAAAAGGGGTCCATGAGTCAAAAAAGTTTGTAGAACCACTGACATAAAGGCTAAATTCAGCATATTTTAAATTATTGTCTGTCTGTTACCACGTTACGCAAAAACTACTTGACGGATTTTATTGAAATTTGGTTTGATGGTAATTGACTATCTGACTCAATATCTAGGACACTTTTTCTTGCGGGAATTGTCTCGTTCCCAAGGGAAAATACAGAAAATAATTCGAACAAAAATCACGTCGAAACGATACCATTTTAGATGATAATAATATTACAGTGATGACATTTTCAAAAAAGCAAAAATAAATATAAATCCCTTTTATTTAACAAAAGAATATAATTGTAATCCCAACCTCTTGCCCGGAACCCTCTATATTTGAATTTTTTCCGAAAAAAGTTTCAAATAAAAGTTTAATGATTTGATGAGTCTAATAACCATAGCAAGTTTAAAGAAAATCGTTGGAATCGTTTTCGAAAAAAAAAAAATGGAATAAATTGGGGCTTTTTGCCAGTCCATTCCAACCAAAAGCTTTGCGGTACAACTAGATTACATATAAATAAATAATTCCTGGTGAATTTCGGATACGACTTTCGATACGATGCTGCTACCACATCCAGACCAATTACTAAATAAAAGAAACAATTTTTCGGACTCCAAAGGCCTTCAAACGTGTATTTCCGACGAAAACTCAAAACCGTAATAAACTAATCAGTGTAATGAGGATAAAGCTATACAAATATTGGACGAGACCATGAAAAGCTCAAGAAGAATTAGTAGGCCAGTCAAAATCGACATAACAAATAGCTAAATTCGCAAAACATGATGTATCTCTGATTTTTTAATATGTTGTTTGGACCCACCCATTAGGGCTATATATTCTCAAGTTTGCAACTCCCAAAAAGTTGTGGAAAAATTTTTATTGAGGAAAACCCGTGAAAATTTTGAACTTATTTTAGATTCTGCTCGGTATCTCCTAATCTATGCATTTTTCTTCAAAAGCTGTCCTGTACGTTTTCTAAGAACATCAAATTTGTGACAAATTAAGGACAATCGGAGTTCTGTACGTTAATGGGCCACGGAGTTACGGCACTTTGAAAATAGGCCAGTTTTTTTCAAAAATTGAAAATTTTAGTTTTAGACCTTTTTTGGATCGAAGCTGCGTCAAAAGCGTTGACCCTACAAGAAGAACTTATTGAATATTATTTGTAGACAATTTAATTAGCGTTAAATTAAGTACAAAGCGGGAACTGTAAGACTCGTGGTTCTCTCAAAATTTTAGAGAACCCATATAAGGTAAAATCGCATTTTTATGGCTCAACACCGCCGTCTTCTTCAATGCAGTTTTGCACATTTCCCCAGAGCAAATAACACACATGTCAGAACATCTAGGCCCTTCTTTCAGGCAAGTGGGGCCACCACCCAGCACCCCTTCTTGCATTTACAAGAGAGGTGTTTTAGTAGCTCTCCGGGAGCAGGATCTTGCTGACTGCAATGTGGATGAGTCCAGCCGGGATCATACCTTCTTAAAAATTACTTCATATAGCAAAAAAGTGTTAAGGTACATTTCTGGAAAACTGCAATTTTAACTTTAATGTTTTTTTTTTTTTAAGATTTTGAGGAAACTACATGGCTTACAGATCCCGCTTTGCACGTTAATTGAAGCTAATTAAATTACTTACAAACGTATTTACAATTTTTTCTCGTAGAATTAATGGTTTCGACGCAACTTCAATCCAAAAAAGGTGTAAAAGAAAATTTTAAATTTTCGAAAAAACTGGCCTATTTTCAAAGTGCCGTAACTCGGTAATTCATTGACGTACAGAGCTTCGGTTGGGCTCAATTTTAAACAAATTTAATGTTCTTAAAAAACGTACATAATAGCTTTCGAAGAAAAATGGATGGATTAGGAGTTAAAGTATATATGTATATTTGTAAAGTAAATATAGTTTATATTACAGTTTATTTGTTGTCGCTCTTATTGCTAAATGGGTTGTTAACCATTACTTCTACGAAAAAACTTGTATATATGTTCGTAAGTAATTTAATAAGCTTCAAATTACGTGCAAAGCGGGATCTGTAAGCCTCGTAGTTCCCTCAAAATCTTAAAAAAAAAACATAAAAGTTAAAATTGCATTTTTCCAGAAATGTACCTTAACACTTTTTTGCTATATGAAGTAATTTTTAAGAAGGTATTACCCCGGCTGGACTCATCCACATTGCCAGTCAGCAAGATCCTGCTCCCGGAGAGCTACTAAAACACCTCTCTTGTAAATGCAAGAAGGGGTGCTGGGTGGTGGCTGCATTTGCCTGAAAGCAGGGCCTAGATGTTCTGCGATGTGTGCTATTTGCTCTGGGGAAATGTGCAAAACTACAATGAAGAGGACGACGGTGACAAGCCTCAAATAAACCCTGACGTTCCACCAATACTGGAGTACCCACCAAAATGCGATTTTACCTTATATGGGTTCTCTAAAATTTTGAGAGAACTACGAGTTTTATAGTTCCCGCTTTGTACTTAATTTAATGCTAATTAAATTGTCTACAAATAATATTCAATAAGTTCTTCTCGTAGGGTCAACGGTTTCGACGCAACTTCGATCTAAAAAGGTCTAAAACTAAAATTTTCAATTTTTGAAAAAACTGGCCTATTTTCAAAGTGCCGTAACTCCGTGGCCCATTAACGTACAGAACTCCGATTGTCCTTAATTTGTCACAAATTTGATGTTCTTAGAAAACGTACAGAACAGCTTTTGAAGAAAAATGCATACATTAGGAGATACCGAGCAGAATCTAAAATAAGTTCAAAATTTTCACGGGTTTTCCTCAATAAAAATTTTTCCACAACTTTTTGGGAGTTGCAAACTTGAGAATATATAGCCCTAATGGGTGGGTCCAAACAACATATTAAAAAATCAGAGATACATCATGTTTTGCAAATTTATTGTTGATTTTGACTGGGCTATAGTAGAAAAAACGAAATTCACTTTATATCTATCTATTCACCTAATTATATCAATATACAATGAACTTTCGATAAGTCGAACAATTTTTCCAGTCTCAATTTTTGTCTGTCTTGTTTCTATACAAGTCGAGCTCCTAGACGATGCCACTTTCTATAAGTCGAATGTGAGGTTGCCATTTAATGTTCTCGATTCTAGAATGAAATCAAATTAATGTTTGATCCGTTTTTATGGCCTTGGAAGTTTGACTTATCGAGAGTTCACCATGGTAACAATTTATACCAGAAACTTTGTGCGATCTGTTTCAAGTTGCCAGGAAATTAACTAATTAAATCTATTCATTATAAGTTTAAGGTGGTTAATAGTTGTTGGCCGGTAACAATAATGAATTGGTTTATTTGTTGTGCATGAACGGACTGCTTGCAGATCTGAACGTATTGTTCGTAATTCCACGTGGATATATACGACGACGATAAGTTTATGTCATTTTCACCGGGTAGAGATTTCTGATCCAATTTGGGAGTTAAGTCGTGTCCATTGCTAACGTTTTCTTCAGGTACTTGAGGTATTTTTTTCCCGTGTATATCGTCATCGGGACTTTGACACGGCTCAATTTTCTCATCTAGAATGTTTTGCTCAATGCTCGTCAGCCCATATAGGGATCGATGCTTGTTCGTAATTGGTAGCATTTTCAAAAAGCGAACCAGTGCTGTCGTCGTCGCCAAATATATCAACACCTCTACAACATTATATATCAACATCCACAACAAACTCGAACATCATATGCTTACCTCTTCGAACGCTTGCTAAGGTCTTGATATTATTTTTATCTTCGTGTTTTTGGTCATAATCGATTTTTTGCTCTAGGACTGTTATTAAATATGTCCACTCCGAATCACTTGTGAATCTTTCCTTGAAAAAAAAAATGATGCATGTCAACTCTTCAAGCTTACTCCTTGAGAACGATTTTCTTGGAATATATAATTGGGGTAGCTAATAATACCGCAATCATCATTCACAACTTAAATAAAAATGCAGTTTGGGAAAAATATTTTGCTCCAAATAGTGAAAACTCTATTTAACGAACTTACAACGTAATAACCACGCTCAATAGCGAAACACAAATTCATGATTTCACTGACCTTTAAACATATTACTAGAAGAGAGTCGTAAAAATTTTATACAAACAATAGGATTCTAAGAAATGTCTTCAGTTGCTTGTTGTAATTGTCTAGCACGTGCTTACATACTATATTCCACCACTTATTAATATTAAATTGTTTTCTTTTAATCTAGATATTATTGTATTACCTGATCTTTTAAATTTTACTTTCGAGAGTTTACACTGATAATAGTTTTTTTTTGGCAGCATAAAATTTTTAACCGACTTCAAAAAAAGGAGGAGGTTCTCAATTCGACTGTATTTTTTTTTTAAATGTTTGTTACCTCAGCATTTCCGACTGGGTAAAGCTATTTTGATGATTCTTTTTTTATTTGAAAGCTGGTGCTTCCCTAATGGTCCCATTTTAATTTGAAAAAAATCGTTCACCTCTAAGAGATTGAAAACTAAGAAATGAAATATTAACTTCTTATTGGATAGCTCGATTTCAATAATTCTTTTTTTATTTGAAAGCTAGTGCTTCTTGTGTGGTCCCATTTTAATTTAAGGAAAATCTTTCACTTCTAAAGAGTTGAAAACTAAGGGATGAAATATTAACTTCTTATTGGATAGCTCGATTTTGATAATTCTTTTTTTTGTTTGTAGAACACAATTTTAAATTAATCTCCTATCCATTTTTTATAAAAAAAACTCCACTCATAAGGGGTTAAAAATTAGAGATGAAATAATATTATACATTTTTCCTGACTAACCCAATTTTGATAATTTTGTTTCTATTACGTACAACGTACCTTTTAATTGTTCACATTTCAATTTGAAGAAAAAAATTCACCCCCTAAGAATAAAAATAGGGGATGAAATAGTGACATTTAACTGAATCATCAAATTTTGATAATTTTTTTTCTGTTGGAAAGAGTAATCCACTTAGTTTTGTTATTACATTTAAAAGCAAAAAATTTCAACCCTTAAGGTCAAAAAGGGATGATGTAGTAACTTTTAATTTTAAACGGCGCTGCCTCATATAAGCAGCGCGTTTAGAAGGTTTAACCATTTTCAAGAAAATAAAAAGTCAGTTATCAAACTTCAGATCAGTAAAACGCGAGAAATAAATAAATATTATAAAAAAATGAAAAACCGAATTCAAAATAAATAAAAAATCTTAAACAAGAAATGCACTAAAAAGTAACAAAATAATGGCGTATCCTTGCAGTATCTACAACTTACAAATTATTAGGATTATACAATGTACAACTGTTGTTATTTTTGGAGTTGGTGTCAGCCAAGAAAATAAATATTAATGGTAGTTTGGAAAATTTTAAAAAGGTTAAGTTAAAGGTCGCTAGATATTGTTACAGTTCGAGTATATTGTTTAAAAGTTCATTTGAAAAATAATTTTCATAAGGTATTCTCGTTTTTAGCTAAGTACCAATATAGTCGTATTTCCTTGGCTGACACCAACTCCAAAAATAACAATAGTTGTACATTGTATAATCCTAATAATTTGTAGGTTGTAGATACTGCAAGGATACGCCATTATTTTGTTACTTTTTAGTGCATTTCTTGATTAAAATTTTTTATTTATTTTGAATTCGGTTTTTCATTTTTTTATAATATTTATTAAGTACCGTTTCAAACCCTTTTAATAAATCAATTTTAGGAAAATAATAACCGCTATTTTGATTGGATATGGGTATGGTAATATTAGTAATAAATAAGTATAACAGATATGAAGAAAACTAAAACGGTTAATATGTTGTTGGCATTCGATTTCACTACTCATATAATGTTTATACCGCGCTCTTTGTATTAAAATCAGTTCTTAAGGAGTTAACTCGAATAAAAAGGGTCAATTGGTCATAAAAATGCAAGACTTACTTTAGCAAAATGTAAAATGATTTTCGGATGAGTTTCAATGAGTAAATGTACGGAGTCAATAATTGGTTTTAATATAGTCAGGAGACGAGTGGCGCCCAAAATGTTCGAATGGTTTGCAATGAAATGGTGCATCTTTTGGATCGAGGCCGATGGCATCACGTCGCTACAAATCAACGCTTCGAGTTTGACGAGCGCGTTGTTGACATAGTTACGATAGTTAATGCGCGCATTTCCTGATAGATGAATGTAAATGTGGTGCTCTTCGATCGAATCGAGATATTTGTATCTTTTACATCGAAACAGATAGTTCGAGTCGTAGACGACCAGCGACACGTCATCATCTTGCGATTCGCCTCGATTGAAATTGATGGCTTTGTTTGAGGAATTCGGTATAAAAACCGATTGAGAGGTGGCATATAATAAAATTCCCAAATAAAATCTCGCTAGTAAAATCAACGCCTCTTTCACAGCCAAATCTAACACAAATCCCGAAACGTTCTCCTCACCACTAAAATAATAGTTCAAATATTTTTCCAGCGTTAATTGAAAGGCGAAATGTTTATTCGATGAGTTGTCTCCAATATGATACGGAAGGAAATCGAGAAAAATCTACAAATCAACAATAAGTCGATTTTATATCTAAAAAGCAAATGAAATGGCTCACCTTTAACAAATCCGAAAAGAAAAACTTTTTCGAAATGAGAAGCTTAAGAAACACATCGGATATATATTCAGGCATTTTTGTGAATAAAACGGTCGCTAGTTCGGAAAAACTTAATGGATGCTTATTAGCCAGAGGGACGGGTGCCTTATCAAAAAGCAGCTTCCAATTTTTCACGAGAACCTTCGACATTGTTTCTTCAGAAACATCGTTTATTATCATATCAGCATTTGCAGTATCATTTTTTTGTAAATATAATAAGGTCAAGGCGAAATTATCAATACTAGAACTAAAATTAAAAAAAAAAATCAAATTAATTTCCCGAAAACTTTTCAATTAAGGAGCTCCGTAACTGTAACATAAACTATCGGATATCCGAAATAAAAATCTATCCGTAACCGAATCTAATGTAAAAGTTTCGAATAGAAATTCGAAAGATTTTCGAAAGCCAGTACCGTACCGATTTTTTCTTTGTTGCAACAAGGAGATGATTTTCGTCGTTGCATACTCTCGAATAATATGCTTCTTGATAACGAAATTGGAAATTTCATGCGGTGCATAGTTGTAGAACAACTCCAGGATAACATCGACCATTGTGTTACAGAAACCAGGTTCTGGCGACGATGACGATACGTTCGACTCGTCCAAATTTTTCGAGTTCGACTGATTTAGGGAGGACTGTTCACTCGAGTTGGACACCTGGTCCAAGCTGTCGGTTTCAATATCATTGTTGAGCGAGTCGGAGATCACCAACGAGGGTGGTCCCGATAGTTCTTGATCCGTCAGAAACGTGTTGTTCGAGTTAAATGGACTTAGAACAAATGGATTGTGCGATGCCAAGTTGCTTGAAAGCTCCAGTTCAGATCCAGTTAGCGATGTGCTCGGAGTCGACGTCTTGAACGTGTGTAAAATCTTTGCCAAATACTGTCGGGCTTCTGGAATCGGACTAAAAATCTCATCGACAATCTGTCCGTCGTTCGCATTGAAAATTGTCTGCTTAAAACAATACAACAATCCTTGCAACTCCTAAAAATAAAATGGTCTCATTAGTGACCAAGCTGAATTTTCAGGACTTTATTATTTATACAATTTCTCAATTTCAAACTTCTTTCCATTATAAACAAAATTAATTATTTTTTTTTTCATTTATTTAAGGTCGCATCAACTGCTATGGTCATTAGCGACCGTCGAATCCAAAAACCCAGAAAAAAAAACTGGGCTTTCATTGGGATTCGAACCTAGGACCACTGGCGTATAAGGCAACTATCTAGTCCACCACGCCACTAAGTGACCCTAAAAAAATTTAAGCTATTAAAATTTTTTTTTTAATAGTTTAACTAATATTATGTTGATGTATAGGCAACTACTTATTCATCGATGTATAATAATAAAATTATAACTTATAATAAAAAAAAACTGCAAATAATGAATTTTCTTAGTCATTCGACGCCGATTGTAAGTACTAAAAGTGTATACAAGGTGCTATTTTGATAAGTTGAAGAACCTTTAAGTTATCTTTCAAAAATTGGTTGTCTATAAGGTCGGTTTACGGACGATAGTTTTACGCAGCCCCCTACAACTCCATGTTACAAAAATGTGACCATTTTTACTGGATTTGCAGTCACTAGTTGCGATTTAGTTGTTGACGAGTTGAACGAAGAAGACCACAAAGACTGACAAAGACCGAAGAATTTATGGAAGTCGTAGGTTAGAAATAATTTTTTTTAAACGTCAGGCAAGTTATTAAAATGAAACTTTTTTAAATGTTTTCATTATTATTGTTATTATATGAGAATAATTATGATAAGTATTTTTATATAATAATTATAATAACTCTGATAAGTTTAAGTGGTAGGGGGCTGTTTGAGACGTATGATTCTTATAACAATTGAATTGGATTATTATCACTGAAGTATCATTATTTTGTATAATACCAAGGAGTTAATTGAAAATTAACAATTTTTTTTCAAAATGAAATCAGACTGAAAGTTATAAAAGAAATCAATTAGGTAGGTAAATCTTATTAAGTAAATTGTAGAAAAAACACAAAACACGTTGTCTAGTATTCAACAATTAATGAATACGAGGCGGAGGTTATTGTTGAAGTTCTCGAAGAAGCTCGCGTGGCTCAACAGGAACGTGACACTTTTTAATACAGGCTCCCGGTGTTCATCAATTTATAAGACGTTATCACGTCAAAAAACATTAAAAACTATTTTTTCAGAGTTTTTAGTTTTCTTATATTTTTGGAACGACACATGACTGATTGATTTCAAAAGCTAATTAGTTCTATGTCTCAATGAACCCTTTCGAACTCCATTTTGTGCGTCTGAATTGGTTCATTTATTCAACATTTTATTTACACACACACACGTCCCGGTGAGAATTGTCAGAATAGCTCAAAATCAATACGAACTTTTTTTTAAAAACTTTCAATTTTTTTATAGCAGGAAGTTAAAAAGTGTGCACATCTAAACGTCCCTACTTTGTAATGTTGATACCCCTTTTGAAAAGACTTAAGGGGGTATTCTAGTCTAGAGGCCCGAATTTCGAGCGTTTTTTGGCAATTAATAAAAAAAAGCATTTGATATTTTTACCATCCATTTTTTTATCATTTGCTTATTAATATTCAGAGAGTACACATAGTTAATTTCAAAACAAAAAAAAATTTTTTCATTGAGTTATGCGTTTTTGAAGTAGAGGGGGAAAAAAAGACTGTGTCCTCGTCGCCATGATTTCTACCCTTGTGGTCATTTGAAAAATTAAACAATGATGGATTCTTGATAAGTACAAATGTCGCTATCGCATGAACCTTTAAAACTGAAAAAAAAAATTTTTTTTCATAAAATGGCGGCTACCCAAAAATAAAGGTCGATTTTTTCACTCATTTCTTAACTTTGTCGAATTTTTAAAAAATATTACAAATTTAAAATTTTCATTTTTTGTTGGTTCATGCGATAGAGAGATATTTAAAGAATATTCATGCCAAATTTCAAGTAAATCGGCTGATTAGAACTTGAGATATTATCGAATTACCGCATCGAAAAAAGTAGTTTTGAGAAAAACGCGTTTAAAGTTTTACGTTAAGTCTCAACCGGTCCAGTTGGCACGACACTAACATGGCTATAACTTCGGAAATAATTTGAATTTTAAAAAATCCTTTTAGGTAGATATTTTTAAATATATAAACTATCGGATTATGAAAAAAAATTTTTTCGATTTTTTCAAAATCCTAGACTAGAATACCCCCTTAAATAAGTATTCCTAACTTATTTATGTGTGCTAATTTATGCACGCCTCTTTAAATTAATCACCTTAGGTTCACTTGTAGTTTTTTCTAACGATATAAATCGTTTCAGGATATCTCCAGGAGATAGTTTAGCAACTTTATAATATTCAGAAGCTAATTTGTAACAGTCCGGATCTTGACTTCTAAAAAAATAAATAAATAACATTTTGTTATGATTGAAATGATGAATAAATTACCGAATACAAAAGTCGCCCAACGCTAAACAACAGACACTAAAATCTCGCACGGTTTGCTCGACATTTTCAACATTCGATGTGAAACCTTGTGGAAGGAACTCCGCCACCGTGTTGAGGCGTTCGGTTACGGCAACCCCGATAGTGCCATCCATGCCAATAGTGAATGAGCACAGCAACAGTTTGGTTTTCAGCAAAATATAACATTTGAGCAACAAGTGCAGATGCGTTTGCACCGAGTCGATTTGATGAATTTGCGCGACTCGCAACAGATCGGAATAAAAACTAGATACGTCCGGTAGTTCCAAATTGTACAGCGTCCAGTTAGCGGTACTCGAATCGCTAGAGCCACTGTAGGTCGAATGAACCGGCGAACTGTCATAATTCGCCAACAAGATCAAATTCTCACGCGTGACGAATATTTTTTTCACTCCCAAAAACGATTTCAAGTCAATCAAATAAATTGGATCGTTTTGAGTTGATATCTGAAAGATTCACAGTAAAGACTGAACTGAATAAATAAGGGAGGATATTTCTTATGAAAGAGTAATTTACAACCTAATCTACATAAACATTCCATAATCCCGGGAAAAATTTTTTTGCCTAATCATGTATAATCAGATCTAAAAATTTCCCAGATATGATCATGTATAATTATATATGATTAGACAAAAATATTTTTTTTTAAACAATCACTTACTTCAAGCAAAAGCAGATTTTTCAAGAGTATTATTTTAAAAACTAAATAAAATAAAAAACACCAAATATAGCGATAACTAAAAAGATATTACAATATGAGTGAGTGTCCGACAAACAATATTTTTGTCTAATCATTTATATATTATATATGATTATACCTGGCTAATTTTCAGATCTGATTCTATATGATTAGACAAAAACTTTTTTCCCGGGATGTTGGCTTTAAAGATATTACAATATGAGTGAGTGCCCGACAAACAATATTTTTGTCTAATCATTTATATATTATATATGATTATACCTGGCTAATTTTCAGATCTGATTCTATATGATTAGACAAAAAAATTTTTGCCGGGATGTTGG
The DNA here is from genome assembly GCA_958496155.1 of Sisyra nigra. Taxonomy (NCBI): domain Eukaryota; kingdom Metazoa; phylum Arthropoda; class Insecta; order Neuroptera; family Sisyridae; genus Sisyra; species Sisyra nigra. Next base: position 15,204,441 of record OY292319.1, on the reverse strand, counting down.
CTTTAAGAATGTTTGGCTTATGGTATGTAATTTTGCATAAAAAACATTCCATTTAAAGGTCCAACAGCGAATCTTCGTTGACCGCAAATAAAATTTACATCCGATTCCAATGAATAACAATCAAAAATTAGATTTTTTAATGGTTACATTTTTGTCCTTTCTATAATATGTAAAGGATATATTTTACGTTCTTTGTAATTTAATTTTCTGTAATTTTCTCTTTTATTTACGTTAAACGAAGGCTAGCTATTTAAATCAGGGGTCGGCAACCTTTGGTTTAGTGCAGACCGCACTTGGGTAGTGGCCGATCTAATGGTAAGCAATTCAGCAAATGCTGACTTTAATAAGGACTTAAACACACCCTCCGTCGCGCCCCCCTGGGATCCACTTGTGGATCATCCATCATGAACATTAAAATATCGACATACGAATTACCAATGAATATTATCATCAAATTCACTGTTAATTCTACCTCAAAAATAAATCTCATTTTGTACAATCTCCGTCATTTTAATTTCAGAATCCCGCAATAGACATGATGAGGAATTTTTAAAAACTATCCAATAATGCTCCGAAACATATTTTATTTACAATGAATTACATATTTTTTTCAGTTAATAAAGGTTTTGTAGGAAAAAATGGCATTTTAGTGTTTAGATTTTAAATTCGTGCCAAAACGTCTTGTTACTGTGATGGCTTCGCTGGTGACGTCATACTTGAACGCTGGTTGAATAAACGCAGCATAATACCAATACTAGACGCGCTAGTAACTAGAAGTTCATTAGTCGTTCAATTTGGAACTAGTCGTTTGCTAGTTGTCGGCTTGGCTTGTTCGGCTTGCTAATCAACATTCAACTGCTACTACATTCGCTGCATTCAACATTGACGTCATTCGCTCTGATTGGTGTTTAACAAAACATGGCGGACTTTCAAATGTTGCAGTTTTATTTTATCAAAATAATAATCAATCTCGCTTTAAATAAGAGAGTAAATGCGTGTTTCGTATTCCATAATTCAAGTTTCGTAAAAAAATACATAATTTCAGTGATTTTGAATTACTGGCATGATGCCTATTTAAGGAATTCCACGCGAATGGGCACCGGCCTACGTAGAGAAATGTATTCGCAAATTCAAATTGGCGAATATCTTGGTTGCCGACCCATGGTTTTAATCATGGTAGGGACACTTTTACGAGACGTGAGGTGCCCCTGAATTTTAGTAAGGCGGGTCAAACACAGATGGCAAAACAATATTCAGTCGGTTAGGTAGATAAAATTTCTTCAAATGAATTGTTCCGAACTTCCCGATTGATACCGAGGATTGGCGATAATCAAAAAAAAATCGTTTTTATTTTACACTTTTGTCAAGTCCTTCCATAAAGTGCACGCGTTGCTATGTCATTTTAAGAAAAAAATATTAATTGTGTGAAGTAAAGTCATCGGAATCAAACTATGTATTTGTTTAAATTTATTTCAAAGAGCATAATCACGAAAAAAAGGATGATTGACAAACTTCTCATAAGTTAAGTAAAAAATATTTTATCTTACCAGAGAGAAGACTGAGAGAGCCAGATCGCATGAATACACGTGCTGCCATCTACTCCGAGTAGAGGTGTTTGGAACTATTCTTTAGTCAGTTTGTGTTCCTTTTTCCACCGTTCTACACTCGGAACGTCTGCCATAGAGAAGGTTCTCTCTGTCAAAACATACTCAAAACGCTTTTTTTTCTCTCTCATGAGCATATTTAAGTCGTAAGCTATCGCTATTTCAGTTGAGAATTATAGCTCTACTTATTTTGCGATAGCTTACGACTTATCTATGCTCATGAGAGAAAAAAAAAAGCGTTCCGAGTATGTTTCGACAGAGAGAACCTTCTCTATGACTTTAGACGTTCCGAGTGTAGACCGGTGGAGAAAGGAATACAAACTGACTAAGGAATAGTTCCAAACACCTCTACTCGGAGTAGATGGCAGCATGTGTATTCATGCGATCTGGCTCTCAGTCTTCTCTCTGATCTTACTAAATTATTTTTCTAAGTTGGTTAAGTAATTTCATATTCCCAGATTTCGTGATAACCAAGAATATGAATGGAATACAGACGTAATTTTCATCACCAAACTCAATACTCGATAACAACGAATAACAACTGCTGCGAAACTGGAGAAAAGTAGTAATAATTTTTTTATAATATTTACATTTATGCATTCATTGTAAAATCCCGATCATTGCCCCTCTAACTAAATTAATCAGTTTATAATAATAACTTTGTTGTAGCAATTTAACTGTTATTATTTCGTATGTATTAGGTGTATTTATTTTTTTTTAAATAAAATATTTAACATGTAATAAACGAATTAATTATTTTAAATATAAGTAATAAAAATGAATAAATAAAATAAAATTCAAATTACGTGCGCCTGGTTAAAAATTGCCGACACTAGCGCCCCTATGAATGAACCGCCTTACTAATACTAAAAAAATGCACCGCAGTTTAACACTGACTGTCCCTCCCGTGGTTTTAATGCACGGAGTATAGATACAGGAGTCCGAACCCAATGTTAAAATAATGGTCGCATTCTGAGCCTTTGTTCGCCAGAGCGCGCTACGATTCAGAAGATACTCGTTGATACTCGTGTTTAAACAGCAGCGCGGGAAGTATTATCTCTGTTTAGTGGCGGTAAACAAATACCATTATTTACTTATTAATAATTGTCACTCCAGAATTCTACAGGAAAATTTATAAAAAATTAAATACCAAGTATTACTGTATATAAAATTAAAATAATTTAGATTTTTTTCTATTCTTCTTGCTTCTAATTTTTTTCTGCAGTGTTTTTTTTATTAAAGCACTTTACAAAGAAAATGCCCACGCATTATTAAAAATTACTTATGATTTTTTTTATTAGTTCTTTTTTATGTTTCTCACATCCCGCCGGTCGATGTAACCAGTTTTAAATGTGTTTTTCTATACGTAATAATCGTAGTAATAACATTTAATAACAATCATAATAACGGTGCCTCGGTGTTCGGTTTCGGTGCCTCCGATTCTTAGCGCCACAGTGATAAAAAAGTGTACTATAGTTGAGTTTCAAATTTACGTACATAAATATCGTGAAATAGCCTATGTCGTTCGGACTCCTGATATATATATACTCCGTGTTTTAATGTTTGACCATGTGTATTCTACATGCCTTAAACCAACCTACACTAACAGCCATTATTATCAAATATCAAGCATTCTTACCCATGATGGTGGAGTTAGGGTATATGATTCAAGACCTGAATATGTTAAGGCATGCATCACCGTATTTTGCATGACCAGGTCTACAATTGTAGTAGTGAAAGAATAAATTGAGACTAGATTATCTCCATTGGAAGTATCGAGGTAGTCGTCATTATTAAAATGATACAAATAACCCTCTTGGGACGTAGCAATCATCAGTACGACAGTTTTCAGTTTATTGAAATACGGACTGAACAATGGATTTGGTTTTTGGAAATTGGTCAGTTTAACATTTGCCTCGAACAGCTCATTCATTTTCTCATCAAGATAAAGCGGCTTTATGGCAAAGCAACGGAATTCCTCGGAAATGTTGTGAGTAACTCCTTCCACGTTAACACTAGGACTTATTTCTATTTGTAATAAATTTTTGATCGTATAGTTTTGTGCATTTGTCTGCAAAAAAAAGCAGTTCATTATGACTGAATAAAAAAAAGGTTGATCAAAATGGAGGAAATACTTCATTTGAAATCGAATTTTTCACATTGACGTAAACGTGTTGCACGGCATCGTGAAACGGTAAATTTTTATGAAGTAAGGCATTTTCTTTTTCAATCATTGGAAAATTGACGGTCATTCCATAATCACTTTTCACTTTGCCGAAGTCGATACAGATGTCTTCATCACGGTCTAAAAACGAATTTAACAATCATTTGGACTGCAAACGAAAAACGAATTAACATTTTTTTACATTCGTATTGCGGATTGATTTTTGCTTTCGATAAATTGATCGAATTTCCTGTTGTTGTGAATAGGCGAAAGAGGAAAAACTTATCCGGCCGATAGGCACCGATGAAATTTTCCGTGAAACTTATTTCCGTTGGAATGAAACTAAGTTCCAAATGGATTTTCAACGATTCAAAATCAAGAAAATTCAACTTGGAAACGTCGTGAGATTTGATCAAACATTTATAGATCATCAAGTGATTTTCTGCGGCGATCAATAAATTTCCGGATATCTAACAACGTGAAATATATAAATTAATCGAAATTTGAAGAAAGAAGGGGCACGCAACAAATATTCTTTTATGTAATACTCTTTCGAAATCCCCGTAAAAAACCCTAAAATTTCACGGAATCCAAACTACCGATCCCCACTTTACAATTAATAAAAAGTGGGTGCGTGTACTTATGAGCAGACACTTTTACGAGAGGTGCGGTTCTTTTGAATTTTAGTACGGCGCGTTGAACAGAGATGACGAGACAATGCCCAAAATGCATTTAAGCATTACGGACTTGCGCTGTGATGATAAAATAGACCGATACTAATAGCCTAAAAGTAATCTGACGTTAAACACGTTTTTTTCGAGTCACCGTTTGTGTACTAAATTTGTATTTTTATGACTATATAATGGCTGAAATATTGTGAAAAATTATGGTTTACAATGAAAGAAAGCTGCCAGACGTTTATAAAATTTGTCAGGATCATTTTTCTGGTTAAGAATTCACGCATGCCATGAAAACGAAGCTCCATAGAAATTGCAAAATAAAGTAAGTAGCTACTTTTCAAAGTAAATGTCTCAATCTTATTCATGTCTTGTTTTACTAAATTATTATTCTAAGATGGTTGAATCATTTCAGAATCCCTGATTTCGTGATAACCAAGAATATGCATGAAATGCAGACGTCATTTTCATCACTAAACTACAAATAGTATAATAACAGCTATTGAAAAAATTCGAGAAAAGTAAAAACGTATTTATTAATAATATGTGTCATTTGTATATATACATATTTTCTAAATAAAATATTAAAAATATATTTAAAGAATTAATTATTTTTAATTTAAATATAAAAATAAATAAATAAGTAAATAAATAAAACAACAATTCAAATTACGCGTGCCTAGTTAAAAAAACCGAGCGGTTTTGCGGCCAACTTCATCCTGTTAATTTTGTGTCATCCTGATGCGTGCGCATCTTAAAATTTTACTCTCATCATTTGTTCATAACGCGCCTAAAGAAGTATAACTTCAAAAACGCTAGCTATTTTCTTTATAAGTTCATTTTCATTTCTATTTGGAAAATGTTTCGGGCTTCCTGTAAAATTATCCTCTCTCATGATCACACGATATGAATCCTTTTAATTTGTGTAAGATATAAAAAAACTGGTCCCAAATTTGCCGCCCTAGACTCCAGCCTATTGACAATTCGGTCTAAACTTGTATAAACTCATTCACACTCTTTTAGAAACATCCTGTATGTGGCTGTCTTATTACAGGTTTAAATTTTATTAATATTATAAACGCGAAAGTTTGTGATGTTTGTTGCTCTTTCTCGCCAAAACGGCTGAACGGATCTGGATGAAATTTTGTATAGATATAGAATATAGTCAACAATAGAACATAGACTGCTTTTAACCCCGAAAAAGTACGGTTCCCGTGGGATAGATTTGTTTTTTTTACAAAGCAAGGGATCGACATGATTACTTTGTATAGTGCAAATTTAAAGGGTAGCGAATAACAGGCTACTTATTATCCCGGAAAAATCTACGGTTTGTATGCAATAGCATAACATATTTCGAAATGTTTGTTATTTTCTCACATAAAAACGACTGCACCGATTTTGATGAGACCTGATAGTAATATACTTGGTACATCAAAATAACACATGGGCTATATTTTATCCTGGATCACCATGCTAATACCCACCCATCTAGTGTTACGTTTCTTACTTGACAGCAGGCAATCAAATTTGGCGATCTATCAAGTGGAATTTCGATCATTTCCAAGCCGAAAACATCGGCGGATTGGACGAGCGAGGGCGTGACGCGTCCGGCGATGCGAGCTCTCATCGGCTGTACCATGCCACATTCAGAGTGTCCCAGACTGACGCCTCCTCGCGTCATTTTCGACTGCTGCAACGTGGCGACCGAGTCCCAATTGGCGTAGACTCGCACATAGTTGATCGTGCGATTCAATCGCGAATTTCGTTTCGATTCAATCGTTGCAATGTAGTCGCCTGAAAACAAGAAATTGTTTGAGGCTATACGACGTAACATTGATGTAATAGTTACATAACGGAAGAATCTTCTGTTAATACCACACTACGTAATTACTATGGGATATCAACAGGAAGATTCTTTCGTTATGTAAATGAAGTGGAACCGCCAAATGGATATTTGCCAAATAACAATACCCCATTTGTTTGTCCAGGACCATTTTTCCTTCGTCCATTTTCGATGGGAAATTTATAATTTTTTTTTTTTGAATTTGTTACATACAACTGTAATTTTTCACAAAAAGAATATACCAATTGATTTATTTTTATTTTTAATAATTTTATTATTAATAAAAGAGTAAGCAAATTCCTTTGGTGGTTCCCGGGAAAATTTTTTTTTGTCTAATCATATTCAGATCTGGAAATTGGCCAGGTATGATCATGTATAATTATATATGATTAGACAAAAACATTTTTTCCAGAACAATCACTTACTACAAGCAAAAACACATTTTTCGAGAGTATTATTATAAAAACTAATAAAAAAACACCAAGTACAGAGGTACCTCGACATACGAGTGCCCCAACATACGAGTTTTCGAGATACGAGCCGGCGAGCGAGTGATTTTTTGCTTTGAGTTACGAGCGAAATTCGAGATACGAGTTCGGTTTAGTAGGTCAAAGGTCTCAAAAAGTTGCAACAGGTCGTGCATTTGATTTTTTTAATAGAGATAAAAGATAAAATTCGAGATACGAGCACGGTTGCGGAACGAATTTAACTCGTATGTCGAGGTACCACTGAATAGCGATTACTAAAAAGATATTACAATATGAGTGAGTGTTCGACAAAAAATATTTTTTGTCTAATCATATATAATTATATATAATCAGATCTGAAAATTGCCCAGGTTACAGTGGTACTTCGACATACGAGTTTAATTCGTTCCGCAACCTTGCTCGTATCTTGAATTTTATCTTTTATCTCTATTAAAAATGCACTAAAAAGTAAAAAAATAATTGCGTATCCTTGCAGTGTCTACAACTTACAAATTATTAGGATGAGATAATGTACAACTATTGTTATTTTTGGAGTTGGTGTCAGTCAAGAAATACGACTATATCGGTAGTTAGCAATAAACGAGAATACTTTATGAAATTTATTTTTCAAATGAACTTTTAAACAATATACTCGAACTGTAACAATATCTAGCGACCTTTAAACTACAAAATACCAATAACCATCTAAACCTTTTTACAAATGAACATTAATATTTATTTCCTTAGCTGACACCAACTCCAAAAATAACAATAGTTGTACATTATGCCATCTTAATTATTTGTAAGTTTTAGACACTGCAAGCATACGCAATTATTTTTTTACTTTTTAGTGCATTTTTTATTTATTTGAAGTCGGTTTTTCATTTTGTTATAATTTTATTTATTTCTCGATTTTTAGTGATCTGAACTTTGATGACTGATGTTATTTCTTTGAATATGGGTAAACCTACTAAACGCGCAGCTCATATGAGGCAGCGCCGTCAAATGTTAAAAGTTACTACTGTACCCCCTTTTGCTCTTAAGGGTTGACATTTTTTTCTTTAAAATGTAATGAAAGAACTGACTGGAATAATATTTTCAATAGAAAAAAAAATCAAAATTCGACGATTCAGTTAAATGTCACTATTTCATCCCCTATTTTCATCCTTAGAGGGTGGATTTTTTCTGCAAATTTGAATGTGTATAATTTAAAGGTACGATGTACGTAATAAAAACAAAACTATCGAAATCGGGTTAGCCAAAAAAAATTTATTATTTCATCCCTAATTCTTAAACCTTTATAATTTTTTTTTATAAAAATGGATATGAGATTAATTTTAAATTACTTATGTTCTACTAGTAACAAAATTTTTTTTCCAAATCGAGCTATCCAATAAGAAGTTAATATTTCATCCCTTAGTTTTCAACCCTTTAAAAGTGAAAGATTTCCTTTAAATTAAAATGGGACTACACGGGAAGCACCAGCTTTCAAATAAAAAAAAGAATTATGAAAATCGAGCTATCCAATAAGACGTTACTATTTCATCCCTTAGTTTTCAACCCTTTAGAAGTGAAAGATTTACCTAACATTAAAATAGGACTACACGGGAAGTACCAGCTTTCAAATAAAAAAAGAATTGTCAAAATCAAACTATCTAATAAGAACTTAATATTTCATCCCTTAATTTTCAACCCCTTAGAAGTGAACGATTTTCTTCAAAATAAAATGAAAACAAAATCGCTTCAGCCAGTCGAAAATTCTGAGGTAACAAACATAAAAAAAAAAATAACAGTCGAATTGAGAACCTCCTCCTTTTTGAAGTCGGTTAAAAAGATCAGATGCACGACCTGTTGCAACTTTTTTCGAGACCTTCGACCTGCTAAACCGAACTCGTATCTCGAATTTCGCTCGTAACTCAAAGCAAAATTCACTTTGTTTTTTATTTTATTTTATTTAGTTGTTGTAATATTACTCTCGAAAAATGTGCTTTTGCTTGTAGTAATTGATTGCCCGGGAAAAATAATTTTGTCTAATCATATATAATTATATATGATTATACCGGACCAATTTTCAGATCTAATTATATATGATTAGACAAAAACATTTTTTCCCGGGTTCTAACTTCACGGAGCTTATATGTAACTATTACATCCATGTTACGTAGTGAGCACCCATTGAATACCCACAACTGTGTCCACTGGGACAAATCGTTCAACCACGTAACATGAATGTATACGTTACATAATTGTTAGAGATTGTCCACTGGATATCCCAATGGGAATTAATCCTACCATGGATACAGTGGATTATTTGTTTGACCGAGTCGACTGTCGGGAACGAAAACGTGACATTCTGAACGACATTTTCGCCGTCTCCACAATGATCGTCGACGTCTCCAATGCTATTGACATCACTAACTTCGATGCAGTGGGTGGACACGGAAGCGACCAGCAATTTGTTCGGATAAGCGACACAGCAGGTGCTTACGGACCTTTCGATAGTGTGAACTTGCTGTTTTTTGAACAATGGAATCGACAGCACTCGCACCATCGTGAACCAGCCGGATTTTGTACGTCAACTAAAAATATTCATCGTGCAATTTTTAATCAACTCAAGCTCTATATATAATGTTTGACTTTAAAAACAGGGAGTGAGTAAATCATTCAACTTGAACACAATTAGGGTAGGTTGTTTAATTATATTAATTAAAGGTGTGGTATTTTAAAATTCATATACCACCTTCCGGTATTAATTAATTAATTATACATAAACACGAAAAAGTCCATTAAAAACATCAACACCAAAACTATTTTAAAATAAAATTTTATTTTTCAGAATTTAAGTACAAAAATTTTTTTTAAACAATTTTAAACTCACCGTTTGACATTTATTTATTTAGATTCTAATTACGTTAAATGTTTATATAACGATTTCGTTTAATCACAAAAAGCTTCTTGACATTCTCTTTCCTATAATTATTTACATAAATAGTTAAAATGTGCGAATTATTTTTTAAAAGTCTAAAATAATCACAGTTTTTTCTTAATCAATATAACGTCGAGTATTTGTTACGATTTCATTTCCCGGAATTTTCCCGACAGAAAAAAAAACGTAGTTTAACGCCCAACAGCGTATATTATTACGTATATTATTCTTATTGTAGCATTTTACGTAAATTTATCCACATTTTAGATGTCAAAAACATAGCTTGTCAAATTCTGCAACTTACGAATGGATTGAAGATTCGCTTAAACGTCATTAAAAGTGTAGTTCAGCTCTTTTCCAATCGATGGCGCCAAACACGTAACAATTTTATACACTAAAAATAGCTAATTATCTACCTCAATTAATTTTTCCGTCTGAAAAATACAAAAAAAACAAAGATTTATTTATTAATTTGCATTGCCTTATTTTATCCTTTAACGGAAATTCCTGGCTAGATTTAAATGATTTCCATGTTGATATTGAATAATAAATGTCCCAGAATAATATAATTGCTTTACTTTAAAGCCACTTCAACTGTTTGTTTATAAGCAAATATATCCTAACGTTTTTATCATTCTTAAACCTTCTAAAAAAAGTTTCTAATTCTAAGATATTTTAGAGTTTCCATCGCCTCCTTGTTGTTGCTAAGCCTGCTAAGCATTTTTTAAACCACCCGAGTATTTTTTGTTAAAAAGGATCTGATAATCTGGTCAGCAAGTTATCATCGTAAGAGTCATGGCTTTTGGTAACTTAAAGTCAATTTTTGTTAGAGGCTGCCAAGAAATCAGGATCTGGCAATACTGCGTCCATTTTCCTACACATTTACAAATCGAAGCTTTTAACTACTTAGAAAGAATTAAGGTAATGATACAACGATGCCTTCAACCTAAAATGTTCTGGACGACTTTGCCAGGTTTAACAGGTTATACCATAAAATAATATGCTCAGAGCGCCTTGTTTTGGTACACAACATATAAATGTAATAATATAGGCAAATATACATACATTTGCATAATATTAATAAAAGTAATATAAGACAAAGGGTATAGATAGGTTCGAACGGGTTAATATGGTGAATCTGGCCCACGACTTTTTCGATTTGTAGTTGGGGAATCGATTTGCATCAAACAAAAATAAATCACCCAAATTTTTAGCGCTTAACCTCAAACGGTTTTCGAGATTTTCAAAACAATCTAATTTTTCGATTTTATTTTTTTTCAATTGTAAAATTTAAAATTAATGAAAGATTATTTTTTATTTCCCAATTTCTAGGACTAAAAGAGATGCTATGACACTAAAATTATACACTATAATTAATCGAGATTTTTTCGTTCAAATGTTGACCAAAACTTACAAATACAGGACAAAATTTGAAGTAATCCTTTTCGAAGAAAAACTCGATATCTTCGTCTAATGGTCCTTCAACATCGAAGAAAAATAATTTTAAACGAAATGGAAAGGATAAAATTTAAGGGCGAAAAAAACCGTGAACTAACCATCGTTGATTTTTTCTTGGAGATTTTTTTGTTCAAATTTTGACCAAAACATACAAATACAGGACAAAAATTGAAGTCATCCTTTTCGAAAAAAACCTTGATATCATCATCTGTTGGTCCTTCAACATAAAAGAAAGGAGATTTTAAACGAAATTGAAAGGATAAAATTTAAAGGCCGAAAAAAACCGTGAACTAACCATCGTTGATTTTTTCTTGGAGACTTTTTAGTTGAAATTTTGACCAAAACTTACAAATACAGGACAAAAATTGAATTCATCCTTTTCAAAAAAAAACTTGATATCTTCGTCTGTTGGTCCTCCAATATCAAAGAAAAGAAATTTTAAACGTTATCGAAGGGATAATATTTAAAGGCTGAAAAAAACCGTAAACTAACCATCGTTGATTTTTTCTTTGAGTTTTTCGTTGAAATTTTGACCAAAACTTACAAATACAGGACAAAAATTGAAGTCATCCTTTTCGAAAAAAAACTTAATATCTTCATTTGTTGGTCCTTCAACATAAAAGAAAAGAGATTTTAAACGAAATTGAAAGGATAAAATTTAAAGGCCGAAAAAAACCGTGCACTAACCATCGTTGATTTTTCCTTGGAGATTTTTTCGTTGAAATTTTGACCAAAACTTACAAATACAGGACAAAAATTGAAGTCATCCTTTTCGAAAAAAAACTTAATATCTTCATCTGTTGGTCCTTCAACATAAAAGAAAAGAGATTTTAAACGAAATTGAAAGGATAAAATTTAAAGGCCGAAAAAAACCGTGAACTAACCATCGTTGATTTTTCCTTGGAGATTTTTTCGTTGAAATTTTGACCAAAACTTACAAATACAGGACAAAAATTGAAGTCATATTTTTCGAAAAAAAACTTGATATCTTCGTCTGTTGGTCCTTCAACATCAAGAAAATGAGATTTTAAACGAAATCGAAACGATAAAATATAAAGGCCGAAAAAATCCGTGAACTAACCATCGTTGATTTTTCCTTGGAGATTTTTTCGTTGAAATTTTGACCAAAACTTACAAATACAGGACAAAAATTGAAGTCATCCTTTTCGAAAAAAAACTTAATATCTTCATCTGTTGGTCCTTCAACATCAAGGATATGAGATTTTAAACGAAATCGAAACGATAAAATATATAGGGCGAAAAAAACCGTGAGCTAACCATCGTTGATTTTTTCTTGGAGACTTTTTCGTTGAAATTTTGACCAAAACTTACACATACAGGACAAAAATTGAAGTTACCCTTTTCGAAAAAAAACTTGATATCTTCGTCTGTTGGTCCTTCAACATCAAGAAAATGAGATTTTAAACGAAATCGAAACGATAAAATATAAAGGCCGAAAAAAACCGTGAGCTAACCATCGTTGATTTTTTCTTGGAGAATTTTTCGTTGAAATTTTGACCAAAACTTACAAATACAGGACAAAAATTGAAGTCATCCTTTTCGAAAAAAAACTTGATATCTTCGTCTGTTGGCCCATAACATCAAGGAAATGAGATTTTAAACGAAATCGAAACGATAAAATATAAAGGCCGAAAAAAACCGTGAACTAACCATCGTTGATTTTTTCTTGGAGACTTTTTCGTTGAAATTTTGACCAAAATTTACAAATACAGGACAAAAATTGAAGTTATCCTTTTCGAAAAAAAACTTGATATCTTCGTCTGTTGGTCCTTTAACATCAAGGAAATGAGATTTTCAACAAAATGGAAAGGATAAAATATAAAGGCCGATAAAAACCGTGAACTAACCATCGTTGATTTTTCCTTGGAGATTTTTTCGTTGAAATTTTGACCAAAACTTACAAATACAGGACAAAAATTGAAGTCATCCTTTTCGAAAAAAAACTTGATATCTTCGTCTGTTGGTCCTTTAACATCAAGGAAATGAGATTTTTAACAAAATGGAAAGGATATAATATAAAGGCCGAAAAAAACCGTGAACTAACCATCGTTGATTTTTTCTTGGAGACTTTTTCGTTGAAATTTTGACCAAAACTTACAAATACAGGACAAAAATTGAAGTCATCCTTTTCGAAAAAAAACTTGATATCTTCGTCTGTTGGCCCATAACATCAAGGAAATGAGATTTTAAACGAAATCGAAACGATAAAATATAAAGGCCGAAAAAAACCGTGAGCTAACCATCGTTGATTTTTTCTTGGAGACTTTTTCGTTGAAATTTTGACCAAAATTTACAAATACAGGACAAAAATTGAAGTCATCCTTTTCGAAAAAAAACTTAATATCTTCATCTGTTGGTCCTTCAACATCAAGGATATGAGATTTTAAACGAAATCGAAACGATAAAATATATAGGCCGAAAAAAACCGTGAACTAACCATCGTTGATTTTTCCTTGGAGATTTTTTCGTTGAAATTTTGACCAAAACTTACAAATACAGGACAAAAATTGAAGTCATCCTTTTCGAAAAAAAACTTAATATCTTCATCTGTTGTCCTTTAACATCAAGGATATGAGATTTTAAACGAAATCGAAACGATAAAATATATAGGCCGAAAAAAACCGTGAGCTAACCATCGTTGATTTTTTCTTGGAGAATTTTTCGTTGAAATTTTGACCAAAACTTACAAATACAGGACAAAAATTGAAGTCATCCTTTTCGAAAAAAAACTTGATATCTTCGTCTGTTGGCCCATAACATCAAGGAAATGAGATTTTAAACGAAATCGAAACGATAAAATATAAAGGCCGAAAAAAACCGTGAGCTAACCATCGTTGATTTTTTCTTGGAGACTTTTTCGTTGAAATTTTGACCAAAATTTACAAATACAGGACAAAAATTGAAGTTATCCTTTTCGAAAAAAAACTTGATATCTTCGTCTGTTGGTCATTTAACATCAAGGAAATGAGATTTTCAACAAAATGGAAAGGATAAAATATAAAGGCCGATAAAAACCGTGAACTAACCATCGTTGATTTTTCCTTGGAGATTTTTTCGTTGAAATTTTGACCAAAACTTACAAATACAGGACAAAAATTGAAGTCATCCTTTTCGAAAAAAAACTTGATATCTTCGTCTGTTGGTCCTTTAACATCAAGGAAATGAGATTTTTAACAAAATGGAAAGGATATAATATAAAGGCCGAAAAAAACCGTGAACTAACCATCGTTGATTTTTTCTTGGAGACTTTTTCGTTGAAATTTTGACCAAAACTTACAAATACAGGACAAAAATTGAAGTCATCCTTTTCGAAAAAAAACTTGATATCTTCGTCTGTTGGCCCATAACATCAAGGAAATGAGATTTTAAACGAAATCGAAACGATAAAATATAAAGGCCGAAAAAAACCGTGAGCTAACCATCGTTGATTTTTTCTTGGAGACTTTTTCGTTGAAATTTTGACCAAAATTTACAAATACAGGACAAAAATTGAAGTCATCCTTTTCGAAAAAAAACTTAATATCTTCATCTGTTGGTCCTTCAACATCAAGGATATGAGATTTTAAACGAAATCGAAACGATAAAATATATAGGCCGAAAAAAACCGTGAACTAACCATCGTTGATTTTTCCTTGGAGATTTTTTCGTTGAAATTTTGACCAAAACTTACAAATACAGGACAAAAATTGAAGTCATCCTTTTCGAAAAAAAACTTAATATCTTCATCTGTTGTCCTTCAACATCAAGGATATGAGATTTTAAACGAAATCGAAACGATAAAATATATAGGCCGAAAAAAACCGTGAGCTAACCATCGTTGATTTTTTCTTGGAGACTTTTTCGTTGAAATTTTGACCAAAACTTACACATACAGGACAAAAATTGAAGTTACCCTTTTCGAAAAAAAACTTGATATCTTCGTCTGTTGGTCCTTCAACATCAAGAAAATGAGATTTTAAACGAAATCGAAACGATAAAATATAAAGGCCGAAAAAAACCGTGAACTAACCATCGTTGATTTTTTCTTGGAGACTTTTTCGTTGAAATTTTGACCAAAACTTACAAATACAGGACAAAAATTGAAGTAATCCTTTTCGAAAAAAAACTTGATATCTTCGTCTGTTGGCCCATAACATCAAGGAAATGAGATTTTAAACGAAATCGAAACGATAAAATATAAAGGCCGAAAAAAACCGTGAGCTAACCATCGTTGATTTTTTCTTGGAGACTTTTTCGTTGAAATTTTGACCAAAATTTACAAATACAGGACAAAAATTGAAGTCATCCTTTTCGAAAAAAAACTTGATATCTTCGTCTGTTGGTCCTTTAACATCAAGGAAATGAGATTTTCAACAAAATCAAAACAATAAAATATAAAGGCCGAAAAAAACCGTGAACTAACCATCGTTGATTTTTTCTTGGAGACTTTTTCGTTGAAATTATGACCAAAACTTACAAATACAGGACAAAAATTGAAGTCATATTTTTCGAAAAAAAACTTGATATCTTCGTCTGTTGGCCCATAACATCAAGGAAATGAGATTTTAAACGAAATCGAAACGATAAAATATAAAGGCCGAAAAAAACCGTGAACTAACCATCGTTGATTTTTTCTTGGAGACTTTTTCGTTGAAATTTTGACCAAAACTTACAAATACAGGACAAAAATTGAAGTCATATTTTTCGAAAAAAAACTTGATATCTTCGTCTGTTGGTCCTTCAACATCAAGGAAATGAGATTTTAAACAAAATCAAAACAATAAAATATAAAGGCCAAAAAAAACCGTGAACTAACCATCGTTGATTTTGTCTTGGAGACTTTTTCGTTGAAATTTTTACCAAAACTTACAAATACAGGACAAAAATTGAAGTCATCCTTTTCGAAAAAAAACTTGATATCTTCGTCTGTTGGTCCTTTAACATCAAGGAAATGAGATTTTCAACAAAATGGAAAGGATAAAATATAAAGGCCGATAAAAACCGTGAACTAACCATCGTTGATTTTTTCTTGGAGACTTTTTCGTTGAAATTTTGACCAAAACTTACAAATACAGGACAAAAATTGAAGTCATCCTTTTCGAAAAAAAACTTGATATCTTCGTCTGTTGGTCCTTTAACATCAAGGAAATGAGATTTTCAACAAAATGGAAAGGATAAAATATAAAGGCCGATAAAAACCGTGAACTAACCATCGTTGATTTTTTCTTGGAGCCTTTTAAGTTGAAATTTTGACCAAAACTTACAAATACAGGACAAAAATTGAAGTCATCCTTTTCGAAAAAAAACTTGATATCTTCGTCTGTTGGCCCATAACATCAAGAAAATGAGATTTTAAACGAAATCGAAACGATAAAATATAAAGGCCGAAAAAAACCGTGAACTAACCATCGTTGATTTTTTCTTGGAGACTTTTTCGTTGAAATTTTGACCAAAACTTACAAATACAGGACAAAAATTGAAGTCATCCTTTTCGAAAAAAAACTTGATATCTTCGTCTGTTGGCCCATAACATCAAGGAAATGAGATTTTAAACGAAATCGAAACGATAAAATATAAAGGCCGAAAAAAACCGTGAGCTAACCATCGTTGATTTTTTCTTGGAGACTTTTTCGTTGAAATTTTGACCAAAATTTACAAATACAGGACAAAAATTGAAGTCATCCTTTTCGAAAAAAAACTTAATATCTTCATCTGTTGTCCTTCAACATCAAGGATATGAGATTTTAAACGAAATCGAAACGATAAAATATATAGGCCGAAAAAAACCGTGAGCTAACCATCGTTGATTTTTTCTTGGAGACTTTTTCGTTGAAATTTTGACCAAAACTTACACATACAGGACAAAAATTGAAGTTACCCTTTTCGAAAAAAAACTTGATATCTTCGTCTGTTGGTCCTTCAACATCAAGAAAATGAGATTTTAAACGAAATCGAAACGATAAAATATAAAGGCCGAAAAAAACCGTGAACTAACCATCGTTGATTTTTTCTTGGAGACTTTTTCGTTGAAATTTTGACCAAAACTTACAAATACAGGACAAAAATTGAAGTAATCCTTTTCGAAAAAAAACTTGATATCTTCGTCTGTTGGCCCATAACATCAAGGAAATGAGATTTTAAACGAAATCGAAACGATAAAATATAAAGGCCGAAAAAAACCGTGAGCTAACCATCGTTGATTTTTTCTTGGAGACTTTTTCGTTGAAATTTTGACCAAAATTTACAAATACAGGACAAAAATTGAAGTCATCCTTTTCGAAAAAAAACTTGATATCTTCGTCTGTTGGTCCTTTAACATCAAGGAAATGAGATTTTCAACAAAATCAAAACAATAAAATATAAAGGCCGAAAAAAACCGTGAACTAACCATCGTTGATTTTTTCTTGGAGACTTTTTCGTTGAAATTATGACCAAAACTTACAAATACAGGACAAAAATTGAAGTCATATTTTTCGAAAAAAAACTTGATATCTTCGTCTGTTGGCCCATAACATCAAGGAAATGAGATTTTAAACGAAATCGAAACGATAAAATATAAAGGCCGAAAAAAACCGTGAACTAACCATCGTTGATTTTTTCTTGGAGACTTTTTCGTTGAAATTTTGACCAAAACTTACAAATACAGGACAAAAATTGAAGTCATATTTTTCGAAAAAAAACTTGATATCTTCGTCTGTTGGTCCTTCAACATCAAGGAAATGAGATTTTAAACAAAATCAAAACAATAAAATATAAAGGCCAAAAAAAACCGTGAACTAACCATCGTTGATTTTGTCTTGGAGACTTTTTCGTTGAAATTTTTACCAAAACTTACAAATACAGGACAAAAATTGAAGTCATCCTTTTCGAAAAAAAACTTGATATCTTCGTCTGTTGGTCCTTTAACATCAAGGAAATGAGATTTTCAACAAAATGGAAAGGATAAAATATAAAGGCCGATAAAAACCGTGAACTAACCATCGTTGATTTTTTCTTGGAGACTTTTTCGTTGAAATTTTGACCAAAACTTACAAATACAGGACAAAAATTGAAGTCATCCTTTTCGAAAAAAAACTTGATATCTTCGTCTGTTGGTCCTTTAACATCAAGGAAATGAGATTTTCAACAAAATGGAAAGGATAAAATATAAAGGCCGATAAAAACCGTGAACTAACCATCGTTGATTTTTTCTTGGAGCCTTTTAAGTTGAAATTTTGACCAAAACTTACAAATACAGGACAAAAATTGAAGTCATCCTTTTCGAAAAAAAACTTGATATCTTCGTCTGTTGGTCCTTTAACATCAAGGAAATGAGATTTTCAACAAAATGGAAAGGATAAAATATAAAGGCCGAAAAAAACCGTGAGCTAACCATCGTTGATTTTTTCTTGGAGACTTTTTCGTTGAAATTTTGACCAAAACTTACAAATACAGGACAAAAATTGAAGTCATATTTTTCGAAAAAAAACTTGATATCTTCGTCTGTTGGTCCTTCAACATCAAGGAAATAAGATTTTAAACAAAATCAAAACAATAAAATATAAAGGCCAAAAAAAACCGTGAACTAACCATCGTTGATTTTGTCTTGGAGACTTTTTCGTTGAAATTTTTACCAAAACTTACAAATACAGGACAAAAATTGAAGTCATCCTTTTCGAAAAAAAACTTGATATCTTCGTCTGTTGGTCCTTTAACATCAAGGAAATGAGATTTTCAACAAAATGGAAAGGATAAAATATAAAGGCCGATAAAAACCGTGAACTAACCATCGTTGATTTTTTCTTGGAGACTTTTTCGTTGAAATTTTGACCAAAACTTACAAATACAGGACAAAAATTGAAGTCATCCTTTTCGAAAAAAAACTTGATATCTTCGTCTGTTGGTCCTTTAACATCAAGGAAATGAGATTTTCAACAAAATGGAAAGGATAAAATATAAAGGCCGAAAAAAACCGTGAGCTAACCATCGTTGATTTTTTCTTGGAGACTTTTTCGTTGAAATTTTGACCAAAACTTACAAATACAGGACAAAAATTGAAGTCATCCTTTTCGAAAAAAAACTTGATATCTTCATCTGTTGGTCCTTCAACATCAAGGAAATGAGATTTTAAACAAAATGGAAAGGATAAAATATAAAGGCCAAAAAAAACCGTGAACTAACCATCGTTGATTTTTCCTTGGAGATTTTTTCGTTGAAATTTTGACCAAAACTTACAAATACAGGACAAAAATTGAAGTTATCCTTTTCGAAAAAAAACTTGATATCTTCGTCTGTTGGTCCTTTAACATCAAGGAAATGAGATTTTTAACAAAATGG
This sequence comes from Sisyra nigra, assembly GCA_958496155.1. Taxonomy (NCBI): domain Eukaryota; kingdom Metazoa; phylum Arthropoda; class Insecta; order Neuroptera; family Sisyridae; genus Sisyra; species Sisyra nigra. Next base: position 15,184,986 of record OY292319.1, on the reverse strand, counting down.
AAAGGATATAATATAAAGGCCGAAAAAAACCGTGAACTAACCATCGTTGATTTTTTCTTGGAGACTTTTTCGTTGAAATTTTGACCAAAACTTACAAATACAGGACAAAAATTGAAGTCATCGTTTTCGAAAAAAAACTTGATATCTTCGTCTGTTGGTCCTTCAACATCAAGGAAATGAGATTTTAAACAAAATCAAAACAATAAAATATAAAGGCCAAAAAAAACCGTGAACTAACCATCGTTGATTTTGTCTTGGAGACTTTTTCGTTGAAATTTTTACCAAAACTTACAAATACAGGACAAAAATTGAAGTCATCCTTTTCGAAAAAAAACTTGATATCTTCGTCTGTTGGTCCTTTAACATCAAGGAAATGAGATTTTCAACAAAATGGAAAGGATAAAATATAAAGGCCGATAAAAACCGTGAACTAACCATCGTTGATTTTTTCTTGGAGACTTTTTCGTTGAAATTTTGACCAAAACTTACAAATACAGGACAAAAATTGAAGTCATCCTTTTCGAAAAAAAACTTGATATCTTCGTCTGTTGGTCCTTATACATCAAGGAAATGAGATTTTTAACAAAATGGAAAGGATATAATATAAAGGCCGAAAAAAACCGTGAACTAACCATCGTTGATTTTTCCTTGGAGATTTTTTCGTTGAAATTTTGACCAAAACTTACAAATACAGGACAAAAATTGAAGTCATCCTTTTCGAAAAAAAACTTTATATCTTCATCTGTTGGTCCTTCAACATCAAGGATATGAGATTTTAAACGAAATCGAAACGATAAAATATAAAGGCCGAAAAAAACCGTGAACTAACCATCGTTGATTTTTTCTTGGAGACTTTTTCGTTGAAATTTTGACCAAAACTTACAAATACAGGACAAAAATTGAAGTCATCCTTTTCGAAAAAAAACTTGATATCTTCGTCTGTTGGCCCATAACATCAAGGAAATGAGATTTTAAACGAAATCGAAACGATAAAATATAAAGGCCGAAAAAAACCGTGAACTAACCATCGTTGATTTTTTCTTGGAGACTTTTTCGTTGAAATTTTGACCAAAATTTACAAATACAGGACAAAAATTGAAGTCATCCTTTTCGAAAAAAAACTTGATATCTTCGTCTGTTGGTCCTTTAACATCAAGGAAATGAGATTTTCAACAAAATCAAAACAATAAAATATAAAGGCCGAAAAAAACCGTGAACTAACCATCGTTGATTTTTTCTTGGAGACTTTTTCGTTGAAATTATGACCAAAACTTACAAATACAGGACAAAAATTGAAGTCATCCTTTTCGAAAAAAAACTTGATATCTTCGTCTGTTGGCCCATAACATCAAGGAAATGAGATTTTAAACGAAATCGAAACGATAAAATATAAAGGCCGAAAAAAACCGTGAGCTAACCATCGTTGATTTTTTCTTGGAGACTTTTTCGTTGAAATTTTGACCAAAACTTACAAATACAGGACAAAAATTGAAGTCATATTTTTCGAAAAAAAACTTGATATCTTCGTCTGTTGGTCCTTCAACATCAAGGAAATGAGATTTTAAACAAAATCAAAACAATAAAATATAAAGGCCAAAAAAAACCGTGAACTAACCATCGTTGATTTTGTCTTGGAGACTTTTTCGTTGAAATTTTTACCAAAACTTACAAATACAGGACAAAAATTGAAGTCATCCTTTTCGAAAAAAAACTTGATATCTTCGTCTGTTGGTCCTTTAACATCAAGGAAATGAGATTTTCAACAAAATGGAAAGGATAAAATATAAAGGCCGAAAAAAACCGTGAGCTAACCATCGTTGATTTTTTCTTGGAGACTTTTTCGTTGAAATTTTGACCAAAACTTACAAATACAGGACAAAAATTGAAGTCATATTTTTCGAAAAAAAACTTGATATCTTCGTCTGTTGGTCCTTCAACATCAAGGAAATGAGATTTTAAACAAAATCAAAACAATAAAATATAAAGGCCAAAAAAAACCGTGAACTAACCATCGTTGATTTTTCCTTTGAGATTTTTTCGTTGAAATTTTGACCAAAACTTACAAATACAGGACAAAAATTGAAGTCATCCTTTTCGAAAAAAAACTTGATATCTTCGTCTGTTGGTCCTTTAACATCAAGGAAATGAGATTTTCAACAAAATGGAAAGGATAAAATATAAAGGCCGATAAAAACCGTGAACTAACCATCGTTGATTTTTTCTTGGAGACTTTTTCGTTGAAATTTTGACCAAAACTTACAAATACAGGACAAAAATTGAAGTCATCCTTTTCAAAAAAAAACTTGATATCTTCATCTGTTGGTCCTTCAACATCAAGGAAATGAGATTTTAAACAAAATGGAAAGGATAAAATATAAAGGCCAAAAAAAACCGTGAACTAACCATCGTTGATTTTTCCTTTGAGATTTTTTCGTTGAAATTTTGACCAAAACTTACAAATACAGCACAATAATTGAAGTCATCCTTTTCGAAAAAAAACTTGATATCTTCGTCTGTTGGTCCTTTAACATCAAGGAAATGAGATTTTTAACAAAATGGAAAGGATATAATATAAAGGCCGAAAAAAACCGTGAACTAACCATCGTTGATTTTTCCTTGGAGATTTTTTCGTTGAAATTTTGACCAAAACTTACAAATACAGGACAAAAATTGAAGTCATCCTTTTCGAAAAAAAACTTGATATCTTCGTCTGTTGGTCCTTCAACATCAAGAAAATGAGATTTTAAACGAAATCGAAACGATAAAATATAAAGGCCGAAAAAAACCGTGAACTAACCATCGTTGATTTTTTCTTGGAGACTTTTTCGTTGAAATTTTGACCAAAACTTACAAATACAGGACAAAAATTGAAGTCATCCTTTTCGAAAAAAAACTTGATATCTTCGTCTGTTGGCCCATAACATCAAGGAAATGAGATTTTAAACGAAATCGAAACGATAAAATATAAAGGCCGAAAAAAACCGTGAGCTAACCATCGTTGATTTTTTCTTGGAGATTTTTTCGTTGAAATTTTGACCAAAACTTACAAATACAGGACAAAAATTGAAGTCATCCTTTTCGAAAAAAAACTTGATATCTTCGTCTGTTGGTCCTTTAACATCAAGGAAATGAGATTTTTAACAAAATGGAAAGGATATAATATAAAGGCCGAAAAAAACCGTGAACTAACCATCGTTGATTTTTCCTTGGAGATTTTTTCGTTGAAATTTTGACCAAAACTTACAAATACAGGACAAAAATTGAAGTCATCCTTTTCGAAAAAAAACTTTATATCTTCATCTGTTGGTCCTTCAACATCAAGGATATGAGATTTTAAACGAAATCGAAACGATAAAATATAAAGGCCGAAAAAAACCGTGAACTAACCATCGTTGATTTTTTCTTGGAGACTTTTTCGTTGAAATTTTTACCAAAACTTACAAATACAGGACAAAAATTGAAGTCATCCTTTTCGGAAAAAAACTTGATATCTTCGTCTGTTGGTCCTTTAACATCAAGGAAATGAGATTTTCAACAAAATGGAAAGGATAAAATATAAAGGCCGATAAAAACCGTGAACTAACCATCGTTGATTTTTTCTTGGAGACTTTTTCGTTGAAATTTTGACCAAAACTTACAAATACAGGACAAAAATTGAAGTCATCCTTTTCGAAAAAAAACTTGATATCTTCGTCTGTTGGTCCTTTAACATCAAGGAAATGAGATTTTCAACAAAATGGAAAGGATAAAATATAAAGGCCGAAAAAAACCGTGAGCTAACCATCGTTGATTTTTTCTTGGAGACTTTTTCGTTGAAATTTTGACCAAAACTTACAAATACAGGACAAAAATTGAAGTCATATTTTTCGAAAAAAAACTTGATATCTTCGTCTGTTGGTCCTTCAACATCAAGGAAATGAGATTTTAAACAAAATCAAAACAATAAAATATAAAGGCCAAAAAAAACCGTGAACTAACCATCGTTGATTTTGTCTTGGAGACTTTTTCGTTGAAATTTTTACCAAAACTTACAAATACAGGACAAAAATTGAAGTCATCCTTTTCGAAAAAAAACTTAATATCTTCATCTGTTGGTCCTTCCACATCAAGGATATGAGATTTTAAACGAAATCGAAACGATAAAATATAAAGGCCGAAAAAAACCGTGAACTAACCATCGTTGATTTTTTCTTGGAGACTTTTTCGTTGAAATTTTGACCAAAACTTACAAATACAGGACAAAAATTGAAGTTACCCTTTTCGAAAAAAAACTTGATATCTTCGTCTGTTGGTCCTTCAACATCAAGAAAATGAGATTTTAAACGAAATCGAAACGATAAAATATAAAGGCCGAAAAAAACCGTGAACTAACCATCGTTGATTTTTTCTTGGAGACTTTTTCGTTGAAATTTTGACCAAAATTTACAAATACAGGACAAAAATTGAAGTCATCCTTTTCGAAAAAAAACTTGATATCTTCGTCTGTTGGTCCTTTAACATCAAGGAAATGAGATTTTCAACAAAATCAAAACAATAAAATATAAAGGCCGAAAAAAACCGTGAACTAACCATCGTTGATTTTTTCTTGGAGACTTTTTCGTTGAAATTTTGACCAAAACTTACAAATACAGGACAAAAATTGAAGTCATATTTTTCGAAAAAAAACTTGATATCTTCGTCTGTTGGTCCTTCAACATCAAGGAAATGAGATTTTAAACAAAATGGAAAGGATATAATATAAAGGCCCAAAAAAACCGTGAACTAACCATCGTTGATTTTTCCTTGGAGATTTTTTCGTTGAAATTTTGACCAAAACTTACAAAAACAGGACAAAAATTGAAGTCATCCTTTTCGAAAAAAAACTTGATATCTTCGTCTGTTGGTCCTTTAACATCAAGGAAATGAGATTTTTAACAAAATGGAAAGGATATAATATAAAGGCCGAAAAAAACCGTGAACTAACCATCGTTGATTTTTTCTTGGAGACTTTTTCGTTGAAATTTTGACCAAAACTTACAAATACAGGACAAAAATTGAAGTCATCCTTTTCGAAAAAAAACTTGATATCTTCGTCTGTTGGTCCTTTAACATCAAGGAAATGAGATTGTAAACAAAATGGAAAGGATTAAATATAAAGGCCCAAAAAAACCGTGAACTAACCATCGTTGATTTTTCCTTGGAGATTTTTTCGTTGAAATTTTGACCAAAACTTACAAATACAGGACAAAAATTGAAGTCATCCTTTTCGAAAAAAAACTTGATATCTTCGTCTGTTGGTCCTTTAACATCAAGGAAATGAGATTTTTAACAAAATGGAAAGGATATAATATAAAGGCCGAAAAAAACCGTGAACTAACCATCGTTGATTTTTTCTTGGAGACTTTTTCGTTGAAATTTTGACCAAAACTTACAAATACAGGACAAAAATTGAAGTCATCCTTTTCGAAAAAAAACTTAATATCTTCATCTGTTGGTCCTTCAACATCAAGGAAATGAGATTTTAAACAAAATGGAAAGGATAAAATATAAAGGCCAAAAAAAACCGTGAACTAACCATCGTTGATTTTTCCTTTGAGATTTTTTCGTTGAAATTTTGACCAAAACTTACAAATACAGGACAAAAATTGAAGTCATCCTTTTCGAAAAAAAACTTGATATCTTCGTCTGTTGGTCCTTTAACATCAAGGAAATGAGATTTTCAACAAAATGGAAAGGATAAAATATTAAGGCCGAAAAAAACCGTGAGCTAACCATCGTTGATTTTTTCTTGGAGACTTTTTCGTTGAAATTTTGACCAAAACTTACAAATACAGGACAAAAATTGAAGTCATATTTTTCGAAAAAAAACTTGATATCTTCGTCTGTTGGTCCTTCAACATCAAGGAAATGAGATTTTAAACAAAATCAAAACAATAAAATATAAAGGCCAAAAAAAACCGTGAACTAACCATCGTTGATTTTGTCTTGGAGACTTTTTCGTTGAAATTTTTACCAAAACTTACAAATACAGGACAAAAATTGAAGTCATCCTTTTCGAAAAAAAACTTAATATCTTCATCTGTTGGTCCTTCAACATCAAGGATATGAGATTTTAAACGAAATCGAAACGATAAAATATAAAGGCCGAAAAAAACCGTGAACTAACCATCGTTGATTTTTTCTTGGAGACTTTTTCGTTGAAATTTTGACCAAAACTTACAAATACAGGACAAAAATTGAAGTTACCCTTTTCGAAAAAAAACTTGATATCTTCGTCTGTTGGTCCTTCAACATCAAGAAAATGAGATTTTAAACGAAATCGAAACGATAAAATATAAAGGCCGAAAAAAACCGTGAACTAACCATCGTTGATTTTTTCTTGGAGACTTTTTCGTTGAAATTTTGACCAAAATTTACAAATACAGGACAAAAATTGAAGTCATCCTTTTCGAAAAAAAACTTGATATCTTCGTCTGTTGGTCCTTTAACATCAAGGAAATGAGATTTTCAACAAAATCAAAACAATAAAATATAAAGGCCGAAAAAAACCGTGAACTAACCATCGTTGATTTTTTCTTGGAGACTTTTTCGTTGAAATTTTGACCAAAACTTACAAATACAGGACAAAAATTGAAGTCATATTTTTCGAAAAAAAACTTGATATCTTCGTCTGTTGGTCCTTCAACATCAAGGAAATGAGATTTTAAACAAAATGGAAAGGATATAATATAAAGGCCCAAAAAAACCGTGAACTAACCATCGTTGATTTTTCCTTTGAGATTTTTTCGTTGAAATTTTGACCAAAACTTACAAATACAGGACAAAAATTGAAGTCATCCTTTTCGAAAAAAAACTTGATATCTTCGTCTGTTGGTCCTTTAACATCAAGGAAATGAGATTTTCAACAAAATGGAAAGGATAAAATATAAAGGCCGAAAAAAACCGTGAGCTAACCATCGTTGATTTTTTCTTGGAGACTTTTTCGTTGAAATTTTGACCAAAACTTACAAATACAGGACAAAAATTGAAGTCATCCTTTTCGAAAAAAAACTTGATATCTTCGTCTGTTGGTCCTTTAACATCAAGGAAATGAGATTTTCAACAAAATGGAAAGGATAAAATATAAAGGCCGAAAAAAACCGTGAGCTAACCATCGTTGATTTTTTCTTGGAGACTTTTTCGTTGAAATTTTGACCAAAACTTACAAATACAGGACAAAAATTGAAGTCATCGTTTTCGAAAAAAAACTTGATATCTTCGTCTGTTGGTCCTTCAACATCAAGGAAATGAGATTTTAAACAAAATCAAAACAATAAAATATAAAGGCCAAAAAAAACCGTGAACTAACCATCGTTGATTTTGTCTTGGAGACTTTTTCGTTGAAATTTTTACCAAAACTTACAAATACAGGACAAAAATTGAAGTCATCCTTTTCGAAAAAAAACTTGATATCTTCGTCTGTTGGTCCTTTAACATCAAGGAAATGAGATTTTCAACAAAATGGAAAGGATAAAATATAAAGGCCGATAAAAACCGTGAACTAACCATCGTTGATTTTTTCTTGGAGACTTTTTCGTTGAAATTTTGACCAAAACTTACAAATACAGGACCAAAATTGAAGTCATCCTTTTCGAAAAAAAACTTGATATCTTCGTCTGTTGGTCCATATACATCAAGGAAATGAGATTTTTAACAAAATGGAAAGGATATAATATAAAGGCCGAAAAAAACCGTGAACTAACCATCGTTGATTTTTCCTTGGAGATTTTTTCGTTGAAATTTTGACCAAAACTTACAAATACAGGACAAAAATTGAAGTCATCCTTTTCGAAAAAAAACTTTATATCTTCATCTGTTGGTCCTTCAACATCAAGGATATGAGATTTTAAACGAAATCGAAACGATAAAATATAAAGGCCGAAAAAAACCGTGAACTAACCATCGTTGATTTTTTCTTGGAGACTTTTTCGTTGAAATTTTGACCAAAACTTACAAATACAGGACAAAAATTGAAGTCATCCTTTTCGAAAAAAAACTTGATATCTTCGTCTGTTGGCCCATAACATCAAGGAAATGAGATTTTAAACGAAATCGAAACGATAAAATATAAAGGCCGAAAAAAACCGTGAACTAACCATCGTTGATTTTTTCTTGGAGACTTTTTCGTTGAAATTTTGACCAAAATTTACAAATACAGGACAAAAATTGAAGTCATCCTTTTCGAAAAAAAACTTGATATCTTCGTCTGTTGGTCCTTTAACATCAAGGAAATGAGATTTTCAACAAAATCAAAACAATAAAATATAAAGGCCGAAAAAAACCGTGAACTAACCATCGTTGATTTTTTCTTGGAGACTTTTTCGTTGAAATTATGACCAAAACTTACAAATACAGGACAAAAATTGAAGTCATCCTTTTCGAAAAAAAACTTGATATCTTCGTCTGTTGGCCCATAACATCAAGGAAATGAGATTTTAAACGAAATCAAAACAATAAAATATAAAGGCCAAAAAAAACCGTGAACTAACCATCGTTGATTTTGTCTTGGAGACTTTTTCGTTGAAATTTTTACCAAAACTTACAAATACAGGACAAAAATTGAAGTCATCCTTTTCGAAAAAAAACTTGATATCTTCGTCTGTTGGTCCTTTAACATCAAGGAAATGAGATTTTCAACAAAATGGAAAGGATAAAATATAAAGGCCGAAAAAAACCGTGAGCTAACCATCGTTGATTTTTTCTTGGAGACTTTTTCGTTGAAATTTTGACCAAAACTTACAAATACAGGACAAAAATTGAAGTCATATTTTTCGAAAAAAAACTTGATATCTTCGTCTGTTGGTCCTTCAACATCAAGGAAATGAGATTTTAAACAAAATCAAAACAATAAAATATAAAGGCCAAAAAAAACCGTGAACTAACCATCGTTGATTTTTCCTTTGAGATTTTTTCGTTGAAATTTTGACCAAAACTTACAAATACAGGACAAAAATTGAAGTCATCCTTTTCGAAAAAAAACTTGATATCTTCGTCTGTTGGTCCTTTAACATCAAGGAAATGAGATTTTCAACAAAATGGAAAGGATAAAATATAAAGGCCGATAAAAACCGTGAACTAACCATCGTTGATTTTTTCTTGGAGACTTTTTCGTTGAAATTTTGACCAAAACTTACAAATACAGGACAAAAATTGAAGTCATCCTTTTCAAAAAAAAACTTGATATCTTCATCTGTTGGTCCTTCAACATCAAGGAAATGAGATTTTAAACAAAATGGAAAGGATAAAATATAAAGGCCAAAAAAAACCGTGAACTAACCATCGTTGATTTTTCCTTTGAGATTTTTTCGTTGAAATTTTGACCAAAACTTACAAATACAGCACAATAATTGAAGTCATCCTTTTCGAAAAAAAACTTGATATCTTCGTCTGTTGGTCCTTTAACATCAAGGAAATGAGATTTTTAACAAAATGGAAAGGATATAATATAAAGGCCGAAAAAAACCGTGAACTAACCATCGTTGATTTTTCCTTGGAGATTTTTTCGTTGAAATTTTGACCAAAACTTACAAATACAGGACAAAAATTGAAGTCATCCTTTTCGAAAAAAAACTTGATATCTTCGTCTGTTGGTCCTTCAACATCAAGAAAATGAGATTTTAAACGAAATCGAAACGATAAAATATAAAGGCCGAAAAAAACCGTGAACTAACCATCGTTGATTTTTTCTTGGAGACTTTTTCGTTGAAATTTTGACCAAAACTTACAAATACAGGACAAAAATTGAAGTCATCCTTTTCGAAAAAAAACTTGATATCTTCGTCTGTTGGCCCATAACATCAAGGAAATGAGATTTTAAACGAAATCGAAACGATAAAATATAAAGGCCGAAAAAAACCGTGAGCTAACCATCGTTGATTTTTTCTTGGAGATTTTTTCGTTGAAATTTTGACCAAAACTTACAAATACAGGACAAAAATTGAAGTCATCCTTTTCGAAAAAAAACTTGATATCTTCGTCTGTTGGTCCTTTAACATCAAGGAAATGAGATTTTTAACAAAATGGAAAGGATATAATATAAAGGCCGAAAAAAACCGTGAACTAACCATCGTTGATTTTTCCTTGGAGATTTTTTCGTTGAAATTTTGACCAAAACTTACAAATACAGGACAAAAATTGAAGTCATCCTTTTCGAAAAAAAACTTTATATCTTCATCTGTTGGTCCTTCAACATCAAGGATATGAGATTTTAAACGAAATCGAAACGATAAAATATAAAGGCCGAAAAAAACCGTGAACTAACCATCGTTGATTTTTTCTTGGAGACTTTTTCGTTGAAATTTTTACCAAAACTTACAAATACAGGACAAAAATTGAAGTCATCCTTTTCGGAAAAAAACTTGATATCTTCGTCTGTTGGTCCTTTAACATCAAGGAAATGAGATTTTCAACAAAATGGAAAGGATAAAATATAAAGGCCGATAAAAACCGTGAACTAACCATCGTTGATTTTTTCTTGGAGACTTTTTCGTTGAAATTTTGACCAAAACTTACAAATACAGGACAAAAATTGAAGTCATCCTTTTCGAAAAAAAACTTGATATCTTCGTCTGTTGGTCCTTTAACATCAAGGAAATGAGATTTTCAACAAAATGGAAAGGATAAAATATAAAGGCCGAAAAAAACCGTGAGCTAACCATCGTTGATTTTTTCTTGGAGACTTTTTCGTTGAAATTTTGACCAAAACTTACAAATACAGGACAAAAATTGAAGTCATATTTTTCGAAAAAAAACTTGATATCTTCGTCTGTTGGTCCTTCAACATCAAGGAAATGAGATTTTAAACAAAATCAAAACAATAAAATATAAAGGCCAAAAAAAACCGTGAACTAACCATCGTTGATTTTGTCTTGGAGACTTTTTCGTTGAAATTTTTACCAAAACTTACAAATACAGGACAAAAATTGAAGTCATCCTTTTCGAAAAAAAACTTAATATCTTCATCTGTTGGTCCTTCCACATCAAGGATATGAGATTTTAAACGAAATCGAAACGATAAAATATAAAGGCCGAAAAAAACCGTGAACTAACCATCGTTGATTTTTTCTTGGAGACTTTTTCGTTGAAATTTTGACCAAAACTTACAAATACAGGACAAAAATTGAAGTTACCCTTTTCGAAAAAAAACTTGATATCTTCGTCTGTTGGTCCTTCAACATCAAGAAAATGAGATTTTAAACGAAATCGAAACGATAAAATATAAAGGCCGAAAAAAACCGTGAACTAACCATCGTTGATTTTTTCTTGGAGACTTTTTCGTTGAAATTTTGACCAAAATTTACAAATACAGGACAAAAATTGAAGTCATCCTTTTCGAAAAAAAACTTGATATCTTCGTCTGTTGGTCCTTTAACATCAAGGAAATGAGATTTTCAACAAAATCAAAACAATAAAATATAAAGGCCGAAAAAAACCGTGAACTAACCATCGTTGATTTTTTCTTGGAGACTTTTTCGTTGAAATTTTGACCAAAACTTACAAATACAGGACAAAAATTGAAGTCATATTTTTCGAAAAAAAACTTGATATCTTCGTCTGTTGGTCCTTCAACATCAAGGAAATGAGATTTTAAACAAAATGGAAAGGATATAATATAAAGGCCCAAAAAAACCGTGAACTAACCATCGTTGATTTTTCCTTGGAGATTTTTTCGTTGAAATTTTGACCAAAACTTACAAAAACAGGACAAAAATTGAAGTCATCCTTTTCGAAAAAAAACTTGATATCTTCGTCTGTTGGTCCTTTAACATCAAGGAAATGAGATTTTTAACAAAATGGAAAGGATATAATATAAAGGCCGAAAAAAACCGTGAACTAACCATCGTTGATTTTTTCTTGGAGACTTTTTCGTTGAAATTTTGACCAAAACTTACAAATACAGGACAAAAATTGAAGTCATCCTTTTCGAAAAAAAACTTGATATCTTCGTCTGTTGGTCCTTTAACATCAAGGAAATGAGATTGTAAACAAAATGGAAAGGATTAAATATAAAGGCCCAAAAAAACCGTGAACTAACCATCGTTGATTTTTCCTTGGAGATTTTTTCGTTGAAATTTTGACCAAAACTTACAAATACAGGACAAAAATTGAAGTCATCCTTTTCGAAAAAAAACTTGATATCTTCGTCTGTTGGTCCTTTAACATCAAGGAAATGAGATTTTTAACAAAATGGAAAGGATATAATATAAAGGCCGAAAAAAACCGTGAACTAACCATCGTTGATTTTTTCTTGGAGACTTTTTCGTTGAAATTTTGACCAAAACTTACAAATACAGGACAAAAATTGAAGTCATCCTTTTCGAAAAAAAACTTAATATCTTCATCTGTTGGTCCTTCAACATCAAGGAAATGAGATTTTAAACAAAATGGAAAGGATAAAATATAAAGGCCAAAAAAAACCGTGAACTAACCATCGTTGATTTTTCCTTTGAGATTTTTTCGTTGAAATTTTGACCAAAACTTACAAATACAGGACAAAAATTGAAGTCATCCTTTTCGAAAAAAAACTTGATATCTTCGTCTGTTGGTCCTTTAACATCAAGGAAATGAGATTTTCAACAAAATGGAAAGGATAAAATATTAAGGCCGAAAAAAACCGTGAGCTAACCATCGTTGATTTTTTCTTGGAGACTTTTTCGTTGAAATTTTGACCAAAACTTACAAATACAGGACAAAAATTGAAGTCATATTTTTCGAAAAAAAACTTGATATCTTCGTCTGTTGGTCCTTCAACATCAAGGAAATGAGATTTTAAACAAAATCAAAACAATAAAATATAAAGGCCAAAAAAAACCGTGAACTAACCATCGTTGATTTTGTCTTGGAGACTTTTTCGTTGAAATTTTTACCAAAACTTACAAATACAGGACAAAAATTGAAGTCATCCTTTTCGAAAAAAAACTTAATATCTTCATCTGTTGGTCCTTCAACATCAAGGATATGAGATTTTAAACGAAATCGAAACGATAAAATATAAAGGCCGAAAAAAACCGTGAACTAACCATCGTTGATTTTTTCTTGGAGACTTTTTCGTTGAAATTTTGACCAAAACTTACAAATACAGGACAAAAATTGAAGTTACCCTTTTCGAAAAAAAACTTGATATCTTCGTCTGTTGGTCCTTCAACATCAAGAAAATGAGATTTTAAACGAAATCGAAACGATAAAATATAAAGGCCGAAAAAAACCGTGAACTAACCATCGTTGATTTTTTCTTGGAGACTTTTTCGTTGAAATTTTGACCAAAATTTACAAATACAGGACAAAAATTGAAGTCATCCTTTTCGAAAAAAAACTTGATATCTTCGTCTGTTGGTCCTTTAACATCAAGGAAATGAGATTTTCAACAAAATCAAAACAATAAAATATAAAGGCCGAAAAAAACCGTGAACTAACCATCGTTGATTTTTTCTTGGAGACTTTTTCGTTGAAATTTTGACCAAAACTTACAAATACAGGACAAAAATTGAAGTCATATTTTTCGAAAAAAAACTTGATATCTTCGTCTGTTGGTCCTTCAACATCAAGGAAATGAGATTTTAAACAAAATGGAAAGGATATAATATAAAGGCCCAAAAAAACCGTGAACTAACCATCGTTGATTTTTCCTTTGAGATTTTTTCGTTGAAATTTTGACCAAAACTTACAAATACAGGACAAAAATTGAAGTCATCCTTTTCGAAAAAAAACTTGATATCTTCGTCTGTTGGTCCTTTAACATCAAGGAAATGAGATTTTCAACAAAATGGAAAGGATAAAATATAAAGGCCGAAAAAAACCGTGAGCTAACCATCGTTGATTTTTTCTTGGAGACTTTTTCGTTGAAATTTTGACCAAAACTTACAAATACAGGACAAAAATTGAAGTCATCCTTTTCGAAAAAAAACTTGATATCTTCGTCTGTTGGTCCTTTAACATCAAGGAAATGAGATTTTCAACAAAATGGAAAGGATAAAATATAAAGGCCGAAAAAAACCGTGAGCTAACCATCGTTGATTTTTTCTTGGAGACTTTTTCGTTGAAATTTTGACCAAAACTTACAAATACAGGACAAAAATTGAAGTCATATTTTTCGAAAAAAAACTTGATATCTTCGTCTGTTGGTCCTTCAACATCAAGGAAATGAGATTTTAAACAAAATCAAAACAATAAAATATAAAGGCCAAAAAAAACCGTGAACTAACCATCGTTGATTTTGTCTTGGAGACTTTTTCGTTGAAATTTTTACCAAAACTTACAAATACAGGACAAAAATTGAAGTCATCCTTTTCGAAAAAAAACTTGATATCTTCGTCTGTTGGTCCTTTAACATCAAGGAAATGAGATTTTCAACAAAATGGAAAGGATAAAATATAAAGGCCGATAAAAACCGTGAACTAACCATCGTTGATTTTTTCTTGGAGACTTTTTCGTTGAAATTTTGACCAAAACTTACAAATACAGGACAAAAATTGAAGTCATCCTTTTCGAAAAAAAACTTGATATCTTCGTCTGTTGGTCCTTTAACATCAAGGAAATGAGATTTTCAACAAAATGGAAAGGATAAAATATTAAGGCCGAAAAAAACCGTGAGCTAACCATCGTTGATTTTTTCTTGGAGACTTTTTCGTTGAAATTTTGACCAAAACTTACAAATACAGGACAAAAATTGAAGTCATATTTTTCGAAAAAAAACTTGATATCTTCGTCTGTTGGTCCTTCAACATCAAGGAAATGAGATTTTAAACAAAATCAAAACAATAAAATATAAAGGCCAAAAAAAACCGTGAACTAACCATCGTTGATTTTGTCTTGGAGACTTTTTCGTTGAAATTTTTACCAAAACTTACAAATACAGGACAAAAATTGAAGTCATCCTTTTCGAAAAAAAACTTAATATCTTCATCTGTTGGTCCTTCAACATCAAGGATATGAGATTTTAAACGAAATCGAAACGATAAAATATAAAGGCCGAAAAAAACCGTGAACTAACCATCGTTGATTTTTTCTTGGAGACTTTTTCGTTGAAATTTTGACCAAAATTTACAAATACAGGACAAAAATTGAAGTCATCCTTTTCGAAAAAAAACTTGATATCTTCGTCTGTTGGTCCTTTAACATCAAGGAAATGAGATTTTCAACAAAATCAAAACAATAAAATATAAAGGCCGAAAAAAACCGTGAACTAACCATCGTTGATTTTTTCTTGGAGACTTTTTCGTTGAAATTTTGACCAAAACTTACAAATACAGGACAAAAATTGAAGTCATATTTTTCGAAAAAAAACTTGATATCTTCGTCTGTTGGTCCTTCAACATCAAGGAAATGAGATTTTAAACAAAATGGAAAGGATATAATATAAAGGCCCAAAAAAACCGTGAACTAACCATCGTTGATTTTTCCTTTGAGATTTTTTCGTTGAAATTTTGACCAAAACTTACAAATACAGGACAAAAATTGAAGTCATCCTTTTCGAAAAAAAACTTGATATCTTCGTCTGTTGGTCCTTTAACATCAAGGAAATGAGATTTTCAACAAAATGGAAAGGATAAAATATAAAGGCCGAAAAAAACCGTGAGCTAACCATCGTTGATTTTTTCTTGGAGACTTTTTCGTTGAAATTTTGACCAAAACTTACAAATACAGGACAAAAATTGAAGTCATCCTTTTCGAAAAAAAACTTGATATCTTCGTCTGTTGGTCCTTTAACATCAAGGAAATGAGATTTTCAACAAAATGGAAAGGATAAAATATAAAGGCCGAAAAAAACCGTGAGCTAACCATCGTTGATTTTTTCTTGGAGACTTTTTCGTTGAAATTTTGACCAAAACTTACAAATACAGGACAAAAATTGAAGTCATATTTTTCGAAAAAAAACTTGATATCTTCGTCTGTTGGTCCTTCAACATCAAGGAAATGAGATTTTAAACAAAATCAAAACAATAAAATATAAAGGCCAAAAAAAACCGTGAACTAACCATCGTTGATTTTGTCTTGGAGACTTTTTCGTTGAAATTTTTACCAAAACTTACAAATACAGGACAAAAATTGAAGTCATCCTTTTCGAAAAAAAACTTGATATCTTCGTCTGTTGGTCCTTTAACATCAAGGAAATGAGATTTTCAACAAAATGGAAAGGATAAAATATAAAGGCCGATAAAAACCGTGAACTAACCATCGTTGATTTTTTCTTGGAGACTTTTTCGTTCAAATTTTGACCAAAACTTACAAATACAGGACAAAAATTGAAGTCATCCTTTTCGAAAAAAAACTTGATATCTTCGTCTGTTGGTCCTTTAACATCAAGGAAATGAGATTTTCAACAAAATGGAAAGGATAAAATATTAAGGCCGAAAAAAACCGTGAGCTAACCATCGTTGATTTTTTCTTGGAGACTTTTTCGTTGAAATTTTGACCAAAACTTACAAATACAGGACAAAAATTGAAGTCATATTTTTCGAAAAAAAACTTGATATCTTCGTCTGTTGGTCCTTCAACATCAAGGAAATGAGATTTTAAACAAAATCAAAACAATAAAATATAAAGGCCAAAAAAAACCGTGAACTAACCATCGTTGATTTTGTCTTGGAGACTTTTTCGTTGAAATTTTTACCAAAACTTACAAATACAGGACAAAAATTGAAGTCATCCTTTTCGAAAAAAAACTTAATATCTTCATCTGTTGGTCCTTCAACATCAAGGATATGAGATTTTAAACGAAATCGAAACGATAAAATATAAAGGCCGAAAAAAACCGTGAACTAACCATCGTTGATTTTTTCTTGGAGACTTTTTCGTTGAAATTTTGACCAAAACTTACAAATACAGGACAAAAATTGAAGTTACCCTTTTCGAAAAAAAACTTGATATCTTCGTCTGTTGGTCCTTCAACATCAAGAAAATGAGATTTTAAACGAAATCGAAACGATAAAATATAAAGGCCGAAAAAAACCGTGAACTAACCATCGTTGATTTTTTCTTGGAGACTTTTTCGTTGAAATTTTGACCAAAATTTACAAATACAGGACAAAAATTGAAGTCATCCTTTTCGAAAAAAAACTTGATATCTTCGTCTGTTGGTCCTTTAACATCAAGGAAATGAGATTTTCAACAAAATCAAAACAATAAAATATAAAGGCCGAAAAAAACCGTGAACTAACCATCGTTGATTTTTTCTTGGAGACTTTTTCGTTGAAATTTTGACCAAAACTTACAAATACAGGACAAAAATTGAAGTCATATTTTTCGAAAAAAAACTTGATATCTTCGTCTGTTGGTCCTTCAACATCAAGGAAATGAGATTTTAAACAAAATGGAAAGGATATAATATAAAGGCCCAAAAAAACCGTGAACTAACCATCGTTGATTTTTCCTTGGAGATTTTTTCGTTGAAATTTTGACCAAAACTTACAAAAACAGGACAAAAATTGAAGTCATCCTTTTCGAAAAAAAACTTGATATCTTCGTCTGTTGGTCCTTTAACATCAAGGAAATGAGATTTTTAACAAAATGGAAAGGATATAATATAAAGGCCGAAAAAAACCGTGAACTAACCATCGTTGATTTTTTCTTGGAGACTTTTTCGTTGAAATTTTGACCAAAACTTACAAATACAGGACAAAAATTGAAGTCATCCTTTTCGAAAAAAAACTTGATATCTTCGTCTGTTGGTCCTTTAACATCAAGGAAATGAGATTGTAAACAAAATGGAAAGGATTAAATATAAAGGCCCAAAAAAACCGTGAACTAACCATCGTTGATTTTTCCTTGGAGATTTTTTCGTTGAAATTTTGACCAAAACTTACAAATACAGGACAAAAATTGAAGTCATCCTTTTCGAAAAAAAACTTGATATCTTCGTCTGTTGGTCCTTTAACATCAAGGAAATGAGATTTTTAACAAAATGGAAAGGATATAATATAAAGGCCGAAAAAAACCGTGAACTAACCATCGTTGATTTTTTCTTGGAGACTTTTTCGTTGAAATTTTGACCAAAACTTACAAATACAGGACAAAAATTGAAGTCATCCTTTTCGAAAAAAAACTTGATATCTTCGTCTGTTGGTCCTTCAACATCAAGGAAATGAGATTTTAAACAAAATGGAAAGGATATAATATAAAGGCCCAAAAAAACCGTGAACTAACCATCGTTGATTTTTTCTTGGAGACTTTTTCGTTGAAATTTTGACCAAAACTTACAAATACAGGACAAAAATTGAAGTAATCCTTTTCGAAAAAAAACTTGATATCTTCGTCTGTTGGCCCATAACATCAAGGAAATGAGATTTTAAACGAAATCGAAACGATAAAATATAAAGGCCGAAAAAAACCGTGAGCTAACCATCGTTGATTTTTTCTTGGAGACTTTTTCGTTGAAATTTTGACCAAAATTTACAAATACAGGACAAAAATTGAAGTCATCCTTTTCGAAAAAAAACTTGATATCTTCGTCTGTTGGTCCTTTAACATCAAGGAAATGAGATTTTCAACAAAATCAAAACAATAAAATATAAAGGCCGAAAAAAACCGTGAACTAACCATCGTTGATTTTTTCTTGGAGACTTTTTCGTTGAAATTATGACCAAAACTTACAAATACAGGACAAAAATTGAAGTCATATTTTTCGAAAAAAAACTTGATATCTTCGTCTGTTGGCCCATAACATCAAGGAAATGAGATTTTAAACGAAATCGAAACGATAAAATATAAAGGCCGAAAAAAACCGTGAACTAACCATCGTTGATTTTTTCTTGGAGACTTTTTCGTTGAAATTTTGACCAAAACTTACAAATACAGGACAAAAATTGAAGTCATATTTTTCGAAAAAAAACTTGATATCTTCGTCTGTTGGTCCTTCAACATCAAGGAAATGAGATTTTAAACAAAATCAAAACAATAAAATATAAAGGCCAAAAAAAACCGTGAACTAACCATCGTTGATTTTGTCTTGGAGACTTTTTCGTTGAAATTTTTACCAAAACTTACAAATACAGGACAAAAATTGAAGTCATCCTTTTCGAAAAAAAACTTGATATCTTCGTCTGTTGGTCCTTTAACATCAAGGAAATGAGATTTTCAACAAAATGGAAAGGATAAAATATAAAGGCCGATAAAAACCGTGAACTAACCATCGTTGATTTTTTCTTGGAGACTTTTTCGTTGAAATTTTGACCAAAACTTACAAATACAGGACAAAAATTGAAGTCATCCTTTTCGAAAAAAAACTTGATATCTTCGTCTGTTGGTCCTTTAACATCAAGGAAATGAGATTTTCAACAAAATGGAAAGGATAAAATATAAAGGCCGATAAAAACCGTGAACTAACCATCGTTGATTTTTTCTTGGAGCCTTTTAAGTTGAAATTTTGACCAAAACTTACAAATACAGGACAAAAATTGAAGTCATCCTTTTCGAAAAAAAACTTGATATCTTCGTCTGTTGGCCCATAACATCAAGAAAATGAGATTTTAAACGAAATCGAA
The DNA here is from genome assembly GCA_958496155.1 of Sisyra nigra. NCBI lineage: Eukaryota > Metazoa > Arthropoda > Insecta > Neuroptera > Sisyridae > Sisyra > Sisyra nigra. The sequence goes on along the minus strand of OY292319.1, from coordinate 15,165,490 downwards.
ACGATAAAATATAAAGGCCGAAAAAAACCGTGAACTAACCATCGTTGATTTTTTCTTGGAGACTTTTTCGTTGAAATTTTGACCAAAACTTACAAATACAGGACAAAAATTGAAGTCATCCTTTTCGAAAAAAAACTTGATATCTTCGTCTGTTGGCCCATAACATCAAGGAAATGAGATTTTAAACGAAATCGAAACGATAAAATATAAAGGCCGAAAAAAACCGTGAGCTAACCATCGTTGATTTTTTCTTGGAGACTTTTTCGTTGAAATTTTGACCAAAATTTACAAATACAGGACAAAAATTGAAGTCATCCTTTTCGAAAAAAAACTTAATATCTTCATCTGTTGTCCTTCAACATCAAGGATATGAGATTTTAAACGAAATCGAAACGATAAAATATATAGGCCGAAAAAAACCGTGAGCTAACCATCGTTGATTTTTTCTTGGAGACTTTTTCGTTGAAATTTTGACCAAAACTTACACATACAGGACAAAAATTGAAGTTACCCTTTTCGAAAAAAAACTTGATATCTTCGTCTGTTGGTCCTTCAACATCAAGAAAATGAGATTTTAAACGAAATCGAAACGATAAAATATAAAGGCCGAAAAAAACCGTGAACTAACCATCGTTGATTTTTTCTTGGAGACTTTTTCGTTGAAATTTTGACCAAAACTTACAAATACAGGACAAAAATTGAAGTAATCCTTTTCGAAAAAAAACTTGATATCTTCGTCTGTTGGCCCATAACATCAAGGAAATGAGATTTTAAACGAAATCGAAACGATAAAATATAAAGGCCGAAAAAAACCGTGAGCTAACCATCGTTGATTTTTTCTTGGAGACTTTTTCGTTGAAATTTTGACCAAAATTTACAAATACAGGACAAAAATTGAAGTCATCCTTTTCGAAAAAAAACTTGATATCTTCGTCTGTTGGTCCTTTAACATCAAGGAAATGAGATTTTCAACAAAATCAAAACAATAAAATATAAAGGCCGAAAAAAACCGTGAACTAACCATCGTTGATTTTTTCTTGGAGACTTTTTCGTTGAAATTATGACCAAAACTTACAAATACAGGACAAAAATTGAAGTCATATTTTTCGAAAAAAAACTTGATATCTTCGTCTGTTGGCCCATAACATCAAGGAAATGAGATTTTAAACGAAATCGAAACGATAAAATATAAAGGCCGAAAAAAACCGTGAACTAACCATCGTTGATTTTTTCTTGGAGACTTTTTCGTTGAAATTTTGACCAAAACTTACAAATACAGGACAAAAATTGAAGTCATATTTTTCGAAAAAAAACTTGATATCTTCGTCTGTTGGTCCTTCAACATCAAGGAAATGAGATTTTAAACAAAATCAAAACAATAAAATATAAAGGCCAAAAAAAACCGTGAACTAACCATCGTTGATTTTGTCTTGGAGACTTTTTCGTTGAAATTTTTACCAAAACTTACAAATACAGGACAAAAATTGAAGTCATCCTTTTCGAAAAAAAACTTGATATCTTCGTCTGTTGGTCCTTTAACATCAAGGAAATGAGATTTTCAACAAAATGGAAAGGATAAAATATAAAGGCCGATAAAAACCGTGAACTAACCATCGTTGATTTTTTCTTGGAGACTTTTTCGTTGAAATTTTGACCAAAACTTACAAATACAGGACAAAAATTGAAGTCATCCTTTTCGAAAAAAAACTTGATATCTTCGTCTGTTGGTCCTTTAACATCAAGGAAATGAGATTTTCAACAAAATGGAAAGGATAAAATATAAAGGCCGATAAAAACCGTGAACTAACCATCGTTGATTTTTTCTTGGAGCCTTTTAAGTTGAAATTTTGACCAAAACTTACAAATACAGGACAAAAATTGAAGTCATCCTTTTCGAAAAAAAACTTGATATCTTCGTCTGTTGGTCCTTTAACATCAAGGAAATGAGATTTTCAACAAAATGGAAAGGATAAAATATAAAGGCCGAAAAAAACCGTGAGCTAACCATCGTTGATTTTTTCTTGGAGACTTTTTCGTTGAAATTTTGACCAAAACTTACAAATACAGGACAAAAATTGAAGTCATATTTTTCGAAAAAAAACTTGATATCTTCGTCTGTTGGTCCTTCAACATCAAGGAAATAAGATTTTAAACAAAATCAAAACAATAAAATATAAAGGCCAAAAAAAACCGTGAACTAACCATCGTTGATTTTGTCTTGGAGACTTTTTCGTTGAAATTTTTACCAAAACTTACAAATACAGGACAAAAATTGAAGTCATCCTTTTCGAAAAAAAACTTGATATCTTCCTCTGTTGGTCCTTTAACATCAAGGAAATGAGATTTTCAACAAAATGGAAAGGATAAAATATAAAGGCCGATAAAAACCGTGAACTAACCATCGTTGATTTTTTCTTGGAGACTTTTTCGTTGAAATTTTGACCAAAACTTACAAATACAGGACAAAAATTGAAGTCATCCTTTTCGAAAAAAAACTTGATATCTTCGTCTGTTGGTCCTTTAACATCAAGGAAATGAGATTTTCAACAAAATGGAAAGGATAAAATATAAAGGCCGAAAAAAACCGTGAGCTAACCATCGTTGATTTTTTCTTGGAGACTTTTTCGTTGAAATTTTGACCAAAACTTACAAATACAGGACAAAAATTGAAGTCATCCTTTTCGAAAAAAAACTTGATATCTTCATCTGTTGGTCCTTCAACATCAAGGAAATGAGATTTTAAACAAAATGGAAAGGATAAAATATAAAGGCCAAAAAAAACCGTGAACTAACCATCGTTGATTTTTCCTTGGAGATTTTTTCGTTGAAATTTTGACCAAAACTTACAAATACAGGACAAAAATTGAAGTTATCCTTTTCGAAAAAAAACTTGATATCTTCGTCTGTTGGTCCTTTAACATCAAGGAAATGAGATTTTTAACAAAATGGAAAGGATATAATATAAAGGCCGAAAAAAACCGTGAACTAACCATCGTTGATTTTTTCTTGGAGACTTTTTCGTTGAAATTTTGACCAAAACTTACAAATACAGGACAAAAATTGAAGTCATCGTTTTCGAAAAAAAACTTGATATCTTCGTCTGTTGGTCCTTCAACATCAAGGAAATGAGATTTTAAACAAAATCAAAACAATAAAATATAAAGGCCAAAAAAAACCGTGAACTAACCATCGTTGATTTTGTCTTGGAGACTTTTTCGTTGAAATTTTTACCAAAACTTACAAATACAGGACAAAAATTGAAGTCATCCTTTTCGAAAAAAAACTTGATATCTTCGTCTGTTGGTCCTTTAACATCAAGGAAATGAGATTTTCAACAAAATGGAAAGGATAAAATATAAAGGCCGATAAAAACCGTGAACTAACCATCGTTGATTTTTTCTTGGAGACTTTTTCGTTGAAATTTTGACCAAAACTTACAAATACAGGACAAAAATTGAAGTCATCCTTTTCGAAAAAAAACTTGATATCTTCGTCTGTTGGTCCTTATACATCAAGGAAATGAGATTTTTAACAAAATGGAAAGGATATAATATAAAGGCCGAAAAAAACCGTGAACTAACCATCGTTGATTTTTCCTTGGAGATTTTTTCGTTGAAATTTTGACCAAAACTTACAAATACAGGACAAAAATTGAAGTCATCCTTTTCGAAAAAAAACTTTATATCTTCATCTGTTGGTCCTTCAACATCAAGGATATGAGATTTTAAACGAAATCGAAACGATAAAATATAAAGGCCGAAAAAAACCGTGAACTAACCATCGTTGATTTTTTCTTGGAGACTTTTTCGTTGAAATTTTGACCAAAACTTACAAATACAGGACAAAAATTGAAGTCATCCTTTTCGAAAAAAAACTTGATATCTTCGTCTGTTGGCCCATAACATCAAGGAAATGAGATTTTAAACGAAATCGAAACGATAAAATATAAAGGCCGAAAAAAACCGTGAACTAACCATCGTTGATTTTTTCTTGGAGACTTTTTCGTTGAAATTTTGACCAAAATTTACAAATACAGGACAAAAATTGAAGTCATCCTTTTCGAAAAAAAACTTGATATCTTCGTCTGTTGGTCCTTTAACATCAAGGAAATGAGATTTTCAACAAAATCAAAACAATAAAATATAAAGGCCGAAAAAAACCGTGAACTAACCATCGTTGATTTTTTCTTGGAGACTTTTTCGTTGAAATTATGACCAAAACTTACAAATACAGGACAAAAATTGAAGTCATCCTTTTCGAAAAAAAACTTGATATCTTCGTCTGTTGGCCCATAACATCAAGGAAATGAGATTTTAAACGAAATCGAAACGATAAAATATAAAGGCCGAAAAAAACCGTGAGCTAACCATCGTTGATTTTTTCTTGGAGACTTTTTCGTTGAAATTTTGACCAAAACTTACAAATACAGGACAAAAATTGAAGTCATATTTTTCGAAAAAAAACTTGATATCTTCGTCTGTTGGTCCTTCAACATCAAGGAAATGAGATTTTAAACAAAATCAAAACAATAAAATATAAAGGCCAAAAAAAACCGTGAACTAACCATCGTTGATTTTGTCTTGGAGACTTTTTCGTTGAAATTTTTACCAAAACTTACAAATACAGGACAAAAATTGAAGTCATCCTTTTCGAAAAAAAACTTGATATCTTCGTCTGTTGGTCCTTTAACATCAAGGAAATGAGATTTTCAACAAAATGGAAAGGATAAAATATAAAGGCCGAAAAAAACCGTGAGCTAACCATCGTTGATTTTTTCTTGGAGACTTTTTCGTTGAAATTTTGACCAAAACTTACAAATACAGGACAAAAATTGAAGTCATATTTTTCGAAAAAAAACTTGATATCTTCGTCTGTTGGTCCTTCAACATCAAGGAAATGAGATTTTAAACAAAATCAAAACAATAAAATATAAAGGCCAAAAAAAACCGTGAACTAACCATCGTTGATTTTTCCTTTGAGATTTTTTCGTTGAAATTTTGACCAAAACTTACAAATACAGGACAAAAATTGAAGTCATCCTTTTCGAAAAAAAACTTGATATCTTCGTCTGTTGGTCCTTTAACATCAAGGAAATGAGATTTTCAACAAAATGGAAAGGATAAAATATAAAGGCCGATAAAAACCGTGAACTAACCATCGTTGATTTTTTCTTGGAGACTTTTTCGTTGAAATTTTGACCAAAACTTACAAATACAGGACAAAAATTGAAGTCATCCTTTTCAAAAAAAAACTTGATATCTTCATCTGTTGGTCCTTCAACATCAAGGAAATGAGATTTTAAACAAAATGGAAAGGATAAAATATAAAGGCCAAAAAAAACCGTGAACTAACCATCGTTGATTTTTCCTTTGAGATTTTTTCGTTGAAATTTTGACCAAAACTTACAAATACAGCACAATAATTGAAGTCATCCTTTTCGAAAAAAAACTTGATATCTTCGTCTGTTGGTCCTTTAACATCAAGGAAATGAGATTTTTAACAAAATGGAAAGGATATAATATAAAGGCCGAAAAAAACCGTGAACTAACCATCGTTGATTTTTCCTTGGAGATTTTTTCGTTGAAATTTTGACCAAAACTTACAAATACAGGACAAAAATTGAAGTCATCCTTTTCGAAAAAAAACTTGATATCTTCGTCTGTTGGTCCTTCAACATCAAGAAAATGAGATTTTAAACGAAATCGAAACGATAAAATATAAAGGCCGAAAAAAACCGTGAACTAACCATCGTTGATTTTTTCTTGGAGACTTTTTCGTTGAAATTTTGACCAAAACTTACAAATACAGGACAAAAATTGAAGTCATCCTTTTCGAAAAAAAACTTGATATCTTCGTCTGTTGGCCCATAACATCAAGGAAATGAGATTTTAAACGAAATCGAAACGATAAAATATAAAGGCCGAAAAAAACCGTGAGCTAACCATCGTTGATTTTTTCTTGGAGATTTTTTCGTTGAAATTTTGACCAAAACTTACAAATACAGGACAAAAATTGAAGTCATCCTTTTCGAAAAAAAACTTGATATCTTCGTCTGTTGGTCCTTTAACATCAAGGAAATGAGATTTTTAACAAAATGGAAAGGATATAATATAAAGGCCGAAAAAAACCGTGAACTAACCATCGTTGATTTTTCCTTGGAGATTTTTTCGTTGAAATTTTGACCAAAACTTACAAATACAGGACAAAAATTGAAGTCATCCTTTTCGAAAAAAAACTTTATATCTTCATCTGTTGGTCCTTCAACATCAAGGATATGAGATTTTAAACGAAATCGAAACGATAAAATATAAAGGCCGAAAAAAACCGTGAACTAACCATCGTTGATTTTTTCTTGGAGACTTTTTCGTTGAAATTTTTACCAAAACTTACAAATACAGGACAAAAATTGAAGTCATCCTTTTCGGAAAAAAACTTGATATCTTCGTCTGTTGGTCCTTTAACATCAAGGAAATGAGATTTTCAACAAAATGGAAAGGATAAAATATAAAGGCCGATAAAAACCGTGAACTAACCATCGTTGATTTTTTCTTGGAGACTTTTTCGTTGAAATTTTGACCAAAACTTACAAATACAGGACAAAAATTGAAGTCATCCTTTTCGAAAAAAAACTTGATATCTTCGTCTGTTGGTCCTTTAACATCAAGGAAATGAGATTTTCAACAAAATGGAAAGGATAAAATATAAAGGCCGAAAAAAACCGTGAGCTAACCATCGTTGATTTTTTCTTGGAGACTTTTTCGTTGAAATTTTGACCAAAACTTACAAATACAGGACAAAAATTGAAGTCATATTTTTCGAAAAAAAACTTGATATCTTCGTCTGTTGGTCCTTCAACATCAAGGAAATGAGATTTTAAACAAAATCAAAACAATAAAATATAAAGGCCAAAAAAAACCGTGAACTAACCATCGTTGATTTTTCCTTTGAGATTTTTTCGTTGAAATTTTGACCAAAACTTACAAATACAGGACAAAAATTGAAGTCATCCTTTTCGAAAAAAAACTTGATATCTTCGTCTGTTGGTCCTTTAACATCAAGGAAATGAGATTTTCAACAAAATGGAAAGGATAAAATATAAAGGCCGATAAAAACCGTGAACTAACCATCGTTGATTTTTTCTTGGAGACTTTTTCGTTGAAATTTTGACCAAAACTTACAAATACAGGACAAAAATTGAAGTCATATTTTTCGAAAAAAAACTTGATATCTTCGTCTGTTGGTCCTTCAACATCAAGGAAATGAGATTTTAAACAAAATCAAAACAATAAAATATAAAGGCCAAAAAAAACCGTGAACTAACCATCGTTGATTTTGTCTTGGAGACTTTTTCGTTGAAATTTTTACCAAAACTTACAAATACAGGACAAAAATTGAAGTCATCCTTTTCGAAAAAAAACTTGATATCTTCGTCTGTTGGTCCTTTAACATCAAGGAAATGAGATTTTCAACAAAATGGAAAGGATAAAATATAAAGGCCGAAAAAAACCGTGAGCTAACCATCGTTGATTTTTTCTTGGAGACTTTTTCGTTGAAATTTTGACCAAAACTTACAAATACAGGACAAAAATTGAAGTCATATTTTTCGAAAAAAAACTTGATATCTTCGTCTGTTGGTCCTTCAACATCAAGGAAATGAGATTTTAAACAAAATCAAAACAATAAAATATAAAGGCCAAAAAAAACCGTGAACTAACCATCGTTGATTTTTCCTTTGAGATTTTTTCGTTGAAATTTTGACCAAAACTTACAAATACAGGACAAAAATTGAAGTCATCCTTTTCGAAAAAAAACTTGATATCTTCGTCTGTTGGTCCTTTAACATCAAGGAAATGAGATTTTCAACAAAATGGAAAGGATAAAATATAAAGGCCGATAAAAACCGTGAACTAACCATCGTTGATTTTTTCTTGGAGACTTTTTCGTTGAAATTTTGACCAAAACTTACAAATACAGGACAAAAATTGAAGTCATCCTTTTCAAAAAAAAACTTGATATCTTCATCTGTTGGTCCTTCAACATCAAGGAAATGAGATTTTAAACAAAATGGAAAGGATAAAATATAAAGGCCAAAAAAAACCGTGAACTAACCATCGTTGATTTTTCCTTTGAGATTTTTTCGTTGAAATTTTGACCAAAACTTACAAATACAGCACAATAATTGAAGTCATCCTTTTCGAAAAAAAACTTGATATCTTCGTCTGTTGGTCCTTTAACATCAAGGAAATGAGATTTTTAACAAAATGGAAAGGATATAATATAAAGGCCGAAAAAAACCGTGAACTAACCATCGTTGATTTTTCCTTGGAGATTTTTTCGTTGAAATTTTGACCAAAACTTACAAATACAGGACAAAAATTGAAGTCATCCTTTTCGAAAAAAAACTTGATATCTTCGTCTGTTGGTCCTTCAACATCAAGAAAATGAGATTTTAAACGAAATCGAAACGATAAAATATAAAGGCCGAAAAAAACCGTGAACTAACCATCGTTGATTTTTTCTTGGAGACTTTTTCGTTGAAATTTTGACCAAAACTTACAAATACAGGACAAAAATTGAAGTCATCCTTTTCGAAAAAAAACTTGATATCTTCGTCTGTTGGCCCATAACATCAAGGAAATGAGATTTTAAACGAAATCGAAACGATAAAATATAAAGGCCGAAAAAAACCGTGAGCTAACCATCGTTGATTTTTTCTTGGAGATTTTTTCGTTGAAATTTTGACCAAAACTTACAAATACAGGACAAAAATTGAAGTCATCCTTTTCGAAAAAAAACTTGATATCTTCGTCTGTTGGTCCTTTAACATCAAGGAAATGAGATTTTTAACAAAATGGAAAGGATATAATATAAAGGCCGAAAAAAACCGTGAACTAACCATCGTTGATTTTTCCTTGGAGATTTTTTCGTTGAAATTTTGACCAAAACTTACAAATACAGGACAAAAATTGAAGTCATCCTTTTCGAAAAAAAACTTTATATCTTCATCTGTTGGTCCTTCAACATCAAGGATATGAGATTTTAAACGAAATCGAAACGATAAAATATAAAGGCCGAAAAAAACCGTGAACTAACCATCGTTGATTTTTTCTTGGAGACTTTTTCGTTGAAATTTTTACCAAAACTTACAAATACAGGACAAAAATTGAAGTCATCCTTTTCGGAAAAAAACTTGATATCTTCGTCTGTTGGTCCTTTAACATCAAGGAAATGAGATTTTCAACAAAATGGAAAGGATAAAATATAAAGGCCGATAAAAACCGTGAACTAACCATCGTTGATTTTTTCTTGGAGACTTTTTCGTTGAAATTTTGACCAAAACTTACAAATACAGGACAAAAATTGAAGTCATCCTTTTCGAAAAAAAACTTGATATCTTCGTCTGTTGGTCCTTTAACATCAAGGAAATGAGATTTTCAACAAAATGGAAAGGATAAAATATAAAGGCCGAAAAAAACCGTGAGCTAACCATCGTTGATTTTTTCTTGGAGACTTTTTCGTTGAAATTTTGACCAAAACTTACAAATACAGGACAAAAATTGAAGTCATATTTTTCGAAAAAAAACTTGATATCTTCGTCTGTTGGTCCTTCAACATCAAGGAAATGAGATTTTAAACAAAATCAAAACAATAAAATATAAAGGCCAAAAAAAACCGTGAACTAACCATCGTTGATTTTGTCTTGGAGACTTTTTCGTTGAAATTTTTACCAAAACTTACAAATACAGGACAAAAATTGAAGTCATCCTTTTCGAAAAAAAACTTAATATCTTCATCTGTTGGTCCTTCCACATCAAGGATATGAGATTTTAAACGAAATCGAAACGATAAAATATAAAGGCCGAAAAAAACCGTGAACTAACCATCGTTGATTTTTTCTTGGAGACTTTTTCGTTGAAATTTTGACCAAAACTTACAAATACAGGACAAAAATTGAAGTTACCCTTTTCGAAAAAAAACTTGATATCTTCGTCTGTTGGTCCTTCAACATCAAGAAAATGAGATTTTAAACGAAATCGAAACGATAAAATATAAAGGCCGAAAAAAACCGTGAACTAACCATCGTTGATTTTTTCTTGGAGACTTTTTCGTTGAAATTTTGACCAAAATTTACAAATACAGGACAAAAATTGAAGTCATCCTTTTCGAAAAAAAACTTGATATCTTCGTCTGTTGGTCCTTTAACATCAAGGAAATGAGATTTTCAACAAAATCAAAACAATAAAATATAAAGGCCGAAAAAAACCGTGAACTAACCATCGTTGATTTTTTCTTGGAGACTTTTTCGTTGAAATTTTGACCAAAACTTACAAATACAGGACAAAAATTGAAGTCATATTTTTCGAAAAAAAACTTGATATCTTCGTCTGTTGGTCCTTCAACATCAAGGAAATGAGATTTTAAACAAAATGGAAAGGATATAATATAAAGGCCCAAAAAAACCGTGAACTAACCATCGTTGATTTTTCCTTGGAGATTTTTTCGTTGAAATTTTGACCAAAACTTACAAAAACAGGACAAAAATTGAAGTCATCCTTTTCGAAAAAAAACTTGATATCTTCGTCTGTTGGTCCTTTAACATCAAGGAAATGAGATTTTTAACAAAATGGAAAGGATATAATATAAAGGCCGAAAAAAACCGTGAACTAACCATCGTTGATTTTTTCTTGGAGACTTTTTCGTTGAAATTTTGACCAAAACTTACAAATACAGGACAAAAATTGAAGTCATCCTTTTCGAAAAAAAACTTGATATCTTCGTCTGTTGGTCCTTTAACATCAAGGAAATGAGATTGTAAACAAAATGGAAAGGATTAAATATAAAGGCCCAAAAAAACCGTGAACTAACCATCGTTGATTTTTCCTTGGAGATTTTTTCGTTGAAATTTTGACCAAAACTTACAAATACAGGACAAAAATTGAAGTCATCCTTTTCGAAAAAAAACTTGATATCTTCGTCTGTTGGTCCTTTAACATCAAGGAAATGAGATTTTTAACAAAATGGAAAGGATATAATATAAAGGCCGAAAAAAACCGTGAACTAACCATCGTTGATTTTTTCTTGGAGACTTTTTCGTTGAAATTTTGACCAAAACTTACAAATACAGGACAAAAATTGAAGTCATCCTTTTCGAAAAAAAACTTAATATCTTCATCTGTTGGTCCTTCAACATCAAGGAAATGAGATTTTAAACAAAATGGAAAGGATAAAATATAAAGGCCAAAAAAAACCGTGAACTAACCATCGTTGATTTTTCCTTTGAGATTTTTTCGTTGAAATTTTGACCAAAACTTACAAATACAGGACAAAAATTGAAGTCATCCTTTTCGAAAAAAAACTTGATATCTTCGTCTGTTGGTCCTTTAACATCAAGGAAATGAGATTTTCAACAAAATGGAAAGGATAAAATATTAAGGCCGAAAAAAACCGTGAGCTAACCATCGTTGATTTTTTCTTGGAGACTTTTTCGTTGAAATTTTGACCAAAACTTACAAATACAGGACAAAAATTGAAGTCATATTTTTCGAAAAAAAACTTGATATCTTCGTCTGTTGGTCCTTCAACATCAAGGAAATGAGATTTTAAACAAAATCAAAACAATAAAATATAAAGGCCAAAAAAAACCGTGAACTAACCATCGTTGATTTTGTCTTGGAGACTTTTTCGTTGAAATTTTTACCAAAACTTACAAATACAGGACAAAAATTGAAGTCATCCTTTTCGAAAAAAAACTTAATATCTTCATCTGTTGGTCCTTCAACATCAAGGATATGAGATTTTAAACGAAATCGAAACGATAAAATATAAAGGCCGAAAAAAACCGTGAACTAACCATCGTTGATTTTTTCTTGGAGACTTTTTCGTTGAAATTTTGACCAAAACTTACAAATACAGGACAAAAATTGAAGTTACCCTTTTCGAAAAAAAACTTGATATCTTCGTCTGTTGGTCCTTCAACATCAAGAAAATGAGATTTTAAACGAAATCGAAACGATAAAATATAAAGGCCGAAAAAAACCGTGAACTAACCATCGTTGATTTTTTCTTGGAGACTTTTTCGTTGAAATTTTGACCAAAATTTACAAATACAGGACAAAAATTGAAGTCATCCTTTTCGAAAAAAAACTTGATATCTTCGTCTGTTGGTCCTTTAACATCAAGGAAATGAGATTTTCAACAAAATCAAAACAATAAAATATAAAGGCCGAAAAAAACCGTGAACTAACCATCGTTGATTTTTTCTTGGAGACTTTTTCGTTGAAATTTTGACCAAAACTTACAAATACAGGACAAAAATTGAAGTCATATTTTTCGAAAAAAAACTTGATATCTTCGTCTGTTGGTCCTTCAACATCAAGGAAATGAGATTTTAAACAAAATGGAAAGGATATAATATAAAGGCCCAAAAAAACCGTGAACTAACCATCGTTGATTTTTCCTTTGAGATTTTTTCGTTGAAATTTTGACCAAAACTTACAAATACAGGACAAAAATTGAAGTCATCCTTTTCGAAAAAAAACTTGATATCTTCGTCTGTTGGTCCTTTAACATCAAGGAAATGAGATTTTCAACAAAATGGAAAGGATAAAATATAAAGGCCGAAAAAAACCGTGAGCTAACCATCGTTGATTTTTTCTTGGAGACTTTTTCGTTGAAATTTTGACCAAAACTTACAAATACAGGACAAAAATTGAAGTCATCCTTTTCGAAAAAAAACTTGATATCTTCGTCTGTTGGTCCTTTAACATCAAGGAAATGAGATTTTCAACAAAATGGAAAGGATAAAATATAAAGGCCGAAAAAAACCGTGAGCTAACCATCGTTGATTTTTTCTTGGAGACTTTTTCGTTGAAATTTTGACCAAAACTTACAAATACAGGACAAAAATTGAAGTCATCGTTTTCGAAAAAAAACTTGATATCTTCGTCTGTTGGTCCTTCAACATCAAGGAAATGAGATTTTAAACAAAATCAAAACAATAAAATATAAAGGCCAAAAAAAACCGTGAACTAACCATCGTTGATTTTGTCTTGGAGACTTTTTCGTTGAAATTTTTACCAAAACTTACAAATACAGGACAAAAATTGAAGTCATCCTTTTCGAAAAAAAACTTGATATCTTCGTCTGTTGGTCCTTTAACATCAAGGAAATGAGATTTTCAACAAAATGGAAAGGATAAAATATAAAGGCCGATAAAAACCGTGAACTAACCATCGTTGATTTTTTCTTGGAGACTTTTTCGTTGAAATTTTGACCAAAACTTACAAATACAGGACCAAAATTGAAGTCATCCTTTTCGAAAAAAAACTTGATATCTTCGTCTGTTGGTCCATATACATCAAGGAAATGAGATTTTTAACAAAATGGAAAGGATATAATATAAAGGCCGAAAAAAACCGTGAACTAACCATCGTTGATTTTTCCTTGGAGATTTTTTCGTTGAAATTTTGACCAAAACTTACAAATACAGGACAAAAATTGAAGTCATCCTTTTCGAAAAAAAACTTTATATCTTCATCTGTTGGTCCTTCAACATCAAGGATATGAGATTTTAAACGAAATCGAAACGATAAAATATAAAGGCCGAAAAAAACCGTGAACTAACCATCGTTGATTTTTTCTTGGAGACTTTTTCGTTGAAATTTTGACCAAAACTTACAAATACAGGACAAAAATTGAAGTCATCCTTTTCGAAAAAAAACTTGATATCTTCGTCTGTTGGCCCATAACATCAAGGAAATGAGATTTTAAACGAAATCGAAACGATAAAATATAAAGGCCGAAAAAAACCGTGAACTAACCATCGTTGATTTTTTCTTGGAGACTTTTTCGTTGAAATTTTGACCAAAATTTACAAATACAGGACAAAAATTGAAGTCATCCTTTTCGAAAAAAAACTTGATATCTTCGTCTGTTGGTCCTTTAACATCAAGGAAATGAGATTTTCAACAAAATCAAAACAATAAAATATAAAGGCCGAAAAAAACCGTGAACTAACCATCGTTGATTTTTTCTTGGAGACTTTTTCGTTGAAATTATGACCAAAACTTACAAATACAGGACAAAAATTGAAGTCATCCTTTTCGAAAAAAAACTTGATATCTTCGTCTGTTGGCCCATAACATCAAGGAAATGAGATTTTAAACGAAATCGAAACGATAAAATATAAAGGCCGAAAAAAACCGTGAGCTAACCATCGTTGATTTTTTCTTGGAGACTTTTTCGTTGAAATTTTGACCAAAACTTACAAATACAGGACAAAAATTGAAGTCATATTTTTCGAAAAAAAACTTGATATCTTCGTCTGTTGGTCCTTCAACATCAAGGAAATGAGATTTTAAACAAAATCAAAACAATAAAATATAAAGGCCAAAAAAAACCGTGAACTAACCATCGTTGATTTTGTCTTGGAGACTTTTTCGTTGAAATTTTTACCAAAACTTACAAATACAGGACAAAAATTGAAGTCATCCTTTTCGAAAAAAAACTTGATATCTTCGTCTGTTGGTCCTTTAACATCAAGGAAATGAGATTTTCAACAAAATGGAAAGGATAAAATATAAAGGCCGAAAAAAACCGTGAGCTAACCATCGTTGATTTTTTCTTGGAGACTTTTTCGTTGAAATTTTGACCAAAACTTACAAATACAGGACAAAAATTGAAGTCATATTTTTCGAAAAAAAACTTGATATCTTCGTCTGTTGGTCCTTCAACATCAAGGAAATGAGATTTTAAACAAAATCAAAACAATAAAATATAAAGGCCAAAAAAAACCGTGAACTAACCATCGTTGATTTTTCCTTTGAGATTTTTTCGTTGAAATTTTGACCAAAACTTACAAATACAGGACAAAAATTGAAGTCATCCTTTTCGAAAAAAAACTTGATATCTTCGTCTGTTGGTCCTTTAACATCAAGGAAATGAGATTTTCAACAAAATGGAAAGGATAAAATATAAAGGCCGATAAAAACCGTGAACTAACCATCGTTGATTTTTTCTTGGAGACTTTTTCGTTGAAATTTTGACCAAAACTTACAAATACAGGACAAAAATTGAAGTCATCCTTTTCAAAAAAAAACTTGATATCTTCATCTGTTGGTCCTTCAACATCAAGGAAATGAGATTTTAAACAAAATGGAAAGGATAAAATATAAAGGCCAAAAAAAACCGTGAACTAACCATCGTTGATTTTTCCTTTGAGATTTTTTCGTTGAAATTTTGACCAAAACTTACAAATACAGCACAATAATTGAAGTCATCCTTTTCGAAAAAAAACTTGATATCTTCGTCTGTTGGTCCTTTAACATCAAGGAAATGAGATTTTTAACAAAATGGAAAGGATATAATATAAAGGCCGAAAAAAACCGTGAACTAACCATCGTTGATTTTTCCTTGGAGATTTTTTCGTTGAAATTTTGACCAAAACTTACAAATACAGGACAAAAATTGAAGTCATCCTTTTCGAAAAAAAACTTGATATCTTCGTCTGTTGGTCCTTCAACATCAAGAAAATGAGATTTTAAACGAAATCGAAACGATAAAATATAAAGGCCGAAAAAAACCGTGAACTAACCATCGTTGATTTTTTCTTGGAGACTTTTTCGTTGAAATTTTGACCAAAACTTACAAATACAGGACAAAAATTGAAGTCATCCTTTTCGAAAAAAAACTTGATATCTTCGTCTGTTGGCCCATAACATCAAGGAAATGAGATTTTAAACGAAATCGAAACGATAAAATATAAAGGCCGAAAAAAACCGTGAGCTAACCATCGTTGATTTTTTCTTGGAGATTTTTTCGTTGAAATTTTGACCAAAACTTACAAATACAGGACAAAAATTGAAGTCATCCTTTTCGAAAAAAAACTTGATATCTTCGTCTGTTGGTCCTTTAACATCAAGGAAATGAGATTTTTAACAAAATGGAAAGGATATAATATAAAGGCCGAAAAAAACCGTGAACTAACCATCGTTGATTTTTCCTTGGAGATTTTTTCGTTGAAATTTTGACCAAAACTTACAAATACAGGACAAAAATTGAAGTCATCCTTTTCGAAAAAAAACTTTATATCTTCATCTGTTGGTCCTTCAACATCAAGGATATGAGATTTTAAACGAAATCGAAACGATAAAATATAAAGGCCGAAAAAAACCGTGAACTAACCATCGTTGATTTTTTCTTGGAGACTTTTTCGTTGAAATTTTTACCAAAACTTACAAATACAGGACAAAAATTGAAGTCATCCTTTTCGGAAAAAAACTTGATATCTTCGTCTGTTGGTCCTTTAACATCAAGGAAATGAGATTTTCAACAAAATGGAAAGGATAAAATATAAAGGCCGATAAAAACCGTGAACTAACCATCGTTGATTTTTTCTTGGAGACTTTTTCGTTGAAATTTTGACCAAAACTTACAAATACAGGACAAAAATTGAAGTCATCCTTTTCGAAAAAAAACTTGATATCTTCGTCTGTTGGTCCTTTAACATCAAGGAAATGAGATTTTCAACAAAATGGAAAGGATAAAATATAAAGGCCGAAAAAAACCGTGAGCTAACCATCGTTGATTTTTTCTTGGAGACTTTTTCGTTGAAATTTTGACCAAAACTTACAAATACAGGACAAAAATTGAAGTCATATTTTTCGAAAAAAAACTTGATATCTTCGTCTGTTGGTCCTTCAACATCAAGGAAATGAGATTTTAAACAAAATCAAAACAATAAAATATAAAGGCCAAAAAAAACCGTGAACTAACCATCGTTGATTTTGTCTTGGAGACTTTTTCGTTGAAATTTTTACCAAAACTTACAAATACAGGACAAAAATTGAAGTCATCCTTTTCGAAAAAAAACTTAATATCTTCATCTGTTGGTCCTTCCACATCAAGGATATGAGATTTTAAACGAAATCGAAACGATAAAATATAAAGGCCGAAAAAAACCGTGAACTAACCATCGTTGATTTTTTCTTGGAGACTTTTTCGTTGAAATTTTGACCAAAACTTACAAATACAGGACAAAAATTGAAGTTACCCTTTTCGAAAAAAAACTTGATATCTTCGTCTGTTGGTCCTTCAACATCAAGAAAATGAGATTTTAAACGAAATCGAAACGATAAAATATAAAGGCCGAAAAAAACCGTGAACTAACCATCGTTGATTTTTTCTTGGAGACTTTTTCGTTGAAATTTTGACCAAAATTTACAAATACAGGACAAAAATTGAAGTCATCCTTTTCGAAAAAAAACTTGATATCTTCGTCTGTTGGTCCTTTAACATCAAGGAAATGAGATTTTCAACAAAATCAAAACAATAAAATATAAAGGCCGAAAAAAACCGTGAACTAACCATCGTTGATTTTTTCTTGGAGACTTTTTCGTTGAAATTTTGACCAAAACTTACAAATACAGGACAAAAATTGAAGTCATATTTTTCGAAAAAAAACTTGATATCTTCGTCTGTTGGTCCTTCAACATCAAGGAAATGAGATTTTAAACAAAATGGAAAGGATATAATATAAAGGCCCAAAAAAACCGTGAACTAACCATCGTTGATTTTTCCTTGGAGATTTTTTCGTTGAAATTTTGACCAAAACTTACAAAAACAGGACAAAAATTGAAGTCATCCTTTTCGAAAAAAAACTTGATATCTTCGTCTGTTGGTCCTTTAACATCAAGGAAATGAGATTTTTAACAAAATGGAAAGGATATAATATAAAGGCCGAAAAAAACCGTGAACTAACCATCGTTGATTTTTTCTTGGAGACTTTTTCGTTGAAATTTTGACCAAAACTTACAAATACAGGACAAAAATTGAAGTCATCCTTTTCGAAAAAAAACTTGATATCTTCGTCTGTTGGTCCTTTAACATCAAGGAAATGAGATTGTAAACAAAATGGAAAGGATTAAATATAAAGGCCCAAAAAAACCGTGAACTAACCATCGTTGATTTTTCCTTGGAGATTTTTTCGTTGAAATTTTGACCAAAACTTACAAATACAGGACAAAAATTGAAGTCATCCTTTTCGAAAAAAAACTTGATATCTTCGTCTGTTGGTCCTTTAACATCAAGGAAATGAGATTTTTAACAAAATGGAAAGGATATAATATAAAGGCCGAAAAAAACCGTGAACTAACCATCGTTGATTTTTTCTTGGAGACTTTTTCGTTGAAATTTTGACCAAAACTTACAAATACAGGACAAAAATTGAAGTCATCCTTTTCGAAAAAAAACTTAATATCTTCATCTGTTGGTCCTTCAACATCAAGGAAATGAGATTTTAAACAAAATGGAAAGGATAAAATATAAAGGCCAAAAAAAACCGTGAACTAACCATCGTTGATTTTTCCTTTGAGATTTTTTCGTTGAAATTTTGACCAAAACTTACAAATACAGGACAAAAATTGAAGTCATCCTTTTCGAAAAAAAACTTGATATCTTCGTCTGTTGGTCCTTTAACATCAAGGAAATGAGATTTTCAACAAAATGGAAAGGATAAAATATTAAGGCCGAAAAAAACCGTGAGCTAACCATCGTTGATTTTTTCTTGGAGACTTTTTCGTTGAAATTTTGACCAAAACTTACAAATACAGGACAAAAATTGAAGTCATATTTTTCGAAAAAAAACTTGATATCTTCGTCTGTTGGTCCTTCAACATCAAGGAAATGAGATTTTAAACAAAATCAAAACAATAAAATATAAAGGCCAAAAAAAACCGTGAACTAACCATCGTTGATTTTGTCTTGGAGACTTTTTCGTTGAAATTTTTACCAAAACTTACAAATACAGGACAAAAATTGAAGTCATCCTTTTCGAAAAAAAACTTAATATCTTCATCTGTTGGTCCTTCAACATCAAGGATATGAGATTTTAAACGAAATCGAAACGATAAAATATAAAGGCCGAAAAAAACCGTGAACTAACCATCGTTGATTTTTTCTTGGAGACTTTTTCGTTGAAATTTTGACCAAAACTTACAAATACAGGACAAAAATTGAAGTTACCCTTTTCGAAAAAAAACTTGATATCTTCGTCTGTTGGTCCTTCAACATCAAGAAAATGAGATTTTAAACGAAATCGAAACGATAAAATATAAAGGCCGAAAAAAACCGTGAACTAACCATCGTTGATTTTTTCTTGGAGACTTTTTCGTTGAAATTTTGACCAAAATTTACAAATACAGGACAAAAATTGAAGTCATCCTTTTCGAAAAAAAACTTGATATCTTCGTCTGTTGGTCCTTTAACATCAAGGAAATGAGATTTTCAACAAAATCAAAACAATAAAATATAAAGGCCGAAAAAAACCGTGAACTAACCATCGTTGATTTTTTCTTGGAGACTTTTTCGTTGAAATTTTGACCAAAACTTACAAATACAGGACAAAAATTGAAGTCATATTTTTCGAAAAAAAACTTGATATCTTCGTCTGTTGGTCCTTCAACATCAAGGAAATGAGATTTTAAACAAAATGGAAAGGATATAATATAAAGGCCCAAAAAAACCGTGAACTAACCATCGTTGATTTTTCCTTTGAGATTTTTTCGTTGAAATTTTGACCAAAACTTACAAATACAGGACAAAAATTGAAGTCATCCTTTTCGAAAAAAAACTTGATATCTTCGTCTGTTGGTCCTTTAACATCAAGGAAATGAGATTTTCAACAAAATGGAAAGGATAAAATATAAAGGCCGAAAAAAACCGTGAGCTAACCATCGTTGATTTTTTCTTGGAGACTTTTTCGTTGAAATTTTGACCAAAACTTACAAATACAGGACAAAAATTGAAGTCATCCTTTTCGAAAAAAAACTTGATATCTTCGTCTGTTGGTCCTTTAACATCAAGGAAATGAGATTTTCAACAAAATGGAAAGGATAAAATATAAAGGCCGAAAAAAACCGTGAGCTAACCATCGTTGATTTTTTCTTGGAGACTTTTTCGTTGAAATTTTGACCAAAACTTACAAATACAGGACAAAAATTGAAGTCATATTTTTCGAAAAAAAACTTGATATCTTCGTCTGTTGGTCCTTCAACATCAAGGAAATGAGATTTTAAACAAAATCAAAACAATAAAATATAAAGGCCAAAAAAAACCGTGAACTAACCATCGTTGATTTTGTCTTGGAGACTTTTTCGTTGAAATTTTTACCAAAACTTACAAATACAGGACAAAAATTGAAGTCATCCTTTTCGAAAAAAAACTTGATATCTTCGTCTGTTGGTCCTTTAACATCAAGGAAATGAGATTTTCAACAAAATGGAAAGGATAAAATATAAAGGCCGATAAAAACCGTGAACTAACCATCGTTGATTTTTTCTTGGAGACTTTTTCGTTGAAATTTTGACCAAAACTTACAAATACAGGACAAAAATTGAAGTCATCCTTTTCGAAAAAAAACTTGATATCTTCGTCTGTTGGTCCTTTAACATCAAGGAAATGAGATTTTCAACAAAATGGAAAGGATAAAATATTAAGGCCGAAAAAAACCGTGAGCTAACCATCGTTGATTTTTTCTTGGAGACTTTTTCGTTGAAATTTTGACCAAAACTTACAAATACAGGACAAAAATTGAAGTCATATTTTTCGAAAAAAAACTTGATATCTTCGTCTGTTGGTCCTTCAACATCAAGGAAATGAGATTTTAAACAAAATCAAAACAATAAAATATAAAGGCCAAAAAAAACCGTGAACTAACCATCGTTGATTTTGTCTTGGAGACTTTTTCGTTGAAATTTTTACCAAAACTTACAAATACAGGACAAAAATTGAAGTCATCCTTTTCGAAAAAAAACTTAATATCTTCATCTGTTGGTCCTTCAACATCAAGGATATGAGATTTTAAACGAAATCGAAACGATAAAATATAAAGGCCGAAAAAAACCGTGAACTAACCATCGTTGATTTTTTCTTGGAGACTTTTTCGTTGAAATTTTGACCAAAATTTACAAATACAGGACAAAAATTGAAGTCATCCTTTTCGAAAAAAAACTTGATATCTTCGTCTGTTGGTCCTTTAACATCAAGGAAATGAGATTTTCAACAAAATCAAAACAATAAAATATAAAGGCCGAAAAAAACCGTGAACTAACCATCGTTGATTTTTTCTTGGAGACTTTTTCGTTGAAATTTTGACCAAAACTTACAAATACAGGACAAAAATTGAAGTCATATTTTTCGAAAAAAAACTTGATATCTTCGTCTGTTGGTCCTTCAACATCAAGGAAATGAGATTTTAAACAAAATGGAAAGGATATAATATAAAGGCCCAAAAAAACCGTGAACTAACCATCGTTGATTTTTCCTTTGAGATTTTTTCGTTGAAATTTTGACCAAAACTTACAAATACAGGACAAAAATTGAAGTCATCCTTTTCGAAAAAAAACTTGATATCTTCGTCTGTTGGTCCTTTAACATCAAGGAAATGAGATTTTCAACAAAATGGAAAGGATAAAATATAAAGGCCGAAAAAAACCGTGAGCTAACCATCGTTGATTTTTTCTTGGAGACTTTTTCGTTGAAATTTTGACCAAAACTTACAAATACAGGACAAAAATTGAAGTCATCCTTTTCGAAAAAAAACTTGATATCTTCGTCTGTTGGTCCTTTAACATCAAGGAAATGAGATTTTCAACAAAATGGAAAGGATAAAATATAAAGGCCGAAAAAAACCGTGAGCTAACCATCGTTGATTTTTTCTTGGAGACTTTTTCGTTGAAATTTTGACCAAAACTTACAAATACAGGACAAAAATTGAAGTCATATTTTTCGAAAAAAAACTTGATATCTTCGTCTGTTGGTCCTTCAACATCAAGGAAATGAGATTTTAAACAAAATGGAAAGGATATAATATAAAGGCCCAAAAAAACCGTGAACTAACCATCGTTGATTTTTCCTTTGAGATTTTTTCGTTGAAATTTTGACCAAAACTTACAAATACAGGACAAAAATTGAAGTCATCCTTTTCGAAAAAAAACTTGATATCTTCGTCTGTTGGTCCTTTAACATCAAGGAAATGAGATTTTCAACAAAATGGAAAGGATAAAATATAAAGGCCGAAAAAAACCGTGAGCTAACCATCGTTGATTTTTTCTTGGAGACTTTTTCGTTGAAATTTTGACCAAAACTTACAAATACAGGACAAAAATTGAAGTCATATTTTTCGAAAAAAAACTTGATATCTTCGTCTGTTGGTCCTTCAACATCAAGGAAATGAGATTTTAAACAAAATGGAAAGGATATAATATAAAGGCCCAAAAAAACCGTGAACTAACCATCGTTGATTTTTCCTTTGAGATTTTTTCGTTGAAATTTTGACCAAAACTTACAAATACAGGACAAAAATTGAAGTCATCCTTTTCGAAAAAAAACTTGATATCTTCGTCTGTTGGTCCTTTAACATCAAGGAAATGAGATTTTCAACAAAATGGAAAGGATAAAATATAAAGGCCGAAAAAAACCGTGAGCTAACCATCGTTGATTTTTTCTTGGAGACTTTTTCGTTGAAATTTTGACCAAAACTTACAAATACAGGACAAAAATTGAAGTCATCCTTTTCGAAAAAAAACTTGATATCTTCGTCTGTTGGTCCTTTAACATCAAGGAAATGAGATTTTCAACAAAATGGAAAGGATAAAATATAAAGGCCGAAAAAAACCGTGAGCTAACCATCGTTGATTTTTTCTTGGAGACTTTTTCGTTGAAATTTTGACCAAAACTTACAAATACAGGACAAAAATTGAAGTCATATTTTTCGAAAAAAAACTTGATATCTTCGTCTGTTGGTCCTTCAACATCAAGGAAATGAGATTTTAAACAAAATCAAAACAATAAAATATAAAGGCCAAAAAAAACCGTGAACTAACCATCGTTGATTTTGTCTTGGAGACTTTTTCGTTGAAATTTTTACCAAAACTTACAAATACAGGACAAAAATTGAAGTCATCCTTTTCGAAAAAAAACTTGATATCTTCGTCTGTTGGTCCTTTAACATCAAGGAAATGAGATTTTCAACAAAATGGAAAGGATAAAATATAAAGGCCGATAAAAACCGTGAACTAACCATCGTTGATTTTTTCTTGGAGACTTTTTCGTTGAAATTTTGACCAAAACTTACAAATACAGGACAAAAATTGAAGTCATCCTTTTCGAAAAAAAACTTGATATCTTCGTCTGTTGGTCCTTTAACATCAAGGAAATGAGATTTTCAACAAAATGGAAAGGATAAAATATTAAGGCCGAAAAAAACCGTGAGCTAACCATCGTTGATTTTTTCTTGGAGACTTTTTCGTTGAAATTTTGACCAAAACTTACAAATACAGGACAAAAATTGAAGTCATATTTTTCGAAAAAAAACTTGATATCTTCGTCTGTTGGTCCTTCAACATCAAGGAAATGAGATTTTAAACAAAATCAAAACAATAAAATATAAAGGCCAAAAAAAACCGTGAACTAACCATCGTTGATTTTGTCTTGGAGACTTTTTCGTTGAAATTTTTACCAAAACTTACAAATACAGGACAAAAATTGAAGTCATCCTTTTCGAAAAAAAACTTAATATCTTCATCTGTTGGTCCTTCAACATCAAGGATATGAGATTTTAAACGAAATCGAAACGATAAAATATAAAGGCCGAAAAAAACCGTGAACTAACCATCGTTGATTTTTTCTTGGAGACTTTTTCGTTGAAATTTTGACCAAAATTTACAAATACAGGACAAAAATTGAAGTCATCCTTTTCGAAAAAAAACTTGATATCTTCGTCTGTTGGTCCTTTAACATCAAGGAAATGAGATTTTCAACAAAATCAAAACAATAAAATATAAAGGCCGAAAAAAACCGTGAACTAACCATCGTTGATTTTTTCTTGGAGACTTTTTCGTTGAAATTTTGACCAAAACTTACAAATACAGGACAAAAATTGAAGTCATATTTTTCGAAAAAAAACTTGATATCTTCGTCTGTTGGTCCTTCAACATCAAGGAAATGAGATTTTAAACAAAATGGAAAGGATATAATATAAAGGCCCAAAAAAACCGTGAACTAACCATCGTTGATTTTTCCTTTGAGATTTTTTCGTTGAAATTTTGACCAAAACTTACAAATACAGGACAAAAATTGAAGTCATCCTTTTCGAAAAAAAACTTGATATCTTCGTCTGTTGGTCCTTTAACATCAAGGAAATGAGATTTTCAACAAAATGGAAAGGATAAAATATAAAGGCCGAAAAAAACCGTGAGCTAACCATCGTTGATTTTTTCTTGGAGACTTTTTCGTTGAAATTTTGACCAAAACTTACAAATACAGGACAAAAATTGAAGTCATCCTTTTCGAAAAAAAACTTGATATCTTCGTCTGTTGGTCCTTTAACATCAAGGAAATGAGATTTTCAACAAAATGGAAAGGATAAAATATAAAGGCCGAAAAAAACCGTGAGCTAACCATCGTTGATTTTTTCTTGGAGACTTTTTCGTTGAAATTTTGACCAAAACTTACAAATACAGGACAAAAATTGAAGTCATATTTTTCGAAAAAAAACTTGATATCTTCGTCTGTTGGTCCTTCAACATCAAGGAAATGAGATTTTAAACAAAATCAAAACAATAAAATATAAAGGCCAAAAAAAACCGTGAACTAACCATCGTTGATTTTGTCTTGGAGACTTTTTCGTTGAAATTTTTACCAAAACTTACAAATACAGGACAAAAATTGAAGTCATCCTTTTCGAAAAAAAACTTGATATCTTCGTCTGTTGGTCCTTTAACATCAAGGAAATGAGATTTTCAACAAAATGGAAAGGATAAAATATAAAGGCCGATAAAAACCGTGAACTAACCATCGTTGATTTTTTCTTGGAGACTTTTTCGTTCAAATTTTGACCAAAACTTACAAATACAGGACAAAAATTGAAGTCATCCTTTTCGAAAAAAAACTTGATATCTTCGTCTGTTGGTCCTTTAACATCAAGGAAATGAGATTTTCAACAAAATGGAAAGGATAAAATATTAAGGCCGAAAAAAACCGTGAGCTAACCATCGTTGATTTTTTCTTGGAGACTTTTTCGTTGAAATTTTGACCAAAACTTACAAATACAGGACAAAAATTGAAGTCATATTTTTCGAAAAAAAACTTGATATCTTCGTCTGTTGGTCCTTCAACATCAAGGAAATGAGATTTTAAACAAAATCAAAACAATAAAATATAAAGGCCAAAAAAAACCGTGAACTAACCATCGTTGATTTTGTCTTGGAGACTTTTTCGTTGAAATTTTTACCAAAACTTACAAATACAGGACAAAAATTGAAGTCATCCTTTTCGAAAAAAAACTTAATATCTTCATCTGTTGGTCCTTCAACATCAAGGATATGAGATTTTAAACGAAATCGAAACGATAAAATATAAAGGCCGAAAAAAACCGTGAACTAACCATCGTTGATTTTTTCTTGGAGACTTTTTCGTTGAAATTTTGACCAAAACTTACAAATACAGGACAAAAATTGAAGTTACCCTTTTCGAAAAAAAACTTGATATCTTCGTCTGTTGGTCCTTCAACATCAAGAAAATGAGATTTTAAACGAAATCGAAACGATAAAATATAAAGGCCGAAAAAAACCGTGAACTAACCATCGTTGATTTTTTCTTGGAGACTTTTTCGTTGAAATTTTGACCAAAATTTACAAATACAGGACAAAAATTGAAGTCATCCTTTTCGAAAAAAAACTTGATATCTTCGTCTGTTGGTCCTTTAACATCAAGGAAATGAGATTTTCAACAAAATCAAAACAATAAAATATAAAGGCCGAAAAAAACCGTGAACTAACCATCGTTGATTTTTTCTTGGAGACTTTTTCGTTGAAATTTTGACCAAAACTTACAAATACAGGACAAAAATTGAAGTCATATTTTTCGAAAAAAAACTTGATATCTTCGTCTGTTGGTCCTTCAACATCAAGGAAATGAGATTTTAAACAAAATGGAAAGGATATAATATAAAGGCCCAAAAAAACCGTGAACTAACCATCGTTGATTTTTCCTTGGAGATTTTTTCGTTGAAATTTTGACCAAAACTTACAAAAACAGGACAAAAATTGAAGTCATCCTTTTCGAAAAAAAACTTGATATCTTCGTCTGTTGGTCCTTTAACATCAAGGAAATGAGATTTTTAACAAAATGGAAAGGATATAATATAAAGGCCGAAAAAAACCGTGAACTAACCATCGTTGATTTTTTCTTGGAGACTTTTTCGTTGAAATTTTGACCAAAACTTACAAATACAGGACAAAAATTGAAGTCATCCTTTTCGAAAAAAAACTTGATATCTTCGTCTGTTGGTCCTTTAACATCAAGGAAATGAGATTGTAAACAAAATGGAAAGGATTAAATATAAAGGCCCAAAAAAACCGTGAACTAACCATCGTTGATTTTTCCTTGGAGATTTTTTCGTTGAAATTTTGACCAAAACTTACAAATACAGGACAAAAATTGAAGTCATCCTTTTCGAAAAAAAACTTGATATCTTCGTCTGTTGGTCCTTTAACATCAAGGAAATGAGATTTTTAACAAAATGGAAAGGATATAATATAAAGGCCGAAAAAAACCGTGAACTAACCATCGTTGATTTTTTCTTGGAGACTTTTTCGTTGAAATTTTGACCAAAACTTACAAATACAGGACAAAAATTGAAGTCATCCTTTTCGAAAAAAAACTTAATATCTTCATCTGTTGGTCCTTCAACATCAAGGATATGAGATTTTCAACAAAATGGAAAGGATAAAATATAAAGGCCGATAAAAACCGTGAACTAACCATCGTTGATTTTTTCTTGGAGACTTTTTCGTTGAAATTTTGACCAAAACTTACAAATACAGGACAAAAATTGAAGTCATCCTTTTCGAAAAAAAACTTGATATCTTCATCTGTTGGTCCTTCAACATCAAGGAAATGAGATTTTAAACAAAATGGAAAGGATAAAATATAAAGGCCAAAAAAAACCGTGAACTAACCATCGTTGATTTTTCCTTGGAGATTTTTTCGTTGAAATTATGACCAAAACTTACAAATACAGGACAAAAATTGAAGTCATGCTTTTCAAAAAAAAACATGATATCTTCGTCTGTTGGTCCTTTAACATCAAGGAAATGAGATTTTTAACAAAATGGAAAGGATATAATATAAAGGCCGAAAAAAACCGTGAACTAACCATCGTTGATTTTTCCTTGGAGATTTTTTCGTTGAAATTTTGACCAAAACTTACAAATACAGGACAAAAATTGAAGTTACCCTTTTCGAAAAAAAACTTGATATCTTCGTCTTTTGGTCCTTCAACATCAAGAAAATGAGATTTTAAACGAAATCGAAACGATAAAATATAAAGGCCGAAAAAAACCGTGAACTAACCATCGTTGATTTTTTCTTGGAGACTTTTTCGTTGAAATTTTGACCAAAATTTACAAATACAGGACAAAAATTGAAGTCATCCTTTTCGAAAAAAAACTTGATATCTTCGTCTGTTGGTCCTTTAACATCAAGGAAATGAGATTTTCAACAAAATCAAAACAATAAAATATAAAGGCCGAAAAAAACCGTGAACTAACCATCGTTGATTTTTTCTTGGAGACTTTTTCGTTGAAATTATGACCAAAACTTACAAATACAGGACAAAAATTGAAGTTACCCTTTTCGAAAAAAAACTTGATATCTTCGTCTGTTGGTCCTTCAACATCAAGAAAATGAGATTTTAAACGAAATCGAAACGATAAAATATAAAGGCCGAAAAAAACCGTGAACTAACCATCGTTGATTTTTTCTTGGAGACTTTTTCGTTGAAATTTTGACCAAAACTTACAAATACAGGACAAAAATTGAAGTCATCCTTTTCGAAAAAAAACTTGATATCTTCGTCTGTTGGTCCTTTAACATCAAGGAAATGAGATTTTTAACAAAATGGAAAGGATATAATATAAAGGCCGAAAAAAACCGTGAACTAACCATCGTTGATTTTTTCTTGGAGACTTTTTCGTTGAAATTTTGACCAAAACTTACAAATACAGGACAAAAATTGAAGTCATCCTTTTCGAAAAAAAACTTGATATCTTCGTCTGTTGGTCCTTTAACATCAAGGAAATGAGATTGTAAACAAAATGGAAAGGATAAAATATAAAGACCCAAAAAAACCGTGAACTAACCATCGTTGATTTTTCCTTGGAGATTTTTTCGTTGAAATTTTGACCAAAACTTACAAATACAGGACAAAAATTGAAGTCATCCTTTTCGAAAAAAAACTTGATATCTTCGTCTGTTGGTCCTTTAACATCAAGGAAATGAGATTTTTAACAAAATGGAAAGGATATAATATAAAGGCCGAAAAAAACCGTGAACTAACCATCGTTGATTTTTCCTTGGAGATTTTTTCGTTGAAATTTTGACCAAAACTTACAAATACAGGACAAAAATTGAAGTCATCCTTTTCGAAAAAAAACTTGATATCTTCATCTGTTGGTCCTTCAACATCAAGGATATGAGATTTTAAACGAAATCGAAACGATAAAATATAAAGGCCAAAAAAAACCGTGAACTAACCATCGTTGATTTTTTCTTGGAGACTTTTTCGTTGAAATTTTGACCAAAACTTACAAATACAGGACAAAAATTGAAGTCATATTTTTCGAAAAAAAACTTGATATCTTCGTCTGTTGGTCCTTTAATATCAAGGAAATGAGATTTTCAACAAAATGGAAAGGATAAAATATAAAGGCCGAAAAAAACCGTGAGCTAACCATCGTTGATTTTTTCTTGGAGACTTTTTCGTTGAAATTTTGACCAAAACTTACAAATACAGGACAAAAATTGAAGTCATCCTTTTCGAAAAAATACTTGATATCTTCGTCTGTTGGTCCTTTAACATCAAGGAAATGAGATTTTCAACAAAATGGAAAGGATAAAATATAAAGGCCGATAAAAACCGTGAACTAACCATCGTTGATTTTTTCTTGGAGACTTTTTCGTTGAAATTTTGACCAAAACTTACAAATACAGGACAAAAATTGAAGTCATCCTTTTCGAAAAAAAACTTGATATCTTCGTCTGTTGGTCCTTTAACATCAAGGAAATGAGATTTTCAACAAAATGGAAAGGATGAAATATAAAGGCCGAAAAAAACCGTGAGCTAACCATCGTTGATTTTTTCTTGGAGACTTTTTCGTTGAAATTTTGACCAAAACTTACAAATACAGGACAAAAATTGAAGTCATATTTTTCGTAAAAAAACTTGATATCTTCGTCTGTTGGTCCTTCAACATCAAGGAAATGAGATTTTAAACAAAATCAAAACAATAAAATATAAAGGCCAAAAAAAACCGTGAACTAACCATCGTTGATTTTGTCTTGGAGACTTTTTCGTTGAAATTTTTACCAAAACTTACAAATACAGGACAAAAATTGAAGTCATCCTTTTCGAAAAAAAACTTGATATCTTCGTCTGTTGGTCCTTTAACATCAAGGAAATGAGATTTTCAACAAAATGGAAAGGATAAAATATAAAGGCCGATAAAAACCGTGAACTAACCATCGTTGATTTTTTCTTGGAGACTTTTTCGTTGAAATTTTGACCAAAACTTACAAATACAGGACAAAAATTGAAGTCATCCTTTTCGAAAAAAAACTTGATATCTTCATCTGTTGGTCCTTCAACATCAAGGAAATGAGATTTTAAACAAAATGGAAAGGATAAAATATAAAGGCCAAAAAAAACCGTGAACTAACCATCGTTGATTTTTCCTTGGAGATTTTTTCGTTGAAATTTTGACCAAAACTTACAAATACAGGACAAAAATTGAAGTCATCCTTTTCGAAAAAAAACTTGATATCTTCGTCTGTTGGTCCTTTAACATCAAGGAAATGAGATTTTTAACAAAATGGAAAGGATATAATATAAAGGCCGAAAAAAACCGTGAACTAACCATCGTTGATTTTTCCTTGGAGATTTTTTCGTTGAAATTTTGACCAAAACTTACAAATACAGGACAAAAATTGAAGATACCCTTTTCGAAAAAAACCTTGATATCTTCGTCTGTTGGTCCTTCAACATCAAGGATATGAGATTTTAAACGAAATCGAAACGATAAAATATAAAGGCCGAAAAAAACCGTGAACTAACCATCGTTGATTTTTTCTTGGAGACTTTTTCGTTGAAATTTTGACCAAAACTTACAAATACAGGACAAAAATTGAAGTCACCCTTTTCGAAAAAAAACTTGATATCTTCGTCTGTTGGTCCTTCAACATCAAGGATATGAGATTTTAAACGAAATCGAAACGATAAAATATAAAGGCCGAAAAAAACCGTGAACTAACCATCGTTGATTTTTTCTTGGAGACTTTTTCGTTGAAATTTTGACCAAAACTTACAAATACAGGACAAAAATTGAAGTCATATTTTTCGAAAAAAAACTTGATATCTTCGTCTGTTGGTCCTTCAACATCAAGGAAATGAGATTTTAAACAAAATCAAAACAATAAAATATAAAGGCCAAAAAAAACCGTGAACTAACCATCGTTGATTTTGTCTTGGAGACTTTTTCGTTGAAATTTTTACCAAAACTTACAAATACAGGACAAAAATTGAAGTCATCCTTTTCGAAAAAAAACTTGATATCTTCGTCTGTTGGTCCTTCAACATCAAGAAAATGAGATTTTAAACGAAATCGAAACGATAAAATATAAAGGCCGAAAAAAACCTTGAACTAACCATCGTTGATTTTTTCTTGGAGACTTTTTCGTTGAAATTTTGACCAAAACTTACAAATACAGGACAAAAATTGAAGTCATCCTTTTCGAAAAAAAACTTGATATCTTCATCTGTTGGTCCTTAAACATCAAGGAAATGAGATTTTAAACAAAATGGAAAGGATAAAATATAAAGGCCAAAAAAAACCGTGAACTAACCATCGTTGATTTTTCCTTGGAGATTTTTTCGTTGAAATTTTGACCAAAACTTACAAATACAGGACAAAAATTGAAGTCATCCTTTTCGAAAAAAAACCTGATATCTTCGTCTGTTGGTCCTTTAACATCAAGGAAATGAGATTTTTAACAAAATGGAAAGGATATAATATAAAGGCCGAAAAAAACCGTGAACTAACCATCGTTGATTTTTCCTTGGAGATTTTTTCGTTGAAATTTTGACCAAAACTTACAAATACAGGACAAAAATTGAAGATACCCTTTTCGAAAAAAAACTTGATATCTTCGTCTGTTGGTCCTTCAACATCAAGGATATGAGATTTTAAACGAAATCGAAACGATAAAATATAAAGGCCGAAAAAAACCGTGAACTAACCATCGTTGATTTTTTCTTGGAGACTTTTTCGTTGAAATTTTGACCAAAACTTACAAATACAGGACAAAAATTGAAGTCACCCTTTTCGAAAAAAAACTTGATATCTTCGTCTGTTGGTCCTTCAACATCAAGGATATGAGATTTTAAACGAAATCGAAACGATAAAATATAAAGGCCGAAAAAAACCGTGAACTAACCATCGTTGATTTTTTCTTGGAGACTTTTTCGTTGAAATTTTGACCAAAACTTACAAATACAGGACAAAAATTGAAGTCATATTTTTCGAAAAAAAACTTGATATCTTCGTCTGTTGGTCCTTCAACATCAAGGAAATGAGATTTTAAACAAAATCAAAACAATAAAATATAAAGGCCAAAAAAAACCGTGAACTAACCATCGTTGATTTTGTCTTGGAGACTTTTTCGTTGAAATTTTTACCAAAACTTACAAATACAGGACAAAAATTGAAGTCATCCTTTTCGAAAAAAAACTTGATATCTTCGTCTGTTGGTCCTTCAACATCAAGAAAATGAGATTTTAAACGAAATCGAAACGATAAAATATAAAGGCCGAAAAAAACCTTGAACTAACCATCGTTGATTTTTTCTTGGAGACTTTTTCGTTGAAATTTTGACCAAAACTTACAAATACAGGACAAAAATTGAAGTTATCCTTTTCGAAAAAAAACTTGATATCTTCGTCTGTTGGTCCTTCAACATCAAAGAAAAAAGATTTTAAACGAAAACGAAAGGATAAAATTTAAGGGCCGAAAAAAACCGTGAACTAACCATCGTTGATTTTTTCTTGGAGACTTTTCGTTGAAATTTTGACCAAAACTTACAAATACAGGACAAAAATTGAAGTCATCCTTTTCGAAAAAAAACTTGATATCTTCGTCTGTTGGTCCTTTAACATCAAGGAAATGAGATTTTTAACAAAATGGAAAGGATATAATATAAAGGCCGAAAAAAACCGTGAACTAACCATCGTTGATTTTTCCTTGGAGATTTTTTCGTTGAAATTTTGACCAAAACTTACAAATACAGGACAAAAATTGAAGTCATCCTTTTCGAAAAAAAACTTAATATCTTCATCTGTTGGTCCTTCAACATCAAGGATATGAGATTTTAAACGAAATCGAAACGATAAAATATAAAGGCCGAAAAAAACCGTGAACTAACCATCGTTGATTTTTTCTTGGAGACTTTTTCGTTGAAATTTTGACCAAAACTTACAAATACAGGACAAAAATTGAAGTCATCCTTTTCGAAAATAAACTTGATATCTTCGTCTGTTGGTCCTTCAACATCAAGAAAATGAGATTTTAAACGAAATCGAAACGATAAAATATAAAGGCCGAAAAAAACCGTGAACTAACCATCGTTGATTTTTTCTTGGAGACTTTTTCGTTGAAATTTTGACCAAAACTTACAAATACAGGACAAAAATTGAAGTCATCCTTTTCGAAAAAAAACTTGATATCTTCGTCTGTTGGCCCATAACATCAAGGAAATGAGATTTTAAACGAAATCGAAACGATAAAATATAAAGGCCGAAAAAAACCGTGAGCTAACCATCGTTGATTTTTTCTTGGAGACTTTTTCGTTGAAATTTTGACCTAAATTTACAAATACAGGACAAAAATTGAAGTCATCCTTTTCGAAAAAAAACTTGATATCTTCGTCTGTTGGTCCTTTAACATCAAGGAAATGAGATTTTCAACAAAATCAAAACAATAAAATATAAAGGCCGAAAAAAACCGTGAACTAACCATCGTTGATTTTTTCTTGGAGACTTTTTCGTTGAAATTTTGACCAAAACTTACAAATACAGGACAAAAATTGAAGTTATCCTTTTCGAAAAAAAACTTGATATCTTCGTCTGTTGGTCCTTCAACATCAAAGAAAAAAGATTTTAAACGAAAACGAAAGGATAAAATTTAAGGGCCGAAAAAAACCGTGAACTAACCATCGTTGATTTTTTCTTGGAGACTTTTCGTTGAAATTTTGACCAAAACTTACAAATACAGGACAAAAATTGAAGTCATCCTTTTCGAAAAAAAACTTGATATCTTCGTCTGTTGGTCCTTTAACATCAAGGAAATGAGATTTTTAACAAAATGGAAAGGATATAATATAAAGGCCGAAAAAAACCGTGAACTAACCATCGTTGATTTTTCCTTGGAGATTTTTTCGTTGAAATTTTGACCAAAACTTACAAATACAGGACAAAAATTGAAGTCATATTTTTCGAAAAAAAACTTGATATCTTCGTCTGTTGGCCCATAACATCAAGGAAATGAGATTTTAAACGAAATCGAAACGATAAAATATAAAGGTAGAAAAAAACCGTGAGCTAACCATCGTTGATTTTTTCTTGGAGACTTTTTCGTTGAAATTTTGACCAAAACTTACAAATACAGGACAAAAATTGAAGTCATATTTTTCGAAAAAAAACTTGATATCTTCGTCTGTTGGTCCTTCAACATCAAGGAAATGAGATTTTAAACGAAATCAAAACAATAAAATATAAAGGCCAAAAAAAACCGTGAACTAACCATCGTTGATTTTGTCTTGGAGACTTTTTCGTTGAAATTTTTACCAAAACTTACAAATACAGGACAAAAATTGAAGTCATCCTTTTCGAAAAAAAACTTGATATCTTCGTCTGTTGGCCCATAACATCAAGGAAATGAGATTTTAAACGAAATCGAAACGATAAAATATAAAGGCCGAAAAAAACCGTGAGCTAACCATCGTTGATTTTTTCTTGGAGACTTTTTCGTTGAAATTTTGACCAAAACTTACAAATACAGGACAAAAATTGAAGTCATATTTTTCGAAAAAAAACTTGATATCTTCGTCTGTTGGTCCTTCAACATCAAGGAAATGAGATTTTAAACAAAATCAAAACAATAAAATATAAAGGCCAAAAAAAACCGTGAACTAACCATCGTTGATTTTGTCTTGGAGACTTTTTCGTTGAAATTTTTACCAAAACTTACAAATACAGGACAAAAATTGAAGTCATCCTTTTCGAAAAAAAACTTGATATCTTCGTCTGTTGGTCCTTCAACATCAAGGATATGAGATTTTAAACGAAATCGAAACGATAAAATATAAAGGCCGAAAAAAACCGTGAACTAACCATCGTTGATTTTTTCTTGGAGACTTTTTCGTTGAAATTTTGACCAAAACTTACAAATACAGGACAAAAATTGAAGTCATCCTTTTCGAAAATAAACTTGATATCTTCGTCTGTTGGTCCTTCAACATCAAGAAAATGAGATTTTAAACGAAATCGAAACGATAAAATATAAAGGCCGAAAAAAACCGTGAACTAACCATCGTTGATTTTTTCTTGGAGACTTTTTCGTTGAAATTTTGACCAAAACTTACAAATACAGGACAAAAATTGAAGTCATCCTTTTCGAAAAAAAACTTGATATCTTCGTCTGTTGGCCCATAACATCAAGGAAATGAGATTTTAAACGAAATCGAAACGATAAAATATAAAGGCCGAAAAAAACCGTGAGCTAACCATCGTTGATTTTTTCTTGGAGACTTTTTCGTTGAAATTTTGACCAAAATTTACAAATACAGGACAAAAATTGAAGTCATCCTTTTCGAAAAAAAACTTGATATCTTCGTCTGTTGGTCCTTTAACATCAAGGAAATGAGATTTTCAACAAAATCAAAACAATAAAATATAAAGGCCGAAAAAAACCGTGAACTAACCATCGTTGATTTTTTCTTGGAGACTTTTTCGTTGAAATTTTGACCAAAACTTACAAATACAGGACAAAAATTGAAGTTATCCTTTTCGAAAAAAAACTTGATATCTTCGTCTGTTGGTCCTTCAACATCAAAGAAAAAAGATTTTAAACGAAAACGAAAGGATAAAATTTAAGGGCCGAAAAAAACCGTGAACTAACCATCGTTGATTTTTTCTTGGAGACTTTTCGTTGAAATTTTGACCAAAACTTACAAATACAGGACAAAAATTGAAGTCATCCTTTTCGAAAAAAAACTTGATATCTTCGTCTGTTGGTCCTTTAACATCAAGGAAATGAGATTTTTAACAAAATGGAAAGGATATAATATAAAGGCCGAAAAAAACCGTGAACTAACCATCGTTGATTTTTCCTTGGAGATTTTTTCGTTGAAATTTTGACCAAAACTTACAAATACAGGACAAAAATTGAAGTCATATTTTTCGAAAAAAAACTTGATATCTTCGTCTGTTGGCCCATAACATCAAGGAAATGAGATTTTAAACGAAATCGAAACGATAAAATATAAAGGCCGAAAAAAACCGTGAGCTAACCATCGTTGATTTTTTCTTGGAGACTTTTTCGTTGAAATTTTGACCAAAACTTACAAATACAGGACAAAAATTGAAGTCATATTTTTCGAAAAAAAACTTGATATCTTCGTCTGTTGGTCCTTCAACATCAAGGAAATGAGATTTTAAACAAAATCAAAACAATAAAATATAAAGGCCAAAAAAAACCGTGAACTAACCATCGTTGATTTTGTCTTGGAGACTTTTTCGTTGAAATTTTTACCAAAACTTACAAATACAGGACAAAAATTGAAGTCATCCTTTTCGAAAAAAAACTTGATATCTTCATCTGTTGGTCCTTCAACATCAAGGAAATGAGATTTTAAACAAAATGGAAAGGATAAAATATAAAGGCCAAAAAAAACCGTGAACTAACCATCGTTGATTTTTCCTTGGAGATTTTTTCGTTGAAATTTTGACCAAAACTTACAAATACAGGACAAAAATTGAAGTCATCCTTTTCGAAAAAAAAACTGATATCTTCGTCTGTTGGTCCTTTAACATCAAGGAAATGAGATTTTTAACAAAATGGAAAGGATATAATATAAAGGCCGAAAAAAACCGTGAACTAACCATCGTTGATTTTTCCTTGGAGATTTTTTCGTTGAAATTTTGACCAAAACTTACAAATACAGGACAAAAATTGAAGATACCCTTTTCGAAAAAAAACTTGATATCTTCGTCTGTTGGTCCTTCAACATCAAGAAAATGAGATTTTAAACGAAATCGAAACGATAAAATATAAAGGCCGAAAAAAACCTTGAACTAACCATCGTTGATTTTTTCTTGGAGACTTTTTCGTTGAAATTTTGACCAAAACTTACAAATACAGGACAAAAATTGAAGTTATCCTTTTCGAAAAAAAACTTGATATCTTCGTCTGTTGGTCCTTCAACATCAAAGAAAAAAGATTTTAAACGAAAACGAAAGGATAAAATTTAAGGGCCGAAAAAAAACGTGAACTAACCATCGTTGATTTTTTCTTGGAGACTTTTCGTTGAAATTTTGACCAAAACTTACAAATACAGGACAAAAATTGAAGTCATCCTTTTCGAAAAAAAACTTGATATCTTCATCTGTTGGTCCTTCAACATAAAAGGAAAGAGATTTTAAACGAAATTGAAAGGATAAAATTTAAAGGCCGAAAAAACCCGTGAAATAACCATTGTTGATTTTTTCTTTGAGATTTTTTCGTTGAAATTTTGACCAAAACTTACAAATACAGGACAAAAATTGAAGTTACCCTTTTCGAAAAAAAACTTGATATCTTCGTCTGTTGGTCCTTTAACATCAAGGAAATGATATTTTAAACAAAATGGAAAGGATAAAATATAAAGGCCAAAAAAAACCGTGAACTAACCATCGTTGATTTTTCCTTGGAGATTTTTTCGTTGAAATTTTGACCAAAACTTACAAATACAGGACAAAAATTGAAGTCATCCTTTTCGAAAAAAAACTTGATATCTTCGTCTGTTGGTCCTTCAACATCAAAAAAATGAGATTTTAAACGAAATCGAAACGATAAAATATAAAGGCCAAAAAAAACCGTGAACTAACCATCGTTGATTTTTCCTTGGAGATTTTTTCGTTGAAATTTTGACCAAAATTTACAAATACAGGAAAAAAATTGAAGTTATCCTTTTCGAAAAAAAACTTGATATCTTCGTCTGTTGGTCCTTTAACATCAAGGAAATGAGATTTTAAACAAAATCGAAAGGATAAAATATTAAGGCCAAAAAAAACCGTGAACTAACCATCGTTGATTTTTTCTTGGAGATTTTTTCGTTGAAATTTTGACCAAAACTTACAAATACAGGACAAAAATTGAAGTCATCCTTTTCGAAAAAAAACTTGATATCTTCATCTGTTGGTCCTTCAACATAAAAAAAAAGAGTTTTAAACGAAATTGAAAGGATAAAATTTAAAGGCCGAAAAAAACCGTGAAATAACCATTGTTGATTTTTTCTTTGAGATTTTTTCGTTGAAATTTTGACCAAAACTTACAAATACAGGACAAAAATTGAAGTTACCCTTTTCGAAAAAAAACTTGATATCTTCGTCTGTTGGTCCTTTAACATCAAGGAAATGATATTTTAAACAAAATGGAAAGGATAAAATTTAAGGGCCGAAAAAAACCGTGAACTAACCATCGTTGATTTTTTCTTGGAGACTTTTCGTTGAAATTTTGACCAAAACTTACAAATACAGGACAAAAATTGAAGTCATCCTTTTCGAAAAAAAACTTGATATCTTCGTCTGTTGGTCCTTCAACATAAAAGAAAAGAGATTTTTAAACGAAATTGAAAGGATAAAATTTAAAGGCCGAAAAAAACCGTGAACTAACCATCGTTGATTTTTTCTTGGGGACTTTTTCGTTGAAATTTTGACCAAAACTTACAAATACAGGACAAAAATTGAAGTTACCCTTTTCGAAAAAAAACTTGATATCTTCGTCTGTTGGCCCATAACATCAAGGAAATGAGATTTTAAACGAAATCGAAACGATAAAATATAAAGGCCGAAAAAAACCGTGAGCTAACCATCGTTGATTTTTTCTTGGAGACTTTTTCGTTGAAATTTTGACCAAAACTTACAAATACAGGACAAAAATTGAAGTCATATTTTTCGAAAAAAAACTTGATATCTTCGTCTGTTGGTCCTTCAACATCAAGGAAATGAGATTTTAAACAAAATCAAAACAATAAAATATAAAGGCCAAAAAAAACCGTGAACTAACCATCGTTGATTTTGTCTTGGAGACTTTTTCGTTGAAATTTTTACCAAAACTTACAAATACAGGACAAAAATTGAAGTCATCCTTTTCGAAAAAAAACTTGATATCTTCATCTGTTGGTCCTTCAACATCAAGGAAATGAGATTTTAAACAAAATGGAAAGGATAAAATATAAAGGCCAAAAAAAACCGTGAACTAACCATCGTTGATTTTTCCTTGGAGATTTTTTCGTTGAAATTTTGACCAAAACTTACAAATACAGGACAAAAATTGAAGTCATCCTTTTCGAAAAAAAAACTGATATCTTCGTCTGTTGGTCCTTTAACATCAAGGAAATGAGATTTTTAACAAAATGGAAAGGATATAATATAAAGGCCGAAAAAAACCGTGAACTATCCATCGTTGATTTTTCCTTGGAGATTTTTTCGTTGAAATTTTGACCAAAACTTACAAATACAGGACAAAAATTGAAGATACCCTTTTCGAAAAAAAACTTGATATCTTCGTCTGTTGGTCCTTCAACATCAAGAAAATGAGATTTTAAACGAAATCGAAACGATAAAATATAAAGGCCGAAAAAAACCTTGAACTAACCATCGTTGATTTTTTCTTGGAGACTTTTTCGTTGAAATTTTGACCAAAACTTACAAATACAGGACAAAAATTGAAGTTATCCTTTTCGAAAAAAAACTTGATATCTTCGTCTGTTGGTCCTTCAACATCAAAGAAAAAAGATTTTAAACGAAAACGAAAGGATAAAATTTAAGGGCCGAAAAAAAACGTGAACTAACCATCGTTGATTTTTTCTTGGAGACTTTTCGTTGAAATTTTGACCAAAACTTACAAATACAGGACAAAAATTGAAGTCATCCTTTTCGAAAAAAAACTTGATATCTTCATCTGTTGGTCCTTCAACATAAAAGGAAAGAGATTTTAAACGAAATTGAAAGGATAAAATTTAAAGGCCGAAAAAACCCGTGAAATAACCATTGTTGATTTTTTCTTTGAGATTTTTTCGTTGAAATTTTGACCAAAACTTACAAATACAGGACAAAAATTGAAGTTACCCTTTTCGAAAAAAAACTTGATATCTTCGTCTGTTGGTCCTTTAACATCAAGGAAATGATATTTTAAACAAAATGGAAAGGATAAAATATAAAGGCCAAAAAAAACCGTGAACTAACCATCGTTGATTTTTCCTTGGAGATTTTTTCGTTGAAATTTTGACCAAAACTTACAAATACAGGACAAAAATTGAAGTCATCCTTTTCGAAAAAAAACTTGATATCTTCGTCTGTTGGTCCTTCAACATCAAAAAAATGAGATTTTAAACGAAATCGAAACGATAAAATATAAAGGCCAAAAAAAACCGTGAACTAACCATCGTTGATTTTTCCTTGGAGATTTTTTCGTTGAAATTTTGACCAAAATTTACAAATACAGGAAAAAAATTGAAGTTATCCTTTTCGAAAAAAAACTTGATATCTTCGTCTGTTGGTCCTTTAACATCAAGGAAATTAGATTTTAAACAAAATCGAAAGGATAAAATATTAAGGCCAAAAAAAACCGTGAACTAACCATCGTTGATTTTTTCTTGGAGATTTTTTCGTTGAAATTTTGACCAAAACTTACAAATACAGGACAAAAATTGAAGTCATCCTTTTCGAAAAAAAACTTGATATCTTCATCTGTTGGTCCTTCAACATAAAAAAAAAGAGTTTTAAACGAAATTGAAAGGATAAAATTTAAAGGCCGAAAAAAACCGTGAAATAACCATTGTTGATTTTTTCTTTGAGATTTTTTCGTTGAAATTTTGACCAAAACTTACAAATACAGGACAAAAATTGAAGTTACCCTTTTCGAAAAAAAACTTGATATCTTCGTCTGTTGGTCCTTTAACATCAAGGAAATGATATTTTAAACAAAATGGAAAGGATAAAATTTAAGGGCCGAAAAAAACCGTGAACTAACCATCGTTGATTTTTTCTTGGAGACTTTTCGTTGAAATTTTGACCAAAACTTACAAATACAGGACAAAAATTGAAGTCATCCTTTTCGAAAAAAAACTTGATATCTTCGTCTGTTGGTCCTTCAACATAAAAGAAAAGAGATTTTTAAACGAAATTGAAAGGATAAAATTTAAAGGCCGAAAAAAACCGTGAACTAACCATCGTTGATTTTTTCTTGGGGACTTTTTCGTTGAAATTTTGACCAAAACTTACAAATACAGGACAAAAATTGAAGTCATCCTTTTCGAAAAAAAACTTGATATCTTCGTCTGTTGGTCCTTTTACATCAACGAAATGAGATTTTAAACGAAATCGAAACGATAAAATATAAAGG
Source organism: Sisyra nigra (assembly GCA_958496155.1). NCBI lineage: Eukaryota > Metazoa > Arthropoda > Insecta > Neuroptera > Sisyridae > Sisyra > Sisyra nigra. Next base: position 15,124,718 of record OY292319.1, on the reverse strand, counting down.
CCGAAAAAAACCTTGAACTAACCATCGTTGATTTTTTCTTGGAGACTTTTTCGTTGAAATTTTGACCAAAACTTACAAATACAGGACAAAAATTGAAGTTACCCTTTTCGAAAAAAACTTGATATCTTCGTTTGTTGGTCCTACAACATCAAGGAAATGAGATTTTAAACGAATTCGAAACGATAAAATATAAAGACCGAAAAAAACCGTGAACTAACCATCGTTGATTTTTTCTTGGAGACTTTTTCGTTGAAATTTAGACCAAAACTTACAAATACAGGACAAAAATTGAAGTCACCCTTTTCAAAAAAAAACTTGAAATCTTCGTCTGTTGGTCCTTCAACATCAAGAAAATGAGATTTTAAACAAAATCGAAACGATAAAATATAAAGGCCGAAAAAAACCTTGAACTAACCATCGTTGATTTTTTCTTGGAGACTTTTTCGTTGAAATTTTGACCAAAACTTACAAATACAGGACAAAAATTGAAGTTACCCTTTTCGAAAAAAAACTTGATATCTTCGTCTGTTGGTCCTTCAACATCAAAGAAAAAAGATTTTAAACGAAAACGAAAGGATAAAATTTAAGGGCCGAAAAAAACCGTGAACTAACCATCGTTGATTTTTTCTTTGAGTTTTTTCAATGAAATTTTGACCAAAACTTACAAATACAGGACAAAAATTGAAGTCATCCTTTTCGAAAAAAAACTTGATATCTTCATCTGTTTGTCCTTCAACATAAAAGGAAAGAGATTTTAAACGAAATTGAAAGGATAAAATTTAAAGGCCGAAAAAAACCGTGAAATAACCATTGTTGATTTTTTCTTTGAGATTTTTTCGTTGAAATTTTGACCAAAACTTACAAATACAGGACAAAAATTGAAGTTACCCTTTTCGAAAAAAAACTTGATATCTTCGTCTGTTGGTCCTTTAACATCAAGGAAATGATATTTTAAACAAAATGGAAAGGATAAAATATAAAGGCCAAAAAAAACCGTGAACTAACCATCGTTGATTTTTCCTTGGAGATTTTTTCGTTGAAATTTTGACCAAAACTTACAAATACAGGACAAAAATTGAAGTCACCCTTTTCGAAAAAAAACTTGATATCTTCGTCTGTTGGTCCTTTAACATCAAGGAAATGAGATTTTAAACGAAATCGAAAGGATAAAATATTAGGGCCAAAAAAAACCGTGAACTAACCATCGTTGATTTTTCCTTGGAGATTTTTTCGTTGAAATTTTGACCAAAACTTACAAATACAGGACAAAAATTGAAGTCATCCTTTTCAAAAAAAAACTTGATAGCTTCGTCTGTTGGTCCTTCAACATCAAAGAGATTTTAAACGAAAACGAAAGGATAACATTTAAGGGCCGAAAAAAACCGTGAACTAACCATCGTTGATTTTTTCTTGGAGACTTTTCGTTGAAATTTTGACCAAAACTTACAAATACAGGACAAAAATTGAAGTCATCCTTTTCGAAAAAAAACTTGATATCTTCATCTGTTGGTCCTTCAACATTAAAGAAAAGAGATTTTTAAACGAAATTGAAAGGATAAAATTTAAAGGCCGAAAAAAACCGTGAAATAACCATTGTTGATTTTTTCTTTGAGATTTTTTCGTTGAAATTTTGACCAAAACTTACAAATACAGGACAAAAATTGAAGTTACCCTTTTCGAAAAAAAACTTGATATCTTCGTCTGTTGGTCATTCAACATCAAGGAAATGAGATTTTATATGAAATCGAAACGATAAAATATAAAGGCCGAAAAAAACCGTGAACTAACCATCGTTGATTTTTTTTTTGAGTTTTTTCAATGAAATTTTGACCAAAACTTACAAATACAGGACAAAAATTGAAGTTATCCTTTTCGAAAAAAAACTTGATATCTTCGTCTGTTGGTCCTTCAACATCAAAGAAAAAAGATTTTAAACGAAAACGAAAGAATAAAATTTAAGGGCCGAAAAAAACCGTGAACTAACCATCGTTGATTTTTTCTTGGAGACTTTTCGTTGAAATTTTGACCAAAACTTACAAATACAGGACAAAAATTGAAGTCATCCTTTTCGAAAAAAAACTTGATATCTTCATCTGTTGGTCCTTCAACATAAAAGGAAAGAGATTTTAAACGAAATTGAAAGGATAAAATTTAAAGGCCGAAAAAAACCGTGAAATAACCATTGTTGATTTTTTCATTGAGATTTTTTCGTTGAAATTTTGACCAAAACTTACAAATACAGGACAAAAATTGAAGTTACCCTTTTCGAAAAAAAACTTGATATCTTCGTCTGTTGGTCCTTCAACATTAAAGAAAAGAGATTTTTAAACGAAATCGAAACGATAAAATTTAAAGGCCGAAAAAAACCGTGAACTAACCATCGTTGATTTTTTTTTTGAGTTTTTTCAATGAAATTTTGACCAAAACTTACAAATACAGGACAAAAAATGAAGTTATCCTTTTCGAAAAAAACTTGATATCTTCGTCTGTTGGTCCTTCAACATCAAAGAAAAAAGATTTTAAACGAAAACGAAAGAATAAAATTTAAGGGCCGAAAAAAACCGTGAACTAACCATCGTTGATTTTTTCTTGGAGACTTTTCGTTGAAATTTTGACCAAAACTTACAAATACAGGACAAAAATTGAAGTCATCCTTTTCGAAAAAAAACTTGATATCTTCATCTGTTGGTCCTTCAACATAAAAGGAAAGAGATTTTAAACGAAATTGAAAGGATAAAATTTAAAGGCCGAAAAAAACCGTGAAATAACCATTGTTGATTTTTTCTTTGAGATTTTTTCGTTGAAATTTTGACCAAAACTTACAAATACAGGACAAAAATTGAAGTTACCCTTTTCGAAAAAAAACTTGATATCTTCGTCTGTTGGTCCTTCAACATCAAAGAAAAAAGATTTTAAACGAAAACGAAAGGATAAAATTTAAGGGCCGAAAAAAACCGTGAACTAACCATCGTTGATTTTTTCTTTGAGTTTTTTCAATGAAATTTTGACCAAAACTTACAAATACAGGACAAAAATTGAAGTCATCCTTTTCGAAAAAAAACTTGATATCTTCATCTGTTTGTCCTTCAACATAAAAGGAAAGAGATTTTAAACGAAATTGAAAGGATAAAATTTAAAGGCCGAAAAAAACCGTGAAATAACCATTGTTGATTTTTTCTTTGAGATTTTTTCGTTGAAATTTTGACCAAAACTTACAAATACAGGACAAAAATTGAAGTTACCCTTTTCGAAAAAAAACTTGATATCTTCGTCTGTTGGTCCTTTAACATCAAGGAAATGATATTTTAAACAAAATGGAAAGGATAAAATATAAAGGCCAAAAAAAACCGTGAACTAACCATCGTTGATTTTTCCTTGGAGATTTTTTCGTTGAAATTTTGACCAAAACTTACAAATACAGGACAAAAATTGAAGTCACCCTTTTCGAAAAAAAACTTGATATCTTCGTCTGTTGGTCCTTTAACATCAAGGAAATGAGATTTTAAACGAAATCGAAAGGATAAAATATTAAGGCCAAAAAAAACCGTGAACTAACCATCGTTGATTTTTCCTTGGAGATTTTTTCGTTGAAATTTTGACCAAAACATACAAATACAGGACAAAAATTGAAGTCATCCTTTTCAAAAAAAAACTTGATAGCTTCGTCTGTTGGTCCTTCAACATCAAAGAGATTTTAAACGAAAACGAAAGGATAAAATTTAAGGGCCGAAAAAAACCGTGAACTAACCATCGTTGATTTTTTCTTGGAGACTTTTCGTTGAAATTTTGACCAAAACTTACAAATACAGGACAAAAATTGAAGTCATCCTTTTCGAAAAAAAACTTGATATCTTCATCTGTTGGTCCTTCAACATTAAAGAAAAGAGATTTTTAAACGAAATTGAAAGGATAAAATTTAAGGGCCGAAAAAAACCGTGAACTAACCATCGTTGATTTTTTCTTGGAGACTTTTCGTTGAAATTTTGACCAAAACTTACAAATACAGGACAAAAATTGAAGTCATCCTTTTCAAAAAAAAACTTGATATCTTCGTCTGTTGGTCATTCAACATCAAGGAAATGAGATTTTATATGAAATCGAAACGATAAAATATAAAGGCCGAAAAAAACCGTGAACTAACCATCGTTGATTTTTTTTTTGAGTTTTTTCAATGAAATTTTGACCAAAACTTACAAATACAGGACAAAAATTGAAGTTATCCTTTTCGAAAAAAAACTTGATATCTTCGTCTGTTGGTCCTTCAACATCAAAGAAAAAAGATTTTAAACGAAAACGAAAGGATAAAATTTAAGGGCCGAAAAAAACCGTGAACTAACCATCGTTGATTTTTTCTTGGAGACTTTTCGTTGAAATTTTGACCAAAACTTACAAATACAGGACAAAAATTGAAGTCATCCTTTTCGAAAAAAAACTTGATATCTTCATCTGTTGGTCCTTCAACATAAAAGGAAAGAGATTTTAAACGAAATTGAAAGGATAAAATTTAAAGGCCGAAAAAAACCGTGAAATAACCATTGTTGATTTTTTCGTTGAAATTTTGACCAAAACTTACAAATACAGGACAAAAATTGAAGTTACCCTTTTCGAAAAAAAACTTGATATCTTCGTCTGTTGGTCCTTTAACATCAAGGAAATGATATTTTAAACAAAATGGAAAGGATAAAATTTAAAGGCCGAAAAAAACCGTGAACTAACCATCGTTGATTTTTTCTTGGAGACTTTTCGTTGAAATTTTGACCAAAACTTACAAATACAGGACAAAAATTGAAGTCATCCTTTTCGAAAAAAAACTTGATATCTTCGTCTGTTGGTCCTTCAACATAAAAGAAAAGAGATTTTTAAACGAAATTGAAAGGATAAAATTTAAAGGCCGAAAAAAACCGTGAAATAACCATTGTTGATTTTTTCTTTGAGATTTTTTCGTTGAAATTTTGACCAAAACTTACAAATACAGGACAAAAATTGAAGTTACCCTTTTCGAAAAAAAACTTGATATCTTCGTCTGTTGGTCCTTCAACATCAAAGAAAAAAGATTTTAAACGAAAACGAAAGGATAAAATTTAAGGGCCGAAAAAAACCGTGAACTAACCATCGTTGATTTTTTCTTGGAGACTTTTCGTTGAAATTTTGACCAAAACTTACAAATACAGGACAAAAATTGAAGTCATCCTTTTCAAAAAAAAACTTGATAGCTTCGTCTGTTGGTCCTTCAACATCAAAGAGATTTTAAACGAAAACGAAAGGATAAAATTTAAGGGCCGAAAAAAACCTTGAACTAACCATCGTTGATTTTTTCTTGGAGACTTTTCGTTGAAATTTTGACCAAAACTTACAAATACAGGACAAAAATTGAAGTCATCCTTTTCGAAAAAAAACTTGATATCTTCGTCTGTTGGTCCTTTAACATCAAGGAAATGAGATTTTTAACAAAATGGAAAGGATAAAATATAAAGGCCGAAAAAAACCGTGAACTAACCATCGTTGATTTTTCCTTGGAGATTTTTTCGTTGAAATTTTGACCAAAACTTACAAATACAGGACAAAAATTGAAGTCATCCTTTTCGAAAAAAAACTTAATATCTTCATCTGTTGGTCCTTCAACATCAAGGATATGAGATTTTAAACGAAATCGAAACGATAAAATATAAAGGCCGAAAAAAACCGTGAACTAACCATCGTTGATTTTTTCTTGGAGACTTTTTCGTTGAAATTTTGACCAAAACTTACAAATACAGGACAAAAATTGAAGTCATCCTTTTCGAAAATAAACTTGATATCTTCGTCTGTTGGTCCTTCAACATCAAGAAAATGAGATTTTAAACGAAATCGAAACGATAAAATATAAAGGCCGAAAAAAACCGTGAACTAACCATCGTTGATTTTTTCTTGGAGACTTTTTCGTTGAAATTTTGACCAAAACTTACAAATACAGGACAAAAATTGAAGTCATCCTTTTCGAAAAAAAACTTGATATCTTCGTCTGTTGGCCCATAACATCAAGGAAATGAGATTTTAAACGAAATCGAAACGATAAAATATAAAGGCCGAAAAAAACCGTGAGCTAACCATCGTTGATTTTTTCTTGGAGACTTTTTCGTTGAAATTTTTACCAAAACTTACAAATACAGGACAAAAATTGAAGTCATCCTTTTCGAAAAAAAACTTGATATCTTCGTCTGTTGGTCCTTCAACATCAAGAAAATGAGATTTTAAACGAAATCGAAACGATAAAATATAAAGGCCGAAAAAAACCTTGAACTAACCATCGTTGATTTTTTCTTGGAGACTTTTTCGTTGAAATTTTGACCAAAACTTACAAATACAGGACAAAAATTGAAGTTATCCTTTTCGAAAAAAAACTTGATATCTTCGTCTGTTGGTCCTTCAACATCAAAGAAAAAAGATTTTAAACGAAAACGAAAGGATAAAATTTAAGGGCCGAAAAAAACCGTGAACTAACCATCGTTGATTTTTTCTTGGAGACTTTTCGTTGAAATTTTGACCAAAACTTACAAATACAGGACAAAAATTGAAGTCATCCTTTTCGAAAAAAAACTTGATATCTTCGTCTGTTGGTCCTTTAACATCAAGGAAATGAGATTTTTAACAAAATGGAAAGGATATAATATAAAGGCCGAAAAAAACCGTGAACTAACCATCGTTGATTTTTCCTTGGAGATTTTTTCGTTGAAATTTTGACCAAAACTTACAAATACAGGACAAAAATTGAAGTCATATTTTTCGAAAAAAAACTTGATATCTTCGTCTGTTGGCCCATAACATCAAGGAAATGAGATTTTAAACGAAATCGAAACGATAAAATATAAAGGCCGAAAAAAACCGTGAGCTAACCATCGTTGATTTTTTCTTGGAGACTTTTTCGTTGAAATTTTGACCAAAACTTACAAATACAGGACAAAACTTGAAGTCATATTTTTCGAAAAAAAACTTGATATCTTCGTCTGTTGGTCCTTCAACATCAAGGAAATGAGATTTTAAACAAAATCAAAACAATAAAATATAAAGGCCAAAAAAAACCGTGAACTAACCATCGTTGATTTTGTCTTGGAGACTTTTTCGTTGAAATTTTTACCAAAACTTACAAATACAGGACAAAAATTGAAGTCATCCTTTTCGAAAAAAAACTTGATATCTTCGTCTGTTGGTCCTTCAACATCAAGAAAATGAGATTTTAAACGAAATCGAAACGATAAAATATAAAGGCCGAAAAAAACCTTGAACTAACCATCGTTGATTTTTTCTTGGAGACTTTTTCGTTGAAATTTTGACCAAAACTTACAAATACAGGACAAAAATTGAAGTCATATTTTTCGAAAAAAAACTTGATATCTTCGTCTGTTGGCCCATAACATCAAGGAAATGAGATTTTAAACGAAATCGAAACGATAAAATATAAAGGCCGAAAAAAACCGTGAGCTAACCATCGTTGATTTTTTCTTGGAGACTTTTTCGTTGAAATTTTGACCAAAACTTACAAATACAGGACAAAAATTGAAGTCATATTTTTCGAAAAAAAACTTGATATCTTCGTCTGTTGGTCCTTCAACATCAAGGAAATGAGATTTTAAACAAAATCAAAACAATAAAATATAAAGGCCAAAAAAAACCGTGAACTAACCATCGTTGATTTTGTCTTGGAGACTTTTTCGTTGAAATTTTTACCAAAACTTACAAATACAGGACAAAAATTGAAGTCATCCTTTTCGAAAAAAAACTTGATATCTTCGTCTGTTGGTCCTTCAACATCAAGAAAATGAGATTTTAAACGAAATCGAAACGATAAAATATAAAGGCCGAAAAAAACCTTGAACTAACCATCGTTGATTTTTTCTTGGAGACTTTTTCGTTGAAATTTTGACCAAAACTTACAAATACAGGACAAAAATTGAAGTTATCCTTTTCGAAAAAAAACTTGATATCTTCGTCTGTTGGTCCTTCAACATCAAAGAAAAAAGATTTTAAACGAAAACGAAAGGATAAAATTTAAGGGCCGAAAAAAACCGTGAACTAACCATCGTTGATTTTTTCTTGGAGACTTTTCGTTGAAATTTTGACCAAAACTTACAAATACAGGGCAAAAATTGAAGTCATATTTTTCGAAAAAAAACTTGATATCTTCGTCTGTTGGTCCTTCAACATCAAGGAAATGAGATTTTAAACAAAATCAAAACAATAAAATATAAAGGCCAAAAAAAACCGTGAACTAACCATCGTTGATTTTGTCTTGGAGACTTTTTCGTTGAAATTTTTACCAAAACTTACAAATACAGGACAAAAATTGAAGTCATCCTTTTCGAAAAAAAACTTGATATCTTCGTCTGTTGGCCCATAACATCAAGAAAATGAGATTTTAAACGAAATCGAAACGATAAAATATAAAGGCCGAAAAAAACCGTGAGCTAACCATCGTTGATTTTTTCTTGGAGACTTTTTCGTTGAAATTTTGACCAAAACTTACAAATACAGGACAAAAATTGAAGTCATATTTTTCGAAAAAAAACTTGATATCTTCGTCTGTTGGTCCTTCAACATCAAGGAAATGAGATTTTAAACAAAATCAAAACAATAAAATATAAAGGCCAAAAAAAACCGTGAACTAACCATCGTTGATTTTGTCTTGGAGACTTTTTCGTTGAAATTTTTACCAAAACTTACAAATACAGGACAAAAATTGAAGTCATCCTTTTCGAAAAAAAACTTGATATCTTCGTCTGTTGGTCCTTCAACATCAAGAAAATGAGATTTTAAACGAAATCGAAACGATAAAATATAAAGGCCGAAAAAAACCTTGAACTAACCATCGTTGATTTTTTCTTGGAGACTTTTTCGTTGAAATTTTGACCAAAACTTACAAATACAGGACAAAAATTGAAGTTATCCTTTTCGAAAAAAAACTTGATATCTTCGTCTGTTGGTCCTTCAACATCAAAGAAAAAAGATTTTAAACGAAAACGAAAGGATAAAATTTAAGGGCCGAAAAAAACCGTGAACTAACCATCGTTGATTTTTTCTTGGAGACTTTTCGTTGAAATTTTGACCAAAACTTACAAATACAGGACAAAAATTGAAGTCATCCTTTTCGAAAAAAAACTTAATATCTTCATCTGTTGGTCCTTCAACATAAAAGGAAAGAGATTTTAAACGAAATTGAAAGGATAAAATTTAAAGGCCGAAAAAACCCGTGAAATAACCATTGTTGATTTTTTCTTTGAGATTTTTTCGTTGAAATTTTGACCAAAACTTACAAATACAGGACAAAAATTGAAGTTACCCTTTTCGAAAAAAAACTTGATATCTTCGTCTGTTGGTCCTTTAACATCAAGGAAATGATATTTTAAACAAAATGGAAAGGATAAAATATAAAGGCCAAAAAAAACCGTGAACTAACCATCGTTGATTTTTCCTTGGAGATTTTTTCGTTGAAATTTTGACCAAAACTTACAAATACAGGACAAAAATTGAAGTCATCCTTTTCGAAAAAAAACTTGATATCTTCGTCTGTTGGTCCTTAAACATCAAAAAAATGAGATTTTAAACGAAATCGAAACGATAAAATATAAAGGCCAAAAAAAACCGTGAACTAACCATCGTTGATTTTTCCTTGGAGATTTTTTCGTTGAAATTTTGACCAAAATTTACAAATACAGGAAAAAAATTGAAGTTATCCTTTTCGAAAAAAAACTTGATATCTTCGTCTGTTGGTCCTTTAACATCAAGGAAATGAGATTTTAAACAAAATCGAAAGGATAAAATATTAAGGCCAAAAAAAACCGTGAACTAACCATCGTTGATTTTTTCTTGGAGATTTTTTCGTTGAAATTTTGACCAAAACTTACAAATACAGGACAAAAATTGAAGTCATCCTTTTCGAAAAAAAACTTGATATCTTCATCTGTTGGTCCTTCAACATAAAAAAAAAGAGTTTTAAACGAAATTGAAAGGATAAAATTTAAAGGCCGAAAAAAACCGTGAAATAACCATTGTTGATTTTTTCTTTGAGATTTTTTCGTTGAAATTTTGACCAAAACTTACAAATACAGGACAAAAATTGAAGTTACCCTTTTCGAAAAAAAACTTGATATCTTCGTTTGTTGGTCCTACAACATCAAGGAAATGAGATTTTAATGGAATTCGAAACGATAAAATATAAAGACCGAAAAAAACCGTGAACTAACCATCGTTGATTTTTTCTTGGAGACTTTTTCGTTGAAATTTTGACCAAAACTTACAAATACAGGACAAAAATTGAAGTCACCCTTTTCAAAAAAAAACTTGAAATCTTCGTCTGTTGGTCCTTCAACATCAAGAAAATGAGATTTTAAACAAAATCGAAACGATAAAATATAAAGGCCGAAAAAAACCTTGAACTAACCATCGTTGATTTTTTCTTGGAGACTTTTTCGTTGAAATTTTGACCAAAACTTACAAATACAGGACAAAAATTGAAGTTACCCTTTTCGAAAAAAAACTTGATATCTTCGTCTGTTGGTCCTTCAACATCAAAGAAAAAAGATTTTAAACGAAAACGAAAGGATAAAATTTAAGGGCCGAAAAAAACCGTGAACTAACCATCGTTGATTTTTTCTTTGAGTTTTTTCAATGAAATTTTGACCAAAACTTACAAATACAGGACAAAAATTGAAGTCATCCTTTTCGAAAAAAAAACTTGATATCTTCATCTGTTTGTCCTTCAACATAAAAGGAAAGAGATTTTAAACGAAATTGAAAGGATAAAATTTGAAGGCCGAAAAAAACCGTGAAATAACCATTGTTGATTTTTTCTTTGAGATTTTTTCGTTGAAATTTTGACCAAAACTTACAAATACAGGACAAAAATTGAAGTTACCCTTTTCGAAAAAAAAGTTGATATCTTCGTCTGTTGGTCCTTTAACATCAAGGAAATGATATTTTAAACAAAATGGAAAGGATAAAATATAAAGGCCAAAAAAAACCGTGAACTAACCATCGTTGATTTTTCCTTGGAGATTTTTTCGTTGAAATTTTGACCAAAACTTACAAATACAGGACAAAAATTGAAGTCACCCTTTTCGAAAAAAAACTTGATATCTTCGTCTGTTGGTCCTTTAACATCAAGGAAATGAGATTTTAAACGAAATCGAAAGGATAAAATATTAAGGCCAAAAAAAACCGTGAACTAACCATCGTTGATTTTTCCTTGGAGATTTTTTCGTTGAAATTTTGACCAAAACTTACAAATACAGGACAAAAATTGAAGTCATCCTTTTCAAAAAAAAACTTGATAGCTTCGTCTGTTGGTCCTTCAACATCAAAGAGATTTTAAACGAAAACGAAAGGATAAAATTTAAGGGCCGAAAAAAACCGTGAACTAACCATCGTTGATTTTTTCTTGGAGACTTTTCGTTGAAATTTTGACCAAAACTTACAAATACAGGACAAAAATTGAAGTCATCCTTTTCGAAAAAAAACTTGATATCTTCATCTGTTGGTCCTTCAACATTAAAGAAAAGAGATTTTTAAACGAAATTGAAAGGATAAAATTTAAAGGCCGAAAAAAACCGTGAAATAACCATTGTTGATTTTTTCTTTGAGATTTTTTCGTTGAAATTTTGACCAAAACTTACAAATACAGGACAAAAATTGAAGTTACCCTTTTCGAAAAAAAACTTGATATCTTCGTCTGTTGGTCATTCAACATCAAGGAAATGAGATTTTAAACGAAATCGAAAGGATAAAATATTAAGGCCAAAAAAAACCGTGAACTAACCATCGTTGATTTTTCCTTGGAGATTTTTTCGTTGAAATTTTGACCAAAACTTACAAATACAGGACAAAAATTGAAGTTACCCTTTTCGAAAAAAAACTTGATATCTTCGTCTGTTGGTCCTTCAACATCAAAGAAAAAAGATTTTAAACGAAAACGAAAGGATAAAATTTAAGGGCCGAAAAAAACCGTGAACTAACCATCGTTGATTTTTTCTTTGAGTTTTTTCAATGAAATTTTGACCAAAACTTACAAATACAGGACAAAAATTGAAGTCATCCTTTTCGAAAAAAAACTTGATATCTTCATCTGTTTGTCCTTCAACATAAAAGGAAAGAGATTTTAAACGAAATTGAAAGGATAAAATTTAAAGGCCGAAAAAAACCGTGAAATAACCATTGTTGATTTTTTCTTTGAGATTTTTTCGTTGAAATTTTGACCAAAACTTACAAATACAGGACAAAAATTGAAGTTACCCTTTTCGAAAAAAAACTTGATATCTTCGTCTGTTGGTCCTTCAACATCAAAGAAAAAAGATTTTAAACGAAAACGAAAGGATAAAATTTAAGGGCCGAAAAAAACCGTGAACTAACCATCGTTGATTTTTTCTTGTTGACTTTTCGTTGAAATTTTGACCAAAACTTACAAATACAGGACAAAAATTGAAGTCATCCTTTTCGAAAAAAAACTTGATATCTTCGTCTGTTGGTCCTTCAACATAAAAGAAAAGAGATTTTTAAACGAAATTGAAAGGATAAAATTTAAAGGCCGAAAAAAACCGTGAAATAACCATTGTTGATTTTTTCATTGAGATTTTTTCGTTGAAATTTTGACCAAAACTTACAAATACAGGACAAAAATTGAAGTTACCCTTTTCGAAAAAAAACTTGATATCTTCGTCTGTTGGTCCTTAAACATCAAGGAAATGAGATTTTATATGAAATCGAAACGATAAAATTTAAAGGCCGAAAAAAACCGTGAACTAACCATCGTTGATTTTTTTTTTGAGTTTTTTCAATGAAATTTTGACCAAAACTTACAAATACAGGACAAAAAATGAAGTTATCCTTTTCGAAAAAAACTTGATATCTTCGTCTGTTGGTCCTTCAACATCAAAGAAAAAAGATTTTAAACGAAAACGAAAGAATAAAATTTAAGGGCCGAAAAAAACCGTGAACTAACCATCGTTGATTTTTTCTTGGAGACTTTTCGTTGAAATTTTGACCAAAACTTACAAATACAGGACAAAAATTGAAGTCATCCTTTTCGAAAAAAAACTTGATATCTTCATCTGTTGGTCCTTAAACATAAAAGGAAAGAGATTTTAAACGAAATTGAAAGGATAAAATTTAAAGGCCGAAAAAAACCGTGAAATAACCATTGTTGATTTTTTCTTTGAGATTTTTTCGTTGAAAGTTTGACCAAAACTTACAAATACAGGACAAAAATTGAAGTTACCCTTTTCGAAAAAAAACTTGATATCTTCGTCTGTTGGTCCTTTAACATCAAGGAAATGATATTTTAAACAAAATGGAAAGGATAAAATTTAAGGGCCGAAAAAAACCGTGAACTAACCAACGTTGATTTTTTCTTGGAGACTTTTCGTTGAAATTTTGACCAAAACTTACAAATACAGGACAAAAATTGAAGTCATCCTTTTCGAAAAAAAACTTGATATCTTCGTCTGTTGGTCCTTCAACATAAAAGAAAAGAGATTTTTAAACGAAATTGAAAGGATAAAATTTAAAGGCCGAAAAAAACCGTGAAATAACCATTGTTGATTTTTTCTTTGAGATTTTTTCGTTGAAATTTTGACAAAAACTTACAAATACAGGACAAAAATTGAAGTTACCCTTTTCGAAAAAAAACTTGATATCTTCGTCTGTTGGTCCTTAAACATCAAGGAAATGAGATTTTATATGAAATCGAAACGATAAAATTTAAAGGCCGAAAAAAACCGTGAACTAACCATCGTTGATTTTTTCTTGGAGACTTTTTCGTTGAAATTTTGAACAAAACTTACAAATACAGGACAAAAATTGAAGTCACCCTTTTCAAAAAAAAACTTGAAATCTTCGTCTGTTGGTCCTTCAACATCAAGAAAATGAGATTTTAAACAAAATCGAAACGATAAAATATAAAGGCCGAAAAAAACCTTGAACTAACCATCGTTGATTTTTTCTTGGAGACTTTTTCGTTGAAATTTTGACCAAAACTTACAAATACAGGACAAAAATTGAAGTTACCCTTTTCGAAAAAAAACTTGATATCTTCGTCTGTTGGTCCTTCAACATCAAAGAAAAAAGATTTTAAACGAAAACGAAAGGATAAAATTTAAGGGCCGAAAAAAACCGTGAACTAACCATCGTTGATTTTTTCTTTGAGTTTTTTCAATGAAATTTTGACCAAAACTTACAAATACAGGACAAAAATTGAAGTCATCCTTTTCGAAAAAAAACTTGATATCTTCATCTGTTTGTCCTTCAACATAAAAGGAAAGAGATTTTAAACGAAATTGAAAGGATAAAATTTAAAGGCCGAAAAAAACCGTGAAATAACCATTGTTGATTTTTTCTTTGAGATTTTTTCGTTGAAATTTTGACAAAAACTTACAAATACAGGACAAAAATTGAAGTTACCCTTTTCGAAAAAAACTTGATATCTTCGTTTGTTGGTCCTACAACATCAAGGAAATGAGATTTTAAACGAATTCGAAACGATAAAATATAATGACCGAAAAAAACCGTGAACTAACCATCGTTGATTTTTTCTTGGAGACTTTTTCGTTGAAATTTTGACCAAAACTTACAAATACAGGACAAAAATTGAAGTCACCCTTTTCAAAAAAAAACTTGAAATCTTCGTCTGTTGGTCCTTCAACATCAAGAAAATGAGATTTTAAACAAAATCGAAACGATAAAATATAAAGGCCGAAAAAAACCTTGAACTAACCATCGTTGATTTTTTCTTGGAGACTTTTTCGTTGAAATTTTGACCAAAACTTACAAATACAGGACAAAAATTGAAGTTACCCTTTTCGAAAAAAAACTTGATATCTTCGTCTGTTGGTCCTTCAACATCAAAGAAAAAAGATTTTAAACGAAAACGAAAGGATAAAATTTAAGGGCCGAAAAAAACCGTGAACTAACCATCGTTGATTTTTTCTTTGAGTTTTTTCAATGAAATTTTGACCAAAACTTACAAATACAGGACAAAAATTGAAGTCATCCTTTTCGAAAAAAAACTTGATATCTTCATCTGTTTGTCCTTCAACATAAAAGGAAAGAGATTTTAAACGAAATTGAAAGGATAAAATTTAAAGGCCGAAAAAAACCGTGAAATAACCATTGTTGATTTTTTCTTTGAGATTTTTTCGTTGAAATTTTGACCAAAACTTACAAATACAGGACAAAAATTGAAGTTACCCTTTTCGAAAAAAAACTTGATATCTTCGTCTGTTGGTCCTTTAACATCAAGGAAATGATATTTTAAACAAAATGGAAAGGATAAAATATAAAGGCCAAAAAAAACCGTGAACTAACCATCGTTGATTTTTCCTTGGAGATTTTTTCGTTGAAATTTTGACCAAAACTTACAAATACAGGACAAAAATTGAAGTCACCCTTTTCGAAAAAAAACTTGATATCTTCGTCTGTTGGTCCTTTAACATCAAGGAAATGAGATTTTAAACGAAATCGAAAGGATAAAATATTAAGGCCAAAAAAAACCGTGAACTAACCATCGTTGATTTTTCCTTGGAGATTTTTTCGTTGAAATTTTGACCAAAACTTACAAATACAGGACAAAAATTGAAGTCATCCTTTTCGAAAAAAAACTTGATATCTTCATCTGTTGGTCCTTCAACATTAAAGAAAAGAGATTTTTAAACGAAATTGAAAGGATAAAATTTAAGGGCCGAAAAAAACCGTGAACTAACCATCGTTGATTTTTTCTTGGAGACTTTTCGTTGAAATTTTGACCAAAACTTACAAATACAGGACAAAAATTGAAGTCATCCTTTTCGAAAAAAAACTTGATATCTTCATCTGTTGGTCCTTCAACATTAAAGAAAAGAGATTTTTAAACGAAATTGAAAGGATAAAATTTAAGGGCCGAAAAAAACCGTGAACTAACCATCGTTGATTTTTTCTTGGAGACTTTTCGTTGAAATTTTGACCAAAACTTACAAATACAGGACAAAAATTGAAGTCATCCTTTTCAAAAAAAAACTTGATAGCTTCGTCTGTTGGTCCTTCAACATCAAAGAGATTTTAAACGAAAACGAAAGGATAAAATTTAAGGGCCGAAAAAAACCGTGAACTAACCATCGTTGATTTTTTCTTGGAGACTTTTCGTTGAAATTTTGACCAAAACTTACAAATACAGGACAAAAATTGAAGTCATCCTTTTCGAAAAAAAACTTGATATCTTCATCTGTTGGTCCTTCAACATTAAAGAAAAGAGATTTTTAAACGAAATTGAAAGGATAAAATTTAAGGGCCGAAAAAAACCGTGAACTAACCATCGTTGATTTTTTCTTGGAGACTTTTCGTTGAAATTTTGACCAAAACTTACAAATACAGGACAAAAATTGAAGTCATCCTTTTCAAAAAAAAACTTGATATCTTCGTCTGTTGGTCATTCAACATCAAGGAAATGAGATTTTATATGAAATCGAAACGATAAAATATAAAGGCCGAAAAAAACCGTGAACTAACCATCGTTGATTTTTTTTTTGAGTTTTTTCAATGAAATTTTGACCAAAACTTACAAATACAGGACAAAAATTGAAGTTATCCTTTTCGAAAAAAAACTTGATATCTTCGTCTGTTGGTCCTTCAACATCAAAGAAAAAAGATTTTAAACGAAAACGAAAGGATAAAATTTAAGGGCCGAAAAAAACCGTGAACTAACCATCGTTGATTTTTTCTTGGAGACTTTTCGTTGAAATTTTGACCAAAACTTACAAATACAGGACAAAAATTGAAGTCATCCTTTTCGAAAAAAAACTTGATATCTTCGTCTGTTGGTCCTTCAACATAAAAGAAAAGAGATTTTTAAACGAAATTGAAAGGATAAAATTTAAAGGCCGAAAAAAACCGTGAAATAACCATTGTTGATTTTTTCTTTGAGATTTTTTCGTTGAAATTTTGACCAAAACTTACAAATACAGGACAAAAATTGAAGTCACCCTTTTCGAAAAAAAACTTGATATCTTCGTCTGTTGGTCCTTTAACATCAAGGAAATGATATTTTAAACAAAATGGAAAGGATAAAATATAAAGGCCAAAAAAAACCGTGAACTAACCATCGTTGATTTTTCCTTGGAGATTTTTTCGTTGAAATTTTGACCAAAACTTACAAATACAGGACAAAAATTGAAGTCACCCTTTTCGAAAAAAAACTTGATATCTTCGTCTGTTGGTCCTTTAACATCAAGGAAATGAGATTTTAAACGAAATCGAAAGGATAAAATATTAAGGCCAAAAAAAACCGTGAACTAACCATCGTTGATTTTTCCTTGGAGATTTTTTCGTTGAAATTTTGACCAAAACTTACAAATACAGGACAAAAATTGAAGTCATCCTTTTCGAAAAAAAACTTGATATCTTCATCTGTTGGTCCTTCAACATTAAAGAAAAGAGATTTTTAAACGAAATTGAAAGGATAAAATTTAAGGGCCGAAAAAAACCGTGAACTAACCATCGTTGATTTTTTCTTGGAGACTTTTCGTTGAAATTTTGACCAAAACTTACAAATACAGGACAAAAATTGAAGTCATCCTTTTCGAAAAAAAACTTGATATCTTCATCTGTTGGTCCTTCAACATTAAAGAAAAGAGATTTTTAAACGAAATTGAAAGGATAAAATTTAAGGGCCGAAAAAAACCGTGAACTAACCATCGTTGATTTTTTCTTGGAGACTTTTCGTTGAAATTTTGACCAAAACTTACAAATACAGGACAAAAATTGAAGTCATCCTTTTCAAAAAAAAACTTGATAGCTTCGTCTGTTGGTCCTTCAACATCAAAGAGATTTTAAACGAAAACGAAAGGATAAAATTTAAGGGCCGAAAAAAACCGTGAACTAACCATCGTTGATTTTTTCTTGGAGACTTTTCGTTGAAATTTTGACCAAAACTTACAAATACAGGACAAAAATTGAAGTCATCCTTTTCGAAAAAAAACTTGATATCTTCATCTGTTGGTCCTTCAACATTAAAGAAAAGAGATTTTTAAACGAAATTGAAAGGATAAAATTTAAGGGCCGAAAAAAACCGTGAACTAACCATCGTTGATTTTTTCTTGGAGACTTTTCGTTGAAATTTTGACCAAAACTTACAAATACAGGACAAAAATTGAAGTCATCCTTTTCAAAAAAAAACTTGATATCTTCGTCTGTTGGTCATTCAACATCAAGGAAATGAGATTTTATATGAAATCGAAACGATAAAATATAAAGGCCGAAAAAAACCGTGAACTAACCATCGTTGATTTTTTTTTTGAGTTTTTTCAATGAAATTTTGACCAAAACTTACAAATACAGGACAAAAATTGAAGTTATCCTTTTCGAAAAAAAACTTGATATCTTCGTCTGTTGGTCCTTCAACATCAAAGAAAAAAGATTTTAAACGAAAACGAAAGGATAAAATTTAAGGGCCGAAAAAAACCGTGAACTAACCATCGTTGATTTTTTCTTGGAGACTTTTCGTTGAAATTTTGACCAAAACTTACAAATACAGGACAAAAATTGAAGTCATCCTTTTCGAAAAAAAACTTGATATCTTCGTCTGTTGGTCCTTCAACATAAAAGAAAAGAGATTTTTAAACGAAATTGAAAGGATAAAATTTAAAGGCCGAAAAAAACCGTGAAATAACCATTGTTGATTTTTTCTTTGAGATTTTTTCGTTGAAATTTTGACCAAAACTTACAAATACAGGACAAAAATTGAAGTTATCCTTTTCGAAAAAAAACTTGATATCTTCGTCTGTTGGTCCTTAAACATCAAGGAAATGAGATTTTATATGAAATCGAAACGATAAAATTTAAAGGCCGAAAAAAACCGTGAACTAACCATCGTTGATTTTTTTTTTGAGTTTTTTCAATGAAATTTTGACCAAAACTTACAAATACAGGACAAAAAATGAAGTTATCCTTTTCGAAAAAAAACTTGATATCTTCGTCTGTTGGTCCTTCAACATCAAAGAAAAAAGATTTTAAACGAAAACGAAAGAATAAAATTTAAGGGCCGAAAAAAACCGTGAACTAACCATCGTTGATTTTTTCTTGGAGACTTTTCGTTGAAATTTTGACCAAAACTTACAAATACAGGACAAAAATTGAAGTCATCCTTTTCGAAAAAAAACTTGATATCTTCATCTGTTGGTCCTTCAACATAAAAGGAAAGAGATTTTAAACGAAATTGAAAGGATAAAATTTAAAGGCCGAAAAAAACCGTGAAATAACCATTGTTGATTTTTTCTTTGAGATTTTTTCGTTGAAATTTTGACCAAAACTTACAAATACAGGACAAAAATTGAAGTTACCCTTTTCGAAAAAAAACTTGATATCTTCGTCTGTTGGTCCTTTAACATCAAGGAAATGATATTTTAAACAAAATGGAAAGGATAAAATTTAAGGGCCGAAAAAAACCGTGAACTAACCATCGTTGATTTTTTCTTGGAGACTTTTCGTTGAAATTTTGACCAAAACTTACAAATACAGGACAAAAATTGAAGTCATCCTTTTCGAAAAAAAACTTGATATCTTCGTCTGTTGGTCCTTCAACATAAAAGAAAAGAGATTTTTAAACGAAATTGAAAGGATAAAATTTAAAGGCCGAAAAAAACCGTGAAATAACCATTGTTGATTTTTTCTTTGAGATTTTTTCGTTGAAATTTTGACAAAAACTTACAAATACAGGACAAAAATTGAAGTTACCCTTTTCGAAAAAAAACTTGATATCTTCGTCTGTTGGTCCTTAAACATCAAGGAAATTAAATTTTATATGAAATCGAAACGATAAAATTTAAAGGCCGAAAAAAACCGTGAACTAACCATCGTTGATTTTTTTTTTGAGTTTTTTCAATGAAATTTTGACCAAAACTTACAAATACAGGACAAAAAATGAAGTTATCCTTTTCGAAAAAAAACTTGATATCTTCGTCTGTTGGTCCTTCAACATCAAAGAAAAAAGATTTTAAACGAAAACGAAAGGATAAAATTTAAGGGCCGAAAAAAACCGTGAACTAACCATCGTTGATTTTTTCTTGGAGACTTTTCGTTGAAATTTTGACCAAAACTTACAAATACAGGACAAAAATTGAAGTCATCCTTTTCAAAAAAAAACTTGAAAGCTTCGTCTGTTGGTCCTTCAACATCAAAGAGATTTTAAACGAAAACGAAAGGATAAAATTTAAGGGCCGAAAAAAACCGTGAACTAACCATCGTTGATTTTTTCTTGGAGACTTTTCGTTGAAATTTTGACCAAAACTTACAAATACAGGACAAAAATTGAAGTCATCCTTTTCGAAAAAAAACTTGATATCTTCATCTGTTGGTCCTTCAACATTAAAGAAAAGAGATTTTTAAACGAAATTGAAAGGATAAAATTTAAAGGCCGAAAAAAACCGTGAAATAACCATTGTTGATTTTTTCTTTGAGATTTTTTCGTTGAAATTTTGACCAAAACTTACAAATACAGGACAAAAATTGAAGTTACCCTTTTCGAAAAAAAACTTGATATCTTCGTCTGTTGGTCATTCAACATCAAGGAAATGAGATTTTATATGAAATCGAAACGATAAAATATAAAGGCCGAAAAAAACCGTGAACTAACCATCGTTGATTTTTTTTTTGAGTTTTTTCAATGAAATTTTGACCAAAACTTACAAATACAGGACAAAAATTGAAGTTATCCTTTTCGAAAAAAAACTTGATATCTTCGTCTGTTGGTCCTTCAACATCAAAGAAAAAAGATTTTAAACGAAAACGAAAGGATAAAATTTAAGGGCCGAAAAAAACCGTGAACTAACCATCGCTGATTTTTTCTTGGAGACTTTTCGTTGAAATTTTGACCAAAACTTACAAATACAGGACAAAAATTGAAGTTATCCTTTTCGAAAAAAAACTTGATATCTTCGTCTGTTGGTCCTTCAACATAAAAGAAAAGAGATT
Organism: Sisyra nigra; assembly: GCA_958496155.1. Classification (NCBI taxonomy): domain Eukaryota; kingdom Metazoa; phylum Arthropoda; class Insecta; order Neuroptera; family Sisyridae; genus Sisyra; species Sisyra nigra. The sequence goes on along the minus strand of OY292319.1, from coordinate 15,103,757 downwards.
TTTAAACGAAATTGAAAGGATAAAATTTAAAGGCCGAAAAAAACCGTGAAATAACCATTGTTGATTTTTTCTTTGAGATTTTTTCGTTGAAATTTTGACCAAAACTTACAAATACAGGACAAAAATTGAAGTTACCCTTTTCGAAAAAAAACTTGATATCTTCGTCTGTTGGTCCTTAAACATCAAGGAAATGAGATTTTATATGAAATCGAAACGATAAAATTTAAAGGCCGAAAAAAACCGTGAACTAACCATCGTTGATTTTTTTTTTGAGTTTTTTCAATGAAATTTTGACCAAAACTTACAAATACAGGACAAAAAATGAAGTTATCCTTTTCGAAAAAAAACTTGATATCTTCGTCTGTTGGTCCTTCAACATCAAAGAAAAAAGATTTTAAACGAAAACGAAAGAATAAAATTTAAGGGCCGAAAAAAACCGTGAACTAACCATCGTTGATTTTTTCTTGGAGACTTTTCGTTGAAATTTTGACCAAAACTTACAAATACAGGACAAAAATTGAAGTCATCCTTTTCGAAAAAAAACTTGATATCTTCATCTGTTGGTCCTTCAACATAAAAGTAAAGAGATTTTAAACGAAATTGAAAGGATAAAATTTAAAGGCCGAAAAAAACCGTGAAATAACCATTGTTGATTTTTTCTTTGAGATTTTTTCGTTGAAATTTTGACCAAAACTTACAAATACAGGACAAAAATTGAAGTTACCCTTTTCGAAAAAAAACTTGATATCTTCGTCTGTTGGTCCTTTAACATCAAGGAAATGATATTTTAAACAAAATGGAAAGGATAAAATTTAAGGGCCGAAAAAAACCGTGAACTAACCATCGTTGATTTTTTCTTGGAGACTTTTCGTTGAAATTTTGACCAAAACTTACAAATACAGGACAAAAATTGAAGTCATCCTTTTCGAAAAAAAACTTGATATCTTCGTCTGTTGGTCCTTCAACATAAAAGAAAAGAGATTTTTAAACGAAATTGAAAGGATAAAATTTAAAGGCCGAAAAAAACCGTGAAATAACCATTGTTGATTTTTTCTTTGAGATTTTTTCGTTGAAATTTTGACAAAAACTTACAAATACAGGACAAAAATTGAAGTTACCCTTTTCGAAAAAAAACTTGATATCTTCGTCTGTTGGTCCTTAAACATCAAGGAAATGAGATTTTATATGAAATCGAAACGATAAAATTTAAAGGCCGAAAAAAACCGTGAACTAACCATCGTTGATTTTTTTTTTGAGTTTTTTCAATGAAATTTTGACCAAAACTTACAAATACAGGACAAAAATTGAAGTTACCCTTTTCGAAAAAAAACTTGATATCTTCGTCTGTTGGTCCTTAAACATCAAGGAAATGAGATTTTATATGAAATCGAAACGATAAAATTTAAAGGCCGAAAAAAACCGTGAACTAACCATCGTTGATTTTTTTTTTGAGTTTTTTCAATGAAATTTTGACCAAAACTTACAAATACAGGACAAAAAATGAAGTTATCCTTTTCGAAAAAAAACTTGATATCTTCGTCTGTTGGTCCTTTAACATCAAAGAAAAAAGATTTTAAACGAAAACGAAAGGATAAAATTTAAGGGCCGAAAAAAACCGTGAACTAACCATCGTTGATTTTTTCTTGGAGACTTTTCGTTGAAATTTTGACCAAAACTTACAAATACAGGACAAAAATTGAAGTCATCCTTTTCGAAAAAAAACTTGATATCTTCATCTGTTGGTCCTTCAACATAAAAGGAAAGAGATTTTAAACGAAATTGAAAGGATAAAATTTAAAGGCCGAAAAAAACCGTGAAATAACCATTGTTGATTTTTTCTTTGAGATTTTTTCGTTGAAATTTTGACCAAAACTTACAAATACAGGACAAAAATTGAAGTTACCCTTTTCGAAAAAAAACTTGATATCTTCGTCTGTTGGTCCTTTAACATCAAGGAAATGATATTTTAAACAAAATGGAAAGGATAAAATATAAAGGCCAAAAAAAACCCTGAACTAACCATCGTTGATTTTTCCTTGGAGATTTTTTCGTTGAAATTTTGACCAAAACTTACAAATACAGGACAAAAATTGAAGTCATCCTTTTCGAAAAAAAACTTGATATCTTCGTCTGTTCGTCCTTCAACATCAAAAAAATGAGATTTTAAACGAAATCGAAACGATAAAATATAAAGGCCAAAAAAAACCGTGAACTAACCATCGTTGATTTTTCCTTGGAGATTTTTTCGTTGAAATTTTGACCAAAACTTACAAATACAGGACAAAAATTGAAGTCATCCTTTTCGAAAAAAAACTTGATATCTTCATCTGTTGGTCCTTCAACATAAAAGGAAAGAGATTTTAAACGAAATTGAAAGGATAAAATTTAAAGGCCGAAAAAACCCGTGAAATAACCATTGTTGATTTTTTCTTTGAGATTTTTTCGTTGAAATTTTGACCAAAACTTACAAATACAGGACAAAAATTGAAGTTACCCTTTTCGAAAAAAAACTTGATATCTTCGTCTGTTGGTCCTTCAACATAAAAGAAAAGAGATTTTTAAACGAAATTGAAAGGATAAAATTTAAAGGCCGAAAAAAACCGTGAAATAACCATTGTTGATTTTTTCTTTGAGATTTTTTCGTTGAAATTTTGACCAAAACTTACAAATACAGGACAAAAATTGAAGTTATCCTTTTCGAAAAAAACTTGATATCTTCGTCTGTTGGTCCTTTAACATCAAAGAAAAAAGATTTTAAACGAAAACGAAAGGATAAAATTTAAGGGCCGAAAAAAACCGTGAACTAACCATCGTTGATTTTTTCTTGGAGACTTTTCGTTGAAATTTTGACCAAAACTTACAAATACAGGACAAAAATTGAAGTCATCCTTTTCGAAAAAAAACTTGATATCTTCATCTGTTGGTCCTTCAACATAAAAGGAAAGAGATTTTAAACGAAATTGAAAGGATAAAATTTAAAGGCCGAAAAAACCCGTGAAATAACCATTGTTGATTTTTTCTTTGAGATTTTTTCGTTGAAATTTTGACCAAAACTTACAAATACAGGACAAAAATTGAAGTTACCCTTTTCGAAAAAAAACTTGATATCTTCGTCTGTTGGTCCTTTAACATCAAGGAAATGATATTTTAAACAAAATGGAAAGGATAAAATATAAAGGCCAAAAAAAACCGTGAACTAACCATCGTTGATTTTTCCTTGGAGATTTTTTCGTTGAAATTTTGACCAAAACTTACAAATACAGGACAAAAATTGAAGTCATCCTTTTCAAAAAAAAACTTGATAGCTTCGTCTGTTGGTCCTTCAACATAAAAGAAAAGAGATTTTTAAACGAAATTGAAAGGATAAAATTTAAAGGCCGAAAAAAACCGTGAAATAACCATTGTTGATTTTTTCTTTGAGATTTTTTCGTTGAAATTTTGACAAAAACTTACAAATACAGGACAAAAATTGTAGTTACCCTTTTCGAAAAAAAACTTGATATCTTCGTCTGTTGGTCCTTAAACATCAAGGAAATGAGATTTTATATGAAATCGAAACGATAAAATTTAAAGGCCGAAAAAAACCGTGAACTAACCATCGTTGATTTTTTTTTTGAGTTTTTTCAATGAAATTTTGACCAAAACTTACAAATACAGGACAAAAAATGAAGTTATCCTTTTCGAAAAAAAACTTGATATCTTTGTCTGTTGGTCCTTCAACATCAAAGAAAAAAGATTTTAAACGAAAACGAAAGGATAAAATTTAAGGGCCGAAAAAAACCGTGAACTAACCATCGTTGATTTTTTCTTGGAGACTTTTCGTTGAAATTTTGACCAAAACTTACAAATACAGGACAAAAATTGAAGTCATCCTTTTCGAAAAAAAACTTGATATCTTCATCTGTTGGTCCTTCAACATAAAAGGAAAGAGATTTTAAACGAAATTGAAAGGATAAAATTTAAAGGCCGAAAAAAACCGTGAAATAACCATTGTTGATTTTTTCTTTGAGATTTTTTCGTTGAAATTTTGACCAAAACTTACAAATACAGGACAAAAATTGAAGTTACCCTTTTCGAAAAAAAACTTGATATCTTCGTCTGTTGGTCCTTTAACATCAAGGAAATGATATTTTAAACAAAATGGAAAGGATAAAATATAAAGGACAAAAAATGAAGTTATCCTTTTCGAAAAAAAACTTGATATCTTCGTCTGTTGGTCCTTCAACATCAAAGAAAAAAGATTTTAAACGAAAACGAAAGGATAAAATTTAAGGGCCGAAAAAAACCGTGAACTAACCATCGTTGATTTTTTCTTGGAGACTTTTCGTTGAAATTTTGACCAAAACTTACAAATACAGGACAAAAATTGAAGTCATCCTTTTCGAAAAAAAACTTGATATCTTCATCTGTTGGTCCTTCAACATAAAAGGAAAGAGATTTTAAACGAAATTGAAAGGATAAAATTTAAAGGCCGAAAAAAACCGTGAAATAACCATTGTTGATTTTTTCTTTGAGATTTTTTCGTTGAAATTTTGACCAAAACTTACAAATACAGGACAAAAATTGAAGTTACCCTTTTCGAAAAAAAACTTGATATCTTCGTCTGTTGGTCCTTAAACATCAAGGAAATGAGATTTTAAACGAAAACGAAAGGATAAAATTTAAGGGCCGAAAAAAACCGTGAACTAACCATCGTTGATTTTTTCTTGGAGACTTTTCGTTGAAATTTTGACCAAAACTTACAAATACAGGACAAAAATTGAAGTCATCCTTTTCGAAAAAAAACTTGATATCTTCATCTGTTGGTCCTTCAACATAAAAGGAAAGAGATTTTAAACGAAATTGAAAGGATAAAATTTAAAGGCCGAAAAAACCCGTGAAATAACCATTGTTGATTTTTTCTTTGAGATTTTTTCGTTGAAATTTTGACCAAAACTTACAAATACAGGACAAAAATTGAAGTTACTCTTTTCGAAAAAAAACTTGATATCTTCGTCTGTTGGTCGTTTAACATCAAGGAAATGATATTTTAAACAAAATGGAAAGGATAAAATATAAAGGCCAAAAAAAACCGTGAACTAACCATCGTTGATTTTTCCTTGGAGATTTTTTCGTTGAAATTTTGACCAAAACTTACAAATACAGGACAAAAATTGAAGTCATCCTTTTCGAAAAAAAACTTGATATCTTCGTCTGTTGGTCCTTCAACATCAAAAAAATGAGATTTTAAACGAAATCGAAACGATAAAATATAAAGGCCAAAAAAAACCGTGAACTAACCATCGTTGATTTTTCCTTGGAGATTTTTTCGTTGAAATTTTGACCAAAATTTACAATAACAGGAAAAAAATTGAAGTTATCCTTTTCGAAAAAAAACTTGATATCTTCGTCTGTTGGTCCTTTAACATCAAGGAAATGAGATTTTAAACAAAATCGAAAGGATAAAATATTAAGGCCAAAAAAAACCGTGAACTAACCATCGTTGATTTTTTCTTGGAGATTTTTTCGTTGAAATTTTGACCAAAACTTACAAATACAGGACAAAAATTGAAGTCATCCTTTTCGAAAAAAAACTTGATATCTTCATCTGTTGGTCCTTCAACATAAAAAAAAAGAGTTTTAAACGAAATTGAAAGGATAAAATTTAAAGGCCGAAAAAAACCGTGAAATAACCATTGTTGATTTTTTCTTTGAGATTTTTTCGTTGAAATTTTGACCAAAACTTACAAATACAGGACAAAAATTGAAGTTACCCTTTTCGAAAAAAAACTTGATATCTTCGTCTGTTGGTCCTTTAACATCAAGGAAATGATATTTTAAACAAAATGGAAAGGATAAAATTTAAGGGCCGAAAAAAACCGTGAACTAACCATCGTTGATTTTTTCTTGGAGACTTTTCGTTGAAATTTTGACCAAAACTTACAAATACAGGACAAAAATTGAAGTCATCCTTTTCGAAAAAAAACTTGATATCTTCGTCTGTTGGTCCTTCAACATAAAAGGAAAGAGATTTTAAACGAAATTGAAAGGATAAAATTTAAAGGCCGAAAAAAACCGTGAAATAACCATTGTTGATTTTTTCTTTGAGATTTTTTCGTTGAAATTTTGACCAAAACTTACAAATACAGGACAAAAATTGAAGTTATCCTTTTCGAAAAAAAACTTGATATCTTCGTCTGTTGGTCCTTCAACATCAAAGAAAAAAGATTTTAAACGAAAACGAAAGGATAAAATTTAAGGGCCGAAAAAAACCGTGAACTAACCATCGTTGATTTTTTCTTTGAGTTTTTTCAATGAAATTTTGACCAAAACTTACAAATACAGGACAAAAATTGAAGTCATCCTTTTCGAAAAAAAACTTGATATCTTCATCTGTTTGTCCTTCAACATAAAAGGAAAGAGATTTTAAACGAAATTGAAAGGATAAAATTTAAAGGCCGAAAAAAACCGTGAAATAACCATTGTTGATTTTTTCTTTGAGATTTTTTCGTTGAAATTTTGACCAAAACTTACAAATACAGGACAAAAATTGAAGTTACCCTTTTCGAAAAAAAACTTGATATCTTCGTCTGTTGGTCCTTTAACATCAAGGAAATGATATTTTAAACAAAATGGAAAGGATAAAATATAAAGGCCAAAAAAAACCGTGAACTAACCATCGTTGATTTTTCCTTGGAGATTTTTTCGTTGAAATTTTGACCAAAACTTACAAATACAGGACAAAAATTGAAGTCACCCTTTTCGAAAAAAAACTTGATATCTTCGTCTGTTGGTCCTTTAACATCAAGGAAATGAGATTTTAAACGAAATCGAAAGGATAAAATATTAAGGCCAAAAAAAACCGTGAACTAACCATCGTTGATTTTTCCTTAGAGATTTTTTCGTTGAAATTTTGACCAAAACTTACAAATACAGGACAAAAATTGAAGTCATCCTTTTCAACAAAAAACTTGATATCTTCATCTGTTGGTCCTTCAACATTAAAGAAAAGAGATTTTTAAACGAAATTGAAAGGATAAAATTTAAAGGCCGAAAAAAACCGTGAAATAACCATTGTTGATTTTTTCTTTGAGATTTTTTCGTTGAAATTTTGACCAAAACTTACAAATACAGGACAAAAATTGAAGTTACCCTTTTCGAAAAAAAACTTGATATCTTCGTCTGTTGGTCATTCAACATCAAGGAAATGAGATTTTATATGAAATCGAAACGATAAAATATAAAGGCCGAAAAAAACCGTGAACTAACCATCGTTGATTTTTTTTTTGAGTTTTTTCAATGAAATTTTGACCAAAACTTACAAATACAGGACAAAAATTCAAGTTATCCTTTTCGAAAAAAAACTTGATATCTTCGTCTGTTGGTCCTTCAACATCAAAGAAAAAGATTTTAAACGAAAACGAAAGGATAAAATTTAAGGGCCGAAAAAAACCGTGAACTAACCATCGTTGATTTTTTCTTGGAGACTTTTCGTTGAAATTTTGACCAAAACTTACAAATACAGGACAAAAATTGAAGTCATCCTTTTCGAAAAAAAACTTGATATCTTCGTCTGTTGGTCCTTCAACATAAAAGAAAAGAGATTTTTAAACGAAATTGAAAGGATAAAATTTAAAGGCCGAAAAAAACCGTGAAATAACCATTGTTGATTTTTTCTTTGAGATTTTTTCGTTGAAATTTTGACCAAAACTTACAAATACAGGACAAAAATTGAAGTTACCCTTTTCGAAAAAAAACTTGATATCTTCGTCTGTTGGTCCTTAAACATCAAGGAAATTAAATTTTATATGAAATCGAAACGATAAAATTTAAAGGCCGAAAAAAACCGTGGACTAACCATCGTTGATTTTTTTTTTGAGTTTTTTCAATGAAATTTTGACCAAAACTTACAAATACAGGACAAAAAATGAAGTTATCCTTTTCGAAAAAAACTTGATATCTTCGTCTGTTGGTCCTTCAACATCAAAGAAAAAAGATTTTGAACGAAAACGAAAGAATAAAATTTAAGGGCCGAAAAAAACCGTGAACTAACCATCGTTGATTTTTTCTTGGAGACTTTTCGTTGAAATTTTGACCAAAACTTACAAATACAGGACAAAAATTGAAGTCATCCTTTTCGAAAAAAAACTTGATATCTTCATCTGTTGGTCCTTCAACATAAAAGGAAAGAGATTTTAAACGAAATTGAAAGGATAAAATTTAAAGGCCGAAAAAAACCGTGAAATAACCATTGTTGATTTTTTCTTTGAGATTTTTTCGTTGAAATTTTGACCAAAACTTACAAATACAGGACAAAAATTGAAGTTACCCTTTTCGAAAAAAAACTTGATATCTTCGTCTGTTGGTCCTTTAACATCAAGGAAATGATATTTTAAACAAAATGGAAAGGATAAAATTTAAGGGCCGAAAAAAACCGTGAACTAACCATCGTTGATTTTTTCTTGGAGACTTTTCGTTGAAATTTTGACCAAAACTTACAAATACAGGACAAAAATTGAAGTCATCCTTTTCGAAAAAAAACTTGATATCTTCGTCTGTTGGTCCTTCAACATAAAAGAAAAGAGATTTTTAAAATAAATTGAAAGGATAAAATTTAAAGGCCGAAAAAAACCGTGAACTAACCATCGTTGATTTTTTTTTTGAGTTTTTTCAATGAAATTTTGACAAAAACTTACAAATACAGGACAAAAAATGAAGTTATCCTTTTCGAAAAAAAACTTGATATCTTCGTCTGTTGGTCCTTCAACATCAAAGAAAAAAGATTTTAAACGAAAACGAAAGGATAAAATTTAAGGGCCGAAAAAAACCGTGAACTAACCATCGTTGATTTTTTCTTGGAGACTTTTCGTTGAAATTTTGACCAAAACTTACAAATACAGGACAAAAATTGAAGTCATCCTTTTCGAAAAAAAAATTGATATCTTCATCTGTTGGTCCTTCAACATAAAAGGAAAGAGATTTTAAACGAAATTGAAAGGATAAAATTTAAAGGCCGAAAAAAACCGTGAAATAACCATTGTTGATTTTTTCTTTGAGATTTTTTCGTTGAAATTTTGACCAAAACTTACAAATACAGGACAAAAATTGAAGTTACCCTTTTCGAAAAAAAACTTGATATCTTCGTCTGTTGGTCCTTTAACATCAAGGAAATGATATTTTAAACAAAATGGAAAGGATAAAATATAAAGGCCAAAAAAAACCCTGAACTAACCATCGTTGATTTTTCCTTGGAGATTTTTTCGTTGAAATTTTGACCAAAACTTACAAATACAGGACAAAAATTGAAGTCATCCTTTTCGAAAAAAAACTTGATATCTTCGTCTGTTCGTCCTTCAACATCAAAAAAATGAGATTTTAAACGAAATCGAAACGATAAAATATAAAGGCCAAAAAAAACCGTGAACTAACCATCGTTGATTTTTCCTTGGAGATTTTTTCGTTGAAATTTTGACCAAAACTTACAAATACAGGACAAAAATTGAAGTCATCCTTTTCGAAAAAAAACTTGATATCTTCATCTGTTGGTCCTTTAACATAAAAGGAAAGAGATTTTAAACGAAATTGAAAGGATAAAATTTAAAGGCCGAAAAAAACCGTGAAATAACCATTGTTGATTTTTTCTTTGAGATTTTTTCGTTGAAATTTTGACCAAAACTTACAAATACAGGACAAAAATTGAAGTTACCCTTTTCGAAAAAAAACTTGATATCTTCGTCTGTTGGTCCTTTAACATCAAGGAAATGATATTTTAAACAAAATCGAAAGGATAAAATTTAAGGGCCGAAAAAAACCGTGAACTAACCATCGTTGATTTTTTCTTGGAGACTTTTCGTTGAAATTTTGACCAAAACTTACAAATACAGGACAAAAATTGAAGTTACCCTTTTCGAAAAAAAACTTGATATCTTCGTCTGTTGGTCCTTTAACATCAAGGAAATGATATTTTAAACAAAATCGAAAGGATAAAATTTAAGGGCCGAAAAAAACCGTGAAATAACCATTGTTGATTTTTTCTTTGAGATTTTTTCGTTGAAATTTTGACCAAAACTTACAAATACAGGACAAAAATTGAAGTCACCCTTTTCGAAAAAAAACTTGATATCTTCGTCTGTTGGTCCTTTAACATCAAGGAAATGATATTTTAAACAAAATGGAAAGGATAAAATATAAAGGCCAAAAAAAACCCTGAACTAACCATCGTTGATTTTTCCTTGGAGATTTTTTCGTTGAAATTTTGACCAAAACTTACAAATACAGGACAAAAATTGAAGTCATCCTTTTCGAAAAAAAACTTGATATCTTCGTCTGTTGGTCCTTCAACATCAAAGAAAATAGATTTTAAACGAAAACGAAAGGATAAAATTTAAGGGCCGAAAAAAACCGTGAACTAACCATCGTTGATTTTTTCTTGGAGACTTTTCGTTGAAATTTTGACCAAAACTTACAAATACAGGACAAAAATTGAAGTCATCCTTTTCGAAAAAAAACTTGATATCTTCGTCTGTTGGTCCTTCAACATAAAAGAAAAGAGATTTTTAAACGAAATTGAAAGGATAAAATTTAAAGGCCGAAAAAAACCGTGAAATAACCATTGTTGATTTTTTCTTTGAGATTTTTTCGTTGAAATTTTGACAAAAACTTACAAATACAGGACAAAAATTGAAGTTACCCTTTTCGAAAAAAAACTTGATATCTTCGTCTGTTGGTCCTTTAACATCAAGGAAATGATATTTTAAACAAAATGGAAAGGATAAAATATAAAGGCCAAAAAAAACCCTGAACTAACCATCGTTGATTTTTTCTTGGAGACTTTCCGTTGAAATTTTGACCAAAACTTACAAATACAGGACAAAAATTGAAGTCATATTTTTCGAAAAAAAACTTGATATCTTCGTCTGTTGGTCCTTCAACATCAAGAAAATGAGATTTTAAACGAAATCGAAACGATAAAATATAAAGGCCAAAAAAAACCGTGAATTAACCATCGTTGATTTTTTCTTGGAGACTTTTTCGTTGAAATTTTGACCAAAACTTACAAATACAGAACAAAAATTTAAGTCATATTTTTCCAAAAAAAACTTGATATCTTCGTCTGTTGGTTCTTCAACATCAAGGAAATGAGATTTTATACGAAATCGAAACGATAAAATATAAAGGCCGAAAAAATCCGTGAACTTACCATCGTTGATTTTTTTCTTGGAGACTTTTTCGTTGAAATGTTGACCAAAACTTACAAATACAGGACAAAAATTGAAGTTACCGTTTTCGAAAAAAAACTTGATATCTTCGTCTGTTGGTCCTTCAACATCAAGAAAATGAGATTTTAAACGAAATCGAAACGATAAAATATAAAGGCCGAAAAAAACCGTGAACTAACCATCGTTGATTTTTTCTTGGAGACTTTTTCGTTGAAATTTTGACCAAAACTTACAAATACAGGACAAAAATTGAAGTCATCCTTTTCGAAAAAAAACTTGATATCTTCGTCTGTTGGTCCTTTAACATCAAGTAAATGATATTTTAAACGAAATCGAAAGGATAAAATATAAAGGCCAAAAAAAACCGTGAACTAACCATCGTTGATTTTTCCTTGGAGATTTTTTCGTTGAAATTTTGACCAAAACTTACAAATACAGGACAAAAATTGAAGTCATCCTTTTCAAAAAAAAACTTGATATCTTCGTCTGTTGGTCCTTCAACATCAAAGAAAATAGATTTTAAACGAAAACGAAAGGATAAAATTTAAGGGCCGAAAAAACCCGTGAACTAACCATCGTTATTTTTTTCTTGGAGACTTTTTCGTTGAAATTTTGACCAAAACTTACAAATACAGGACAAAAATTGAAGTCATATTTTTCGAAAAAAAACTTGATATCTTCATCTGTTGGTCCTTCAACATAAAAGAAAAGAGATTTTAAACGAAATTGAAAGGATAAAATTTAAAGGCCGAAAAAAACCGTGAACTAACCATTGTTGATTTTTTCTTTGAGATTTTTTCGTTGAAATTTTGACCAAAACTTACAAATACAGGACAAAAATTGAAGTCACCCTTTTCGAAAAAAAACTTGATATCTTCGTCTGTTGGTCCTTTAACATCAAGGAAATGAGATTTTAAACGAAATCGAAAGGATAAAATATAAAGGCCAAAAAAAACCGTGAACTAACCATCGTTGATTTTTCCTTGGAGATTTTTTCGTTGAAATTTTGACCAAAACTTACAAATACAGGACAAAAATTGAAGTCATATTTTTCGAAAAAAAACTTGATTTCTTCGTCTGTTGGTCCTTCAACATCAAGGAAATGAGATTTTAAACAAAATCAAAACGATAAAATATAAAGGCCAAAAAAAACCGTGAACTAACCATCGTTGATTTTTCCTTGGAGATTTTTTCGTTGAAATTTTGACCAAAATTAACAAATACAGGACAAAAATTGAAATCATATTTTTCAAAAAAAAACTTGATATCTTCATCTGTTGGTCCTTCAACATAAAAGAAAAGAGATTTTAAACGAAATTGAAAGGATAAAATTTAAAGGCCGAAAAAAACCGTGAACTAACCATCGTTGATTTTTTCTTGGAGACTTTCCGTTGAAATTTTGACCAAAACTTACAAATACAGGACAAAAATTGAAGTCATATTTTTCGAAAAAAAACTTGATATCTTCGTCTGTTGGTCCTTCAACATCAAGAAAATGAGATTTTAAACGAAATCGAAACGATAAAATATAAAGGCCAAAAAAAACCGTGAACTAACCATCGTTGATTTTTTCTTGGAGACTTTTTCGTTGAAATTTTGACCAAAACTTACAAATACAGAACAAAAATTGAAGTCATATTTTTCCAAAAAAAACTTGATATCTTCGTCTGTTGGTTCTTCAACATCAAGGAAATGAGATTTTATACGAAATCGAAACGATAAAATATAAAGGCCGAAAAAATCCGTGAACTTACCATCGTTGATTTTTTTCTTGGAGACTTTTTCGTTGAAATTTTGACCAAAACTTACAAATACAGGACAAAAATTGAAATCATATTTTTCGAAAAAAAACTTGATATGTTTGTGTGTTGGTCCTTAAACATCAAGGAAATGAGATTTTAAACAAAATGGAAAGGATAAAATATAAAGGCCAAAAAAACCGTGAACTAACCATCGTTGATTTTTTCTTGGAGACTTTTTCGTTGAAATTTTGACCAAAACTTACAAATACAGGACAAAAATTGAAGTTACCCTTTTCGAAAAAAAACTTGATATCTTCGTCTGTTGGTCCTTCAACATCAAGGAAATGAGATTTTAAACGAAATCGAAACGATAAAATATAAGGGCCGAAAAAAACCGTGAACTAACCATCGTTGATTTTTTCTTGGAGACTTTTTCGTTGAAATTTTGACCAAAACTTACAAATACAGGACAAAAATTGAAGTTACCCTTTTCAAAAAAAACTTGATATCTTCGTCTGTTGGTCCTTCAACATCAAGGAAATGAGATTTTAAACAAAATCAAAACGATAAAATATAAAGGCCAAAAAAAACCGTGAACTAACCATCGTTGATTTTTCCTTGGAGATTTTTTCGTTGAAATTTTGACCAAAATTTACAAATACAGGACAAAAATTGAAATCATATTTTTCGAAAAAAAACTTGATATGTTTGTGTGTTGGTCCTTCAACATCAAGGAAATGAGATTTTAAACAAAATCAAAACGATAAAATATAAAGGTCGAAAAAAACCGTGAACTAACCATCGTTGATTTTTTCTTGAAGACTTTTTCGTTGAAATTTTGACCAAAACTTACAAATACAGGACAAAAATTGAAGTTACCCTTTTCAAAAAAAACTTGATATCTTCGTCTGTTGGTCCTTCAACATCAAGGAAATGAGATTTTAAACAAAATCAAAAAGATAAAATATAAAGGCCGAAAAAAACCGTGAACTAACCATCGTTGATTTTTTCTTGGAGACTTTTTCGTTGAAATTTTGACCAAAACTTACAAATACAGAACAAAAATTGAAGTCATCCTTTTCAAAAAAAAACTTGATATCTTCGTCTGTTGGTCCTTCAACATCAAAGAAAAAAGATTTTAAACGAAAACGAAAGGATAAAATTTAAGGGCCGAAAAAACCCGTGAACTAACCATCGTTGATTTTTTCTTGGAGACTTTTTCGTTGAAATTTTGACCAAAACTTACAAATACAGGACAAAAATTGAAGTCATATTTTTCGAAAAAAAACTTGATATCTTCATCTGTTGGTCCTTCAACATAAAAGAAAAGAGATTTTAAACGAAATTGAAAGGATAAAATTTAAAGGCCGAAAAAAACCGTGAACTAACCATTGTTGATTTTTTCTTTGAGATTTTTTCGTTGAAATTTTGACCAAAACTTACAAATACAGGACAAAAATTGAAGTCATATTTTTCGAAAAAAAACTTGATATCTTCATCTGTTGGTCCTTCAACATAAAAGAAAAGAGATTTTAAACGAAATTGAAAGGATAAAATTTAAAGGCCGAAAAAAACCGTGAACTAACCATTGTTGATTTTTCTTTGAGATTTTTTCGTTGAAATTTTGACCAAAACTTACAAATACAGGACAAAAATTGAAGTCATCCTTTTCAAAAAAAAACTTGATATCTTCGTCTGTTGGTCCTTCAACATCAAAGAAAATAGATTTTAAACGAAAACGAAAGGATAAAATTTAAGGGCCGAAAAAACCCGTGAACTAACCATCGTTATTTTTTTCTTGGAGACTTTTTCGTTGAAATTTTGACCAAAACTTACAAATACAGGACAAAAATTGAAGTCATATTTTTCGAAAAAAAACTTGATATCTTCATCTGTTGGTCCTTCAACATAAAAGAAAAGAGATTTTAAACGAAATTGAAGGGATAAAATTTAAAGGCCGAAAAAAACCGTGAACTAACCATTGTTGATTTTTCCTTGGAGATTTTTTCGTTGAAATTTTGACCAAAACTTACAAATACAGGACAAAAATTGAAGTCATCCTTTTCAAAAAAAAACTTGATATCTTCGTCTGTTGGTCCTTCAACATCAAAGAAAATAGATTTTAAACGAAAACGAAAGGATAAAATTTAAGGGCCGAAAAAACCCGTGAACTAACCATCGTTATTTTTTTCTTGGAGACTTTTTCGTTGAAATTTTGACCAAAACTTACAAATACAGGACAAAAATTGAAGTCATCCTTTTCAAAAAAAAACTTGATATCTTCGTCTGTTGGTCCTTCAACATCAAAGAAAATAGATTTTAAACGAAAACGAAAGGATAAAATTTAAGGGCCGAAAAAACCCGTGAACTAACCATCGTTATTTTTTTCTTGGAGACTTTTTCGTTGAAATTTTGACCAAAACTTACAAATACAGGACAAAAATTGAAGTCATATTTTTCGAAAAAAACTTGATATCTTCATCTGTTGGTCCTTCAACATAAAAGAAAAGAGATTTTAAACGAAAACGAAAGGATAAAATTTAAGGGCCGAAAAAACCCGTGAACTAACCATCGTTATTTTTTTCTTGGAGACTTTTTCGTTGAAATTTTGACCAAAACTTACAAATACAGGACAAAAAATGAAGTCATATTTTTCAAAAAAAAACTTGATATCTTCGTCTGTTGGTCCTTTAACATCAAGTAAATGATATTTTAAACGAAATCGAAAGGATAAAATATAAAGGCCAAAAAAAACCGTGAACTAACCATCGTTGATTTTTCCTTGGAGATTTTTTCGTTGAAATTTTGACCAAAACTTACAAATACAGGACAAAAATTGAAGTCATCCTTTTCAAAAAAAAACTTGATATCTACGTCTGTTGGTCCTTCAACATCAAAGAAAATAGATTTTAAACGAAAACGAAAGGATAAAATTTAAGGGCCGAAAAAACCCGTGAACTAACCATCGTTATTTTTTTCTTGGAGACTTTTTCGTTGAAATTTTGACCAAAACTTACAAATACAGGACAAAAATTGAAGTCATATTTTTCGAAAAAAAACTTGATATCTTCATCTGTTGGTCCTTCAACATAAAAGAAAAGAGATTTTAAACGAAATTGAAAGGATAAAATTTAAAGGCCGAAAAAAACCGTGAACTAACCATTGTTGATTTTTTCTTTGAGATTTTTTCGTTGAAATTTTGACCAAAACTTACAAATACAGGACAAAAATTGAAGTCACCCTTTTCGAAAAAAAACTTGATATCTTCGTCTGTTGGTCCTTTAACATCAAGGAAATGAGATTTTAAACGAAATCGAAAGGATAAAATATAAAGGCCAAAAAAAACCGTGAACTAACCATCGTTGATTTTTCCTTGGAGATTTTTTCGTTGAAATTTTGACCAAAACTTACAAATACAGGACAAAAATTGAAGTCATATTTTTCGAAAAAAAACTTGATTTCTTCGTCTGTTGGTCCTTCAACATCAAAGAAAATAGATTTTAAACGAAAACGAAAGGATAAAATTTAAGGGCCGAAAAAACCCGTGAACTAACCATCGTTATTTTTTTCTTGGAGACTTTTTCGTTGAAATTTTGACCAAAACTTACAAATACAGGACAAAAATTGAAGTCATATTTTTCGAAAAAAAACTTGATTTCTTCGTCTGTTGGTCCTTCAACATCAAGGAAATGAGATTTTAAACAAAATCAAAACGATAAAATATAAAGGCCAAAAAAAACCGTGAACTAACCATCGTTGATTTTTCCTTGGAGATTTTTTCGTTGAAATTTTGACCAAAATTAACAAATACAGGACAAAAATTGAAATCATATTTTTCAAAAAAAAACTTGATATCTTCATCTGTTGGTCCTTCAACATCAAGGAAATGAGATTTTAAACAAAATCAAAACGATAAAATATAAAGGCCAAAAAAAACCGTGAACTAACCATCGTTGATTTTTCCTTGGAGATTTTTTCGTTGAAATTTTGACCAAAACTTACAAATACAGGACAAAAATTGAAGTCATATTTTTCGAAAAAAAACTTGATTTCTTCGTCTGTTGGTCCTTCAACATCAAGGAAATGAGATTTTAAACAAAATCAAAACGATAAAATATAAAGGCCAAAAAAAACCGTGAACTAACCATCGTTGATTTTTCCTTGGAGATTTTTTCGTTGAAATTTTGACCAAAATTAACAAATACAGGACAAAAATTGAAATCATATTTTTCAAAAAAAAACTTGATATCTTCATCTGTTGGTCCTTCAACATAAAAGAAAAGAGATTTTAAACGAAATTGAAAGGATAAAATTTAAAGGCCGAAAAAAACCGTGAACTAACCATCGTTGATTTTTCCTTGGAGATTTTTTCGTTGAAATTTTGACCAAAACTTACAAATACAGGACAAAAATTGAAGTCATCCTTTTCAAAAAAAAACTTGATATCTTCGTCTGTTGGTCCTTCAACATCAAAGAAAATAGATTTTAAACGAAAACGAAAGGATAAAATTTAAGGGCCGAAAAAACCCGTGAACTAACCATCGTTATTTTTTTCTTGGAGACTTTTTCGTTGAAATTTTGACCAAAACTTACAAATACAGGACAAAAATTGAAGTCATCCTTTTCAAAAAAAAACTTGATATCTTCGTCTGTTGGTCCTTCAACATCAAAGAAAATAGATTTTAAACGAAAACGAAAGGATAAAATTTAAGGGCCGAAAAAACCCGTGAACTAACCATCGTTATTTTTTTCTTGGAGACTTTTTCGTTGAAATTTTGACCAAAACTTACAAATACAGGACAAAAATTGAAGTCATATTTTTCGAAAAAAAACTTGATATCTTCATCTGTTGGTCCTTCAACATAAAAGAAAAGAGATTTTAAACGAAATTGAAAGGATAAAATTTAAAGGCCGAAAAAAACCGTGAACTAACCATTGTTGATTTTTCCTTGGAGATTTTTTCGTTGAAATTTTGACCAAAACTTACAAATACAGGACAAAAATTGAAGTCATCCTTTTCAAAAAAAAACTTGATATCTTCGTCTGTTGGTCCTTCAACATCAAAGAAAATAGATTTTAAACGAAAACGAAAGGATAAAATTTAAGGGCCGAAAAAACCCGTGAACTAACCATCGTTATTTTTTTCTTGGAGACTTTTTCGTTGAAATTTTGACCAAAACTTACAAATACAGGACAAAAATTGAAGTCATATTTTTCGAAAAAAAACTTGATATCTTCATCTGTTGGTCCTTCAACATAAAAGAAAAGAGATTTTAAACGAAAACGAAAGGATAAAATTTAAGGGCCGAAAAAACCCGTGAACTAACCATCGTTATTTTTTTCTTGGAGACTTTTTCGTTGAAATTTTGACAAAAACTTACAAATACAGGACAAAAATTGAAGTCATATTTTTCAAAAAAAAACTTGATATCTTCGTCTGTTGGTCCTTTAACATCAAGTAAATGATATTTTAAACGAAATCGAAAGGATAAAATATAAAGGCCAAAAAAAACCGTGAACTAACCATCGTTGATTTTTCCTTGGAGATTTTTTCGTTGAAATTTTGACCAAAACTTACAAATACAGGACAAAAATTGAAGTCATATTTTTCGAAAAAAAACTTGATATCTTCATCTGTTGGTCCTTCAACATAAAAGAAAAGAGATTTTAAACGAAATTGAAAGGATAAAATTTAAAGGCCGAAAAAACCCGTGAACTAACCATCGTTATTTTTTTCTTGGAGACTTTTTCGTTGAAATTTTGACCAAAACTTACAAATACAGGACAAAAATTGAAGTCATATTTTTCGAAAAAAAACTTGATATCTTCATCTGTTGGTCCTTCAACATAAAAGAAAAGAGATTTTAAACGAAATTGAAAGGATAAAATTTAAAGGCCGAAAAAAACCGTGAACTAACCATTGTTGATTTTTTCTTTGAGATTTTTTCGTTGAAATTTTGACCAAAACTTACAAATACAGGACAAAAATTGAAGTCACCCTTTTCGAAAAAAAACTTGATATCTTCGTCTGTTGGTCCTTTAACATCAAGGAAATGAGATTTTAAACGAAATCGAAAGGATAAAATATAAAGGCCAAAAAAAACCGTGAACTAACCATCGTTGATTTTTCCTTGGAGATTTTTTCGTTGAAATTTTGACCAAAACTTACAAATACAGGACAAAAATTGAAGTCATATTTTTCGAAAAAAAACTTGATTTCTTCGTCTGTTGGTCCTTCAACATCAAGGAAATGAGATTTTAAACAAAATCAAAACGATAAAATATAAAGGCCAAAAAAAACCGTGAACTAACCATCGTTGATTTTTCCTTGGAGATTTTTTCGTTGAAATTTTGACCAAAATTAACAAATACAGGACAAAAATTGAAATCATATTTTTCAAAAAAAAACTTGATATCTTCATCTGTTGGTCCTTCAACATAAAAGAAAAGAGATTTTAAACGAAATTGAAAGGATAAAATTTAAAGGCCGAAAAAAACCGTGAACTAACCATCGTTGATTTTTTCTTGGAGACTTTCCGTTGAAATTTTGACCAAAACTTACAAATACAGGACAAAAATTGAAGTCATATTTTTCGAAAAAAAACTTGATATCTTCGTCTGTTGGTCCTTCAACATCAAGGAAATGAGATTTTAAACAAAATCAAAACGATAAAATATAAAGGCCGAAAAAAACCGTGAACTAACCATCGTTGATTTTTTCTTGAAGACTTTTTCGTTGAAATTTTGACCAAAACTGAAAATACAGGACAAAAATTGAAGTTACCCTTTTCGAAAAAAAACTTGATATCTTCGTCTGTTGGTCCTTCAACATCAAGGAAATGAGATTTTATACGAAATCGAAACGATAAAATATAAAGGCCGAAAAAAACCGTGAACTTACCATCGTTGATTTTTTTCTTGGAGACTTTTTCGTTGAAATTTTGACCAAAACTTACAAATACAGGACAAAAATTGAAGTCATATTTTTCGAAAAAAAACTTGATATCTTCGTCTGTTGGTCCTTCAACATCAAAGAAAAAAGATTTTAAACGAAAACGAAAGGATAAAATTTAAGGGCCGAAAAAAACCGTGAACTAACCATCGTTGATTTTTTCTTGGAGACTTTTCGTTGAAATTTTGACCAAAACTTACAAATACAGGAAAAAAATTGAAGTTATCCTTTTCGAAAAAAAACTTGATATCTTCGTCTGTTGGTCCTTTAACATCAAGTAAATGATATTTTAAACGAAATCGAAACGATTAAATATAAAGGCCGAAAAAACCCGTGAACTAACCATCGTTGATTTTTTCTTGGAGACTTTTTCGTTGAAATTTTGACCAAAACTTACAAATACAGGACAAAAATTGAAGTCATATTTTTCGAAAAAAAACTTGATATCTTCATCTGTTGGTCCTTCAACATAAAAGAAAAGAGATTTTAAACGAAATTGAAAGGATAAAATTTAAAGGCCGAAAAAAACCGTGAACTAACCATTGTTGATTTTTTCTTTGAGATTTTTTCGTTGAAATTTTGACCAAAACTTACAAATACAGGACAAAAATTGAAGTCACCCTTTTCGAAAAAAAACTTGATATCTTCATCTGTTGGTCCTTTAACATCAAGGAAATGAGATTTTAAACGAAATCGAAAGGATAAAATATAAAGGCCAAAAAAAACCGTGAACTAACCATCGTTGATTTTTCCTTGGAGATTTTTTCGTTGAAATTTTGACCAAAACTTACAAATACAGGACAAAAATTGAAGTCATCCTTTTCAAAAAAAAACTTGGTATCTTCATCTGTTGGTCCTTCAACATAAAAGAAAAGAGATTTTAAACGAAATTGAAAGGATAAAATTTAAAGGCCGAAAAAAACCGTGAACTAACCATCGTTGATTTTTTCTTGGAGACTTTCCGTTGAAATTTTGACCAAAACTTACAAATACAGGACAAAAATTGAAGTCATATTTTTCGAAAAAAAACTTGATATCTTCGTCTGTTGGTCCTTCAACATCAAGAAAATGAGATTTTAAACGAAATCGAAACGATAAAATATAAAGGCCAAAAAAAACCGTGAATTAACCATCGTTGATTTTTTCTTGGAGACTTTTTCGTTGAAATTTTGACCAAAACTTACAAATACAGAACAAAAATTTAAGTCATATTTTTCCAAAAAAAACTTGATATCTTCGTCTGTTGGTTCTTCAACATCAAGGAAATGAGATTTTATACGAAATCGAAACGATAAAATATAAAGGCCGAAAAAATCCGTGAACTTACCATCGTTGATTTTTTTCTTGGAGACTTTTTCGTTGAAATTTTGACCAAAACTTACAAATACAGGACAAAAATTGAAGTTACCCTTTTCGAAAAAAAACTTGATATCTTCTTCTGTTGGTCCTTCAACATCAAAGAAAATAGATTTTAAACGAAAACGAAAGGATAAAATTTAAGGGCCGAAAAAACCCGTGAACTAACCATCGTTATTTTTTTCTTGGAGACTTTTTCGTTGAAATTTTGACCAAAACTTACAAATACAGGACAAAAATTGAAGTCATATTTTTCGAAAAAAAACTTGATATCTTCATCTGTTGGTCCTTCAACATAAAAGAAAAGAGATTTTAAACGAAATTGAAAGGATAAAATTTAAAGGCCGAAAAAAACCGTGAACTAACCATTGTTGATTTTTTCTTTGAGATTTTTTCGTTGAAATTTTGACCAAAACTTACAAATACAGGACAAAAATTGAAGTCACCCTTTTCGAAAAAAAACTTGATATCTTCGTCTGTTGGTCCTTTAACATCAAGGAAATGAGATTTTAAACGAAATCGAAAGGATAAAATATAAAGGCCAAAAAAAACCGTGAACTAACCATCGTTGATTTTTCCTTGGAGATTTTTTCGTTGAAATTTTGACCAAAACTTACAAATACAGGACAAAAATTGAAGTCATATTTTTCGAAAAAAAACTTGATTTCTTCGTCTGTTGGTCCTTCAACATCAAGGAAATGAGATTTTAAACAAAATCAAAACGATAAAATATAAAGGCCAAAAAAAACCGTGAACTAACCATCGTTGATTTTTCCTTGGAGATTTTTTCGTTGAAATTTTGACCAAAATTAACAAATACAGGACAAAAATTGAAATCATATTTTTCAAAAAAAAACTTGATATCTTCATCTGTTGGTCCTTCAACATAAAAGAAAAGAGATTTTAAACGAAATTGAAAGGATAAAATTTAAAGGCCGAAAAAAACCGTGAACTAACCATCGTTGATTTTTTCTTGGAGACTTTCCGTTGAAATTTTGACCAAAACTTACAAATACAGGACAAAAATTGAAGTCATATTTTTCGAAAAAAAACTTGATATCTTCGTCTGTTGGTCCTTCAACATCAAGAAAATGAGATTTTAAACGAAATCGAAACGATAAAATATAAAGGCCAAAAAAAACCGTGAACTAACCATCGTTGATTTTTTCTTGGAGACTTTTTCGTTGAAATTTTGACCAAAACTTACAAATACAGAACAAAAATTGAAGTCATATTTTTCCAAAAAAAACTTGATATCTTCGTCTGTTGGTTCTTCAACATCAAGGAAATGAGATTTTATACGAAATCGAAACGATAAAATATAAAGGCCGAAAAAATCCGTGAACTTACCATCGTTGATTTTTTTCTTGGAGACTTTTTCGTTGAAATTTTGACCAAAACTTACAAATACAGGACAAAAATTGAAATCATATTTTTCGAAAAAAAACTTGATATGTTTGTGTGTTGGTCCTTATACATCAAGGAAATGAGATTTTAAACAAAATGGAAAGGATAAAATATAAAGGCCAAAAAAACCGTGAACTAACCATCGTTGATTTTTTCTTGGAGACTTTTTCGTTGAAATTTTGACCAAAACTTACAAATACAGGACAAAAATTGAAGTTACCCTTTTCGAAAAAAAACTTGATATCTTCGTCTGTTGGTCCTTCAACATCAAGGAAATGAGATTTTAAACGAAATCGAAACGATAAAATATAAGGGCCGAAAAAAACCGTGAACTAACCATCGTTGATTTTTTCTTGGAGACTTTTTCGTTGAAATTTTGACCAAAACTTACAAATACAGGACAAAAATTGAAGTTACCCTTTTCAAAAAAAACTTGATATCTTCGTCTGTTGGTCCTTCAACATCAAGGAAATGAGATTTTAAACAAAATCAAAACGATAAAATATAAAGGCCGAAAAAAACCGTGAACTAACCATCGTTGATTTTTTCTTGAAGACTTTTTCGTTGAAATTTTGACCAAAACTGAAAATACAGGACAAAAATTGAAGTTACCCTTTTCGAAAAAAAACTTGATATCTTCGTCTGTTGGTCCTTCAACATCAAGGAAATGAGATTTTATACGAAATCGAAACGATAAAATATAAAGGCCGAAAAAAACCGTGAACTTACCATCGTTGATTTTTTTCTTGGAGACTTTTTCGTTGAAATTTTGACCAAAACTTACAAATACAGGACAAAAATTGAAGTCATCCTTTTCGAAAAAAAACTTGATATCTTCGTCTGTTGGTCCTTCAACATCAAAGAAAAAAGATTTTAAACGAAAACGAAAGGATAAAATTTAAGGGCCGAAAAAAACCGTGAACTAACCATCGTTGATTTTTTCTTGGAGACTTTTCGTTGAAATTTTGACCAAAACTTACAAATACAGGAAAAAAATTGAAGTTATCCATTTCGAAAAAAAACTTTATATCTTCGTCTGTTGGTCCTTTAACATCAAGTAAATGATATTTTAAACGAAATCGAAACGATTAAATATAAAGGCCGAAAAAACCCGTGAACTAACCATCGTTGATTTTTTCTTGGAGACTTTTTCGTTGAAATTTTGACCAAAACTTACAAATACAGGACAAAAATTGAAGTCATATTTTTCGAAAAAAAACTTGATATCTTTATCTGTTGGTCCTTCAACATAAAAGAAAAGAGATTTTAAACGAAATTGAAAGGATAAAATTTAAAGGCCGAAAAAAACCGTGAACTAACCATTGTTGATTTTTTCTTTGAGATTTTTTCGTTGAAATTTTGACCAAAACTTACAAATACAGGACAAAAATTGAAGTCACCCTTTTCGAAAAAAAACTTGATATCTTCGTCTGTTGGTCCTTTAACATCAAGGAAATGAGATTTTAAACGAAATCGAAAGGATAAAATATAAAGGCCAAAAAAAACCGTGAACTAACCATCGTTGATTTTTCCTTGGAGATTTTTTCGTTGAAATTTTGACCAAAACTTACAAATACAGGACAAAAATTGAAGTCATCCTTTTCAAAAAAAAACTTGATATCTTCGTCTGTTGGTCCTTCAACATCAAAGAAAAAAGATTTTAAACGAAAACGAAAGGATAAAATATAAAGGCCGAAAAAACCCGTGAACTAACCATCGTTGATTTTTTCTTGGAGACTTTTTCGTTGAAATTTTGACCAAAACTTACAAATACAGGACAAAAATTGAAGTCATATTTTTCGAAAAAAAACTTGATATCTTCATCTGTTGGTCCTTCAACATAAAAGAAAAGAGATTATAAACGAAATTGAAAGGATAAAATTTAAAGGCCGAAAAAAACCGTGAACTAACCATTGTTGATTTTTTCTTTGAGATTTTTTCGTTGAAATTTTGACCAAAACTTACAAATACAGGACAAAAATTGAAGTCACCCTTTTCGAAAAAAAACTTGATATCTTCGTCTGTTGGTCCTTCAACATCAAGAAAATGAGATTTTAAACAAAATCAAAACGATAAAATATAAAGGCCGAAAAAAACCGTGAACTAACCATCGTTGATTTTTTCTTGAAGACTTTTTCGTTGAACGTTTGACCAAAACTGAAAATACAGGACAAAAATTGAAGTTACCCTTTTCGAAAAAAAACTTGATATCTTCGTCTGTTGGTCCTTCAACATCAAGGAAATGAGATTTTATACGAAATCGAAACGATAAAATATAAAGGCCGAAAAAAACCGTGAACTTACCATCGTTGATTTTTTTCTTGGAGACTTTTTCGTTGAAATTTTGACCAAAACTTACAAATACAGGACAAAAATTGAAGTCATATTTTTCGAAAAAAAACTTGATATCTTCGTCTGTTGGTCCTTCAACATCAAAGAAAAAAGATTTTAAACGAAAACGAAAGGATAAAATTTAAAGGCCGAAAAAAACCGTGAACTAACCATTGTTGATTTTTTCTTTGAGATTTTTTCGTTGAAATTTTGACCAAAACTTACAAATACAGGACAAAAATTGAAGTCACCCTTTTCGAAAAAAAACTTGATATCTTCGTCTGTTGGTCCTTTAACATCAAGGAAATGAGATTTTATACGAAATCGAAACGATAAAATATAAAGGCCGAAAAAAACCGTGAACTTACCATCGTTGATTTTTTTCTTGGAGACTTTTTCGTTGAAATTTTGACCAAAACTTACAAATACAGGACAAAAATTGAAGTCATATTTTTCGAAAAAAAACTTGATATCTTCGTCTGTTGGTCCTTCAACATCAAAGAAAAAAGATTTTATACGAAATCGAAACGATAAAATATAAAGGCCGAAAAAAACCGTGAACTTACCATCGTTGATTTTTTTCTTGGAGACTTTTTCGTTGAAATTTTGACCAAAACTTACAAATACAGGACAAAAATTGAAGTCATATTTTTCGAAAAAAAACTTGATATCTTCGTCTGTTGGTCCTTCAACATCAAAGAAAAAAGATTTTAAACGAAAACGAAAGGATAAAATTTAAGGGCCGAAAAAAACCGTGAACTAACCATCGTTGATTTTTTCTTGGAGACTTTTCGTTGAAATTTTGACCAAAACTTACAAATACAGGAAAAAAATTGAAGTTATCCTTTTCGAAAAAAAACCTGATATCTTCGTCTGTTGGTCCTTTAACATCAAGTAAAAGATATTTTAAACGAAATCGAAACGATTAAATATAAAGGCCGAAAAAACCCGTGAACTAACCATCGTTGATTTTTTCTTGGAGACTTTTTCGTTGAAATTTTGACCAAAACTTACAAATACAGGACAAAAATTGAAGTCATATTTTTCGAAAAAAAACTTGATATCTTCATCTGTTGGTCCTTCAACATAAAAGAAAAGAGATTTTAAACGAAATTGAAAGGATAAAATTTAAAGGCCGAAAAAAACCGTGAACTAACCATTGTTGATTTTTTCTTTGAGATTTTTTCGTTGAAATTTTGACCAAAACTTACAAATACAGGACAAAAATTGAAGTCACCCTTTTCGAAAAAAAACTTGATATCTTCGTCTGTTGGTCCTTTAACATCAAGGAAATGAGATTTTATACGAAATCGAAACGATAAAATATAAAGGCCGAAAAAAACCGTGAACTTACCATCGTTGATTTTTTTCTTGGAGACTTTTTCGTTGAAATTTTGACCAAAACTTACAAATACAGGACAAAAATTGAAGTCATATTTTTCGAAAAAAAACTTGATATCTTCGTCTGTTGGTCCTTCAACATCAAAGAAAAAAGATTTTAAACGAAAACGAAAGGATAAAATTTAAGGGCCGAAAAAAACCGTGAACTAACCATCGTTGATTTTTTCTTGGAGACTTTTCGTTGAAATTTTGACCAAAACTTACAAATACAGGAAAAAAATTGAAGTTATCCTTTTCGAAAAAAAACCTGATATCTTCGTCTGTTGGTCCTTTAACATCAAGTAAAAGATATTTTAAACGAAATCGAAACGATTAAATATAAAGGCCGAAAAAACCCGTGAACTAACCATCGTTGATTTTTTCTTGGAGACTTTTTCGTTGAAATTTTGACCAAAACTTACAAATACAGGACAAAAATTGAAGTCATATTTTTCGAAAAAAAACTTGATATCTTCATCTGTTGGTCCTTCAACATAAAAGAAAAGAGATTTTAAACGAAATTGAAAGGATAAAATTTAAAGGCCGAAAAAAACCGTGAACTAACCATTGTTGATTTTTTCTTTGAGATTTTTTCGTTGAAATTTTGACCAAAACTTACAAATACAGGACAAAAATTGAAGTCACCCTTTTCGAAAAAAAACTTGATATCTTCGTCTGTTGGTCCTTTAACATCATTGAAATGAGATTTTAAACGAAATCGAAAGGATAAAATATAAAGGCCAAAAAAAACCGTGAACTAACCATCGTTGATTTTTCCTTGGAGATTTTTTCGTTGAAATTTTGACCAAAACTTACAAATACAGGACAAAAATTGAAGTCATCCTTTTCAAAAAAAAACTTGATATCTTCGTCTGTTGGTCCTTCAACATCAAAGAAAAAAGATTTTAAACGAAAATGAAAGGATAAAATTTAAGGGCCGAAAAAACCCGTGAACTAACCATCGTTGATTTTTTCTTGGAGACTTTTTCGTTGAAATTTTGACCAAAACTTACAAATACAGGACAAAAATTGAAGTCATATTTTTCGAAAAAAAACTTGATATCTTCATCTGTTGGTCCTTCAACATAAAAGAAAAGAGATTTTAAACGAAATTGAAAGGATAAAATTTAAAGGCCGAAAAAAACCGTGAACTAACCATCGTTGATTTTTTCTTGAAGACTTTTTCGTTGAAATTTTGACCAAAACTGAAAATACAGGACAAAAATTGAAGTTACCCTTTTCGAAAAAAAACTTGATATCTTCGTCTGTTGGTCCTTCAACATCAAGGAAATGAGATTTTATACGAAATCGAAACGATAAAATATAAAGGCCGAAAAAAACCGTGAACTTACCATCGTTGATTTTTTTCTTGGAGACTTTTTCGTTGAAATTTTGACCAAAACTTACAAATACAGGACAAAAATTGAAGTTACCCTTTTCAAAAAAAACTTGATATCTTCGTCTGTTGGTCCTTCAACATCAAGGAAATGAGATTTTAAACAAAATCAAAACGATAAAATATAAAGGCCAAAAAAAACCGTGAACTAACCATCGTTGATTTTTCCTTGGAGATTTTTTCGTTGAAATTTTGACCAAAATTTACAAATACAGGACAAAAATTGAAATCATATTTTTCGAAAAAAAACTTGATATGTTTGTGTGTTGGTCCTTCAACATCAAGGAAATGAGATTTTAAACAAAATCAAAACGATAAAATATAAAGGTCGAAAAAAACCGTGAACTAACCATCGTTGATTTTTTCTTGAAGACTTTTTCGTTGAAATTTTGACCAAAACTTACAAATACAGGACAAAAATTGAAGTTACCCTTTTCAAAAAAACTTGATATCTTCGTCTGTTGGTCCTTCAACATCAAGGAAATGAGATTTTAAACAAAATCAAAACGATAAAATATAAAGGCCGAAAAAAACCGTGAACTAACCATCGTTGATTTTTTCTTGGAGACTTTTTCGTTGAAATTTTGACCAAAACTTACAAATACAGAACAAAAATTGAAGTAACCCTTTTCAAAAAAAACTTGATATCTTCGTCTGTTGGTCCTTCAACATCAAGGAAATGAGATTTTAAACAAAATCAAAACGATAAAATATAAAGGCCGAAAAAAACCGTGAACTAACCATCGTTGATTTTTTCTTGAAGACTTTTTCGTTGAAATTTTGACCAAAACTGAAAATACAGGACAAAAATTGAAGTTACCCTTTTCGAAAAAAAACTTGATATCTTCGTCTGTTGGTCCTTCAACATCAAGGAAATGAGATTTTATACGAAATCGAAACGATAAAATATAAAGGCCGAAAAAAACCGTGAACTTACCATCGTTGATTTTTTTCTTGGAGACTTTTTCGTTGAAATTTTGACCAAAACTTACAAATACAGGACAAAAATTGAAGTCATATTTTTCGAAAAAAAACTTGATATCTTCGTCTGTTGGTCCTTCAACATCAAAGAAAAAAGATTTTAAACGAAAACGAAAGGATAAAATTTAAGGGCCGAAAAAAACCGTGAACTAACCATCGTTGATTTTTTCTTGGAGACTTTTCGTTGAAATTTTGACCAAAACTTACAAATACAGGAAAAAAATTGAAGTTATCCTTTTCGAAAAAAAACTTGATATCTTCGTCTGTTGGTCCTTTAACATCAAGTAAATGATATTTTAAACTAAATCGAAACGATTAAATATAAAGGCCGAAAAAACCCGTGAACTAACCATCGTTGATTTTTTCTTGGAGACTTTTTCGTTGAAATTTTGACCAAAACTTACAAATACAGGACAAAAATTGAAGTCATATTTTTCGAAAAAAAACTTGATATCTTCATCTGTTGGTCCTTCAACATAAAAGAAAAGAGATTTTAAACGAAATTGAAAGGATAAAATTTAAAGGCCGAAAAAAACCGTGAACTAACCATTGTTGATTTTTTCTTTGAGATTTTTTCGTTGAAATTTTGACCAAAACTTACAAATACAGGACAAAAATTGAAGTCACCCTTTTCGAAAAAAAACTTGATATCTTCGTCTGTTGGTCCTTTAACATCAAGGAAATGAGATTTTAAACGAAATCGAAAGGATAAAATATAAAGGCCAAAAAAAACCGTGAACTAACCATCGTTGATTTTTCCTTGGAGATTTTTTCGTTGAAATTTTGACCAAAACTTACAAATACAGGACAAAAATTGAAGTCATCCTTTTCAAAAAAAAACTTGATATCTTCGTCTGTTGGTCCTTCAACATCAAAGAAAAAAGATTTTAAACGAAAACGAAAGGATAAAATATAAAGGCCGAAAAAAACCGTGAACTAACCATCGTTGATTTTTTCTTGGAGACTTTTTCGTTGAAATTTTGACCAAAACTTACAAATACAGAACAAAAATTGAAGTAACCCTTTTCAAAAAAAACTTGATATCTTCGTCTGTTGGTCCTTCAACATCAAGGAAATGAGATTGTAAAACAAAATCAAAACGATAAAATATAAAGGCCGAAAAAAACCGTGAACTAACCATCGTTGATTTTTTCTTGAAGACTTTTTCGTTGAAATTTTGACCAAAACTGAAAATACAGGACAAAAATTGAAGTTACCCTTTTCGAAAAAAAACTTGATATCTTCGTCTGTTGGTCCTTCAACATCAAGGAAATGAGATTTTATACGAAATCGAAACGATAAAATATAAAGGCCGAAAAAAACCGTGAACTTACCATCGTTGATTTTTTTCTTGGAGACTTTTTCGTTGAAATTTTGACCAAAACTTACAAATACAGGACAAAAATTGAAGTCATATTTTTCGAAAAAAAACTTGATATCTTCGTCTGTTGGTCCTTCAACATCAAAGAAAAAAGATTTTAAACGAAAACGAAAGGATAAAATTTAAGGGCCGAAAAAAACCGTGAACTAACCATCGTTGATTTTTTCTTGGAGACTTTTCGTTGAAATTTTGACCAAAACTTACAAATACAGGAAAAAAATTGAAGTTATCCTTTTCGAAAAAAAACTTGATATCTTCGTCTGTTGGTCCTTTAACATCAAGTAAATGATATTTTAAACGAAATCGAAACGATTAAATATAAAGGCCGAAAAAACCCGTGAACTAACCATCGTTGATTTTTTCTTGGAGACTTTTTCGTTGAAATTTTGACCAAAACTTACAAATACAGGACAAAAATTGAAGTCACCCTTTTCGAAAAAAAACTTGATATCTTCGTCTGTTGGTCCTTTAACATCAAGGAAATGAGATTTTAAACGAAATCGAAAGGATAAAATATAAAGGCCAAAAAAAACCGTGAACTAACCATCGTTGATTTTTCCTTGGAGATTTTTTCGTTGAAATTTTGACCAAAACTTACAAATACAGGACAAAAATTGAAGTTATCCTTTTCGAAAAAAAATTTGATATCTTCGTCTGTTGGTCCTTCAACATCAAGAAAATGAGATTTTAAACGAAATCAAAACGATAAAATATAAAGGCCAAAAAAAACCGTGAACTAACCATCGTTGATTTTTTCTTGGAGACTTTTTCGTTGAAATTTTGACCAAAACTTACAAATACAGGACAAAAATTGAAGTCACCCTTTTCGAAAAAAAACTTGATATCTTCGTCTGTTGGTCCTTTAACATCAAGGAAATGAGATTTTAAACGAAATCGAAAGGATAAAATATAAAGGCCAAAAAAAACCGTGAACTAACCATCGTTGATTTTTTCTTGGAGACTTTTTCGTTGAAATTTTGACCAAAACTTACAAATACAGGACAAAAATTGAAGTCATATTTTTCGAAAAAAAACTTGATATCTTCATCTGTTGGTACTTCAACATAAAAGAAAAGAGATTTTAAACGAAATTGAAAGGATAAAATTTAAAGGCCGAAAAAAACCGTGAACTAACCATTGTTGATTTTTTCTTTGAGATTTTTTCGTTGAAATTTTGACCAAAACTTACAAATACAGGACAAAAATTGAAGTCACCCTTTTCGAAAAAAAACTTGATATCTTCATCTGTTGGTCCTTTAACATCAAGGAAATGAGATTTTAAACGAAATCGAAAGGATAAAATATAAAGGCCAAAAAAAACCGTGAACTAACCATCGTTGATTTTTCCTTGGAGATTTTTTCGTTGAAATTTTGACCAAAACTTACAAATACAGGACAAAAATTGAAGTCATCCTTTTCAAAAAAAAACTTGATATCTTCATCTGTTGGTCCTTCAACATAAAAGAAAAGAGATTTTAAACGAAATTGAAAGGATAAAATTTAAAGGCCGAAAAAAACCGTGAACTAACCATCGTTGATTTTTTCTTGGAGACTTTCCGTTGAAATTTTAACCAAAACTTACAAATACAGGACAAAAATTGAAGTCATATTTTTCGAAAAAAAACTTGATATCTTCGTCTGTTGGTCCTTCAACATCAAGAAAATGAGATTTTAAACGAAATCGAAACGATAAAATATAAAGGCCAAAAAAAACCGTGAATTAACCATCGTTGATTTTTTCTTGGAGACTTTTTCGTTGAAATTTTGACCAAAACTTACAAATACAGAACAAAAATTTAAGTCATATTTTTCCAAAAAAAACTTGATATCTTCGTCTGTTGGTTCTTCAACATCAAGGAAATGAGATTTTATACGAAATCGAAACGATAAAATATAAAGGCCGAAAAAATCCGTGAACTTACCATCGTTGATTTTTTTCTTGGAGACTTTTTCGTTGAAATTTTGACCAAAACTTACAAATACAGGACAAAAATTGAAGTTACCCTTTTCGAAAAAAAACTTGATATCTTCGTCTGTTGGTCCTTCAACATCAAGAAAATGAGATTTTAAACGAAATCGAAACGATAAAATATAAAGGCCGAAAAAAACCGTGAACTAACCATCGTTGATTTTTTCTTGGAGACTTTTTCGTTGAAATTTTGACCAAAACTTACAAATACAGGACAAAAATTGAAGTTACCCTTTTCAAAAAAAACTTGATATCTTCGTCTGTTGGTCCTTCAACATCAAGGAAATGAGATTTTAAACAAAATCAAAACGATAAAATATAAAGGCCAAAAAAAACCGTGAACTAACCATCGTTGATTTTTCCTTGGAGATTTTTTCGTTGAAATTGAGACCAAAATTAACAAATACAGGACAAAAATTGAAATCATATTTTTCGAAAAAAAACTTGATATGTTTGTGTGTTGGTCCTTCAACATAAAAGAAAAGAGATTTTAAACGAAATTGAAAGGATAAAATTTAAAGGCCGAAAAAAACCGTGAACTAACCATTGTTGATTTTTTCTTTGAGATTTTTTCGTTGAAATTTTGACCAAAACTTACAAATACAGGACAAAAATTGAAGTCACCCTTTTCGAAAAAAAACTTGATATCTTCGTCTGTTGGTCCTTTAACATCAAGGAAATGAGATTTTAAACGAAATCGAAAGGATAAAATATAAAGGCCAAAAAAAACCGTGAACTAACCATCGTTGATTTTTCCTTGGAGATTTTTTCGTTGAAATTTTGACCAAAACTTACAAATACAGGACAAAAATTGAAGTCATCCTTTTCAAAAAAAAACTTGATATCTTCATCTGTTGGTCCTTCAACATAAAAGAAAAGAGATTTTAAACGAAATTGAAAGGATAAAATTTAAAGGCCGAAAAAAACCGTGAACTAACCATCGTTGATTTTTTCTTGGAGACTTTCCGTTGAAATTTTGACCAAAACTTACAAATACAGGACAAAAATTGAAGTCATATTTTTCGAAAAAAAACTTGATATCTTCGTCTGTTGGTCCTTCAACATCAAGAAAATGAGATTTTAAACGAAATCGAAACGATAAAATATAAAGGCCAAAAAAAACCGTGAACTAACCATCGTTGATTTTTTCTTGGAGACTTTTTCGTTGAAATTTTGACCAAAACTTACAAATACAGAACAAAAATTGAAGTCATATTTTTCCAAAAAAAACTTGATATCTTCGTCTGTTGGTTCTTCAACATCAAGGAAATGAGATTTTATACGAAATCGAAACGATAAAATATAAAGGCCGAAAAAATCCGTGAACTTACCATCGTTGATTTTTTTCTTGGAGACTTTTTCGTTGAAATTTTGACCAAAACTTACAAATACAGGACAAAAATTGAAATCATATTTTTCGAAAAAAAACTTGATATGTTTGTGTGTTGGTCCTTCAACATCAAGGAAATGAGATTTTAAAACAAAATGGAAAGGATAAAATATAAAGGCCAAAAAAACCGTGAACTAACCATCGTTGATTTTTTCTTGGAGACTTTTTCGTTGAAATTTTGACCAAAACTTACAAATACAGGACAAAAATTGAAGTTACCCTTTTCGAAAAAAAACTTGATATCTTCGTCTGTTGGTCCTTCAACATCAAGGAAATTAGATTTTAAACGAAATCGAAACGATAAAATATAAGGGCCGAAAAAAACCGTGAACTAACCATCGTTGATTTTTTCTTGGAGACTTTTTCGTTGAAATTTTGACCAAAACTTACAAATACAGGACAAAAATTGAAGTTACCCTTTTCGAAAAAAAACTTGATATCTTCGTCTGTTGGTCCTTCAACATCAAGAAAATGAGATTTTAAACGAAATCGAAACGATAAAATATAAAGGCCGAAAAAAACCGTGAACTAACCATCGTTGATTTTTCCTTGGAGACTTTTTCGTTGAAATTTTGACCAAAACTTACAAATACAGGACAAAAATTGAAGTTACCCTTTTCAAAAAAAACTTGATATCTTCGTCTGTTGGTCCTTCAACATCAAGGAAATGAGATTTTAAACAAAATCAAAACGATAAAATATAAAGGCCAAAAAAAACCGTGAACTAACCATCGTTGATTTTTCCTTGGAGATTTTTTCGTTGAAATTTTGACCAAAATTAACAAATACAGGACAAAAATTGAAATCATATTTTTCGAAAAAAAACTTGATATGTTTGTGTGTTGGTCCTTCAACATAAAAGAAAAGAGATTTTAAACGAAATTGAAAGGATAAAATTTAAAGGCCGAAAAAAACCGTGAACTAACCATTGTTGATTTTTTCTTTGAGATTTTTTCGTTGAAATTTTGACCAAAACTTACAAATACAGGACAAAAATTGAAGTCACCCTTTTCGAAAAAAAACTTGATATCTTCGTCTGTTGGTCCTTTAACATCAAGGAAATGAGATTTTAAACGAAATCGAAAGGATAAAATATAAAGGCCAAAAAAAACCGTGAACTAACCATCGTTGATTTTTCCTTGGAGATTTTTTCGTTGAAATTTTGACCAAAACTTACAAATACAGGACAAAAATTGAAGTCATCCTTTTCAAAAAAAAACTTGATATCTTCATCTGTTGGTCCTTCAACATAAAAGAAAAGAGATTTTAAACGAAATTGAAAGGATAAAATTTAAAGGCCGAAAAAAACCGTGAACTAACCATCGTTGATTTTTTCTTGGAGACTTTCCGTTGAAATTTTGACCAAAACTTACAAATACAGGACAAAAATTGAAGTCATATTTTTCGAAAAAAAACTTGATATCTTCGTCTGTTGGTCCTTCAACATCAAGAAAATGAGATTTTAAACGAAATCGAAACGATAAAATATAAAGGCGGAAAAAAACCGTGAACTAACCATCGTTGATTTTTTCTTGGAGACTTTTTCGTTGAAATTTTGACCAAAACTTACAAATACAGAACAAAAATTGAAGTCATATTTTTCCAAAAAAAACTTGATATCTTCGTCTGTTGGTCCTTTAACATCAAGGAAATGAGATTTTAAACAAAATCAAAACGATAAAATATAAAGGCCAAAAAAAACCGTGAACTAACCATCGTTGATTTTTCCTTGGAGATTTTTTCGTTGAAATTTTGACCAAAATTTACAAATACAGGACAAAAATTGAAATCATATTTTTCGAAAGAAATCTTGATATGTTTGTGTGTTGGTCCTTCAACATCAAGGAAATGAGATTTTAAACAAAATCAAAACGATAAAATATAAAGGTCGAAAAAAACCGTGAACTAACCATCGTTGATTTTTTCTTGAAGACTTTTTCGTTGAAATTTTGACCAAAACTTACAAATACAGGACAAAAATTGAAATCATATTTTTCGAAAAAAAACTTGATATGTTTGTGTGTTGGTCCTTCAACATCAAGGAAATGAGATTTTAAACAAAATGGAAAGGATAAAATATAAAGGCCAAAAAAACCGTGAACTAACCATCGTTGATTTTTTCTTGGAGACTTTTTCGTTGAAATTTTGACCAAAACTTACAAATACAGGACAAAAATTGAAGTTACCCTTTTCGAAAAAAAACTTGATATCTTCGTCTGTTGGTCCTTCAACATCAAGGAAATGAGATTTTAAACGAAATCGAAACGATAAAATATAAGGGCCGAAAAAAACCGTGAACTAACCATCGTTGATTTTTTCTTGGAGACTTTTTCGTTGAAATTTTGACCAAAACTTACAAATACAGGACAAAAATTGAAGTTACCCTTTTCGAAAAAAAACTTGATATCTTCGTCTGTTGGTCCTTCAACATCAAGAAAATGAGATTTTAAACGAAATCGAAACGATAAAATATAAAGGCCAAAAAAAACCGTGAACTAACCATCGTTGATTTTTCCTTGGGGATTTTTTCGTTGAAATTTTGACCAAAATTTACAAATACAGGACAAAAATTGAAATCATATTTTTCGAAAGAAATCTTGATATGTTTGTGTGTTGGTCCTTCAACATCAAGGAAATGAGATTTTAAACAAAATCAAAACGATAAAATATAAAGGTCGAAAAAAACCGTGAACTAACCATCGTTGATTTTTTCTTGAAGACTTTTTCGTTGAAATTTTGACCAAAACTTACAAATACAGGACAAAAATTGAAGTCATCCTTTTCGAAAAAAAACTTGATATCTTCGTCTGTTGGCCCATAACATCAAGGAAATGAGATTTTAAACGAAATCGAAACGATAAAATATAAAGGCCAAAAAAAACCGTGAACTAACCATCGTTGATTTTTTCTTGGAGACTTTTTCGTTGAAATTTTGACCAAAACTTACAAATACAGAACAAAAATTGAAGTCATATTTTTCCAAAAAAAACTTGATATCTTCGTCTGTTGGTTCTTCAACATCAAGGAAATGAGATTTTATACGAAATCGAAACGATAAAATATAAAGGCCGAAAAAATCCGTGAACTTACCATCGTTGATTTTTTTCTTGGAGACTTTTTCGTTGAAATTTTGACCAAAACTTACAAATACAGGACAAAAATTGAAATCATATTTTTCGAAAAAAAACTTGATATGTTTGTGTGTTGGTCCTTCAACATCAAGGAAATGAGATTTAAAACAAAATGGAAAGGATATAATATAAAGGCCAAAAAAACCGTGAACTAACCATCGTTGATTTTTTCTTGGAGACTTTTTCGTTGAAATTTTGACCAAAACTTACAAATACAGGACAAAAATTGAAGTCATATTTTTCGAAAAAAAACTTGATATCTTCATCTGTTGGTACTTCAACATAAAAGAAAAGAGATTTTAAACGAAATTGAAAGGATAAAATTTAAAGGCCGAAAAAAACCGTGAACTAACCATTGTTGATTTTTTCTTTGAGATTTTTTCGTTGAAATTTTGACCAAAACTTACAAATACAGGACAAAAATTGAAGTCACCCTTTTCGAAAAAAAACTTGATATCTTCATCTGTTGGTCCTTTAACATCAAGGAAATGAGATTTTAAACGAAATCGAAAGGATAAAATATAAAGGCCAAAAAAAACCGTGAACTAACCATCGTTGATTTTTCCTTGGAGATTTTTTCGTTGAAATTTTGACCAAAACTTACAAATACAGGACAAAAATTGAAGTCATCCTTTTCAAAAAAAAACTTGATATCTTCATCTGTTGGTCCTTCAACATAAAAGAAAAGAGATTTTAAACGAAATTGAAAGGATAAAATTTAAAGGCCGAAAAAAACCGTGAACTAACCATCGTTGATTTTTTCTTGGAGACTTTCCGTTGAAATTTTAACCAAAACTTACAAATACAGGACAAAAATTGAAGTCATATTTTTCGAAAAAAAACTTGATATCTTCGTCTGTTGGTCCTTCAACATCAAGAAAATGAGATTTTAAACGAAATCGAAACGATAAAATATAAAGGCCAAAAAAAACCGTGAATTAACCATCGTTGATTTTTTCTTGGAGACTTTTTCGTTGAAATTTTGACCAAAACTTACAAATACAGAACAAAAATTTAAGTCATATTTTTCCAAAAAAAACTTGATATCTTCGTCTGTTGGTTCTTCAACATCAAGGAAATGAGATTTTATACGAAATCGAAACGATAAAATATAAAGGCCGAAAAAATCCGTGAACTTACCATCGTTGATTTTTTTCTTGGAGACTTTTTCGTTGAAATTTTGACCAAAACTTACAAATACAGGACAAAAATTGAAGTTACCCTTTTCGAAAAAAAACTTGATATCTTCGTCTGTTGGTCCTTCAACATCAAGAAAATGAGATTTTAAACGAAATCGAAACGATAAAATATAAAGGCCGAAAAAAACCGTGAACTAACCATCGTTGATTTTTTCTTGGAGACTTTTTCGTTGAAATTTTGACCAAAACTTACAAATACAGGACAAAAATTGAAGTTACCCTTTTCAAAAAAAACTTGATATCTTCGTCTGTTGGTCCTTCAACATCAAGGAAATGAGATTTTAAACAAAATCAAAACGATAAAATATAAAGGCCAAAAAAAACCGTGAACTAACCATCGTTGATTTTTCCTTGGAGATTTTTTCGTTGAAATTGAGACCAAAATTAACAAATACAGGACAAAAATTGAAATCATATTTTTCGAAAAAAAACTTGATATGTTTATGTGTTGGTCCTTCAACATAAAAGAAAAGAGATTTTAAACGAAATTGAAAGGATAAAATTTAAAGGCCGAAAAAAACCGTGAACTAACCATTGTTGATTTTTTCTTTGAGATTTTTTCGTTGAAATTTTGACCAAAACTTACAAATACAGGACAAAAATTGAAGTCACCCTTTTCGAAAAAAAACTTGATATCTTCGTCTGTTGGTCCTTTAACATCAAGGAAATGAGATTTTAAACGAAATCGAAAGGATAAAATATAAAGGCCAAAAAAAACCGTGAACTAACCATCGTTGATTTTTCCTTGGAGATTTTTTCGTTGAAATTTTGACCAAAACTTACAAATACAGGACAAAAATTGAAGTCATCCTTTTCAAAAAAAAACTTGATATCTTCATCTGTTGGTCCTTCAACATAAAAGAAAAGAGATTTTAAACGAAATTGAAAGGATAAAATTTAAAGGCCGAAAAAAACCGTGAACTAACCATCGTTGATTTTTTCTTGGAGACTTTCCGTTGAAATTTTGACCAAAACTTACAAATACAGGACAAAAATTGAAGTCATATTTTTCGAAAAAAAACTTGATATCTTCGTCTGTTGGTCCTTCAACATCAAGAAAATGAGATTTTAAACGAAATCGAAACGATAAAATATAAAGGCCAAAAAAAACCGTGAACTAACCATCGTTGATTTTTTCTTGGAGACTTTTTCGTTGAAATTTTGACCAAAACTTACAAATACAGAACAAAAATTGAAGTCATATTTTTCCAAAAAAAACTTGATATCTTCGTCTGTTGGTTCTTCAACATCAAGGAAATGAGATTTTATACGAAATCGAAACGATAAAATATAAAGGCCGAAAAAATCCGTGAACTTACCATCGTTGATTTTTTTCTTGGAGACTTTTTCGTTGAAATTTTGACCAAAACTTACAAATACAGGACAAAAATTGAAATCATATTTTTCGAAAAAAAACTTGATATGTTTGTGTGTTGGTCCTTCAACATCAAGGAAATGAGATTTTAAACAAAATGGAAAGGATAAAATATAAAGGCCAAAAAAACCGTGAACTAACCATCGTTGATTTTTTCTTGGAGACTTTTTCGTTGAAATTTTGACCAAAACTTACAAATACAGGACAAAAATTGAAGTTACCCTTTTCGAAAAAAAACTTGATATCTTCGTCTGTTGGTCCTTCAACATCAAGGAAATTAGATTTTAAACGAAATCGAAACGATAAAATATAAGGGCCGAAAAAAACCGTGAACTAACCATCGTTGATTTTTTCTTGGAGACTTTTTCGTTGAAATTTTGACCAAAACTTACAAATACAGGACAAAAATTGAAGTTACCCTTTTCGAAAAAAAACTTGATATCTTCGTCTGTTGGTCCTTCAACATCAAGAAAATGAGATTTTAAACGAAATCGAAACGATAAAATATAAAGGCCGAAAAAAACCGTGAACTAACCATCGTTGATTTTTCCTTGGAGACTTTTTCGTTGAAATTTTGACCAAAACTTACAAATACAGGACAAAAATTGAAGTTACCCTTTTCAAAAAAAACTTGATATCTTCGTCTGTTGGTCCTTCAACATCAAGGAAATGAGATTTTAAACAAAATCAAAACGATAAAATATAAAGGCCAAAAAAAACCGTGAACTAACCATCGTTGATTTTTCCTTGGAGATTTTTTCGTTGAAATTTTGACCAAAATTAACAAATACAGGACAAAAATTGAAATCATATTTTTCGAAAAAAAACTTGATATGTTTGTGTGTTGGTCCTTCAACATAAAAGAAAAGAGATTTTAAACGAAATTGAAAGGATAAAATTTAAAGGCCGAAAAAAACCGTGAACTAACCATTGTTGATTTTTTCTTTGAGATTTTTTCGTTGAAATTTTGACCAAAACTTACAAATACAGGACAAAAATTGAAGTCACCCTTTTCGAAAAAAAACTTGATATCTTCGTCTGTTGGTCCTTTAACATCAAGGAAATGAGATTTTAAACGAAATCGAAAGGATAAAATATAAAGGCCAAAAAAAACCGTGAACTAACCATCGTTGATTTTTCCTTGGAGATTTTTTCGTTGAAATTTTGACCAAAACTTACAAATACAGGACAAAAATTGAAGTCATCCTTTTCAAAAAAAAACTTGATATCTTCATCTGTTGGTCCTTCAACATAAAAGAAAAGAGATTTTAAACGAAATTGAAAGGATAAAATTTAAAGGCCGAAAAAAACCGTGAACTAACCATCGTTGATTTTTTCTTGGAGACTTTCCGTTGAAATTTTGACCAAAACTTACAAATACAGGACAAAAATTGAAGTCATATTTTTCGAAAAAAAACTTGATATCTTCGTCTGTTGGTCCTTCAACATCAAGAAAATGAGATTTTAAACGAAATCGAAACGATAAAATATAAAGGCGGAAAAAAACCGTGAACTAACCATCGTTGATTTTTTCTTGGAGACTTTTTCGTTGAAATTTTGACCAAAACTTACAAATACAGAACAAAAATTGAAGTCATATTTTTCCAAAAAAAACTTGATATCTTCGTCTGTTGGTCCTTTAACATCAAGGAAATGAGATTTTAAACAAAATCAAAACGATAAAATATAAAGGCCAAAAAAAACCGTGAACTAACCATCGTTGATTTTTCCTTGGAGATTTTTTCGTTGAAATTTTGACCAAAATTTACAAATACAGGACAAAAATTGAAATCATATTTTTCGAAAGAAATCTTGATATGTTTGTGTGTTGGTCCTTCAACATCAAGGAAATGAGATTTTAAACAAAATCAAAACGATAAAATATAAAGGTCGAAAAAAACCGTGAACTAACCATCGTTGATTTTTTCTTGAAGACTTTTTCGTTGAAATTTTGACCAAAACTTACAAATACAGGACAAAAATTGAAATCATATTTTTCGAAAAAAAACTTGATATGTTTGTGTGTTGGTCCTTCAACATCAAGGAAATGAGATTTTAAACAAAATGGAAAGGATAAAATATAAAGGCCAAAAAAACCGTGAACTAACCATCGTTGATTTTTTCTTGGAGACTTTTTCGTTGAAATTTTGACCAAAACTTACAAATACAGGACAAAAATTGAAGTTACCCTTTTCGAAAAAAAACTTGATATCTTCGTCTGTTGGTCCTTCAACATCAAGAAAATGAGATTTTAAACGAAATCGAAACGATAAAATATAAAGGCCAAAAAAAACCGTGAACTAACCATCGTTGATTTTTCCTTGGGGATTTTTTCGTTGAAATTTTGACCAAAATTTACAAATACAGGACAAAAATTGAAATCATATTTTTCGAAAGAAATCTTGATATGTTTGTGTGTTGGTCCTTCAACATCAAGGAAATGAGATTTTAAACAAAATCAAAACGATAAAATATAAAGGTCGAAAAAAACCGTGAACTAACCATCGTTGATTTTTTCTTGAAGACTTTTTCGTTGAAATTTTGACCAAAACTTACAAATACAGGACAAAAATTGAAGTCATCCTTTTCGAAAAAAAACTTGATATCTTCGTCTGTTGGCCCATAACATCAAGGAAATGAGATTTTAAACGAAATCGAAACGATAAAATATAAAGGCCAAAAAAAACCGTGAACTAACCATCGTTGATTTTTTCTTGGAGACTTTTTCGTTGAAATTTTGACCAAAACTTACA
This sequence comes from Sisyra nigra, assembly GCA_958496155.1. Lineage (NCBI taxonomy): Eukaryota > Metazoa > Arthropoda > Insecta > Neuroptera > Sisyridae > Sisyra > Sisyra nigra. Next base: position 15,061,816 of record OY292319.1, on the reverse strand, counting down.
AATACAGAACAAAAATTGAAGTCATATTTTTCCAAAAAAAACTTGATATCTTCGTCTGTTGGTTCTTCAACATCAAGGAAATGAGATTTTATACGAAATCGAAACGATAAAATATAAAGGCCGAAAAAATCCGTGAACTTACCATCGTTGATTTTTTTCTTGGAGACTTTTTCGTTGAAATTTTGACCAAAACTTACAAATACAGGACAAAAATTGAAATCATATTTTTCGAAAAAAAACTTGATATGTTTGTGTGTTGGTCCTTCAACATCAAGGAAATGAGATTTTAAACAAAATGGAAAGGATATAATATAAAGGCCAAAAAAACCGTGAACTAACCATCGTTGATTTTTTCTTGGAGACTTTTTCGTTGAAATTTTGACCAAAACTTACAAATACAGGACAAAAATTGAAGTTACCCTTTTCGAAAAAAAACTTGATATCTTCGTCTGTTGGTCCTTCAACATCAAGGAAATGAGATTTTAAACGAAATCGAAACGATAAAATATAAGGGCCGAAAAAAACCGTGAACTAACCATCGTTGATTTTTTCTTGGAGACTTTTTCGTTGAAATTTTGACCAAAACTTACAAATACAGGACAAAAATTGAAGTTACCCTTTTCGAAAAAAAACTTGATATCTTCGTCTGTTGGTCCTTCAACATCAAGAAAATGAGATTTTAAACGAAATCGAAACGATAAAATATAAAGGCCGAAAAAAACCGTGAACTAACCATCGTTGATTTTTCCTTGGAGACTTTTTCGTTGAAATTTTGACCAAAACTTACAAATACAGGACAAAAATTGAAATTACCCTTTTCAAAAAAAACTTGATATCTTCGTCTGTTGGTCCTTCAACATCAAGGAAATGAGATTTTAAACAAAATCAAAACGATAAAATATAAAGGCCAAAAAAAACCGTGAACTAACCATCGTTGATTTTTCCTTGGAGATTTTTTCGTTGAAATTTTGACCAAAATTAACAAATACAGGACAAAAATTGAAATCATATTTTTCGAAAAAAAACTTGATATGTTTGTGTGTTGGTCCTTCAACATAAAAGAAAAGAGATTTTAAACGAAATTGAAAGGATAAAATTTAAAGGCCGAAAAAAACCGTGAACTAACCATTGTTGATTTTTTCTTTGAGATTTTTTCGTTGAAATTTTGACCAAAACTTACAAATACAGGACAAAAATTGAAGTCACCCTTTTCGAAAAAAAACTTGATATCTTCGTCTGTTGGTCCTTTAACATCAAGGAAATGAGATTTTAAACGAAATCGAAAGGATAAAATATAAAGGCCAAAAAAAACCGTGAACTAACCATCGTTGATTTTTCCTTGGAGATTTTTTCGTTGAAATTTTGACCAAAACTTACAAATACAGGACAAAAATTGAAGTCATCCTTTTCAAAAAAAAACTTGATATCTTCATCTGTTGGTCCTTCAACATAAAAGAAAAGAGATTTTAAACGAAATTGAAAGGATAAAATTTAAAGGCCGAAAAAAACCGTGAACTAACCATCGTTGATTTTTTCTTGGAGACTTTCCGTTGAAATTTTGACCAAAACTTACAAATACAGGACAAAAATTGAAGTCATATTTTTCGAAAAAAAACTTGATATCTTCGTCTGTTGGTCCTTCAACATCAAGAAAATGAGATTTTAAACGAAATCGAAACGATAAAATATAAAGGCCAAAAAAAACCGTGAACTAACCATCGTTGATTTTTTCTTGGAGACTTTTTCGTTGAAATTTTGACCAAAACTTACAAATACAGAACAAAAATTGAAGTCATATTTTTCCAAAAAAAACTTGATATCTTCGTCTGTTGGTTCTTCAACATTAAGGAAATGAGATTTTATACGAAATCGAAACGATAAAATATAAAGGCCGAAAAAATCCGTGAACTTACCATCGTTGATTTTTTTCTTGGAGACTTTTTCGTTGAAATTTTGACCAAAACTTACAAATACAGGACAAAAATTGAAATCATATTTTTCGAAAAAAAACTTGATATGTTTGTGTGTTGGTCCTTCAACATCAAGGAAATGAGATTTTAAACAAAATGGAAAGGATAAAATATAAAGGCCAAAAAAACCGTGAACTAACCATCGTTGATTTTTTCTTGGAGACTTTTTCGTTGAAATTTTGACCAAAACTTACAAATACAGGACAAAAATTGAAGTTACCCTTTTCGAAAAAAAACTTGATATCTTCGTCTGTTGGTCCTTCAACATCAAGGAAATGAGATTTTAAACGAAATCGAAACGATAAAATATAAGGGCCGAAAAAAACCGTGAACTAACCATCGTTGATTTTTTCTTGGAGACTTTTTCGTTGAAATTTTGACCAAAACTTACAAATACAGGACAAAAATTGAAGTTACCCTTTTCGAAAAAAAACTTGATATCTTCGTCTGTTGGTCCTTCAACATCAAGAAAATGAGATTTTAAACGAAATCGAAACGATAAAATATAAAGGCGGAAAAAAACCGTGAACTAACCATCGTTGATTTTTTCTTGGAGACTTTTTCGTTGAAATTTTGACCAAAACTTACAAATACAGGACAAAAATTGAAGTTACCCTTTTCAAAAAAAACTTGATATCTTCGTCTGTTGGTCCTTCAACATCAAGGAAATGAGATTTTAAACAAAATCAAAACGATAAAATATAAAGGCCAAAAAAAACCGTGAACTAACCATCGTTGATTTTTCCTTGGAGATTTTTTCGTTGAAATTTTGACCAAAATTTACAAATACAGGACAAAAATTGAAATCATATTTTTCGAAAAAAATCTTGATATGTTTGTGTGTTGGTCCTTCAACATCAAGGAAATGAGATTTTAAACAAAATCAAAACGATAAAATATAAAGGTCGAAAAAAACCGTGAACTAACCATCGTTGATTTTTTCTTGAAGACTTTTTCGTTGAAATTTTGACCAAAACTTACAAATACAGGACAAAAATTGAAGTTACCCTTTTCAAAAAAAACTTGATATCTTCGTCTGTTGGTCCTTCAACATCAAGTAAATGAGATTTTAAACAAAATCAAAACGATAAAATATAAAGGCCGAAAAAACCCGTGAACTAACCATCGTTGATTTTTTCTTGGAGACTTTTTCGTTGAAATTTTGACCAAAACTTACAAATACAGAACAAAAATTGAAGTAACCCTTTTCAAAAAAAACTTGATATCTTCGTCTGTTGGTCCTTCAACATCAAGGAAAGAGATTTTAAACAAAATCAAAACGATAAAATATAAAGGCCGAAAAAAACCGTGAACTAACCATCGTTGATTTTTTCTTGAAGACTTTTTCGTTGAAATTTTGACCAAAACTGAAAATACAGGACAAAAATTGAAGTTACCCTTTTCGAAAAAAAACTTGATATCTTCGTCTGTTGGTCCTTCAACATCAAGAAAATGAGATTTTAAAGGAAATCGAAACGATAAAATATAAAGGCCGAAAAAAACCGTGAACTAACCATCGTTGATTTTTTCTTGGAGACTTTTTCGTTGAAATTTTGACCAAAACTTACAAATACAGGACAAAAATTGAAGTTATCCTTTTCGAAAAAAAATTTGATATCTTCGTCTGTTGGTCCTTCAACATCAAGAAAATGAGATTTTAAACGAAATCAAAACGATAAAATATAAAGGCCAAAAAAAACCGTGAACTAACCATCGTTGATTTTTCTTTGAGACTTTTTCGTTGAAATTTTGACCAAAACTTACAAATACAGGACAAAAATTGAAGTTACCCTTTTCGAAAAAAAACTTGATATCTTCGTCTGTTGGTCCTTCAACATCGAGAAAATGAGATTTTAAACGAAATCAAAACGATAAAAAATAAAGGCCGAAAAAAACCGTGAGCTAACCATCGTTGATTTTTTCTTGGAGACTTTTTCGTTGAAATTTTGACCAAAACTTACAAATACAGGACAAAAATTGAAGTTACCCTTTTCGAAAAAAAACTTGATATCTTCGTCTGTTGGTCCTTCAACATCAAGAAAATGAGATTTTAAACAAAATCAAAACGATAAAATATAAAGGCCAAAAAAAACCGTGAACTAACCATTGTTGATTTTTTCTTTGAGATTTTTTCGTTGAAATTTTGACCAAAACTTACAAATACAGGACAAAAATTGAAATCATATTTTTCGACAAAAAAACTTTATATCTTCGTCTGTTGGTCCTTCAACATCAAGGAAAAGAGATTTTAAACAAAATCAAAACGATAAAATATAAAGGCCAAAAAAAACCGTGAACTAACCATCGTTGATTTTTCCTTGGAGATTTTTTCGTTGAAATTTTGACCAAAATTTACAAATACAGGCCAAAAATTGAAATCATATTTTTCGAAAAAAAACTTGATATGTTTGTGTGTTGGTCCTTCAACATCAAGGAAATGAGATTTTAAACAAAATGAAAAGGATAAAATATAAAGGCCAAAAAAACCGTGCACTAACCATCGTTGATTTTTTCTTGGAGACTTTTCGTTGAAATTTTGACCAAAACTTACAAATACAGGACAAAAATTGAAGTTATCCTTTTCGAAAAAAAATTTGATATCTTCGTCTGTTGATCCTTCAACATCAAGAAAATGAGATTTTAAACGAAATCAAAACGATAAAATATAAAGGCCAAAAAAAACCGTGAACTAACCATCGTTGATTTTTCTTGGAGACTTTTTCGTTGAAATTTTGACCAAAACTTACAAATACAGCACAAAAATTGAAGTTACCCTTTTCGAAAAAAAACTTGATATCTTCGTCTGTTGGTCCTTCAACATCAAGAAAATGAGATTTTAAACGAAATCAAAACGATAAAAAATAAAGGCCGAAAAAAACCGTGAGCTAACCATCGTTGATTTTTTCTTGGAGACTTTTTCGTTGAAATTTTGACCAAAACTTACAAATACAGGACAAAATTTGAAGTTACCCTTTTCGAAAAAAAACTTGATATCTTCGTCTGTTGGTCCTTCAACATCAAGAAAATGAGATTTTAAACGAAATCGAAACGATAAAATATAAAGGCCGAAAAAAACCGTGAACTAACCATCGTTGATTTTTTCTTTGAGTTTTTTCAATGAAATTTTGACCAAAACTTACAAATACAGGACAAAAATTGAAGTTACCCTTTTCGAAAAAAAACTTGATATCTTCGTCTGTTGGTCCTTCAACATCAAGAAAATGAGATTTTAAACGAAATCGAAACGATAAAATATAAAGGCCGAAAAAAACCGTGAACTAACCATCGTTGATTTTTTCTTGGAGACTTTTTCGTTGAAATTTTGACCAAAACTTACAAATACAGGACAAAAATTGAAGTCATCCTTTTCAAAAAAAAACTTGATATCTTCATCTGTTGGTCCTTCAACATAAAAGAAAAGAGATTTTATAAACGAAATTGAAAGGATAAAATTTAAAGGCCGAAAAAAACCGTGAACTAACCATTGTTGATTTTTTCTTTGAGATTTTTTCGTTGAAATTTTGACCAAAACTTACAAATACAGGACAAAAATTGAAATCATATTTTTCGACAAAAAAACTTTATATCTTCGTCTGTTGGTCCTTCAACATCAAGGAAATGAGATTTTAAACAAAATCAAAACGATAAAATATAAATGCCAAAAAAAACCGTGAACTAACCATCGTTAATTTTTCCTTGGAGATTTTTTCGTTGAAATTTTGACCAAAATTTACAAATACAGGACAAAAATTGAAATCATATTTTTCGAAAAAAAACTTGATATGTTTGTGTGTTGGTCCTTCAACATCAAGGAAATGAGATTTTAAACAAAATGGAAAGGATAAAATATAAAGGCCAAAAAAACCGTGAACTAACCATCGTTGATTTTTTCTTGGAGACTTTTCGTTGAAATTTTGACCAAAACTTACAAATACAGGACAAAATTTGAAGTTATCCTTTTCGAAAAAAAATTTGATATCTTCGTCTGTTGGTCCTTCAACATCAAGAAAATGAGATTTTAAACGAAATCAAAACGATAAAATATAAAGGCCAAAAAAAACCGTGAACTAACCATCGTTGATTTTTTCTTGGAGATTTTTTCGTTGAAATTTTGACCAAAACTTACAAATACAGGACAAAAATTGAAGTTACCCTTTTCGAAACAAAACTTGATATCTTCGTCTGTTGGTCCTTCAACATCAAGAAAATGAGATTTTAAAAGAAAACGAAAGGATAAAATTTAAGGGCCGAAAAAACCGTGAACTAACCATCGTTGATTTTTCTTGGAGACTTTTTCGTTGAAATTTTGACCAAAACTTACAAATACAGGACAAAAATTGAAGTTACCCTTTTCGAAAAAAAACTTGATATCTTCGTCTGGTGGTCCTTTAAAATCAAGAAAATGAGATTTTAAACGAAATCGAAACGATAAAATATAAAGGCCGAAAAAAACCGTGAACTAACCATCGTTGATTTTTTCTTGGAGACTTTTTCGTTGAAATTTTGACAAAAACTTACAAATACAGGACAAAAATTGAAGTTACCCTTTTCGAAAAAAAACTTGATATCTTGGTCTGTTGGTCCTTCAACATCAAGAAAATGAGATTTTAAACGAAATCGAAACGATAAAATATAAAGGCCGAAAAAAACCGTGAACTAACCATCGTTGATTTTTTCTTGGAGACTTTTTCGTTGAAATTTTGACCAAAACTTACAAATACAGGACAAAAATTGAAGTTATCCTTTTCGAAAAAAAATTTGATATCTTCGTCTGTTGATCCTTCAACATCAAGAAAATGAGATTTTAAACGAAATCAAAACGATAAAATATAAAGGCCAAAAAAAACCGTGAACTAACCATCGTTGATTTTTCTTTGAGACTTTTTCGTTGAAATTTTGACCAAAACTTACAAATACAGGACAAAAATTGAAGTTACCCTTTTCGAAAAAAAACTTGATATCTTCGTCTGTTGGTCCTTCAACATCAAGGAAATGAGATTTTAAACAAAATCAAAACGATAAAATATAAAGGCCAAAAAAAACCGTGAACTAACCATCGTTGATTTTTCCTTGGAGATTTTTTCGTTGAAATTTTGACCAAAATTTACAAATACAGGACTAAAATTGAAATCATATTTTTCGAAAAAAAACTTGATATGTTTGTGTGTTGGTCCTTCAACATCAAGGAAATGAGATTTTAAACAAAATCAAAACGATAAAATATAAAGGTCGAAAAAAACCGTGAACTAACCATCGTTGATTTTTTCTTGAAGCCTTTTTCGTTGAAATTTTGACCAAAACTGAAAATACAGGACAAAAATTGAAGTTACCCTTTTCGAAAAAAAACTTGATATCTTCGTCTGTTGGTCCTTCAACATCAAGAAAATGAGATTTTAAAGGAAATCGAAACGATAAAATATAAAGGCCGAAAAAAACCGTGAACTAACCATCGTTGATTTTTTCTTGGAGACTTTTTCGTTGAAATTTTGACCAAAACTTACAAATACAGGACAAAAATTGAAGTTATCCTTTTCGAAAAAAAATTTGATATCTTCGTCTGTTGATCCTTCAACATCAAGAAAATGAGATTTTAAACGAAATCAAAACGATAAAATATAAAGGCCAAAAAAAACCGTGAACTAACCATCGTTGATTTTTCTTTGAGACTTTTTCGTTGAAATTTTGACCAAAACTTACAAATACAGGACAAAAATTGAAGTTACCCTTTTCGAAAAAAAACTTGATATCTTCGTCTGTTGGTCCTTCAACATCAAGAAAATGAGATTTTAAAGGAAATCAAAACGATAAAAAATAAAGGCAAAAAAAAACCGTGAGCTAACCATCGTTGATTTTTTCTTGGAGACTTTTTCGTTGAAATTTTGACCAAAACTTACAAATACAGGACAAAATTTGAAGTTACCCTTTTCGAAAAAAAACTTGATATCTTCATCTGTTGGTCCTTCAACATCAAGAAAATGAGATTTTAAACGAAATCGAAACGATAAAATATAAAGGCCGAAAAAAACCGTGAACTAACCATCGTTGATTTTTTCTTTGAGTTTTTTTCAATGAAATTTTGACCAAAACTTACAAATACAGGACAAAAATTGAAGTTACCCTTTTCGAAAAAAAACTTGATATCTTCGTCTGTTGGTCCTTCAACATCAAGAAAATGAGATTTTAAACGAAATCGAAACAATAAAATATAAAGGCCGAAAAAAACCGTGAACTAACCATCGTTGATTTTTTCTTGGAGACTTTTTCGTTGAAATTTTGACCAAAACTTACAAATACAGGACAAAAATTGAAGTCATCCTTTTCAAAAAAAAACTTGATATCTTCATCTGTTGGTCCTTCAACATAAAAGAAAAGAGATTTTATAAACGAAATTGAAAGGATAAAATTTAAAGGCCGAAAAAAACCGTGAACTAACCATTGTTGATTTTTTCTTTGAGATTTTTTCGTTGAAATTTTGACCAAAACTTACAAATACAGGACAAAAATTGAAGTTACCCTTTTCGAAAAAAAACTTGATATCTTGGTCTGTTGGTCCTTCAACATCAAGAAAATGAGATTTTAAACGAAATCGAAACGATAAAATATAAAGGCCGAAAAAAACCGTGAACTAACCATCGTTGATTTTTTCTTGGAGACTTTTTCGTTGAAATTTTGACCAAAACTTACAAATACAGGACAAAAATTGAAGTTACCCTTTTCAAAAAAAACTTGATATCTTCGTCTGTTGGTCCTTCAACATCAAGGAAATGAGATTTTAAACAAAATCAAAACGATAAAATATAAAGGCCAAAAAAAACCGTGAACTAACCATCGTTGATTTTTCCTTGGAGATTTTTTCGTTGAAATTTTGACCAAAATTTACAAATACAGGACAAAAATTGAAATCATATTTTTCGAAAAAAAACTTGATATCTTCATCTGTTGGTCCTTCAACATCAAGAAAATGAGATTTTAAACGAAATCGAAACGATAAAATATAAAGGTCGAAAAAAACCGTGAACTAACCATCGTTGATTTTTTCTTGGAGACTTTTTCGTTGAAATTTTGACCAAAACTTACAAATACAGAACAAAAATTGAAGTAACCCTTTTCAAAAAAAACTTGATATCTTCGTCTGTTGGTCCTTCAACATCAAGGAAATGAGATTTTAAACGAAATCGAAACGATAAAATATAAAGGCCAAAAAAAACCGTGAACTAACCATTGTTGATTTTTTCTTTGAGATTTTTTCGTTGAAATTTTGACCAAAACTTACAAATACAGGACAAAAATTGAAATCATATTTTTCGACAAAAAAACTTTATATCTTCGTCTGTTGGTCCTTCAACATCAAGAAAATGAGATTTTAAACAAAATCAAAACGATAAAATATAAAGGCCAAAAAAAACCGTGAACTAACCATTGTTGATTTTTTCTTTGAGATTTTTTCGTTGAAATTTTGACCAAAATTTACAAATACAGGACAAAAATTGAAATCATATTTTTCGAAAAAAAACTTGATATGTTTGTGTGTTGGTCCTTCAACATCAAGGAAATGAGATTTTAAACAAAATGGAAAGGATAAAATATAAAGGCCAAAAAAACCGTGAACTAACCATCGTTGATTTTTTCTTGGAGACTTTTCGTTGAAATTTTGACCAAAACTTACAAATACAGGACAAAAATTGAAGTTATCCTTTTCGAAAAAAAATTTGATATCTTCGTCTGTTGATCCTTCAACATCAAGAAAATGAGATTTTAAACGAAATCAAAACGATAAAATATAAAGGCCAAAAAAAACCGTGAACTAACCATCGTTGATTTTTCTTGGAGACTTTTTCGTTGAAATTTTGACCAAAACTTACAAATACAGGACAAAAATTGAAGTTACCCTTTTCGAAAAAAAACTTGATATCTTCGTCTGTTGGTCCTTTAAAATCAAGAAAATGAGATTTTAAACGAAATCGAAACGATAAAATATAAAGGCCGAAAAAAACCGTGAACTAACCATCGTTGATTTTTTCTTGGAGACTTTTTCGTTGAAATTTTGACCAAAACTTACAAATACAGGACAAAAATTGAAGTTATCCTTTTCGAAAAAAAATTTGATATCTTCGTCTGTTGGTCCTTCAACATCAAGAAAATGAGATTTTAAACGAAATCAAAACGATAAAATATAAAGGCCAAAAAAAACCGTGAACTAACCATCGTTGATTTTTTCTTGGAGACTTTTTCGTTGAAATTTTGACCAAAACTTACAAATACAGGACAAAAATTGTAGTTATACTTTTCGAAAAAAAACTTGATATCTTCGTCTGTTGGTCCTTCAACATCAAGAAAATGAGATTTTAAACGAAATCAAAACGATAAAATATAAAGGCCGAAAAAACCCTGAACTAACCATCGTTGATTTTTTCTTGGAGACTTTTTCGTTGAAATTTTGACCAAAACTTACAAATACAGGACAAAAATTGAAGTCATTCTTTTCGAAAAAAAACTTGATATCTTCATCTGTTGGTCCTTCAACATAAAAGAAAAGAGATTTTTTAAACGAAATTGAAAGGATAAAATTTAAAGGCCGAAAAAAACCGTGAACTAACCATTGTTGATTTTTTCTTTGAGATTTTTTCGTTGAAATTTTGACCAAAACTTACAAATACAGGACAAAAATTGAAGTCATATTTTTCGAAAAAAAACTTTATATCTTCGTCTGTTGGTCCTTCAACATCAAGGAAATGAGATTTTTAACAAAATCAAAACGATAAAATATAAAGGCCAAAAAAAACCGTGAACTAACCATCGTTGATTTTTTCTTGGAGATTTTTTCGTTGAAATTTTGACCAAAACTTACAAATACAGGACAAAAATTGAAGTTACCCTTTTCGAAACAAAACTTGATATCTTCGTCTGTTGGTCCTTCAACATCAAGAAAATGAGATTTTAAACGAAATCAAAACGATAAAATATAAAGGCCGAAAAAAACCGTGAGCTAACCATCGTTGTTTTTTTCTTGGAGACTTTTTCGTTGAAATTTTGACCAAAACTTACAAATACAGGACAAAAATTGAAATCATATTTTTCGAAAAAAAACTTGATATGTTTGTGTGTTGGTCCTTCAACATCAAGGACATGAGATTTTAAACAAAATGGAAAGGATAAAATATAAAGGCCTAAAAAACCGTGAACTAACCATCGTTGATTTTTTCTTGGAGACTTTTCGTTGAAATTTTGACCAAAACTTACAAATACAGGACAAAAATTGAAGTTATCCTTTTCGAAAAAAAATTTGATATCTTCGTCTGTTGGTCCTTCAACATTAAGAAAATGAGATTTTAAACGAAATCAAAACGATAAAATATAAAGGCCAAAAAAAACCGTGAACTAACCATCGTTGATTTTTTCTTGGAGACTTTTTCGTTGAAATTTTGACCAAAACTTACAAATACAGGACAAAAATTGAAGTTACCCTTTTCGAAAAAAAACTTGATATCTTCGTCTGTTGGTCCTTCAACATTAAGAAAATGAGATTTTAAACGAAATCAAAACGATAAAATATAAAGGCCAAAAAAAACCGTGAGCTAACCATCGTTGATTTTTTCTTGGAGACTTTTTCGTTGAAATTTTGACCAAAACATACAAATACAGGACAAAAATTGAAGTTACCCTTTTCGAAAAAAAACTTGATATCTTCGTCTGTTGGTCCTTTAACATCAAGGAAATGAGATTTTAAACGAAATCGAAACGATAAAATATAAAGGCCGAAAAAAACCGTGAGCTAACCATCGTTGATTTTTTCTTGGAGACTTTTTCGTTGAAATTTTGACCAAAACTTACAAATACAGGACAAAAATTGAAGTTACCCATTTCGAAAAAAAATTTGATATCTTCGTCTGTTGGTCCTTCAACATCAAGAAAATGAGATTTTAAACGAAATCAAAACGATAAAATATAAAGGCCAAAAAAAACCGTGAACTAACCATCGTTGATTTTTTCTTGGAGATTTTTTCGTTGAAATTTTGACCAAAACTTACAAATACAGGACAAAAATTGAAGTTACCCTTTTCGAAACAAAACTTGATTTCTTCGTCTGTAGGTCCTTCAACATCAAGAAAATGAGATTTTAAAAGAAAACGAAAGGATAAAATTTCAGGGCCGAAAAAACCGTGAACTAACCATCGTTGATTTTTCTTGGAGACTTTTTCGTTGAAATTTTGACCAAAACTTACAAATACAGGACAAAAATTGAAGTTACCCATTTCGAAAAAAAACTTGATATCTTCGTCTGTTGGTCCTTCAACATCAAGGAAATGAGATTTTAAACGAAATCGAAACGATAAAATATAAAGGCCGAAAAAAACCGTGAACTAACCATCGTTGATTTTTTCTTGGAGACTTTTTCGTTGAAATTTTGACCAAAACTGAAAATACAGGACAAAAATTGAAGTTACCCTTTTCGAAAAAAAACTTGATATCTTCGTCTGTTGGTCCTTCAACATCAAGAAAATGAGATTTTAAACGAAATCGAAACGATAAAATATAAAGGCCGAAAAAAACCGTGAACTAACCATCGTTGATTTTTTCTTGGAGACTATTTCGTTGAAATTTTGACCAAAACTTACAAATACAGGACAAAAATTGAAGTTATCCTTTTCGAAAAAAAACTTGATATCTTCGTCTGTTGGTCCTTCAACATCAAGAAAATGAGATTTTAAACGAAATCGAAACGATAAAATATAAAGGCCGAAAAAAACCGTGAACTAACCATCGTTGATTTTTTCTTGGAGACTTTTTCGTTGAAATTTTGACCAAAACTTACAAATACAGGACAAAAATTGAAGTTATCCTTTTCGAAAAAAAATTTGATATCTTCGTCTGTTGGTCCTTCAACATCAAGAAAATGAGATTTTAAACGAAATCAAAACGATAAAATATAAAGGCCAAAAAAAACCGTGAACTAACCATCGTTGATTTTTTCTTGGAGACTTTTTCGTTGAAATTTTGACCAAAACTTACAAATACAGGACAAAAATTGTAGTTATACTTTTCGAAAAAAAACTTGATATCTTCGTCTGTTGGTCCTTCAACATCAAGAAAATGAGATTTTAAACGAAATCCAAACGATAAAATATAAAGGCCGAAAAAACCCTGAACTAACCATCGTTGATTTTTTCTTGGAGACTTTTTCGTTGAAATTTGGACCAAAACTTACAAATACAGGACAAAAATTGAAGTCATCCTTTTCGAAAAAAAACTTGATATCTTCATCTGTTGGTCCTTCAACATAAAAGAAAAGAGATTTTTTAAACGAAATTGAAAGGATAACATTTAAAGGCCGAAAAAAACCGTGAACTAACCATTGTTGATTTTTTCTTTGAGATTTTTTCGTTGAAATTTTGACCAAAACTTACAAATACAGGACAAAAATTGAAGTCATATTTTTCGAAAAAAAACTTTATATCTTCGTCTGTTGGTCCTTCAACATCAAGGAAATGAGATTTTAAACAAAATCAAAACGATAAAATATAAAGGCCAAAAAAAACCGTGAACTAACCATCGTTGATTTTTTCTTGGAGATTTTTTCGTTGAAATTTTGACCAAAACTTACAAATACAGGACAAAAATTTAAGTTACCCTTTTCGAAACAAAACTTGATATCTTCGTCTGTTGGTCCTTCAACATCAAGAAAATGAGATTTTAAACGAAATCAAAACGATAAAATATAAAGGCCAAAAAAAACCGTGAACTAACCATCGTTGATTTTTTCTTGGAGATTTTTTCTTTGAAATTTTGACCAAAACTTACAAATACAGGACAAAAATTGAAGTTACCCTTTTCGAAACAAAACTTGATTTCTTCGTCTGTAGGTCCTTCAACATCAAGAAAATGAGATTTTAAAAGAAAACGAAAGGATAAAATTTAAGGGCCGAAAAATCCGTGAACTAACAATCGTTGATTTTTCTTGGAGACTTTTTCGTTGAAATTTTGACCAAAACTTACAAATACAGGACAAAAATTGAAGTTACCCTTTTCGAAAAAAAACTTGATATCTTCGTCTGTTGGTCCTTCAACATCAAGAAAATGAGATTTTAAACGAAATCGAAACGATAAAATATAAAGGTCGAAAAAAACCGTGAACTAACCATCGTTGATTTTTTCTTGGAGACTTTTTCGTTGAAATTTTGACCAAAACTTACAAATACAGGACAAAAATTGAAGTTATCCTTTTCGAAAAAAAATTTGATATCTTCGTCTGTTGGTCCTTCAACATCAAGAAAATGAGATTTTAAACGAAATCAAAACGATAAAATATAAAGGCCAAAAAAAACCGTGAACTAACCATCGTTGATTTTTTCTTGGAGACTATTTCGTTGAAATTTTGACCAAAACTTACAAATACAGGACAAAAATTGAAGTTACCCTTTTCGAAAAAAAACTTGATATCTTCGTCTGTTGGTCCTTCAACATCAAGAAAATGAGATTTTAAACGAAATCGAAACGATAAAATATAAAGGCCGAAAAAAACCGTGAACTAACCATCGTTGATTTTTTCTTGGAGACTTTTTCGTTGAAATTTTGACCAAAACTTACAAATACAGGACAAAAATTGAAGTTATCCTTTTCGAAAAAAAATTTGATATCTTCGTCTGTTGGTCCTTCAACATCAAGAAAATGAGATTTTAAACGAAATCAAAACGATAAAATATAAAGGCCAAAAAAAACCGTGAACTAACCATCGTTGATTTTTTCTTGGAGACTTTTTCGTTGAAATTTTGACCAAAACTTACAAATACAGGACAAAAATTGTAGTTATACTTTTCGAAAAAAAACTTGATATCTTCGTCTGTTGGTCCTTCAACATCAAGAAAATGAGATTTTAAACGAAATCAAAGCGATAAAATATAAAGGCCGAAAAAACCCTGAACTAACCATCGTTGATTTTTTCTTGGAGACTTTTTCGTTGAAATTTTGACCAAAACTTACAAATACAGGACAAAAATTGAAGTCATCCTTTTCGAAAAAAAACTTGATATCTTCATCTGTTGGTCCTTCAACATAAAAGAAAAGAGATTTTTTAAACGAAATTGAAAGGATAACATTTAAAGGCCGAAAAAAACCGTGAACTAACCATTGTTGATTTTTTCTTTGAGATTTTTTCGTTGAAATTTTGACCAAAACTTACAAATACAGGACAAAAATTGAAGTCATATTTTTCGAAAAAAAACTTTATATCTTCGTCTGTTGGTCCTTCAACATCAAGGAAATGAGATTTTAAACAAAATCAAAACGATAAAATATAAAGGCCAAAAAAAACCGTGAACTAACCATCGTTGATTTTTTCTTTGAGATTTTTTCGTTGAAATTTTGACCAAAACTTACAAATACAGGACAAAAATTGAAGTTACCCTTTTCGAAACAAAACTTGATATCTTCGTCTGTTGGTCCTTCAACATCAAGAAAATGAGATTTTAAACGAAATCAAAACGATAAAATATAAAGGCCGAAAAAAACCGTGAGCTAACCATCGTTGATTTTTTCTTGGAGACTTTTTCGTTGAAATTTTGACCAAAACTTACAAATACAGGACAAAAATTGAAGTTATCCTTTTCGAAAAAAAATTTGATATCTTCGTCTGTTGGTCCTTCAACATTAAGAAAATGAGATTTTAAACGAAATCAAAACGATAAAATATAAAGGCCAAAAAAAACCGTGAACAAACCATCGTTGATTTTTTCTTGGAGACTTTTTCGTTGAAATTTTGACCAAAACTTACAAATACAGGACAAAAATTGAAGTTACCCTTTTCGAAAAAAAACTTGATATCTTCGTCTGTTGGTCCTTTAACATCAAGGAAATGAGATTTTAAACGAAATCGAAACGATAAAATATAAAGGCCGAAAAAAACCGTGAGCTAACCATCGTTGATTTTTTCTTGGAGACTTTTTCGTTGAAATTTTGACCAAAACTTACAAATACAGGACAAAAATTGAAGTTACCCATTTCGAAAAAAAACTTGATATCTTCGTCTGTTGGTCCTTCAACATCAAGGAAATGAGATTTTAAACGAAATCGAAACGATAAAATATAAAGGCCGAAAAAAACCGTGAACTAACCATCGTTGATTTTTTCTTGGAGACTTTTTCGTTGAAATTTTGACCAAAACTGAAAATACAGGACAAAAATTGAAGTTACCCTTTTCGAAAAAAAACTTGATATCTTCGTCTGTTGGTCCTTCAACATCAAGAAAATGAGATTTTAAACGAAATCGAAACGATAAAATATAAAGGCCGAAAAAACCGTGAACTAACCATCGTTGATTTTTTCTTGGAGACTTTTTCGTTGAAATTTTGACCAAAACTTACAAATACAGGACAAAAATTGAAGTTACCCATTTCGAAAAAAAACTTGATATCTTCGTCTGTTGGTCCTTCAACATAAAAGAAAAGAGATTTTTTAAACGAAATTGAAAGGATAACATTTAAAGGCCGAAAAAAACCGTGAACTAACCATTGTTGATTTTTTCTTTGAGATTTTTTCGTTGAAATTTTGACCAAAACTTACAAATACAGGACAAAAATTGAAGTCATATTTTTCGAAAAAAAACTTTATATCTTCGTCTGTTGGTCCTTCAACATCAAGGAAATGAGATTTTAAACAAAATCAAAACGATAAAATATAAAGGCCAAAAAAAACCGTGAACTAACCATCGTTGATTTTTTCTTTGAGATTTTTTCGTTGAAATTTTGACCAAAACTTACAAATACAGGACAAAAATTGAAGTTACCCTTTTCGAAACAAAACTTGATATCTTCGTCTGTTGGTCCTTCAACATCAAGAAAATGAGATTTTAAACGAAATCAAAACGATAAAATATAAAGGCCGAAAAAAACCGTGAGCTAACCATCGTTGATTTTTTCTTGGAGACTTTTTCGTTGAAATTTTGACCAAAACTTACAAATACAGGACAAAAATTGAAGTTATCCTTTTCGAAAAAAAATTTGATATCTTCGTCTGTTGGTCCTTCAACATTAAGAAAATGAGATTTTAAACGAAATCAAAACGATAAAATATAAAGGCCAAAAAAAACCGTGAACTAACCATCGTTGATTTTTTCTTGGAGACTTTTTCGTTGAAATTTTGACCAAAACTTACAAATACAGGACAAAAATTGAAGTTACCCTTTTCGAAAAAAAACTTGATATCTTCGTCTGTTGGTCCTTTAACATCAAGGAAATGAGATTTTAAACGAAATCGAAAAGATAAAATATAAAGGCCGAAAAAAACCGTGAGCTAACCATCGTTGATTTTTTCTTGGAGACTTTTTCGTTGAAATTTTGACCAAAACTGAAAATACAGGACAAAAATTGAAGTTACCCTTTTCGAAAAAAAACTTGATATCTTCGTCTGTTGGTCCTTCAACATCAAGAAAATGAGATTTTAAACGAAATCGAAACGATAAAATATAAAGGCCGAAAAAACCGTGAACTAACCATCGTTGATTTTTTCTTGGAGACTTTTTCGTTGAAATTTTGACCAAAACTTACAAATACAGGACAAAAATTGAAGTTACCCATTTCGAAAAAAAACTTGATATCTTCGTCTGTTGGTCCTTCAACATCAAGGAAATGAGATTTTAAACGAAATCGAAACGATAAAATATAAAGGCCGAAAAAAACCGTGAACTAACCATCGTTGATTTTTTCTTGGAGACTTTTTCGTTGAAATTTTGACCAAAACTGAAAATACAGGACAAAAATTGAAGTTACCCTTTTCGAAAAAAAACTTGATATCTTCGTCTGTTGGTCCTTCAACATCAAGAAAATGAGATTTTAAACGAAATCGAAACGATAAAATATAAAGGCCGAAAAAAACCGTGAACTAACCATCGTTGATTTTTTCTTGGAGACTATTTCGTTGAAATTTTGACCAAAACTTACAAATACAGGACAAAAATTGAGGTTACCCTTTTCGAAAAAAAACTTGATATCTTCGTCTGTTGGTCCTTCAACATCAAGAAAATGAGATTTTAAACGAAATCGAAACGATAAAATATAAAGGCCGAAAAAAACCGTGAACTAACCATCGTTGATTTTTTCTTGGAGACTTTTTCGTTGAAATTTTGACCAAAACTTACAAATACAGGACAAAAATTGAAGTTATCCTTTTCGAAAAAAAATTTGATATCTTCGTCTGTTGGTCCTTCAACATCAAGAAAATGAGATTTTAAACGAAATCAAAACGATAAAATATAAAGGCCAAAAAAAACCGTGAACTAACCATCGTTGATTTTTTCTTGGAGACTTTTTCGTTGAAATTTTGACCAAAACTTACAAATACAGGACAAAAATTGAAGTTATCCTTTTCGAAAAAAAATTTGATATCTTCGTCTGTTGGTCCTTCAACATCAAGAAAATGAGATTTTAAACGAAATCAAAACGATAAAATATAAAGGCCAAAAAAAACCGTGAACTAACCATCGTTGATTTTTTCTTGGAGACTTTTTCGTTGAAATTTTGACCAAAACTTACAAATACAGGACAAAAATTGTAGTTATACTTTTCGAAAAAAAACTTGATATCTTCGTCTGTAGGTCCTTCAACATCAAGAAAATAAGATTTTAAAAGAAAACGAAAGGATAAAATTTAAGGGCCGAAAAATCCGTGAACTAACCATCGTTGATTTTTTCTTGGAGACTTTTTCGTTGAAATTTTGACCAAAACTTACAAATACAGGACAAAAATTGAAGTCATCCTTTTCGAAAAAAAACTTGATATCTTCATCTGTTGGTCCTTCAACATAAAAGAAAAGAGATTTTTTAAACGAAATTGAAAGGATAAAATTTATAGGCCGAAAAAAACCGTGAACTAACCATTGTTGATTTTTTCTTTGAGATTTTTTCGTTGAAATTTTGACCAAAACTTACAAATACAGGACAAAAATTGAAGTTATCCTTTTCGAAAAAAAATTTGATATCTTCGTCTGTTGGTCCTTTAACATCAAGAAAATGAGATTTTAAACGAAATCAAAACGATAAAATATAAAGGCCAAAAAAAACCGTGAACTAACCATCATTGATTTTTTCTTGGAGACTTTTTCGTTGAAATTTTAACCAAAACTTACAAATACAGGACAAAAATTGAAGTCATATTTTTCGAAAAAAAACTTTATATCTTCGTCTGTTGGTCCTTCAACATCAAGGAAATGAGATTTTAAACAAAATCAAAACGATAAAATATAAAGGCCAAAAAAAACCGTGAACTAACCATCGTTGATTTTTTCTTGGAGTTTTTTTCGTTGAAATTTTGACCAAAACTTACAAATACAGGACAAAAATTGAAGTTACCCTTTTCGAAACAAAACTTGATATCTTCGTCTGTTGGTCCTTTAACATCAAGAAAATGAGATTTTAAACGAAATCGAAACGATAAAATATAAAGGCCGAAAAAAACCGTGAGCTAACCATCGTTGATTTTTTCTTGGAGACTTTTTCGTTGAAATTTTGACCAAAACTTACAAATACAGGACAAAAATTGAAATCATATTTTTCGAAAAAAAACTTGATATGTTTGTGTGTTGGTCCTTCAACATCAAGGACATGAGATTTTAAACAAAATGGAAAGGATAAAATATAAAGGCCTAAAAAACCGTGAACTAACCATCGTTGATTTTTTCTTGGAGACTTTTCGTTGAAATTTTGACCAAAACTTACAAATACAGGACAAAAATTGAAGTTATCCTTTTCGAAAAAAAATTTGATATCTTCGTCTGTTGGTCCTTCAACATTAAGAAAATGAGATTTTAAACGAAATCAAAACGATAAAATATAAAGGCCAAAAAAAACCGTGAACTAACCATCGTTGATTTTTTCTTGGAGACTTTTTCGTTGAAATTTTGACCAAAACTTACAAATACAGGACAAAAATTGAAGTTACCCTTTTCGAAACAAAACATGATATCTTCGTCTGTTGGTCCTTCAACATCAAGAAAATGAGATTTTAAACGAAATCGAAACGATAAAATATAAAGGCCGAAAAAAACCGTGAGCTAACCATCGTTGATTTTTTCTTGGAGACTTTTTCGTTGAAATTTTGACCAAAACTTACAAATACAGGACAAAAATTGAAGTTACCCTTTTCGAAAAAAAACTTGATATCTTCGTCTGTTGGTCCTTCAACATCAAGAAAATGAGATTTTAAACGAAATCGAAACGATAAAATATAAAGGCCGAAAAAAACCGTGAACTAACCATCGTTATTTTTTCTTGGAGACTATTTCGTTGAAATTTTGACCAAAACTTACAAATACAGGACAAAAATTGAAGTTACCCTTTTCGAAAAAAAACTTGATATCTTCGTCTGTTGGTCCTTCAACATCAAGAAAATGAGATTTTAAACGAAATCGAAACGATAAAATATAAAGGCCGAAAAAAACCGTGAACTAACCATCGTTGATTTTTTCTTGGAGACTTTTTCGTTGAAATTTTGACCAAAACTTACAAATACAGGACAAAAATTGAAGTTATCCTTTTCGAAAAAAAATTTGATATCTTCGTCTGTTATTCCTTCAACATCAAGAAAATGAGATTTTAAACAAAATCAAAACGATAAAATATAAAGGCCAAAAAAAACCGTGAACTAACCATCATTGATTTTTTCTTGGAGACTTTTTCGTTGAAATTTTGACCAAAACTTACAAATACAGGACAAAAATTGAAGTCATCCTTTTCGAAAAAAAACTTGATATCTTCATCTGTTGGTCCTTCAACATAAAAGAAAAGAGATTTTTTAAACGAAATTGAAAGGATAAAATTTATAGGCCGAAAAAAACCGTGAACTAACCATTGTTGATTTTTTCTTTGAGATTTTTTCGTTGAAATTTTGACCAAAACTTACAAATACAGGACAAAAATTGAAGTTATCCTTTTCGAAAAAAAATTTGATATCTTCGTCTGTTGGTCCTTTAACATCAAGAAAATGAGATTTTAAACGAAATCAAAACGATAAAATATAAAGGCCAAAAAAAACCGTGAACTAACCATCATTGATTTTTTCTTGGAGACTTTTTCGTTGAAATTTTGACCAAAACTTACAAATACAGGACAAAAATTGAAGTCATATTTTTCGAAAAAAAACTTTATATCTTCGTCTGTTGGTCCTTCAACATCAAGGAAATGAGATTTTAAACAAAATCAAAACGATAAAATATAAAGGCCAAAAAAAACCGTGAACTAACCATCGTTGATTTTTTCTTGGAGTTTTTTTCGTTGAAATTTTGACCAAAACTTACAAATACAGGACAAAAATTGAAGTCACCCTTTTCGAAAAAAAACTTGATATCTTCGTCTGTTGGTCCTTTAACATCAAGAAAATGAGATTTTAAACGAAATCGAAACGATAAAATATAAAGGCCGAAAAAAACCGTGAGCTAACCATCGTTGATTTTTTCTTGGAGACTTTTTCGTTGAAATTTTGACCAAAACTTACAAATACAGGACAAAAATTGAAATCATATTTTTCGAAAAAAAACTTGATATGTTTGTGTGTTGGTCCTTCAACATCAAGGACATGAGATTTTAAACAAAATGGAAAGGATAAAATATAAAGGCCTAAAAAACCGTGAACTAACCATCGTTGATTTTTTCTTGGAGACTTTTCGTTGAAATTTTGACCAAAACTTACAAATACAGGACAAAAATTGAAGTTATCCTTTTCGAAAAAAAATTTGATATCTTCGTCTGTTGGTCCTTCAACATTAAGAAAATGAGATTTTAAACGAAATCAAAACGATAAAATATAAAGGCCAAAAAAAACCGTGAACTAACCATCGTTGATTTTTTCTTGGAGACTTTTTCGTTGAAATTTTGACCAAAACTTACAAATACAGGACAAAAATTGAAGTCATCCTTTTCGAAAAAAAACTTGATATCTTCATCTGTTGGTCCTTCAACATAAAAGAAAAGAGATTTTTTAAACGAAATTGAAAGGATAACATTTAAAGGCCGAAAAAAACCGTGAACTAACCATTGTTGATTTTTTCTTTGAGATTTTTTCGTTGAAATTTTGACCAAAACTTACAAATACAGGACAAAAATTGAAGTCATATTTTTCGAAAAAAAACTTTATATCTTCGTCTGTTGGTCCTTCAACATCAAGGAAATGAGATTTTAAACAAAATCAAAACGATAAAATATAAAGGCCAAAAAAAACCGTGAACTAACCATCGTTGATTTTTTCTTTGAGATTTTTTCGTTGAAATTTTGACCAAAACTTACAAATACAGGACAAAAATTGAAGTTACCCTTTTCGAAACAAAACTTGATATCTTCGTCTGTTGGTCCTTCAACATCAAGAAAATGAGATTTTAAACGAAATCAAAACGATAAAATATAAAGGCCGAAAAAAACCGTGAGCTAACCATCGTTGATTTTTTCTTGGAGACTTTTTCGTTGAAATTTTGACCAAAACTTACAAATACAGGACAAAAATTGAAGTTACCCTTTTCGAAAAAAAACTTGATATCTTCGTCTGTTGGTCCTTCAACATCAAGAAAATGAGATTTTAAACGAAATCGAAACGATAAAATATAAAGGCCGAAAAAAACCGTGAACTAACCATCGTTATTTTTTCTTGGAGACTATTTCGTTGAAATTTTGACCAAAACTTACAAATACAGGACAAAAATTGAAGTTACCCTTTTCGAAAAAAAACTTGATATCTTCGTCTGTTGGTCCTTCAACATCAAGAAAATGAGATTTTAAACGAAATCGAAACGATAAAATATAAAGGCCGAAAAAAACCGTGAACTAACCATCGTTGATTTTTTCTTGGAGACTTTTTCGTTGAAATTTTGACCAAAACTTACAAATACAGGACAAAAATTGAAGTTACCCATTTCGAAAAAAAACTTGATATCTTCGTCTGTTGGTCCTTCAACATCAAGGAAATGAGATTTTAAACGAAATCGAAACGATAAAATATAAAGGCCGAAAAAAACCGTGAACTAACCATCGTTGATTTTTTCTTGGAGACTTTTTCGTTGAAATTTTGACCAAAACTGAAAATACAGGACAAAAATTGAAATTACCCTTTTCGAAAAAAAACTTGATATCTTCGTCTGTTGGTCCTTCAACATCAAGAAAATGAGATTTTAAACGAAATCGAAACGATAAAATATAAAGGCCGAAAAAAACCGTGAACTAACCATCGTTATTTTTTCTTGGAGACTATTTCGTTGAAATTTTGACCAAAACTTACAAATACAGGACAAAAATTGAAGTTACCCTTTTCGAAAAAAAACTTGATATCTTCGTCTGTTGGTCCTTCAACATCAAGAAAATGAGATTTTAAACGAAATCGAAACGATAAAATATAAAGGCCGAAAAAAACCGTGAACTAACCATCGTTGATTTTTTCTTGGAGACTTTTTCGTTGAAATTTTGACCAAAACTTACAAATACAGGACAAAAATTGAAGTTATCCTTTTCGAAAAAAAATTTGATATCTTCGTCTGTTGGTCCTTCAACATCAAGAAAATGAGATTTTAAACGAAATCAAAACGATAAAATATAAAGGCCAAAAAAAACCGTGAACTAACCATCGTTGATTTTTTCTTGGAGACTTTTTCGTTGAAATTTTGACCAAAACTTACAAATACAGGACAAAAATTGAAGTTATCCTTTTCGAAAAAAAATTTGATATCTTCGTCTGTTGGTCCTTCAACATCAAGAAAATGAGATTTTAAACGAAATCAAAACGATAAAATATAAAGGCCAAAAAAAACCGTGAACTAACCATCGTTGATTTTTGTCTTGGAGATTTTTTCGTTGAAATTTTGACCAAAACTTACAAATACAGGACAAAAATTGAAGTCATATTTTTCGAAAAAAAACTTTATATCTTCGTCTGTTGGTCCTTCAACATCAAGGAAATGAGATTTAAAACAAAATCAAAACGATAAAATATAAAGGCCAAAAAAAACCGTGAACTAACCATCGTTGATTTTTGTCTTGGAGATTTTTTCGTTGAAATTTTGACCAAAACTTACAAATACAGGACAAAAATTGAAGTTACCCTTTTCGAAACAAAACTTGATATCTTCGTCTGTTGGTCCTTCAACATCAAGAAAATGAGATTTTAAACGAAATCAAAACGATAATATATAAAGGCCGAAAAAAACCGTGAGCTAACCATCGTTGATTTTTTCTTGGAGACTTTTTCGTTGAAATTTTGACCAAAACTTACAAAAACAGGACAAAAATTGAAATCATATTTTTCGAAAAAAAACTTGATATGTTTGTGTGTTGGTCCTTCAACATCAAGGACATGAGATTTTAAACAAAATGGAAAGGATAAAATATAAAGGCCTAAAAAACCGTGAACTAACCATCGTTGATTTTTTCTTGGAGACTTTTCGTTGAAATTTTGACCAAAATTTACAAATACAGGACAAAAATTGAAATCATATTTTTCGAAAAAAAACTTGATATGTTTGTGTGTTGGTCCTTCAACATCAAGGAAATGAGATTTTAAACAAAATCAAAACGATAAAATATAAAGGCCAAAAAAAACCGTGAACTAACCATCGTTGATTTTTCCTTGGAGATTTTTTCGTTGAAATTTTGACCAAAATTTACAAATACAGGACAAAAATTGAAATCATATTTTTCGAAAAAAAACTTGATATGTTTGTGTGTTGGTCCTTCAACATCAAGGAAATGAGATTTTAAACAAAATGAAAAGGATAAAATATAAAGGCCAAAAAAACCGTGCACTAACCATCGTTGATTTTTTCTTGGAGACTTTTCGTTGAAATTTTGACCAAAACTTACAAATACAGGACAAAAATTGAAGTTATCCTTTTCGAAAAAAAATTTGATATCTTCGTCTGTTGGTCCTTCAACATTAAGAAAATGAGATTTTAAACGAAATCAAAACGATAAAATATAAAGGCCAAAAAAAACCGTGAACTAACCATCGTTGATTTTTTCTTGGAGATTTTTTCGTTGAAATTTTGACCAAAACTTACAAATACAGGACAAAAATTGAAGTTACCCTTTTCGAAACAAAACTTGATATCTTCGTCTGTTGGTCCTTCAACATCAAGAAAATGAGATTTTAAACGAAATCAAAACAATAAAATATAAAGGCCGAAAAAAACCGTGAGCTAACCATCGTTGGTTTTTTCTTGGAGACTTTTTCGTTGAAATTTTGACCAAAACTTACAAATACAGGACAAAAATTGAAGTTACCTATTTCGAAACAAAACTTGATATTTTCGTCTGTTGGTCCTTCAACATCAAGAAAATGAGATTTTAAACGAAATCAAAAGATAAAATATAAAGGCCGAAAAAAACCGTGAGCTAACCATCGTTGATTTTTTCTTGGAGACTTTTTCGTTGAAATTTTGACCAAAACTTACAAATACAGGACAAAAATTGAAGTTACTCTTTTCGAAAAAAAACTTGATATCTTCGTCTGTTGGTCCTTCAACATCAAGAAAATGAGATTTTAAACGAAAACGAAAGGATAAAATTTAAGGGCCGAAAAAAACCGTGAACTAACCATCGTTGATTTTTTCTTGAAGACTTTTTCGTTGAAATTTTGACCAAAACTTACAAATACAGGACAAAAATTGAAGTCATCCTTTTCGAAAAAAAACTTGATATCTTCGTCTGTTGGTCCTTTAACATCAAGGAAATGAGATTTTAAACGAAATCGAAACGATAAAATATAAAGGCCGAAAAAAACCGTGAGCTAACCATCGTTGATTTTTTCTTGGAGACTTTTTCGTTGAAATTTTGACCAAAACTTACAAATACAGGACAAAAATTGAAGTTACCCTTTTCGAAAAAAAACTTGATATCTTCGTCTGTTGGTCCTTTAACATCAAGAAAATGAGATTTTAAACGAAATCGAAATGATAAAATATAAAGGCCGTAAAAAACCGTGAACTAACCATCGTTGATTTTTTCTTGGAGACTTTTTCGTTGAAATTTTGACCAAAACTTACAAATACAGGACAAAAATTGAAGTTACTCTTTTCGAAAAAAAACTTGATATCTTCGTCTGTTGGTCCTTCAACATCAAGAAAATGAGATTTTAAACGAAAACGAAAGGATAAAATTTAAGGGCCGAAAAAAACCGTGAACTAACCATCGTTGATTTTTTCTTGAAGACTTTTTCGTTGAAATTTTGACCAAAACTTACAAATACAGGACAAAAATTGAAGTCATCCTTTTCGAAAAAAAACTTGATATCTTCGTCTGTTGGTCCTTCAACATCAAGGAAATGAGATTTTAAACGAAATCGAAACGATAAAATATAAAGGCCGTAAAAAACCGTGAACTAACCATCGTTGATTTTTTCTTGGAGACTTTTTCGTTGAAATTTTGACCAAAACTGAAAATACAGGACAAAAATTGAAGTTACCCTTTTCGAAAAAAAACTTGATATCTTCGTCTGTTGGTCCTTCAACATCAAGAAAATGAGATTTTAAACGAAATCGAAACGATTTAATATAAAGGCCGGAAAAAACCGTGAGCTAACCATCGTTGATTTTTTCTTGGAGACTTTTTCGTTGAAATTTTGACCAAAACTTACAAATACAGGACAAAAATTGAAGTTACCCTTTTCGAAAAAAAACTTGATATCTTCGTCTGTTGGTCCTTCAACATCAAGAAAATGAGATTTTAAACGAAAACGAAAGGATAAAATTTAAGGGCCGAAACAAACCGTGAACTAACCATCGTTGATTTTTTCTTGAAGACTTTTTCGTTGAAATTTTGACCAAAACTTACAAATACAGGACAAAAATTGAAGTCATCCTTTTCGAAAAAAAAATTGATATCTTCGTCTGTTGGTCCTTTAATATCAAGGAAATGAGATTTTAAACGAAATCGAAACGATAAAATATAAAGGCCGAAAAAAACCGTGAGCTAACACCATCGTTGATTTTTTCTTGGAGACTTTTTCGTTGAAATTTTGACCAAAACTTACAAATACAGGACAAAAATTGAAGTTACCCATTTCGAAAAAAAACTTGATATCTTCGTCTGTTGGTCCTTCAACATCAAGGAAATGAGATTTTAAACGAAATCGAAACGATAAAATATAAAGGCCGAAAAAAACCGTGAGCTAACCATCGTTGATTTTTTCTTGGAGACTTTTTCGTTGAAATTTTGACCAAAACTTACAAATACAGGACAAAAATTGAAGTTATCCTTTTCGAAAAAAAACTTGATATCTTCGTCTGTTGGTCCTTCAACATCAAGAAAATGAGATTTTAAACGAAATCAAAACGATAAAATATAAAGGCCGAAAAAAACCGTGAACTAACCATCGTTGATTTTTTCTTGGACACTTTTTCGTTGAAATTTTGACCAAAACTTACAAATACAGGACAAAAATTGAAGTTATCCTTTTCGAAAAAAAATTTGATATCTTCGTCTGTTGGTCCTTCAACATCAAGAAAATGAGATTTTAAACGAAAACGAAAGGATAAAATGTAAGGGCCAAAAAAACCGTGAACTAACCATCGTTGATTTTTTCTTGGAGACTTTTTCGTTGAAATTTTGACCAAAACTTACAAATACAGGACAAAAATTAAAATTACCCTTTTCGAAAAAAAACTTGATATCTTCGTCTGTTGGTCCTTCAACATCAAGAAAATGAGATTTTAAACGAAATCGAAACGATAAAATATAAAGGCCGAAAAAAACCGTGAACTAACCATCGTTGATTTTTTCTTGGAGACTTTTTCGTTGAAATTTTGACCAAAACTTACAAATACAGGACAAAAATTGAAGTTATCCTTTTCGAAAAAAAATTTGATATCTTCGTCTGTTGGTCCTTCAACATCAAGAAAATGAGATTTTAAACGAAAACGAAAGGATAAAATGTAAGGGCCAAAAAAAACCGTGAACTAACCATCGTTGATTTTTTCTTGGAGACTTTTTCGTTGAAATTTTGACCAAAACTTACAAATACAGGACAAAAATTAAAGTTACCCTTTTCGAAAAAAAACTTGATATCTTCGTCTGTTGGTCCTTCAACATCTAGAAATTGAGATTTTAAACGAAATCAAAACGATAAAATATAAAGGCCGAAAAAAACCGTGAACTAACCATCGTTGATTTTTTCTTGGAGACTTTTTCGTTGAAATTTTGACCAAAACTTACAAATACAGGACAAAAATTGAAGTTATCCTTTTCGAAAAAAAATTTGATATCTTCGTCTGTTGGTCCTTCAACATCAAGAAAATGAGATTTTAAACGAAAACGAAAGGATAAAATGTAAGGGCCAAAGAAAACCGTGAACTAACCATCGTTGATTTTTTCTTGGAGACTTTTTCGTTGAAATTTTGACCAAAACTTACAAATACAGGACAAAAATTGAAGTTATCCTTTTCGAAAAAAAATTTGATATCTTCGTCTGTTGGTCCTTCAACATCAAGAAAATGAGATTTTAAACGAAAACGAAAGGATAAAATGTAAGGGCCAAAAAAACCGTGAACTAACCATCGTTGATTTTTTCTTGGAGACTTTTTCGTTGAAATTTTGACCAAAACTTACAAATACAGGACAAAAATTAAAGTTACCCTTTTCGAAAAAAAACTTGATATCTTCGTCTGTTGGTCCTTCAACATCAAGAAAATGAGATTTTAAACGAAATCGAAACGATAAAATATAAAGGCCGAAAAAAACCGTGAACTAACCATCGTTGATTTTTTCTTGGAGACTTTTTCGTTGAAATTTTGACCAAAACTTACAAATACAGGACAAAAATTAAAGTTACCCTTTTCGAAAAAAAACTTGATATCTTCGTCTGTTGGTCCTTCAACATCAAGAAAATGAGATTTTAAACGAAATCGAAACGATAAAATATAAAGGCCGAAAAAAACCGTGAACTAACCATCGTTGATTTTTTCTTGGAGACTTTTTCGTTGAAATTTTGACCAAAACTTACAAATACAGGACAAAAATTGAAGTTATCCTTTTCGAAAAAAAATTTGATATCTTCGTCTGTTGGTCCTTCAGCATCAAGAAAATGAGATTTTAAACGAAAACGAAAGGATAAAATGTAAGGGCCAAAAAAAACCGTGAACTAACCATCGTTGATTTTTTCTTGGAGACTTTTTCGTTGAAATGTTGACCAAAACTTACAAATACAGGACAAAAATTAAAGTTACCCTTTTCGAAAAAAAACTTGATATCTTCGTCTGTAGGTCCTTAAACATCTAGAAATTGAGATTTTAAACGAAATCGAAACGATAAAATATAAAGACCGAAAAAAACCGTGAACTAACCATCGTTTATTTTTTTATGGAGACTTTTTCGTTGAAATTTTGACCAAAACTTACAAATACAGGACAAAAATTGAAGTAATCTTTTTCGAAAAAAAATTTGATATCTTCGTCTGTTGGTCCTTCAACATCAAGAAAATGAGATTTTAAACAAAATCAAAACGATAAAATATAAAGGCCAAAAAAAACCATGAACTAACCATCGTTGATTTTTTCTTGGAGACTTTTTCGTTGAAATTTTGACCAAAACTTACAAATACAGGACAAAAATTGAAGTTACCCTTTTCGAAAAAAAACTTGATTTCTTCGTCTGTTGGTCTTTCAACATCAAGAAAATAAGATCTTAAACGAAATCAAAACGATAAAATATAAAGGCCGAAAAAAACCGTGAGCTAACCATCGTTGATTTTTTCTTGGAGACTTTTTCGTTGAAATTTTGACCAAAACTTACAAATACAGGACAAAAATTGAAGTTACCCTTTTCGAAAAAAAACTTGATATCTTCGTCTGTTGGTCCTTCAACATCAAGGAAATGAGATTTTAAACGAAATCGAAACGATAAAATATAAAGGCCGAAAAAAACCGTGAACTAACCATCGTTGATTTTTTCTTGGAGACTTTTTCGTTGAAATTTTGACCAAAACTTACAAATACAGGACAAAAATTGAAGTTATCCTTTTCGAAAAAAAATTTGATATCTTCGTCTGTTGGTCCTTCAACATCAAGAAAATGAGATTTTAAACGAAAACGAAAGGATAAAATGTAAGGGCCAAAGAAAACCGTGAACTAACCATCGTTGATTTTTTCTTGGAGACTTTTTCGTTGAAATTTTGACCAAAACTTACAAATACAGGACAAAAATTGAAGTTATCCTTTTCGAAAAAAAATTTGATATCTTCGTCTGTTGGTCCTTCAACATCAAGAAAATGAGATTTTAAACGAAAACGAAAGGATAAAATGTAAGGGCCAAAAAAACCGTGAACTAACCATCGTTGATTTTTTCTTGGAGACTTTTTCGTTGAAATTTTGACCAAAACTTACAAATACAGGACAAAAATTAAAGTTACCCTTTTCGAAAAAAAACTTGATATCTTCGTCTGTTGGTCCTTCAACATCAAGAAAATGAGATTTTAAACGAAATCGAAACGATAAAATATAAAGGCCGAAAAAAACCGTGAACTAACCATCGTTGATTTTTTCTTGGAGACTTTTTCGTTGAAATTTTGACCAAAACTTACAAATACAGGACAAAAATTAAAGTTACCCTTTTCGAAAAAAAACTTGATATCTTCGTCTGTTGGTCCTTCAACATCAAGAAAATGAGATTTTAAACGAAATCGAAACGATAAAATATAAAGGCCGAAAAAAACCGTGAACTAACCATCGTTGATTTTTTCTTGGAGACTTTTTCGTTGAAATTTTGACCAAAACTTACAAATACAGGACAAAAATTGAAGTTATCCTTTTCGAAAAAAAATTTGATATCTTCGTCTGTTGGTCCTTCAACATCAAGAAAATGAGATTTTAAACGAAAACGAAAGGATAAAATGTAAGGGCCAAAAAAAACCGTGAACTAACCATCGTTGATTTTTTCTTGGAGACTTTTTCGTTGAAATTTTGACCAAAACTTACAAATACAGGACAAAAATTAAAGTTACCCTTTTCGAAAAAAAATTTGATATCTTCGTCTGTTGGTCCTTCAACATCAAGAAAATGAGATTTTAAACAAAATCAAAACGATAAAATATAAAGGCCAAAAAAAACCATGAACTAACCATCGTTGATTTTTTCTTGGAGACTTTTTCGTTGAAATTTTGACCAAAACTTACAAATACAGGACAAAAATTGAAGTTACCCTTTTCGAAAAAAAACTTGATATCTTCGTCTGTTGGTCCTTCAACATCAAGGAAATGAGATTTTAAACGAAATCGAAACGATAAAATATAAAGGCCGAAAAAAACCGTGAACTAACCATCGTTGATTTTTTCTTGGAGACTTTTTCGTTGAAATTTTGACCAAAACTGAAAATACAGGACAAAAATTGAAGTTGCCCTTTTCGAAAAAAAACTTGATATCTTCGTCTGTTGGTCCTTCAACATCAAGAAAATGAGATTTTAAACGAAATCGAAACGATAAAATATAAAGGCCGAAAAAAACCGTGAGCTAACCATCGTTGATTTTTTCTTGGAGACTTTTTCGTTGAAATTTTGACCAAAACTTACAAATACAGGACAAAAATTGAAGTTATCCTTTTCGAAAAAAAACTTGATATCTTCGTCTGTTGGTCCTTCAACATCAAGAAAATGAGATTTTAAACGAAATCAAAACGATAAAATATAAAGGCCGAAAAAAACCGTGAACTAACCATCGTTGATTTTTTCTTGGAGACTTTTTCGTTGAAATTTTGACCAAAACTTACAAATACAGGACAAAAATTGAAGTTATCCTTTTCGAAAAAAAATTTGATATCTTCGTCTGTTGGTCCTTCAACATCAAGAAAATGAGATTTTAAACGAAAACGAAAG
Organism: Sisyra nigra; assembly: GCA_958496155.1. Lineage (NCBI taxonomy): Eukaryota > Metazoa > Arthropoda > Insecta > Neuroptera > Sisyridae > Sisyra > Sisyra nigra. The sequence goes on along the minus strand of OY292319.1, from coordinate 15,030,027 downwards.
GATAAAATGTAAGGGCCAAAAAAACCGTGAACTAACCATCGTTGATTTTTTCTTGGAGACTTTTTCGTTGAAATTTTGACCAAAACTTACAAATACAGGACAAAAATTGAAGTTATCCTTTTCGAAAAAAAATTTGATATCTTCGTCTGTTGGTCCTTCAACATCAAGAAAATGAGATTTTAAACGAAAACGAAAGGATAAAATGTAAGGGCCAAAAAAAACCGTGAACTAACCATCGTTGATTTTTTCTTGGAGACTTTTTCGTTGAAATTTTGACCAAAACTTACAAATACAGGACATAAATTAAAGTTACCCTTTTCGAAAAAAAACTTGATATCTTCGTCTGTAGGTCCTTAAACATCTAGAAATTGAGATTTTAAACGAAATCGAAACGATAAAATATAAAGACCGAAAAAAACCGTGAACTAACCATCGTTGATTGTTTCTTGGAGACTTTTTCGTTGAAATTTTGACCAAAACTTACAAATACAGGACAAAAATTGAAGTAATCTTTTTCGAAAAAAAATTTGATATCTTCGTCTGTTGGTCCTTCAACATCAAGAAAATGAGATTTTAAACAAAATCAAAACGATAAAATATAAAGGCCAAAAAAAACCATGAACTAACCATCGTTGATTTTTTCTTGGAGACTTTTTCGTTGAAATTTTGACCAAAACTTACAAATACAGGACAAAAATTGAAGTTACCCTTTTCGAAAAAAAACTTGATTTCTTCGTCTGTTGGTCTTTCAACATCAAGAAAATAAGATTTTAAAACGAAATCAAAACGATAAAATATAAAGGCCGAAAAAAACCGTGAGCTAACCATCGTTGATTTTTTCTTGGAGACTTTTTCGTTGAAATTTTGACCAAAACTTACAAATACAGGACAAAAATTGAAGTTACCCTTTTCGAAAGAAAACTTGATATCTTCGTCTGTTGGTCCTTCAACATCAAGGAAATGAGATTTTAAACGAAATCGAAACGATAAAATATAAAGGCCGAAAAAAACCGTGAACTAACCATCGTTGATTTTTTCTTGGAGACTTTTTCGTTGAAATTTTGACCAAAACTGAAAATACAGGACAAAAATTGAAGTTGCCCTTTTCGAAAAAAAACTTGATATCTTCGTCTGTTGGTCCTTCAACATCAAGAAAATGAGATTTTAAACGAAATCGAAACGATAAAATATAAAGGCCGAAAAAAACCGTGAGCTAACCATCGTTGATTTTTTCTTGGAGACTTTTTCGTTGAAATTTTGACCAAAACTTACAAATACAGGACAAAAATTGAAGTTATCCTTTTCGAAAAAAAACTTGATATCTTCGTCTGTTGGTCCTTCAACATCAAGAAAATGAGATTTTAAACGAAATCAAAACGATAAAATATAAAGGCCGAAAAAAACCGTGAACTAACCATCGTTGATTTTTTCTTGGAGACTTTTTCGTTGAAATTTTGACCAAAACTTACAAATACAGGACAAAAATTGAAGTTATCCTTTTCGAAAAAAAATTTGATATCTTCGTCTGTTGGTCCTTCAACATCAAGAAAATGAGATTTTAAACGAAAACGAAAGGATAAAATGTAAGGGCCAAAAAAACCGTGAACTAACCATCGTTGATTTTTTCTTGGAGACTTTTTCGTTGAAATTTTGACCAAAACTTACAAATACAGGACAAAAATTAAAGTTACCCTTTTCGAAAAAAAACTTGATATCTTCGTCTGTTGGTCCTTCAACATCAAGAAAATGAGATTTTAAACGAAATCGAAACGATAAAATATAAAGGCCGAAAAAAACCGTGAACTAACCATCGTTGATTTTTTCTTGGAGACTTTTTCGTTGAAATTTTGACCAAAACTTACAAATACAGGACAAAAATTAAAGTTACCCTTTTCGAAAAAAAACTTGATATCTTCGTCTGTTGGTCCTTCAACATCAAGAAAATGAGATTTTAAACGAAAACGAAAGGATAAAATGTAAGGGCCAAAAAAAACCGTGAACTAACCATCGTTGATTTTTTCTTGGAGACTTTTTCGTTGAAATTTTGACCAAAACTTACAAATACAGGACAAAAATTAAAGTTACCCTTTTCGAAAAAAAACTTGATATCTTCGTCTGTTGGTCCTTCAACATCTAGAAATTGAGATTTTAAACGAAAACGAAAGGATAAAATGTAAGGGCCAAAAAAACCGTGAACTAACCATCGTTGATTTTTTCTTGGAGACTTTTTCGTTGAAATTTTGACCAAAACTTACAAATACAGGACAAAAATTAAAGTTACCCTTTTCGAAAAAAAACTTGATATCTTCGTCTGTTGGTCCTTCAACATCAAGAAAATGAGATTTTAAACGAAATCGAAACGATAAAATATAAAGGCCGAAAAAAACCGTGAACTAACCATCGTTGATTTTTTCTTGGAGACTTTTTCGTTGAAATTTTGACCAAAACTTACAAATACAGGACAAAAATTAAAGTTACCCTTTTCGAAAAAAAACTTGATATCTTCGTCTGTTGGTCCTTCAACATCAAGAAAATGAGATTTTAAACGAAAACGAAAGGATAAAATGTAAGGGCCAAAAAAAACCGTGAACTAACCATCGTTGATTTTTTCTTGGAGACTTTTTCGTTGAAATTTTGACCAAAACTTACAAATACAGGACAAAAATTAAAGTTACCCTTTTCGAAAAAAAACTTGATATCTTCGTCTGTTGGTCCTTCAACATCTAGAAATTGAGATTTTAAACGAAATCAAAACGATAAAATATAAAGGCCGAAAAAAACCGTGAACTAACCATCGTTGATTTTTTCTTGGAGACTTTTTCGTTGAAATTTTGACCAAAACTTACAAATACAGGACAAAAATTGAAGTTATCCTTTTCGAAAAAAAATTTGATATCTTCGTCTGTTGGTCCTTCAACATCAAGAAAATGAGATTTAAAACGAAAACGAAAGGATAAAATGTAAGGGCCAAAAAAACCGTGAACTAACCATCGTTGATTTTTTCTTGGAGACTTTTTCGTTGAAATTTTGACCAAAACTTACAAATACAGGACAAAAATTAAAGTTACCCTTTTCGAAAAAAAACTTGATATCTTCGTCTGTTGGTCCTTCAACATCAAGAAAATGAGATTTTAAACGAAATCGAAACGATAAAATATAAAGGCCGAAAAAAACCGTGAACTAACCATCGTTGATTTTTTCTTGGAGACTTTTTCGTTGAAATTTTGACCAAAACTTACAAATACAGGACAAAAATTGAAGTTATCCTTTTCGAAAAAAAATTTGATATCTTCGTCTGTTGGTCCTTCAACATCAAGAAAATGAGATTTTAAACGAAAACGAAAGGATAAAATGTAAGGGCCAAAAAAAACCGTGAACTAACCATCGTTGATTTTTTCTTGGAGACTTTTTCGTTGAAATTTTGACCAAAACTTACAAATACAGGACAAAAATTAAAGTTACCCTTTTCGAAAAAAAACTTGATATCTTCGTCTGTAGGTCCTTAAACATCTAGAAATTGAGATTTTAAACGAAATCGAAACGATAAAATATAAAGACCGAAAAAAACCGTGAACTAACCATCGTTGATTTTTTCTTGGAGACTTTTTCGTTGAAATTTTGACCAAAACTTACAAATACAGGACAAAAATTGAAGTAATCTTTTTCGAAAAAAAATTTGATATCTTCGTCTGTTGGTCCTTCAACATCAAGAAAATGAGATTTTAAACAAAATCAAAACGATAAAATATAAAGGCCAAAAAAAACCATGAACTAACCATCGTTGATTTTTTCTTGGAGACTTTTTCGTTGAAATTTTGACCAAAACTTACAAATACAGGACAAAAATTGAAGTTACCCTTTTCGAAAAAAAACTTGATTTCTTCGTCTGTTGGTCTTTCAACATCAAGAAAATAAGATTTTAAACGAAATCAAAACGATAAAATATAAAGGCCGAAAAAAACCGTGAGCTAACCATCGTTGATTTTTTCTTGGAGACTTTTTCGTTGAAATTTTGACCAAAACTTACAAATACAGGACAAAAATTGAAGTTACCCTTTTCGAAAAAAAACTTGATATCTTCGTCTGTTGGTCCTTCAACATCAAGAAAATGAGATTTTAAACGAAAACGAAAGGATAAAAGGTAAGGGCCAAAAAAACCGTGAACTAACCATCATTGATTTTTTCTTGGAGACTTTTTCGTTGAAATTTTGACCAAAACTTACAAATACAGGACAAAAATTGAAGTTATCCTTTTCGAAAAAAAACTTGATATCTTCGTCTGTTGGTCCTTCAACATCTAGAAATTGAGATTTTAAACGAAATCAAAACGATAAAATATAAAGGCCGAAAAAAACCGTGAGCTAACCATCGTTGATTTTTTCTTGGAGACTTTTTCGTTGAAATTTTGACCAAAACTTACAAATACAGGACAAAAATTGAAGTTATCCTTTTCGAAAAAAAACTTGATATCTTCGTCTGTTGGTCCTTCAACATCTAGAAATTGAGATTTTAAACGAAATCAAAACGATAAAATATAAAGGCCGAAAAAAACCGTGAACTAACCATCGTTGATTTTTTCTTGGAGACTTTTTCGTTGAAATTTTGACCAAAACTTACAAATACAGGACAAAAATTGAAGTTATCCTTTTCGAAAAAAAATTTGATATCTTCGTCTGTTGGTCCTTCAACATCAAGAAAATGAGATTTTAAACGAAAACGAAAGGATAAAATGTAAGGGCCAAAAAAACCGTGAACTAACCATCGTTGATTTTTTCTTGGAGACTTTTTCGTTGAAATTTTGACCAAAACTTACAAATACAGGACAAAAATTGAAGTTATCCTTTTCGAAAAAAAATTTGATATCTTCGTCTGTTGGTCCTTCAACATCAAGAAAATGAGATTTTAAACGAAAACGAAAGGATAAAATGTAAGGGCCAAAAAAAACCGTGAACTAACCATCGTTGATTTTTTCTTGGAGACTTTTTCGTTGAAATTTTGACCAAAACTTACAAATACAGGACAAAAATTAAAGTTACCCTTTTCGAAAAAAAACTTGATATCTTCGTCTGTAGGTCCTTAAACATCTAGAAATTGAGATTTTAAACGAAATCGAAACGATAAAATATAAAGACCGAAAAAAACCGTGAACTAACCATCGTTGATTTTTTCTTGGAGACTTTTTCGTTGAAATTTTGACCAAAACTTACAAATACAGGACAAAAATTGAAGTAATCTTTTTCGAAAAAAAATTTGATATCTTCGTCTGTTGGTCCTTCAACATCAAGAAAATGAGATTTTAAACAAAATCAAAACGATAAAATATAAAGGCCAAAAAAAACCATGAACTAACCATCGTTGATTTTTTCTTGGAGACTTTTTCGTTGAAATTTTGACCAAAACTTACAAATACAGGACAAAAATTGAAGTTACCCTTTTCGAAAAAAAACTTGATTTCTTCGTCTGTTGGTCTTTCAACATCAAGAAAATAAGATTTTAAACGAAATCAAAACGATAAAATATAAAGGCCGAAAAAAACCGTGAGCTAACCATCGTTGATTTTTTCTTGGAGACTTTTTCGTTGAAATTTTGACCAAAACTTACAAATACAGTACAAAAATTGAAGTTACCCTTTTCGAAAAAAAACTTGATATCTTCGTCTGTTGGTCCTTCAACATCAAGAAAATGAGATTTTAAACGAAAACGAAAGGATAAAATGTAAGGGCCAAAAAAACCGTGAACTAACCATCATTGATTTTTTCTTGGAGACTTTTTCGTTGAAATTTTGACCAAAACTTACAAATACAGGACAAAAATTGAAGTTATCCTTTTCGAAAAAAAACTTGATATCTTCGTCTGTTGGTCCTTCAACATCTAGAAATTGAGATTTTAAACGAAATCAAAACGATAAAATATAAAGGCCGAAAAAAACCGTGAGCTAACCATCGTTGATTTTTTCTTGGAGACTTTTTCGTTGAAATTTTGACCAAAACTTACAAATACAGGACAAAAATTGAAGTTATCCTTTTCGAAAAAAAACTTGATATCTTCGTCTGTTGGTCCTTCAACATCTAGAAATTGAGATTTTAAACGAAATCAAAACGATAAAATATAAAGGCCGAAAAAAACCGTGAACTAACCATCGTTGATTTTTTCTTGGAGACTTTTTCGTTGAAATTTTGACCAAAACTTACAAATACAGGACAAAAATTGAAGTTATCCTTTTCGAAAAAAAATTTGATATCTTCGTCTGTTGGTCCTTCAACATCAAGAAAATGAGATTTTAAACGAAAACGAAAGGATAAAATGTAAGGGCCAAAAAAACCGTGAACTAACCATCGTTGATTTTTTCTTGGAGACTTTTTCGTTGAAATTTTGACCAAAACTTACAAATACAGGACAAAAATTAAAGTTACCCTTTTCGAAAAAAAACTTGATATCTTCGTCTGTTGGTCCTTCAACATCAAGAAAATGAGATTTTAAACGAAATCGAAACGATAAAATATAAAGGCCGAAAAAAACCGTGAACTAACCATCGTTGATTTTTTCTTGGAGACTTTTTCGTTGAAATTTTGACCAAAAATTACAAATACAGGACAAAAATTGAAGTTATCCTTTTCGAAAAAAAATTTGATATCTTCGTCTGTAGGTCCTTAAACATCAAGAAAATGAGATTTTAAACGAAAACGAAAGGATAAAATGTAAGGGCCAAAAAAAAACCGTGAACTAACCATCGTTGATTTTTTCTTGGAGACTTTTTCGTTGAAATTTTGACCAAAACTTACAAATACAGGACAAAAATTAAAGTTACCCTTTTCGAAAAAAAACTTGATATCTTCGTCTGTTGGTCCTTCAACATCAAGAAAATGAGATTTTAAACGAAAACGAAAGGATAAAATGTAAGGGCCAAAAAAAACCGTGAACTAACCATCGTTCATTTTTTCTTGGAGACTTTTTCGTTGAAATTTTGACCAAAACTTACAAATACAGGACAAAAATTAAAGTTACCCTTTTCGAAAAAAAACTTGATATCTTCGTCTGTTGGTCCTTCAACATCTAGAAATTGAGATTTTAAACGAAATCAAAACGATAAAATATAAAGGCCGAAAAAAACCGTGAACTAACCATCGTTGATTTTTTCTTGGAGACTTTTTCGTTGAAATTTTGACCAAAACTTACAAATACAGGACAAAAATTGAAGTTATCCTTTTCGAAAAAAAATTTGATATCTTCGTCTGTTGGTCCTTCAACATCAAGAAAATGAGATTTTAAACGAAAACGAAAGGATAAAATGTAAGGGCCAAAAAAACCGTGAACTAACCATCGTTGATTTTTTCTTGGAGACTTTTTCGTTGAAATTTTGACCAAAACTTACAAATACAGGACAAAAATTAAAGTTACCCTTTTCGAAAAAAAACTTGATATCTTCGTCTGTTGGTCCTTCAACATCAAGAAAATGAGATTTTAAACGAAATCGAAACGATAAAATATAAAGGCCGAAAAAAACCGTGAACTAACCATCGTTGATTTTTTCTTGGAGACTTTTTCGTTGAAATTTTGACCAAAACTTACAAATACAGGACAAAAATTGAAGTTATCCTTTTCGAAAAAAAATTTGATATCTTCGTCTGTTGGTCCTTCAACATCAAGAAAATGAGATTTTAAACGAAAACGAAAGGATAAAATGTAAGGGCCAAAAAAACCGTGAACTAACCATCGTTGATTTTTTCTTGGAGACTTTTTCGTTGAAATTTTGACCAAAACTTACAAATACAGGACAAAAATTAAAGTTACCCTTTTCGAAAAAAAACTTGATATCTTCGTCTGTTGGTCCTTCAACATCAAGAAAATGAGATTTTAAACGAAATCGAAACGATAAAATATAAAGGCCGAAAAAAACCGTGAGCTAACCATCGTTGATTTTTTCTTGGAGACTTTTTCGTTGAAATTTTGACCAAAACTTACAAATACAGGACAAAAATTGAAATCATATTTTTCGAAAAAAAACTTGATATGTTTGTGTGTTGGTCCTTCAACATCAAGGACATGAGATTTTAAACAAAATGGAAAGGATAAAATATAAAGGCCTAAAAAACCGAGAACTAACCATCGTTGATTTTTTCTTGGAGACTTTTCGTTGAAATTTTGACCAAAACTTACAAATACAGGACAAAAATTGAAGTTATCCTTTTCGAAAAAAAATTTGATATCTTCGTCTGTTGGTCCTTCAACATTAAGAAAATGAGATTTTAAACGAAATCAAAACGATAAAATATAAAGGCCAAAAAAAACCGTGAACTAACCATCGTTGATTTTTTCTTGGAGACTTTTTCGTTGAAATTTTGACCAAAACTTACAAATACAGGACAAAAATTGAAGTTACCCTTTTCGAAACAAAACATGATATCTTCGTCTGTTGGTCCTTCAACATCAAGAAAATGAGATTTTAAACGAAATCGAAACGATAAAATATAAAGGCCGAAAAAAACCGTGAGCTAACCATCGTTGATTTTTTCTTGGAGACTTTTTCGTTGAAATTTTGACCAAAACTTACAAATACAGGACAAAAATTAAAGTTACCCTTTTCGAAAAAAAACTTGATATCTTCGTCTGTTGGTCCTTCAACATCAAGAAAATGAGATTTTAAACGAAATCGAAACGATAAAATATAAAGGCCGAAAAAAACCGTGAACTAACCATCGTTGATTTTTTCTTGGAGACTTTTTCGTTGAAATTTTGACCAAAACTTACAAATACAGGACAAAAATTGAAGTTATCCTTTTCGAAAAAAAACTTGATATCTTCGTCTGTTGGTCCTTCAACATCAAGAAAATGAGATTTTAAACGAAATCAAAACGATAAAATATAAAGGCCGAAAAAAACCGTGAACTAACCATCGTTGATTTTTTCTTGGAGACTTTTTCGTTGAAATTTTGACCAAAACTTACAAATACAGGACAAAAATTGAAGTTATCCTTTTCGAAAAAAAATTTGATATCTTCGTCTGTTGGTCCTTCAACATCAAGAAAATGAGATTTTAAACGAAAACAAAACGATAAAATATAAAGGCCGAAAAAAACCGTGAACTAACCATTGTTGATTGTTTCTTGGAGACTTTTTCGTTGAAATTTTGACCAAAACTTACAAATACAGGACAAAAATTGAAGTTACCCTTTTCGAAAAAAAACTTGATATCTTCGTCTGTTGGTCCTTCAACATCAAGAAAATGAGATTTTAAACGAAAACGAAAGGATAAAATTTAAGGGCAGAAAAAAACCGTGAGCTAACCATCGTTGATTTTTTCTTGGAGACTTTTTCGTTGAAATTTTGACCAAAACTGAAAATACAGGACAAAAATTGAAGTTATCCTTTTCGAAAAAAAACTTGATATTTTTGTTTGTTGGTCCTTCAACATCAAGGAAATGAGATTTTAAACGAAATCGAAACGATAAAATATAAAGGCCGAAAAAAACCGTGAACTAACCATCGTTGATTGTTTCTTGGAGACTTTTTCGTTGAAATTTTGACCAAAACTTACAAATACAGGACAAAAATTGAAGTTATCCTTTTCGAAAAAAAACTTGATATTTTTGTTTGTTGGTCCTTCAACATCAAGGAAATGTGATTTTAAACGATATCAAAACGATCAAATATAAAGGCCGAAAAAAACCGTGAACTAACCATTGTTGATTGTTTCTTGGAGACTTTTTCGTTGAAATTTTGACCAAAACTTACAAATACAGGACAAAAATTTAAGTTACCCTTTTCGAAAAAAAACTTGATATCTTCGTCTGTTGGTCCTTCAACATCAAGAAAATGAGATTTTAAACGAAAACGAAAGGATAAAATGTAAGGGCCAAAAAAAACCGTGAACTAACACTCGTTGATTTTTTCTTGGAGACTTTTTCGTTGAAATTTTGACCAAAACTTACAAATACAGGACAAAAAATAAAGTTACCCTTTTCGAAAAAAAATTTGATATCTTCGTCTGTTGGTCCTTCAACATCAAGAAAATGAGATTTTAAACAAAATCAAAACGATAAAATATAAAGGCCAAAAAAAACCATGAACTAACCATCGTTGATTTTTTCTTGGAGACTTTTTCGTTGAAATTTTGACCAAAACTTACAAATACAGGACAAAAATTGAAGTTACCCTTTTCGAAAAAAACTTGATTTCTTCGTCTGTTGGTCTTTCAACATCAACAAAATGAGATTTTAAACGAAATCAAAACGATAAAATATAAAGGCCGAAAAAAACCGTGAGCTAACCATCGTTGATTTTTTCTTGGAGACTTTTTCGTTGAAATTTTGACCAAAACTTACAAATACAGGACAAAAATTGAAGTTACCCTTTTCGAAAAAAAACTTGATTTCTTCGTCTGTTGGTCTTTCAACATCAAGAAAATAAGATTTTAAACGAAATCAAAACGATAAAATATAAAGGCCGAAAAAAACCGTGAGCTAACCATCGTTGATTTTTTCTTGGAGACTTTTTCGTTGAAATTTTGACCAAAACTTACAAATACAGGACAAAAATTGAAGTTATCCTTTTCGAAAAAAAATTTGATATCTTCGTCTGTTGGTCCTTCAACATCAAGAAAATGAGATTTTAAACGAAAACGAAAGGATAAAATGTAAGGGCCAAAAAAAACCGTGAACTAACCATCGTTGATTTTCTCTTGGAGACTTTTTCGTTGAAATTTTGACCAAAACTTACAAATACAGGACAACAATTGAAGTTATCCTTTTCGAAAAAAATTTTGATATCTTCGTCTGTTGGTCCTTCAACATCAAGAAAATAAGATTTTAAACGAAATCAAAACGATAAAATATAAAGGCCGAAAAAAACCGTGAACTAACCATCGTTGATTTTTTCTTGGAGACTTTTTCGTTGAAATTTTGACCAAAACTTACAAATACAGGACAAAAATTGAAGTTACCCTTTTCGAAAAAAACTTGATTTCTTCGTCTGTTGGTCTTTCAACATCAACAAAATGAGATTTTAAACGAAATCAAAACGATAAAATATAAAGGCCGAAAAAAACCGTGAGCTAACCATCGTTGATTTTTTCTTGGAGACTTTTTCGTTGAAATTTTGACCAAAACTTACAAATACAGGACAAAAATTGAAGTTACCCTTTTCGAAAAAAAACTTGATTTCTTCGTCTGTTGGTCTTTCAACATCAAGAAAATAAGATTTTAAACGAAATCAAAACGATAAAATATAAAGGCCGAAAAAAACCGTGAGCTAACCATCGTTGATTTTTTCTTGGAGACTTTTTCGTTGAAATTTTGACCAAAACTTACAAATACAGGACAAAAATTGAAGTTATCCTTTTCGAAAAAAAATTTGATATCTTCGTCTGTTGGTCCTACAAGATCAAGAAAATGAGATTTTAAACGAAAACGAAAGGATAAAATGTAAGGGCCAAAAAAAACCGTGAACTAACCATCGTTGATTTTTTCTTGGAGACTTTTTCGTTGAAATTTTGACCAAAACTTACAAATACAGGACAAAAATTGAAGTTATCCTTTTCGAAAAAAAATTTGATATCTTCGTCTGTTGGTCCTTCAACATCAAGAAAATGAGATTTTAAACGAAAACGAAAGGATAAAATGTAAGGGCCAAAAAAACCGTGAACTAACCATCGTTGATTTTTTCTTGGAGACTTTTTCGTTGAAATTTTGACCAAAACTTACAAATACAGGACAAAAATTAAAGTTACCCTTTTCGAAAAAAAACTTGATATCTTCGTCTGTTGGTCCTTCAACATCAAGAAAATGAGATTTTAAACGAAATCGAAACGATAAAATATAAAGGCCGAAAAAAACCGTGAACTAACCATCGTTGATTTTTTCTTGGAGACTTTTTCGTTGAAATTTTGACCAAAACTTACAAATACAGGACAAAAATTGAAGTTATCCTTTTCGAAAAAAAATTTGATATCTTCGTCTGTTGGTCCTTCAACATCAAGAAAATGAGATTTTAAACGAAAACGAAAGGATAAAATGTAAGGGCCAAAAAAAACCGTGAACTAACCATCGTTGATTTTTTCTTGGAGACTTTTTCGTTGAAATTTTGACCAAAACTTACAAATACAGGACAAAAATTAAAGTTACCCTTTTCGAAAAAAAACTTGATATCTTCGTCTGTAGGTCCTTAAACATCTAGAAATTGAGATTTTAAACGAAATCGAAACGATAAAATATAAAGACCGAAAAAAACCGTGAACTAACCATCGTTGATTTTTTCTTGGAGACTTTTTCGTTGAAATTTTGACCAAAACTTACAAATACAGGACAAAAATTGAAGTAATCTTTTTCGAAAAAAAATTTGATATCTTCGTCTGTTGGTCCTTCAACATCAAGAAAATGAGATTTTAAACAAAATCAAAACGATAAAATATAAAGGCCAAAAAAAACCATGAACTAACCATCGTTGATTTTTTCTTGGAGACTTTTTCGTTGAAATTTTGACCAAAACTTACAAATACAGGACAAAAATTAAAGTTACCCTTTTCGAAAAAAAACTTGATATCTTCGTCTGTTGGTCCTTCAACATCAAGAAAATGAGATTTTAAACGAAATCGAAACGATAAAATATAAAGGCCGAAAAAAACCGTGAACTAACCATCGTTGATTTTTTCTTGGAGACTTTTTCGTTGAAATTTTGACCAAAAATTACAAATACAGGACAAAAATTGAAGTTATCCTTTTCGAAAAAAAATTTGATATCTTCGTCTGTTGGTCCTTCAACATCAAGAAAATGAGATTTTAAACAAAATCAAAACGATAAAATATAAAGGCCAAAAAAAACCATGAACTAACCATCGTTGATTTTTTCTTGGAGACTTTTTCGTTGAAATTTTGACCAAAACTTACAAAGACAGGACAAAAATTGAAGTTATCCTTTTCGAAAAAAAAATTTGATATCTTCGTCTGTTGGTCCTTCAACATCAAGAAAATGAGATTTTAAACGAAAACGAAAGGATAAAATGTAAGGGCCAAAAAAAACCGTGAACTAACCATCGTTGATTTTTTCTTGGAGACTTTTTCGTTGAAATTTTGACCAAAACTTACAAATACAGGACAAAAATTAAAGTTACTTTTTTCGAAAAAAAACTTGATATCTTCGTCTGTTGGTCCTTCAACATCTAGAAATTGAGATTTTAAACGAAATCAAAACGATAAAATATAAAGGCCGAAAAAAACCGTGAACTAACCATCGTTGATTTTTTCTTGGAGACTTTTTCGTTGAAATTTTGACCAAAACTTACAAATACAGGACAAAAATTAAAGTTACCCTTTTCGAAAAAAAACTTGATATCTTCGTCTGTTGGTCCTTCAACATCAAGAAAATGAGATTTTAAACGAAAACGAAAGGATAAAATGTAAGGGCCAAAAAAAACCGTGAACTAACCATCGTTGATTTTTTCTTGGAGACTTTTTCGTTGAAATTTTGACCAAAACTTACAAATACAGGACAAAAATTAAAGTTACCCTTTTCGAAAAAAAATTTGATATCTTCGTCTGTTGGTCCTTCAACATCAAGAAAATGAGAATTTAAACGAAAACGAAAGGATAAAATGTAAGGGCCAAAAAAAACCGTGAACTAACCATCGTTGATTTTTTCTTGGAGACTTTTTCGTTGAAATTTTGACCAAAACTTACAAATACAGGACAAAAATTGAAGTTATCCTTTTCGAAAAAAAATTTGATATCTTCGTCTGTTGGTCCTTCAACATCAAGAAAATGAGATTTTAAACGAAAACAAAACGATAAAATATAAAGGCCGAAAAAAACCGTGAACTAACCATTGTTGATTGTTTCTTGGAGACTTTTTCGTTGAAATTTTGACCAAAACTTACAAATACAGGACAAAAATTGAAGTTACCCTTTTCGAAAAAAAACTTGATATCTTCGTCTGTTGGTCCTTCAACATCAAGAAAATGAGATTTTAAACGAAAACGAAAGGATAAAATTTAAGGGCAGAAAAAAACCGTGAGCTAACCATCGTTGATTTTTTCTTGGAGACTTTTTCGTTGAAATTTTGACCAAAACTGAAAATACAGGACAAAAATTGAGGTTATCCTTTTCGAAAAAAAACTTGATATTTTTGTTTGTTGGTCCTTCAACATCAAGGAAATGAGATTTTAAACGAAATCGAAACGATAAAATATAAAGGCCGAAAAAAACCGTGAACTAACCATCGTTGATTGTTTCTTGGAGACTTTTTCGTTGAAATTTTGACCAAAACTTACAAATACAGGACAAAAATTGAAGTTATCCTTTTCGAAAAAAAACTTGATATTTTTGTTTGTTGGTCCTTCAACATCAAGGAAATGTGATTTTAAACGATATCAAAACGATCAAATATAAAGGCCGAAAAAAACCGTGAACTAACCATTGTTGATTGTTTCTTGGAGACTTTTTCGTTGAAATTTTGACCAAAACTTACAAATACAGGACAAAAATTTAAGTTACCCTTTTCGAAAAAAAACTTGATATCTTCGTCTGTTGGTCCTTCAACATCAAGAAAATGAGATTTTAAACGAAAACGAAAGGATAAAATGTAAGGGCCAAAAAAAACCGTGAACTAACACTCGTTGATTTTTTCTTGGAGACTTTTTCGTTGAAATTTTGACCAAAACTTACAAATACAGGACAAAAAATAAAGTTACCCTTTTCGAAAAAAAATTTGATATCTTCGTCTGTTGGTCCTTCAACATCAAGAAAATGAGATTTTAAACAAAATCAAAACGATAAAATATAAAGGCCAAAAAAAACCATGAACTAACCATCGTTGATTTTTTCTTGGAGACTTTTTCGTTGAAATTTTGACCAAAACTTACAAATACAGGACAAAAATTGAAGTTACCCTTTTCGAAAAAAACTTGATTTCTTCGTCTGTTGGTCTTTCAACATCAACAAAATGAGATTTTAAACGAAATCAAAACGATAAAATATAAAGGCCGAAAAAAACCGTGAGCTAACCATCGTTGATTTTTTCTTGGAGACTTTTTCGTTGAAATTTTGACCAAAACTTACAAATACAGGACAAAAATTGAAGTTACCCTTTTCGAAAAAAAACTTGATTTCTTCGTCTGTTGGTCTTTCAACATCAAGAAAATAAGATTTTAAACGAAATCAAAACGATAAAATATAAAGGCCGAAAAAAACCGTGAGCTAACCATCGTTGATTTTTTCTTGGAGACTTTTTCGTTGAAATTTTGACCAAAACTTACAAATACAGGACAAAAATTGAAGTTATCCTTTTCGAAAAAAAATTTGATATCTTCGTCTGTTGGTCCTTCAACATCAAGAAAATGAGATTTTAAACGAAAACGAAAGGATAAAATGTAAGGGCCAAAAAAAACCGTGAACTAACCATCGTTGATTTTCTCTTGGAGACTTTTTCGTTGAAATTTTGACCAAAACTTACAAATACAGGACAACAATTGAAGTTATCCTTTTCGAAAAAAATTTTGATATCTTCGTCTGTTGGTCCTTCAACATCAAGAAAATAAGATTTTAAACGAAATCAAAACGATAAAATATAAAGGCCGAAAAAAACCGTGAACTAACCATCGTTGATTTTTTCTTGGAGACTTTTTCGTTGAAATTTTGACCAAAACTTACAAATACAAGACAAAAATTGAAGTTACCCTTTTCGAAAAAAACTTGATTTCTTCGTCTGTTGGTCTTTCAACATCAACAAAATGAGATTTTAAACGAAATCAAAACGATAAAATATAAAGGCCGAAAAAAACCGTGAGCTAACCATCGTTGATTTTTTCTTGGAGACTTTTTCGTTGAAATTTTGACCAAAACTTACAAATACAGGACAAAAATTGAAGTTACCCTTTTCGAAAAAAAACTTGATTTCTTCGTCTGTTGGTCTTTCAACATCAAGAAAATAAGATTTTAAACGAAATCAAAACGATAAAATATAAAGGCCGAAAAAAACCGTGAGCTAACCATCGTTGATTTTTTCTTGGAGACTTTTTCGTTGAAATTTTGACCAAAACTTACAAATACAGGACAAAAATTGAAGTTATCCTTTTCGAAAAAAAATTTGATATCTTCGTCTGTTGGTCCTACAAGATCAAGAAAATGAGATTTTAAACGAAAACGAAAGGATAAAATGTAAGGGCCAAAAAAAACCGTGAACTAACCATCGTTGATTTTTTCTTGGAGACTTTTTCGTTGAAATTTTGACCAAAACTTACAAATACAGGACAAAAATTGAAGTTATCCTTTTCGAAAAAAAATTTGATATCTTCGTCTGTTGGTCCTTCAACATCAAGAAAATGAGATTTTAAACGAAAACGAAAGGATAAAATGTAAGGGCCAAAAAAACCGTGAACTAACCATCGTTGATTTTTTCTTGGAGACTTTTTCGTTGAAATTTTGACCAAAACTTACAAATACAGGACAAAAATTAAAGTTACCCTTTTCGAAAAAAAACTTGATATCTTCGTCTGTTGGTCCTTCAACATCAAGAAAATGAGATTTTAAACGAAATCGAAACGATAAAATATAAAGGCCGAAAAAAACCGTGAACTAACCATCGTTGATTTTTTCTTGGAGACTTTTTCGTTGAAATTTTGACCAAAACTTACAAATACAGGACAAAAATTGAAGTTATCCTTTTCGAAAAAAAATTTGATATCTTCGTCTGTTGGTCCTTCAACATCAAGAAAATGAGATTTTAAACGAAAACGAAAGGATAAAATGTAAGGGCCAAAAAAAACCGTGAACTAACCATCGTTGATTTTTTCTTGGAGACTTTTTCGTTGAAATTTTGACCAAAACTTACAAATACAGGACAAAAATTAAAGTTACCCTTTTCGAAAAAAAACTTGATATCTTCGTCTGTAGGTCCTTAAACATCTAGAAATTGAGATTTTAAACGAAATCGAAACGATAAAATATAAAGACCGAAAAAAACCGTGAACTAACCATCGTTGATTTTTTCTTGGAGACTTTTTCGTTGAAATTTTGACCAAAACTTACAAATACAGGACAAAAATTGAAGTAATCTTTTTCGAAAAAAAATTTGATATCTTCGTCTGTTGGTCCTTCAACATCAAGAAAATGAGATTTTAAACAAAATCAAAACGATAAAATATAAAGGCCAAAAAAAACCATGAACTAACCATCGTTGATTTTTTCTTGGAGACTTTTTCGTTGAAATTTTGACCAAAACTTACAAATACAGGACAAAAATTAAAGTTACCCTTTTCGAAAAAAAACTTGATATCTTCGTCTGTTGGTCCTTCAACATCAAGAAAATGAGATTTTAAACGAAATCGAAACGATAAAATATAAAGGCCGAAAAAAACCGTGAACTAACCATCGTTGATTTTTTCTTGGAGACTTTTTCGTTGAAATTTTGACCAAAAATTACAAATACAGGACAAAAATTGAAGTTATCCTTTTCGAAAAAAAATTTGATATCTTCGTCTGTTGGTCCTTCAACATCAAGAAAATGAGATTTTAAACAAAATCAAAACGATAAAATATAAAGGCCAAAAAAAACCATGAACTAACCATCGTTGATTTTTTCTTGGAGACTTTTTCGTTGAAATTTTGACCAAAACTTACAAAGACAGGACAAAAATTGAAGTTATCCTTTTCGAAAAAAAAATTTGATATCTTCGTCTGTTGGTCCTTCAACATCAAGAAAATGAGATTTTAAACGAAAACGAAAGGATAAAATGTAAGGGCCAAAAAAAACCGTGAACTAACCATCGTTGATTTTTTCTTGGAGACTTTTTCGTTGAAATTTTGACCAAAACTTACAAATACAGGACAAAAATTAAAGTTACTTTTTTCGAAAAAAAACTTGATATCTTCGTCTGTTGGTCCTTCAACATCTAGAAATTGAGATTTTAAACGAAATCAAAACGATAAAATATAAAGGCCGAAAAAAACCGTGAACTAACCATCGTTGATTTTTTCTTGGAGACTTTTTCGTTGAAATTTTGACCAAAACTTACAAATACAGGACAAAAATTAAAGTTACCCTTTTCGAAAAAAAACTTGATATCTTCGTCTGTTGGTCCTTCAACATCAAGAAAATGAGATTTTAAACGAAAACGAAAGGATAAAATGTAAGGGCCAAAAAAAACCGTGAACTAACCATCGTTGATTTTTTCTTGGAGACTTTTTCGTTGAAATTTTGACCAAAACTTACAAATACAGGACAAAAATTAAAGTTACCCTTTTCGAAAAAAAATTTGATATCTTCGTCTGTTGGTCCTTCAACATCAAGAAAATGAGAATTTAAACGAAAACGAAAGGATAAAATGTAAGGGCCAAAAAAAACCGTGAACTAACCATCGTTGATTTTTTCTTGGAGACTTTTTCGTTGAAATTTTGACCAAAACTTACAAATACAGGACAAAAATTAAAGTTACCCTTTTCGAAAAAAAACTTGATATCTTCGTCTGTTGGTCCTTCAACATCAAGAAAATGAGATTTTTAACGAAATCGAAACGATAAAATATAAAGGCCGAAAAAAACCGTGAACTAACCATCGTTGATTTTTTCTTGGAGACTTTTTCGTTGAAATTTTGACCAAAACTTACAAATACAGGACAAAAATTGAAGTTATCCTTTTCGAAAAAAAATTTGATATCTTCGTCTGTTGGTCCTTCAACATCAAGAAAATGAGATTTTAAACGAAAACGAAAGGATAAAATGTAAGGGCCAAAAAAAACCGTGAACTAACCATCGTTGATTTTTTCTTGGAGACTTTTTCGTTGAAATTTTGACCAAAACTTACAAATACAGGACAAAAATTAAAGTTACCCTTTTCGAAAAAAAACTTGATATCTTCGTCTGTAGGTCCTTAAACATCTAGAAATTGAGATTTTAAAAGAAATCGAAACGATAAAATATAAAGACCGAAAAAAACCGTGAACTAACCATCGTTGATTTTTTCTTGGAGACTTTTTCGTTGAAATTTTGACCAAAACTTACAAATACAGGACAAAAATTGAAGTAATCTTTTTCGAAAAAAAATTTGATATCTTCGTCTGTTGGTCCTTCAACATCAAGAAAATGAGATTTTAAACAAAATCAAAACGATAAAATATAAAGGCCAAAAAAAACCATGAACTAACCATCGTTGATTTTTTCTTGGAGACTTTTTCGTTGAAATTTTGACCAAAACTTACAAATACAGGACAAAAATTGAAGTTACCCTTTTCGAAAAAAAACTTGATATCTTCGTCTGTTGGTCCTTCAACATCAAGAAAATGAGATTTTAAACGAAAACGAAAGGATAAAATGTAAGGGCCAAAAAAACCGTGAACTAACCATCGTTGATTTTTTCTTGGAGACTTTTTCGTTGAAATTTTGACCAAAACTTACAAATACAGGACAAAAATTAAAGTTACCCTTTTCGAAAAAAAACTTGATATCTTCGTCTGTTGGTCCTTCAACATCAAGAAAATGAGATTTTAAACGAAATCGAAACGATAAAATATAAAGGCCGAAAAAAACCGTGAACTAACCATCGTTGATTTTTTCTTGGAGACTTTTTCGTTGAAATTTTGACCAAAACTTACAAATACAGGACAAAAATTGAAGTTATCCTTTTCGAAAAAAAATTTGATATCTTCGTCTGTTGGTCCTTCAACATCAAGAAAATGAGATTTTAAACGAATACGAAAGGATAAAATGTAAGGGCCAAAAAAAACCGTGAACTAACCATCGTTGATTTTTTCTTGGAGACTTTTTCGTTGAAATTTTGACCAAAACTTACAAATACAGGACAAAAATTAAAGTTACCCTTTTCGAAAAAAAACTTGATATCTTCGTCTGTTGGTCCTTCAACATCTAGAAATTGAGATTTTAAACGAAATCAAAACGATAAAATATAAAGGCCGAAAAAAACCGTGAACTAACCATCGTTGATTTTTTCTTGGAGACTTTTTCGTTGAAATTTTGACCAAAACTTACAAATACAGGACAAAAATTGAAGTTATCCTTTTCGAAAAAAAATTTGATATCTTCGTCTGTTGGTCCTTCAACATCAAGAAAATGAGATTTTAAACGAAAACGAAAGGATAAAATGTAAGGGCCAAAAAAACCGTGAACTAACCATCGTTGATTTTTTCTTGGAGACTTTTTCGTTGAAATTTTGACCAAAACTTACAAATACAGGACAAAAATTGAAGTTATCCTTTTCGAAAAAAAATTTGATATCTTCGTCTGTTGGTCCTTCAACATCAAGAAAATGAGATTTTAAACGAAAACGAAAGGATAAAATGTAAGGGCCAAAAAAAACCGTGAAATAACCATCGTTGATTTTTTCTTGGAGACTTTTTCGTTGAAATTTTGACCAAAACTTACAAATACAGGACAAAAATTGAAGTTATCCTTTTCGAAAAAAAATTTGATATCTTCGTCTGTTGGTCCTTCAACATCAAGAAAATGAGATTTTAAACGAAAACGAAAGGATAAAATGTAAGGGCCAAAAAAACCGTGAACTAACCATCGTTGATTTTTTCTTGGAGACTTTTTCGTTGAAATTTTGACCAAAACTTACAAATACAGGACAAAAATTGAAGTTACCCTTTTCGAAAAAAAACTTGATTTCTTCGTCTGTTGGTCTTTCAACATCAAGAAAATGAGATTTTAAACGAAATCAAAACGATAAAATATAAAGGCCGAAAAAAACCGTGAGCTAACCATCGTTGATTTTTTCTTGGAGACTTTTTCGTTGAAATTTTGACCAAAATTTACAAATACAGGACAAAAATTGAAGTTACCCTTTTCGAAAAAAAACTTGATTTCTTCGTCTGTTGGTCTTTCAACATCAAGAAAATGAGATTTTAAACGAAATCAAAACGATAAAATATAAAGGCCGAAAAAAACCGTGAGCTAACCATCGTTGATTTTTTCTTGGAGACTTTTTCGTTGAAATTTTGACCAAAACTTACAAATACAGGACAAAAATTGAAGTTATCCTTTTCGAAAAAAAATTTGATATCTTCGTCTGTTGGTCCTTCAACATCAAGAAAATGAGATTTTAAACGAAATCAAAACGATAAAATATAAAGGCCGAAAAAAACCGTGAACTAACCATCGTTGATTTTTTCTTGGAGACTTTTTCGTTGAAATTTTGACCAAAACTTACAAATACAGGACAAAAATTGAAGTTACCCTTTTCGAAAAAAAACTTGATATCTTCGTCTGTTGGTCCTTCAACATCAAGAAAATGAGATTTTAAACGAAAACGAAAGGATAAAATTTAAGGGCCGAAAAAAACCGTGAACTAACCATCGTTGATTTTTTCTTGAAGACTTTTTCGTTGAAATTTTGACCAAAACTTACAAATACAGGACAAAAATTGAAGTTACCCTTTTCGAAAAAAAACTTGATATCTTCGTCTGTTGGTCCTTTAACATCAAGGAAATGAGATTTTAAACGAAATCGAAACGATAAAATATAAAGGCCGAAAAAAACCGTGAGCTAACCATCGTTGATTTTTTCTTGGAGACTTTTTCGTTGAAATTTTGACCAAAACTTACAAATACAGGACAAAAATTGAAGTTATCCTTTTCGAAAAAAAATTTGATATCTTCGTCTGTTGGTCCTTCAACATCAAGAAAATGAGATTTTAAACGAAAACGAAAGGATAAAATGTAAGGGCCAAAAAAAACCGTGAACTAACCATCGTTGATTTTTTCTTGGAGACTTTTTCGTTGAAATTTTGACCAAAACTTACAAATACAGGACAAAAATTAAAGTTACCCTTTTCGAAAAAAAACTTGATATCTTCGTCTGTTGGTCCTTTAACATCAAGAAAATGAGATTTTAAACGAAATCGAAACGATAAAATATAAAGGGCGAAAAAAACCGCGAACTAACCATCGTTGATTTTTTCTTGGAGACTTTTTCGTTGAAATTTTGACCAAAACTTACAAATACAGGACAAAAATTGAAGTTATCCTTTTCGAAAAAAATTTTGATATCTTCGTCTGTTGGTCCTTCAACATCAAGAAAATGAGATTTTAAACGAAATCAAAACGATAAAATATAAAGGCCGAAAAAAACCGTGAACTAACCATCGTTGATTTTTTCTTGGAGACTTTTTCGTTGAAATTTTGACCAAAACTTACAAATACAGGACAAAAATTGAAGTTACCCTTTTCGAAAAAAAACTTGATATCTTCGTCTGTTGGTCCTTCAACATCAAGAAAATGAGATTTTAAACGAAATCGAAACGATAAAATATAAAGGCCGAAAAAAACCGTGAACTAACCATCGTTGATTTTTTCTTGGAGACTTTTTCGTTGAAATTTTGACCAAAACTTACAAATACAGGACAAAAATTAAAGTTATCCTTTTCGAAAAAAAATTTGATATCTTCGTCTGTTGGTCCTTCAACATCAAGAAAATGAGATTTTAAACGAAAACGAAAGGATAAAATGTAAGGGCCGAAAAAAACCGTGAACTAACCATCGTTGATTTTTTCTTGGAGACTTTTTCGTTGAAATTTTGACCAAAACTTACAAATACAGGACAAAAATTAAAGTTACCCTTTTCGAAAAAAAACTTGATATCTTCGTCTGTTGGTCCTTCAACATCAAGAAAATGAGATTTTAAACGAAATCGAAACGATAAAATATAAAGGCCGAAAAAAACCGTGAACTAACCATCGTTGATTTTTTCTTGGAGACTTTTTCGTTGAAATTTTGACCAAAACTTACAAATACAGGACAAAAATTGAAGTTATCCTTTTCGAAAAAAAACTTGATATCTTCGTCTGTTGGTCCTTCAACATCAAGAAAATGAGATTTTAAACGAAATCAAAACGATAAAATATAAAGGCCGAAAAAAACCGTGAACTAACCATCGTTGATTTTTTCTTGGAGACTTTTTCGTTGAAATTTTGACCAAAACTTACAAATACAGGACAAAAATTGAAGTTATCCTTTTCGAAAAAAAATTTGATATCTTCGTCTGTTGGTCCTTCAACATCAAGAAAATGAGATTTTAAACGAAAACAAAACGATAAAATATAAAGGCCGAAAAAAACCGTGAACTAACCATTGTTGATTGTTTCTTGGAGACTTTTTCGTTGAAATTTTGACCAAAACTTACAAATACAGGACAAAAATTGAAGTTACCCTTTTCGAAAAAAAACTTGATATCTTCGTCTGTTGGTCCTTCAACATCAAGAAAATGAGATTTTAAACGAAAACGAAAGGATAAAATTTAAGGGCAGAAAAAAACCGTGAGCTAACCATCGTTGATTTTTTCTTGGAGACTTTTTCGTTGAAATTTTGACCAAAACTGAAAATACAGGACAAAAATTGAAGTTATCCTTTTCGAAAAAAAACTTGATATTTTTGTTTGTTGGTCCTTCAACATCAAGGAAATGAGATTTAAACGAAATCGAAACGATAAAATATAAAGGCCGAAAAAAACCGTGAACTAACCATCGTTGATTGTTTCTTGGAGACTTTTTCGTTGAAATTTTGACCAAAACTTACAAATACAGGACAAAAATTGAAGTTATCCTTTTCGAAAAAAAACTTGATATTTTTGTTTGTTGGTCCTTCAACATCAAGGAAATGTGATTTTAAACGATATCAAAACGATAAAATATAAAGGCCGAAAAAAACCGTGAACTAACCATTGTTGATTGTTTCTTGGAGACTTTTTCGTTGAAATTTTGACCAAAACTTACAAATACAGGACAAAAATTTAAGTTACCCTTTTCGAAAAAAAACTTGATATCTTCGTCTGTTGGTCCTTCAACATCAAGAAAATGAGATTTTAAACGAAAACGAAAGGATAAAATGTAAGGGCCAAAAAAAACCGTGAACTAACCATCGTTGATTTTTTCTTGGAGACTTTTTCGTTGAAATTTTGACCAAAACTTACAAATACAGGACAAAAAATAAAGTTACCCTTTTCGAAAAAAAATTTGATATCTTCGTCTGTTGGTCCTTCAACATCAAGAAAATGGGGTTTTTAAACAAAATCAAAACGATAAAATATAAAGGCCAAAAAAAACCATGAACTAACCATCGTTGATTTTTTCTTGGAGACTTTTTCGTTGAAATTTTGACCAAAACTTACAAATACAGGACAAAAATTGAAGTTACCCTTTTCGAAAAAAACTTGATTTCTTCGTCTGTTGGTCTTTCAACATCAACAAAATGAGATTTTAAACGAAATCAAAACGATAAAATATAAAGGCCGAAAAAAACCGTGAGCTAACCATCGTTGATTTTTTCTTGGAGACTTTTTCGTTGAAATTTTGACCAAAACTTACAAATACAGGACAAAAATTGAAGTTACCCTTTTCGAAAAAAAACTTGATTTCTTCGTCTGTTGGTCTTTCAACATCAAGAAAATAAGATTTTAAACGAAATCAAAACGATAAAATATAAAGGCCGAAAAAAACCGTGAGCTAACCATCGTTGATTTTTTCTTGGAGACTTTTTCGTTGAAATTTTGACCAAAACTTACAAATACAGGACAAAAATTGAAGTTATCCTTTTCGAAAAAAAATTTGATATCTTCGTCTGTTGGTCCTTCAACATCAAGAAAATGAGATTTTAAACGAAAACGAAAGGATAAAATGTAAGGGCCAAAAAAAACCGTGAACTAACCATCGTTGATTTTTTCTTGGAGACTTTTTCGTTGAAATTTTGACCAAAACTTACAAATACAGGACAAAAATTGAAGTTATCCTTTTCGAAAAAAAATTTGATATCTTCGTCTGTTGGTCCTTCAACATCAAGAAAATGAGATTTTAAACGAAAACGAAAGGATAAAATGTAAGGGCCAAAAAAAACCGTGAACTAACCATCGTTGATTTTTTCTTGGAGACTTTTTCGTTGAAATTTTGACCAAAATTTACAAATACAGGACAAAAATTAAAGTTACCCTTTTCGAAAAAAAACTTGATATCTTCGTCTGTTGGTCCTTCAAAATCTAGAAATTGAGATTTTAAACGAAATCGAAACGATAAAATATAAAGACCGAAAAAAACCGTGAACTAACCATCGTTGATTTTTTCTTGGAGACTTTTTCGTTGAAATTTTGACCAAAACTTACAAATACAGGACAACAATTGAAGTTATCCTTTTCGAAAAAAATTTTGATATCTTCGTCTGTTGGTCCTTCAACATCAAGAAAATAAGATTTTAAACGAAATCAAAACGATAAAATATAAAGGCCGAAAAAAACCGTGAACTAACCATCGTTGATTTTTTCTTGGAGACTTTTTCGTTGAAATTTTGACCAAAACTTACAAATACAGGACAAAAATTGAAGTTACCCTTTTCGAAAAAAAACTTGATATCTTCGTCTGTTGGTCCTTCAACATCAAGAAAATGAGATTTTAAACGAAATCGAAACGATAAAATATAAAGGCCGAAAAAAACCGTGAACTAACCATCGTTGATTTTTTCTTGGAGACTTTTTCGTTGAAATTTTGACCAAAACTTACAAATACAGGACAACAATTGAAGTTATCCTTTTCGAAAAAAATTTTGATATCTTCGTCTGTTGGTCCTTCAACATCAAGAAAATGAGATTTTAAACGAAATCAAAACGATAAAATATAAAGGCCGAAAAAAACCGTGAACTAACCATCGTTGATTTTTTCTTGGAGACTTTTTCGTTGAAATTTTGACCAAAATTTACAAATACAGGACAAAAATTGAAGTTATCCTTTTCGAAAAAAAATTTGATATCTTCGTCTGTTGGTCCTTCAACATCAAGAAAATGAGATTTTAAACGAAAACGAAAGGATAAAATGTAATGGCCAAAAAAAACCGTGAACTAACCATCGTTGATTTTTTCTTGGAGACTTTTTCGTTGAAATTTTGACCAAAATTTACAAATACAGGACAAAAATTAAAGTTACCCTTTTCGAAAAAAAACTTGATATCTTCGTCTGTTGGTCCTTCAACATCTAGAAATTGAGATTTTAAACGAAATCGAAACGATAAAATATAAAGACCGAAAAAAACCGTGAACTAACCATCGTTGATTTTTTCTTGGAGACTTTTTCGTTGAAATTTTGACCAAAACTTACAAATACAGGACAACAATTGAAGTTATCCTTTTCGAAAAAAATTTTGATATCTTCGTCTGTTGGTCCTTCAACATCAAGAAAATGAGATTTTAAACGAAATCAAAACGATAAAATATAAAGGCCGAAAAAAACCGTGAACTAACCATCGTTGATTTTTTCTTGGAGACTTTTTCGTTGAAATTTTGACCAAAACTTACAAATACAGGACAAAAATTGAAGTTACCCTTTTCGAAAAAAAACTTGATATCTTCGTCTGTTGGTCCTTCAACATCAAGAAAATGAGATTTTAAACGAAAACGAAAGGATAAAATGTAAGGGCCAAAAAAAACCGTGAACTAACCATCGTTGATTTTTTCTTGGAGACTTTTTCGTTGAAATTTTGACCAAAACTTACAAATACAGGACAAAAATTGAAGTTATCCTTTTCGAAAAAAAATTTGATATCTTCGTCTGTTGGTCCTTCAACATCAAGAAAATGAGATTTTAAACGAAAACGAAAGGATAAAATGTAAGGGCCAAAAAAAACCGTGAACTAACCATCGTTGATTTTTTCTTGGAGACTTTTTCGTTGAAATTTTGACCAAAATTTACAAATACAGGACAAAAATTAAAGTTACCCTTTTCGAAAAAAAACTTGATATCTTCGTCTGTTGGTCCTTCAACATCTAGAAATTGAGATTTTAAACGAAATCGAAACGATAAAATATAAAGACCGAAAAAAACCGTGAACTAACCATCGTTGATTTTTTCTTGGAGACTTTTTCGTTGAAATTTTGACCAAAACTTACAAATACAGGACAACAATTGAAGTTATCCTTTTCGAAAAAAATTTTGATATCTTCGTCTGTTGGTCCTTCAACATCAAGAAAATAAGATTTTAAACGAAATCAAAACGATAAAATATAAAGGCCGAAAAAAACCGTGAACTAACCATCGTTGATTTTTTCTTGGAGACTTTTTCGTTGAAATTTTGACCAAAACTTACAAATACAGGACAAAAATTGAAGTTACCCTTTTCGAAAAAAAACTTGATATCTTCGTCTGTTGGTCCTTCAACATCAAGAAAATGAGATTTTAAACGAAATCGAAACGATAAAATATAAAGGCCGAAAAAAACCGTGAACTAACCATCGTTGATTTTTTCTTGGAGACTTTTTCGTTGAAATTTTGACCAAAACTTACAAATACAGGACTAAAATTAAAGTTATCCTTTTCGAAAAAAAATTTGATATCTTCGTCTGTTGGTCCTTCAACATCAAGAAAATGAGATTTTAAACGAAAACGAAAGGATAAAATGTAAGGGCCGAAAAAAACCGTGAACTAACCATCGTTGATTTTTTCTTGGAGACTTTTTCGTTGAAATTTTGACCAAAACTTACAAATACAGGACAAAAATTGAAGTTACCCTTTTCGAAAAAAAACTTGATATCTTCGTCTGTTGGTCCTTCAACATCAAGAAAATGAGATTTTAAACGAAATCGAAACGATAAAATATAAAGGCCGAAAAAAACCGTGAACTAACCATCGTTGATTTTTTCTTGGAGACTTTTTCGTTGAAATTTTGACCAAAACTTACAAATACAGGACAAAAATTGAAGTTATCCTTTTCGAAAAAAAACTTGATATCTTCGTCTGTTGGTCCTTCAACATCAAGAAAATGAGATTTTAAACGAAATCAAAACGATAAAATATAAAGGCCGAAAAAAACCGTGAACTAACCATCGTTGATTTTTTCTTGGAGACTTTTTCGTTGAAATTTTGACCAAAACTTACAAATACAGGACAAAAATTGAAGTTATCCTTTTCGAAAAAAAATTTGATATCTTCGTCTGTTGGTCCTTCAACATCAAGAAAATGAGATTTTAAACGAAAACAAAACGATAAAATACAAAGGCCGAAAAAAACCGTGAACTAACCATTGTTGATTGTTTCTTGGAGACTTTTTCGTTGAAATTTTGACCAAAACTTACAAATACAGGACAAAAATTGAAGTTACCCTTTTCGAAAAAAAACTTGATATCTTCGTCTGTTGGTCCTTCAACATCAAGAAAATGAGATTTTAAACGAAAACGAAAGGATAAAATTTAAGGGCAGAAAAAAACCGTGAGCTAACCATCGTTGATTTTTTCTTGGAGACTTTTTCGTTGAAATTTTGACCAAAACTTACAAATACAGGACAAAAATTGAAGTTATCCTTTTCGAAAAAAAATTTGATATCTTCGTCTGTTGGTCCTTCAACATCAAGAAAATGAGATTTTAAACGAAAACGAAAGGATAAAATGTAAGGGCCAAAAAAAACCGTGAACTAACCATCGTTGATTTTTTCTTGGAGACTTTTTCGTTGAAATTTTGACCAAAATTTACAAATACAGGACAAAAATTAAAGTTACCCTTTTCGAAAAAAAACTTGATATCTTCGTCTGTTGGTCCTTCAACATCTAGAAATTGAGATTTTAAACGAAATCGAAACGATAAAATATAAAGACCGAAAAAAACCGTGAACTAACCATCGTTGATTTTTTCTTGGAGACTTTTTCGTTGAAATTTTGACCAAAACTTACAAATACAGGACAAAAATTGAAGTTATCCTTTTCGAAAAAAAATTTGATATCTTCGTCTGTTGGTCCTTCAACATCAAGAAAATGAGATTTTTAACAAAATCAAAACGATAAAATATAAAGGCCAAAAAAAACCATGAACTAACCATCGTTGATTTTTTCTTGGAGACTTTTTCGTTGAAATTTTGACCAAAACTTACAAATACAGGACAAAAATTGAAGTTACCCTTTTCGAAAAAAAACTTGATTTCTTCGTCTGTTGGTCTTTCAACATCAAGAAAATGAGATTTTAAACGAAAACGAAAGGATAAAATGTAAGGGCCGAAAAAAACCGTGAACTAACCATCGTTGATTTTTTCTTGGAGACTTTTTCGTTGAAATTTCGACCAAAACTTACAAATACAGGACAAAAATTAAAGTTACCCTTTTCGAAAAAAAACTTGATATCTTCGTCTGTTGGTCCTTCAACATCAAGAAAATGAGATTTTAAACGAAATCGAAACGATAAAATATAAAGACCGAAAAAAACCGTGAACTAACCATCGTTGATTTTTTCTTGGAGACTTTTTCGTTGAAATTTTGACCAAAACTTACAAATACAGGACAAAAATTGAAGTTACCCTTTTCGAAAAAAAACTTGATATCTTCGTCTGTTGGTCCTTCAACATCAAGAAAATGAGATTTTAAACGAAAACGAAAGGATAAAATTTAAGGGCCGAAAAAAACCGTGAACTAACCATCGTTGATTTTTTCTTGAAGACTTTTTCGTTGAAATTATGACCAAAACTTACAAATACAGGACAAAAATTGAAGTCATCCTTTTCGAAAAAAAACTTGATATCTTCGTCTGTTGGTCCTTTAACATCAAGGAAATGAGATTTTAAACGAAATCGAAACGATAAAATGTAAGGGCCAAAAAAAACCGTGAACTAACCATCGTTGATTTTTTCTTGGAGACTTTTTCGTTGAAATTTTGACCAAAATTTACAAATACAGGACAAAAATTAAAGTTACCCTTTTCGAAAAAAAACTTGATATCTTCGTCTGTTGGTCCTTCAACATCTAGAAATTGAGATTTTAAACGAAATCGAAACGATAAAATATAAAGACCGAAAAAAACCGTGAACTAACCATCGTTGATTTTTTCTTGGAGACTTTTTCGTTGAAATTTTGACCAAAACTTACAAATACAGGACAAAAATTGAAGTTACCCTTTTCGAAAAAAAATTTGATATCTTCGTCTGTTGGTCCTTCAACATCAAGAAAATGAGATTTTAAACGAAATCAAAACGATAAAATATAAAGGCCGAAAAAAACCGTGAACTAACCATCGTTGATTTTTTCTTGGAGACTTTTTCGTTGAAATTTTGACCAAAACTTACAAATACAGGACAAAAATTAAAGTTACCCTTTTCGAAAAAAAACTTGATATCTTCGTCTGTTGGTCCTTCAACATCTAGAAATTGAGATTTTAAACGAAATCGAAACGATAAAATATAAAGACCGAAAAAAACCGTGAACTAACCATCGTTGATTTTTTCTTGGAGACTTTTTCGTTGAAATTTTGACCAAAACTTACAAATACAGGACAAAAATTGAAGTTACCCTTTTCGAAAAAAAACTTGATTTCTTCGTCTGTTGGTCTTTCAACATCAAGAAAATGAGATTTTAAACGAAAACGAAAGGATAAAATGTAAGGGCCGAAAAAAACCGTGAACTAACCATCGTTGATTTTTTCTTGGAGACTTTTTCGTTGAAATTTTGACCAAAACTTACAAATACAGGACAAAAATTAAAGTTACCCTTTTCGAAAAAAAACTTGATATCTTCGTCTGTTGGTCCTTCAACATCAAGAAAATGAGATTTTAAACGAAATCGAAACGATAAAATATAAAGACCGAAAAAAACCGTGAACTAACCATCGTTGATTTTTTCTTGGAGACTTTTTCGTTGAAATTTTGACCAAAACTTACAAATACAGGACAAAAATTGAAGTTACCCTTTTCGAAAAAAAACTTGATATCTTCGTCTGTTGGTCCTTCAACGTCAAGAAAATGAGATTTTAAACGAAAACGAAAGGATAAAATTTAAGGGCCGAAAAAAACCGTGAGCTAACCATCGTTGATTTTTTCTTGGAGACTTTTTCGTTGAAATTTTGACCAAAACTTACAAATACAGGACAAAAATTGAAGTTACCCTTTTCGAAAAAAAACTTGATATCTTCGTCTGTTGGTCCTTCAACATCAAGAAAATGTGATTTTAAACGAAATCAAAACGATAAAATATAAAGGCCGAAAAAAACCGTGAACTAACCATCGTTGATTTTTTCTTGGAGACTTTTTCGTTGAAATTTTGACCAAAACTTACAAATACAGGACAAAAATTGAAGTTACCCTTTTCGAAAAAAAATTTGATATCTTCGTCTGTTGGTCCTTCAACATCAAGAAAATGAGATTTTAAACGAAATCAAAACGATAAAATATAAAGGCCGAAAAAAACCGTGAACTAACCATCGTTGATTTTTTCTTGGAGACTTTTTCGTTGAAATTTTGACCAAAACTTACAAATACAGGACAAAAATTGAAGTTACCCTTTTCGAAAAAAAACTTGATATCTTCGTCTGTTGGTCCTTCAACATCAAGAAAATGAGATTTTAAACGAAAACGAAAGGATAAAATTTAAGGGCCGAAAAAAACCGTGAACTAACCATCGTTGATTTTTTCTTGAAGACTTTTTCGTTGAAATTATGACCAAAACTTACAAATACAGGACAAAAATTGAAGTCATCCTTTTCGAAAAAAAACTTGATATCTTCGTCTGTTGGTCCTTTAACATCAAGGAAATGAGATTTTAAACGAAATCGAAACGATAAAATGTAAGGGCCAAAAAAAACCGTGAACTAACCATCGTTGATTTTTTCTTGGAGACTTTTTCGTTGAAATTTTGACCAAAATTTACAAATACAGGACAAAAATTAAAGTTACCCTTTTCGAAAAAAAACTTGATATCTTCGTCTGTTGGTCCTTCAACATCTAGAAATTGAGATTTTAAACGAAATCGAAACGATAAAATATAAAGACCGAAAAAAACCGTGAACTAACCATCGTTGATTTTTTCTTGGAGACTTTTTCGTTGAAATTTTGACCAAAACTTACAAATACAGGACAAAAATTGAAGTTACCCTTTTCGAAAAAAAATTTGATATCTTCGTCTGTTGGTCCTTCAACATCAAGAAAATGAGATTTTAAACGAAATCAAAACGATAAAATATAAAGGCCGAAAAAAACCGTGAACTAACCATCGTTGATTTTTTCTTGGAGACTTTTTCGTTGAAATTTTGACCAAAACTTACAAATACAGGACAAAAATTAAAGTTACCCTTTTCGAAAAAAAACTTGATATCTTCGTCTGTTGGTCCTTCAACATCAAGAAAATGAGATTTTAAACGAAATCGAAACGATAAAATATAAAGACCGAAAAAAACCGTGAACTAACCATCGTTGATTTTTTCTTGGAGACTTTTTCGTTGAAATTTCGACCAAAACTTACAAATACAGGACAAAAATTAAAGTTACCCTTTTCGAAAAAAAACTTGATATCTTCGTCTGTTGGTCCTTCAACATCTAGAAATTGAGATTTTAAACGAAATCGAAACGATAAAATATAAAGACCGAAAAAAACCGTGAACTAACCATCGTTGATTTTTTCTTGGAGACTTTTTCGTTGAAATTTTGACCAAAACTTACAAATACAGGACAAAAATTGAAGTTATCCTTTTCGAAAAAAAATTTGATATCTTCGTCTGTTGGTCCTTCAACATCAAGAAAATGAGATTTTTAACAAAATCAAAACGATAAAATATAAAGGCCAAAAAAAACCATGAACTAACCATCGTTGATTTTTTCTTGGAGACTTTTTCGTTGAAATTTTGACCAAAACTTACAAATACAGGACAAAAATTGAAGTTACCCTTTTCGAAAAAAAACTTGATTTCTTCGTCTGTTGGTCTTTCAACATCAAGAAAATGAGATTTTAAACGAAAACGAAAGGATAAAATGTAAGGGCCGAAAAAAACCGTGAACTAACCATCGTTGATTTTTTCTTGGAGACTTTTTCGTTGAAATTTCGACCAAAACTTACAAATACAGGACAAAAATTAAAGTTACCCTTTTCGAAAAAAAACTTGATATCTTCGTCTGTTGGTCCTTCAACATCAAGAAAATGAGATTTTAAACGAAATCGAAACGATAAAATATAAAGACCGAAAAAAACCGTGAACTAACCATCGTTGATTTTTTCTTGGAGACTTTTTCGTTGAAATTTTGACCAAAACTTACAAATACAGGACAAAAATTGAAGTTACCCTTTTCGAAAAAAAACTTGATATCTTCGTCTGTTGGTCCTTCAACATCAAGAAAATGAGATTTTAAACGAAAACGAAAGGATAAAATTTAAGGGCCGAAAAAAACCGTGAACTAACCATCGTTGATTTTTTCTTGAAGACTTTTTCGTTGAAATTATGACCAAAACTTACAAATACAGGACAAAAATTGAAGTCATCCTTTTCGAAAAAAAACTTGATATCTTCGTCTGTTGGTCCTTTAACATCAAGGAAATGAGATTTTAAACGAAATCGAAACGATAAAATGTAAGGGCCAAAAAAAACCGTGAACTAACCATCGTTGATTTTTTCTTGGAGACTTTTTCGTTGAAATTTTGACCAAAATTTACAAATACAGGACAAAAATTAAAGTTACCCTTTTCGAAAAAAAACTTGATATCTTCGTCTGTTGGTCCTTCAACATCTAGAAATTGAGATTTTAAACGAAATCGAAACGATAAAATATAAAGGCCGAAAAAAACCGTGAACTAACCATCGTTGATTTTTTCTTGGAGACTTTTTCGTTGAAATTTTGACCAAAACTTACAAATACAGGACAACAATTAAAGTTATCCTTTTCGAAAAAAAATTTGATATCTTCGTCTGTTGGTCCTTCAACATCAAGAAAATGAGATTTTAAACGAAAACGAAAGGATAAAATGTAAGGGCCAAAAAAAACCGTGAACTAACCATCGTTGATTTTTTCTTGGAGACTTTTTCGTTGAAATTTTGACCAAAACTTACAAATACAGGACAAAAATTAAAGTTACCCTTTTCGAAAAAAAACTTGATATCTTCGTCTGTTGGTCCTTCAACATCAAGAAAATGAGATTTTAAACGAAATCGAAACGATAAAATATAAAGACCGAAAAAAACCGTACACTAACCATCGTTGATTTTTTCTTGGAGACTTTTTCGTTGAAATTTTGACCAAACCTTACAAATACAGGACAAAAATTGAAGTTACCCTTTTCGAAAAAAAATTTGATATCTTCGTCTGTTGGTCCTTCAACATCAAGAAAATGAGATTTTAAACGAAATCAAAACGATAAAATATAAAGGCCGAAAAAAACCGTGAACTAACCATCGTTGATTTTTTCTTGGAGACTTTTTCGTTGAAATTTTGACCAAAACTTACAAATACAGGACAAAAATTAAAGTTACCCTTTTCGAAAAAAAACTTGATATCTTCGTCTGTTGTTCCTTCAACATCTAGAAATTGAGATTTTAAACGAAATCGAAACGATAAAATATAAAGACCGAAAAAAACCGTGAACTAACCATCGTTGATTTTTTCTTGGAGACTTTTTCGTTGAAATTTTGACCAAAACTTACAAATACAGGACAAAAATTGAAGTTACCCTTTTCGAAAAAAAACTTGATATCTTCGTCTGTTGGTCCTTCAACGTCAAGAAAATGAGATTTTAAACGAAAACGAAAGGATAAAATTTAAGGGCCGAAAAAAACCGTGAGCTAACCATCGTTGATTTTTTCTTGGAGACTTTTTCGTTGAAATTTTGACCAAAACTTACAAATACAGGACAAAAATTAAAGTTACCCTTTTCGAAAAAAAACTTGATATCTTCGTCTGTTGGTCCTTCAACATCAAGAAAATGAGATTTAAAACGAAATCGAAACGATAAAATATAAAGGCCGAAAAAAACCGTGAACTAACCATCGTTGATTTTTTCTTGGAGACTTTTTCGTTGAAATTTTGACCAAAACTTACAAATACAGGACAACAATTGAAGTTATCCTTTTCGAAAAAAAATTTGATATCTTCGTCTGTTGGTCCTTCAACATCAAGAAAATGAGATTTTAAACGAAAACGAAAGGATAAAATGTAAGGGCCAAAAAAAACCGTGAACTAACCATCGTTGATTTTTTCTTGGAGACTTTTTCGTTGAAATTTTGACCAAACCTTACAAATACAGGACAAAAATTGAAGTTATCCTTTTCGAAAAAAAATTTGATATCTTCGTCTGTTGGTCCTTCAACATCAAGAAAATGAGATTTTAAACAAAATCAAAACGATAAAATATAAAGGCCAAAAAAAACCATGAACTAACCATCGTTGATTTTTTCTTGGAGACTTTTTCGTTGAAATTTTGACCAAAACTTACAAATACAGGACAAAAATTGAAGTTACCCTTTTCGAAAAAAAACTTGATTTCTTCGTCTGTTGGTCTTTCAACATCAAGAAAATGAGATTTTAAACGAAATCAAAACGAAAAAATATAAAGGCCGAAAAAAACCGTGAGCTAACCATCGTTGATTTTTTCTTGGAGACTTTTTCGTTGAAATTTTGACCAAAACTTACAAATACAGGACAAAAATTGAAGTTACCCTTTTCGAAAAAAAACTTGATATCTTCGTCTGTTGGTCCTTCAACATCAAGAAAATGAGATTTTAAACGAAATCGAAACGATAAAATATAAAGGCCGAAAAAAACCGTGAACTAACCATCGTTGATTTTTTCTTGGAGACTTTTTCGTTGAAATTTTGACCAAAACTCACAAATACAGGACAAAAATTGAAGTTACCTTTTTCGAAAAAAAACTTGATATCTTCGTCTGTTGGTCCTTCAACATCAAGAAAATGAGATTTTAAACGAAATCGAAACGGCAAAATATAAAGGCCGAAAAAAACCGTGAACTAACCATCGTTGATTTTTTCTTGGAGACTTTTTCGTTGAAATTTTGACCAAAACTTACAAATACAGGACAAAAATTGAAGTTACCCTTTTCAAAAAAAAACTTGATATCTTCGTCTGTTGGTCCTTAAACATTAAGAAAATGAGATTTTAAACGAAATCAAAACGATAAAATATAAAGGCCGAAAAAACCGTGAACTAACCATCGTTGATTTTTTCTTGGAGACTTTTTCGTTGAAATTTTGACCAAAACTTACAAATACAGGACAAAAATTGAAGTTACCCTTTTCGAAAAAAAACTTGATATCTTCGTTTGTTGGTCCTTCAACATCAAGAAAATGAGATTTTAAACGAAATCGAAACGATAAAATATAAAGGCCGAAAACAACCGTGAACTAACCATCGTTGATTTTTTCTTGGAGACTTTTTCGTTGAAATTTTGACCAAAACTTACAAATACAGGACAAAAATTAAAGTTATCCTTTTCGAAAAAAAATTTGATATCTTCGTCTGTTGGTCCTTCAACATCAAGAAAATTAGATTTTAAACGAAAACGAAAGGATAAAATGTAAGGGCCGAAAAAAACCGTGAACTAACCATCGTTGATTTTTTCTTGGAGACTTTTTCGTTGAAATTTTGACCAAAACTTACAAATACAGGACAAAAATTAAAGTTACCCTTTTCGAAAAAAAACTTGATATCTTCGTCTGTTGGTCCTTCAACATCAAGAAAATGAGATTTTAAACGAAATCGAAACGATAAAATATAAAGACCGAAAAAAACCGTGAACTAACCATCGTTGATTTTTTCTTGGAGACTTTTTCGTTGAAATTTTGACCAAAACTTACAAATACAGGACAAAAATTAAAGTTACCCTTTTCGAAAAAAAACTTGATATCTTCGTCTGTTGGTCCTTCAACATCAAGAAAATGTGATTTTAAACGAAATCAAAACGATAAAATATAAAGGCCGAAAAAAACCGTGAACTAACCATCGTTGATTTTTTCTTGGAGACTTTTTCGTTGAAATTTTGACCAAAACTTACAAATACAGGACAAAAATTAAAGTTACCCTTTTCGAAAAAAAACTTGATATCTTCGTCTGTTGGTCCTTCAACATCAAGAAAATGAGATTTTAAACGAAAACGAAAGGATAAAATTTAAGGGCCGAAAAAAACCGTGAGCTAACCATCGTTGATTTTTTCTTGGAGACTTTTTCGTTGAAATTTTGACCAAAACTTACAAATACAGGACAAAAATTAAAGTTACCCTTTTCGAAAAAAAACTTGATATCTTCGTCTGTTGGTCCTTCAACATCAAGAAAATGTGATTTTAAACGAAATCAAAACGATAAAATATAAAGGCCGAAAAAAACCGTGAACTAACCATCGTTGATTTTTTCTTGGAGACTTTTTCGTTGAAATTTTGACCAAAACTTACAAATACAGGACAAAAATTGAAGTTACCCTTTTCGAAAAAAAATTTGATATCTTCGTCTGTTGGTCCTTCAACATCAAGAAAATGAGATTTTAAACGAAATCAAAACGATAAAATATAAAGGCCGAAAAAAACCGTGAACTAACCATCGTTGATTTTTTCTTGGAGACTTTTTCGTTGAAATTTTGACCAAAACTTACAAATACAGGACAAAAATTGAAGTTACCCTTTTCGAAAAAAAACTTGATATCTTCGTCTGTTGGTCCTTCAACATCAAGAAAATGAGATTTTAAACGAAATCAAAACGATAAAATATAAAGGCCGAAAAAAACCGTGAACTAACCATCGTTGATTTTTTCTTGGAGACTTTTTCGTTGAAATTTTGACCAAAACTTACAAATACAGGACAAAAATTAAAGTTACCCTTTTCGAAAAAAAACTTGATATCTTCGTCTGTTGGTCCTTCAACATCAAGAAAATGAGATTTAAAACGAAATCGAAACGATAAAATATAAAGGCCGAAAAAAACCGTGAACTAACCATCGTTGATTTTTTCTTGGAGACTTTTTCGTTGAAATTTTGACCAAAACTTACAAATACAGGACAACAATTGAAGTTATCCTTTTCGAAAAAAAATTTGATATCTTCGTCTGTTGGTCCTTCAACATCAAGAAAATGAGATTTTAAATGAAAACGAAAGGATAAAATGTAAGGGCCAAAAAAAACCGTGAACTAACCATCGTTGATTTTTTCTTGGAGACTTTTTCGTTGAAATTTTGACCAAAACTTACAAATACAGGACAAAAATTAAAGTTACCCTTTTCGAAAAAAAACTTGATATCTTCGTCTGTTGGTCCTTCAACATCAAGAAAATGAGATTTTAAACGAAATCGAAACGATAAAATATAAAGACCGAAAAAAACCGTACACTAACCATCGTTGATTTTTTCTTGGAGACTTTTTCGTTGAAATTTTGACCAAACCTTACAAATACAGGACAAAAATTGAAGTTACCCTTTTCGAAAAAAAATTTGATATCTTCGTCTGTTGGTCCTTCAACATCAAGAAAATGAGATTTTAAACGAAATCAAAACGATAAAATATAAAGGCCCAAAAAAACCGTGAACTAACCATCGTTGATTTTTTCTTGGAGACTTTTTCGTTGAAATTTTGACCAAAACTTACAAATACAGGACAAAAATTAAAGTTACCCTTTTCGAAAAAAAACTTGATATCTTCGTCTGTTGGTCCTTCAACATCAAGAAAATGAGATTTTTAACAAAATCAAAACGATAAAATATAAAGGCCAAAAAAAACCATGAACTAACCATCGTTGATTTTTTCTTGGAGACTTTTTCGTTGAAATTTTGACCAAAACTTACAAATACAGGACAAAAATTGAAGTTACCCTTTTCGAAAAAAAACTTGATATCTTCGTCTGTTGGTCCTTCAACGTCAAGAAAATGAGATTTTAAACGAAAACGAAAGGATAAAATTTAAGGGCCGAAAAAAACCGTGAGCTAACCATCGTTGATTTTTTCTTGGAGACTTTTTCGTTGAAATTTTGACCAAAACTTACAAATACAGGACAAAAATTAAAGTTACCCTTTTCGAAAAAAAACTTGATATCTTCGTCTGTTGGTCCTTCAACATCAAGAAAATGAGATTTAAAACGAAATCGAAACGATAAAATATAAAGGCCGAAAAAAACCGTGAACTAACCATCGTTGATTTTTTCTTGGAGACTTTTTCGTTGAAATTTTGACCAAAACTTACAAATACAGGACAACAATTGAAGTTATCCTTTTCGAAAAAAAATTTGATATCTTCGTCTGTTGGTCCTTCAACATCAAGAAAATGAGATTTTAAACGAAAACGAAAGGATAAAATGTAAGGGCCAAAAAAAACCGTGAACTAACCATCGTTGATTTTTTCTTGGAGACTTTTTCGTTGAAATTTTGACCAAACCTTACAAATACAGGACAAAAATTGAAGTTATCCTTTTCGAAAAAAAATTTGATATCTTCGTCTGTTGGTCCTTCAACATCAAGAAAATGAGATTTTAAACAAAATCAAAACGATAAAATATAAAGGCCAAAAAAAACCATGAACTAACCATCGTTGATTTTTTCTTGGAGACTTTTTCGTTGAAATTTTGACCAAAACTTACAAATACAGGACAAAAATTGAAGTTACCCTTTTCGAAAAAAAACTTGATTTCTTCGTCTGTTGGTCTTTCAACATCAAGAAAATGAGATTTTAAACGAAATCAAAACGAAAAAATATAAAGGCCGAAAAAAACCGTGAGCTAACCATCGTTGATTTTTTCTTGGAGACTTTTTCGTTGAAATTTTGACCAAAACTTACAAATACAGGACAAAAATTGAAGTTACCCTTTTCGAAAAAAAACTTGATATCTTCGTCTGTTGGTCCTTCAACATCAAGAAAATGAGATTTTAAACGAAATCGAAACGATAAAATATAAAGGCCGAAAAAAACCGTGAACTAACC
Organism: Sisyra nigra; assembly: GCA_958496155.1. Taxonomy (NCBI): domain Eukaryota; kingdom Metazoa; phylum Arthropoda; class Insecta; order Neuroptera; family Sisyridae; genus Sisyra; species Sisyra nigra. The sequence goes on along the minus strand of OY292319.1, from coordinate 14,990,415 downwards.
ATCGTTGATTTTTTCTTGGAGACTTTTTCGTTGAAATTTTGACCAAAACTCACAAATACAGGACAAAAATTGAAGTTACCTTTTTCGAAAAAAAACTTGATATCTTCGTCTGTTGGTCCTTCAACATCAAGAAAATGAGATTTTAAACGAAATCGAAACGGCAAAATATAAAGGCCGAAAAAAACCGTGAACTAACCATCGTTGATTTTTTCTTGGAGACTTTTTCGTTGAAATTTTGACCAAAACTTACAAATACAGGACAAAAATTGAAGTTACCCTTTTCGAAAAAAAACTTGATATCTTCGTTTGTTGGTCCTTCAACATCAAGAAAATGAGATTTTAAACGAAATCGAAACGATAAAATATAAAGGCCGAAAAAAACCGTGAACTAACCATCGTTGATTTTTTCTTGGAGACTTTTTCGTTGAAATTTTGACCAAAACTTACAAATACAGGACAAAAATTAAAGTTATCCTTTTCGAAAAAAAATTTGATATCTTCGTCTGTTGGTCCTTCAACATCAAGAAAATTAGATTTTAAACGAAAACGAAAGGATAAAATGTAAGGGCCGAAAAAAACCGTGAACTAACCATCGTTGATTTTTTCTTGGAGACTTTTTCGTTGAAATTTTGACCAAAACTTACAAATACAGGACAAAAATTAAAGTTACCCTTTTCGAAAAAAAACTTGATATCTTCGTCTGTTGGTCCTTCAACATCAAGAAAATGAGATTTTAAACGAAATCGAAACGATAAAATATAAAGACCGAAAAAAACCGTGAACTAACCATCGTTGATTTTTTCTTGGAGACTTTTTCGTTGAAATTTTGACCAAAACTTACAAATACAGGACAAAAATTGAAGTTATCCTTTTCGAAAAAAAATTTGATATCTTCGTCTGTTGGTCCTTCAACATCAAGAAAATGAGATTTTAAACGAAATCAAAACGATAAAATATAAAGGCCAAAAAAAACCATGAACTAACCATCGTTGATTTTTTCTTGGAGACTTTTTCGTTGAAATTTTGACCAAAACTTACAAATACAGGACAAAAATTAAAGTTACCCTTTTCGAAAAAAAACTTGATATCTTCGTCTGTTGGTCCTTCAACATCAAGAAAATGTGATTTTAAACGAAATCAAAACGATAAAATATAAAGGCCGAAAAAAACCGTGAACTAACCATCGTTGATTTTTTCTTGGAGACTTTTTCGTTGAAATTTTGACCAAAACTTACAAATACAGGACAAAAATTGAAGTTACCCTTTTCGAAAAAAAATTTGATATCTTCGTCTGTTGGTCCTTCAACATCAAGAAAATGAGATTTTAAACGAAATCAAAACGATAAAATATAAAGGCCGAAAAAAACCGTGAACTAACCATCGTCGATTTTTTCTTGGAGACTTTTTCGTTGAAATTTTGACCAAAACTTACAAATACAGGACAAAAATTGAAGTTACCCTTTTCGAAAAAAAACTTGATATCTTCGTCTGTTGGTCCTTCAACATCAAGAAAATGAGATTTTAAACGAAATCAAAACGATAAAATATAAAGGCCGAAAAAAACCGTGAACTAACCATCGTTGATTTTTTCTTGGAGACTTTTTCGTTGAAATTTTGACCAAAACTTACAAATACAGGACAAAAATTAAAGTTACCCTTTTCGAAAAAAAACTTGATATCTTCGTCTGTTGGTCCTTCAACATCAAGAAAATGAGATTTTAAACGAAATCGAAACGATAAAATATAAAGGCCGAAAAAAACCGTGAACTAACCATCGTTGATTTTTTCTTGGAGACTTTTTCGTTGAAATTTTGACCAAAACTTACAAATACAGGACAACAATTGAAGTTATCCTTTTCGAAAAAAAATTTGATATCTTCGTCTGTTGGTCCTTCAACATCAAGAAAATGAGATTTTAAACGAAAACGAAAGGATAAAATGTAAGGGCCAAAAAAAACCGTGAACTAACCATCGTTGATTTTTTCTTGGAGACTTTTTCGTTGAAATTTTGACCAAAACTTACAAATACAGGACAAAAATTGAAGTTACCCTTTTCGAAAAAAAATTTGATATCTTCGTCTGTTGGTCCTTCAACATCAAGAAAATGAGATTTTAAACGAAATCAAAACGATAAAATATAAAGGCCGAAAAAAACCGTGAACTAACCATCGTTGATTTTTTCTTGGAGACTTTTTCGTTGAAATTTTGACCAAAACTTACAAATACAGGACAAAAATTGAAGTTACCCTTTTCGAAAAAAAACTTGATACCTTCGTCTGTTGGTCCTTCAACATCAAGAAAATGAGATTTTAAACGAAATCAAAACGATAAAATATAAAGGCCGAAAAAAACCGTGAACTAACCATCGTTGATTTTTTCTTGGAGACTTTTTCGTTGAAATTTTGACCAAAACTTACAAATACAGGACAAAAATTAAAGTTACCCTTTTCGAAAAAAAACTTGATATCTTCGTCTGTTGGTCCTTCAACATCAAGAAAATGAGATTTAAAACGAAATCGAAACGATAAAATATAAAGGCCGAAAAAAACCGTGAACTAACCATCGTTGATTTTTTCTTGGAGACTTTTTCGTTGAAATTTTGACCAAAACTTACAAATACAGGACAAAAATTGAAGTTACCCTTTTCGAAAAAAAACTTGATATCTTCGTCTGTTGGTCCTTCAACATCAAGAAAATGAGATTTTAAACGAAATCGAAACGATAAAATATAAAGGCCGAAAAAAACCGTGAACTAACCATCGTTGATTTTTTCTTGGAGACTTTTTCGTTGAAATTTTGACCAAAACTCACAAATACAGGACAAAAATTGAAGTTACCTTTTTCGAAAAAAAACTTGATATCTTCGTCTGTTGGTCCTTCAACATCAAGAAAATGAGATTTTAAACGAAATCGAAACGGCAAAATATAAAGGCCGAAAAAAACCGTGAACTAACCATCGTTGATTTTTTCTTGGAGACTTTTTCGTTGAAATTTTGACCAAAACTTACAAATACAGGACAAAAATTGAAGTTACCCTTTTCAAAAAAAAACTTGATATCTTCGTCTGTTGGTCCTTAAACATTAAGAAAATGAGATTTTAAACGAAATCAAAACGATAAAATATAAAGGCCGAAAAAACCGTGAACTAACCATCGTTGATTTTTTCTTGGAGACTTTTTCGTTGAAATTTTGACCAAAACTTACAAATACAGGACAAAAATTGAAGTTACCCTTTTCGAAAAAAAACTTGATATCTTCGTTTGTTGGTCCTTCAACATCAAGAAAATGAGATTTTAAACGAAATCGAAACGATAAAATATAAAGGCCGAAAAAAACCGTGAACTAACCATCGTTGATTTTTTCTTGGAGACTTTTTCGTTGAAATTTTGACCAAAACTTACAAATACAGGACAAAAATTAAAGTTATCCTTTTCGAAAAAAAATTTGATATCTTCGTCTGTTGGTCCTTCAACATCAAGAAAATTAGATTTTAAACGAAAACGAAAGGATAAAATGTAAGGGCCGAAAAAAACCGTGAACTAACCATCGTTGATTTTTTCTTGGAGACTTTTTCGTTGAAATTTTGACCAAAACTTACAAATACAGGACAAAAATTAAAGTTACCCTTTTCGAAAAAAAACTTGATATCTTCGTCTGTTGGTCCTTCAACATCAAGAAAATGAGATTTTAAACGAAATCGAAACGATAAAATATAAAGACCGAAAAAAACCGTGAACTAACCATCGTTGATTTTTTCTTGGAGACTTTTTCGTTGAAATTTTGACCAAAACTTACAAATACAGGACAAAAATTGAAGTTATCCTTTTCGAAAAAAAATTTGATATCTTCGTCTGTTGGTCCTTCAACATCAAGAAAATGAGATTTTAAACGAAATCAAAACGATAAAATATAAAGGCCAAAAAAAACCATGAACTAACCATCGTTGATTTTTTCTTGGAGACTTTTTCGTTGAAATTTTGACCAAAACTTACAAATACAGGACAAAAATTAAAGTTACCCTTTTCGAAAAAAAACTTGATATCTTCGTCTGTTGGTCCTTCAACATCAAGAAAATGTGATTTTAAACGAAATCAAAACGATAAAATATAAAGGCCGAAAAAAACCGTGAACTAACCATCGTTGATTTTTTCTTGGAGACTTTTTCGTTGAAATTTTGACCAAAACTTACAAATACAGGACAAAAATTGAAGTTACCCTTTTCGAAAAAAAATTTGATATCTTCGTCTGTTGGTCCTTCAACATCAAGAAAATGAGATTTTAAACGAAATCAAAACGATAAAATATAAAGGCCGAAAAAAACCGTGAACTAACCATCGTTGATTTTTTCTTGGAGACTTTTTCGTTGAAATTTTGACCAAAACTTACAAATACAGGACAAAAATTGAAGTTACCCTTTTCGAAAAAAAACTTGATATCTTCGTCTGTTGGTCCTTCAACATCAAGAAAATGAGATTTTAAACGAAATCGAAACGATAAAATATAAAGGCCGAAAAAAACCGTGAACTAACCATCGTTGATTTTTTCTTGGAGACTTTTTCGTTGAAATTTTGACCAAAACTCACAAATACAGGACAAAAATTGAAGTTACCTTTTTCGAAAAAAAACTTGATATCTTCGTCTGTTGGTCCTTCAACATCAAGAAAATGAGATTTTAAACGAAATCGAAACGGCAAAATATAAAGGCCGAAAAAAACCGTGAACTAACCATCGTTGATTTTTTCTTGGAGACTTTTTCGTTGAAATTTTGACCAAAACTTACAAATACAGGACAAAAATTGAAGTTACCCTTTTCAAAAAAAAACTTGATATCTTCGTCTGTTGGTCCTTAAACATTAAGAAAATGAGATTTTAAACGAAATCAAAACGATAAAATATAAAGGCCGAAAAAACCGTGAACTAACCATCGTTGATTTTTTCTTGGAGACTTTTTCGTTGAAATTTTGACCAAAACTTACAAATACAGGACAAAAATTGAAGTTACCCTTTTCGAAAAAAAACTTGATATCTTCGTTTGTTGGTCCTTCAACATCAAGAAAATGAGATTTTAAACGAAATCGAAACGATAAAATATAAAGGCCGAAAAAAACCGTGAACTAACCATCGTTGATTTTTTCTTGGAGACTTTTTCGTTGAAATTTTGACCAAAACTTACAAATACAGGACAAAAATTAAAGTTATCCTTTTCGAAAAAAAATTTGATATCTTCGTCTGTTGGTCCTTCAACATCAAGAAAATTAGATTTTAAACGAAAACGAAAGGATAAAATGTAAGGGCCGAAAAAAACCGTGAACTAACCATCGTTGATTTTTTCTTGGAGACTTTTTCGTTGAAATTTTGACCAAAACTTACAAATACAGGACAAAAATTAAAGTTACCCTTTTCGAAAAAAAACTTGATATCTTCGTCTGTTGGTCCTTCAACATCAAGAAAATGAGATTTTAAACGAAATCGAAACGATAAAATATAAAGACCGAAAAAAACCGTGAACTAACCATCGTTGATTTTTTCTTGGAGACTTTTTCGTTGAAATTTTGACCAAAACTTACAAATACAGGACAAAAATTGAAGTTATCCTTTTCGAAAAAAAATTTGATATCTTCGTCTGTTGGTCCTTCAACATCAAGAAAATGAGATTTTAAACGAAATCAAAACGATAAAATATAAAGGCCAAAAAAAACCATGAACTAACCATCGTTGATTTTTTCTTGGAGACTTTTTCGTTGAAATTTTGACCAAAACTTACAAATACAGGACAAAAATTAAAGTTACCCTTTTCGAAAAAAAACTTGATATCTTCGTCTGTTGGTCCTTCAACATCAAGAAAATGTGATTTTAAACGAAATCAAAACGATAAAATATAAAGGCCGAAAAAAACCGTGAACTAACCATCGTTGATTTTTTCTTGGAGACTTTTTCGTTGAAATTTTGACCAAAACTTACAAATACAGGACAAAAATTGAAGTTACCCTTTTCGAAAAAAAATTTGATATCTTCGTCTGTTGGTCCTTCAACATCAAGAAAATGAGATTTTAAACGAAATCAAAACGATAAAATATAAAGGCCGAAAAAAACCGTGAACTAACCATCGTTGATTTTTTCTTGGAGACTTTTTCGTTGAAATTTTGACCAAAACTTACAAATACAGGACAAAAATTGAAGTTACCCTTTTCGAAAAAAAACTTGATATCTTCGTCTGTTGGTCCTTCAACATCAAGAAAATGAGATTTTAAACGAAATCAAAACGATAAAATATAAAGGCCGAAAAAAACCGTGAACTAACCATCGTTGATTTTTTCTTGGAGACTTTTTCGTTGAAATTTTGACCAAAACTTACAAATACAGGACAAAAATTAAAGTTACCCTTTTCGAAAAAAAACTTGATATCTTCGTCTGTTGGTCCTTCAACATCAAGAAAATGAGATTTAAAACGAAATCGAAACGATAAAATATAAAGGCCGAAAAAAACCGTGAACTAACCATCGTTGATTTTTTCTTGGAGACTTTTTCGTTGAAATTTTGACCAAAACTTACAAATACAGGACAACAATTGAAGTTATCCTTTTCGAAAAAAAATTTGATATCTTCGTCTGTTGGTCCTTCAACATCAAGAAAATGAGATTTTAAACGAAAACGAAAGGATAAAATGTAAGGGCCAAAAAAAACCGTGAACTAACCATCGTTGATTTTTTCTTGGAGACTTTTTCGTTGAAATTTTGACCAAACCTTACAAAAACAGGACAAAAATTGAAGTTACCCTTTTCGAAAAAAAACTTGATATCTTCGTCTGTTGGTCCTTCAACATCAAGAAAATGAGATTCTAAACGAAAACAAAACGATAAAATATAAAGGCCGAAAAAAACCGTGAACTAACCATTGTTGATTGTTTCTTGGAGACTTTTTCGTTGAAATTTTGACCAAAACTTACAAATACAGGACAAAAATTGAAGTTACCCTTTTCGAAAAAAAACTTGATATCTTCGTCTGTTGGTCCTTCAACATCAAGAAAATGAGATTTTAAACGAAAACGAAAGGATAAAATTTAAGGGCAGAAAAAAACCGTGAGCTAACCATCGTTGATTTTTTCTTGGAGACTTTTTCGTTGAAATTTTGACCAAAACTGAAAATACAGGACAAAAATTGAAGTTATCCTTTTCGAAAAAAAACTTGATATTTTTGTTTGTTGGTCCTTCAACATCAAGGAAATGAGATTTTAAACGAAATCGAAACGATAAAATATAAAGGCCGAAAAAAACCGTGAACTAACCATCGTTGATTGTTTCTTGGAGACTTTTTCGTTGAAATTTTGACCAAAACTTACAAATACAGGACAAAAATTAAAGTTACCCTTTTCGAAAAAAAACTTGATATCTTCGTCTGTTGGTCCTTCAACATCAAGAAAATGAGATTTTAAACGAAATCAAAACAATAAAATATAAAGGCCGAAAAAAACCGTGAGCTAACCATCGTTGATTTTTTCTTGGAGACTTTTTCGTTGAAATTTTGACCAAAACTTACAAATACAGGACAAAAATTGAAGTTACCGTTTTCGAAAAAAAAATTGATTTCTTCGTCTGTTGGTCCTTCAACATCAAGAAAATGAGATTTTAAACGAAATCAAAACGATAAAATATAAAGGCCGAAAAAAACCGTGAGCTAACCATCGTTGATTTTTTCTTGGAGACTTTTTCGTTGAAATTTTGACCAAAACTTACAAATACAGGACAAAAATTGAAGTTACCCTTTTCGAAAAAAAACTTGATATCTTCGTCTGTTGGTCCTTCAACATCAAGAAAATGAGATTTTAAACGAAATCAAAACGATAAAATATAAAGGCCGAAAAAAACCGTGAGCTAACCATCGTTGATTTTTTCTTGGAGACTTTTTCGTTGAAATTTTGACCAAAACTTACAAATACAGGACAAAAATTGAAGTTACCCTTTTCGAAAAAAAACTTGATATCTTCGTCTGTTGGTCCTTCAACATCAAGAAAATGAGATTTTAAACGAAATCGAAACGATAAAATATAAAGACCGAAAAAAACCGTGAACTAACCATCGTTGATTTTTTCTTGGAGACTTTTTCGTTGAAATTTTGACCAAAACTTACAAATACAGGACAAAAATTGAAGTTATCCTTTTCGAAAAAAAATTTGATATCTTCGTCTGTTGGTCCTTCAACATCAAGAAAATGAGATTTTAAACGAAATCAAAACGATAAAATATAAAGGCCAAAAAAAACCATGAACTAACCATCGTTGATTTTTTCTTGGAGACTTTTTCGTTGAAATTTTGACCAAAACTTACAAATACAGGACAAAAATTAAAGTTACCCTTTTCGAAAAAAAACTTGATATCTTCGTCTGTTGGTCCTTCAACATCAAGAAAATGTGATTTTAAACGAAATCAAAACGATAAAATATAAAGGCCGAAAAAAACCGTGAACTAACCATCGTTGATTTTTTCTTGGAGACTTTTTCGTTGAAATTTTGACCAAAACTTACAAATACAGGACAAAAATTGAAGTTACCCTTTTCGAAAAAAAATTTGATATCTTCGTCTGTTGGTCCTTCAACATCAAGAAAATGAGATTTTAAACGAAATCAAAACGATAAAATATAAAGGCCGAAAAAAACCGTGAACTAACCATCGTTGATTTTTTCTTGGAGACTTTTTCGTTGAAATTTTGACCAAAACTTACAAATACAGGACAAAAATTGAAGTTACCCTTTTCGGAAAAAAACTTGATATCTTCGTCTGTTGGTCCTTCAACATCAAGAAAATGAGATTTTAAACGAAATCGAAACGATAAAATATAAAGGCCGAAAAAAACCGTGAACTAACCATCGTTGATTTTTTCTTGGAGACTTTTTCGTTGAAATTTTGACCAAAACTCACAAATACAGGACAAAAATTGAAGTTACCTTTTTCGAAAAAAAACTTGATATCTTCGTCTGTTGGTCCTTCAACATCAAGAAAATGAGATTTTAAACGAAATCGAAACGGCAAAATATAAAGGCCGAAAAAAACCGTGAACTAACCATCGTTGATTTTTTCTTGGAGACTTTTTCGTTGAAATTTTGACCAAAACTTACAAATACAGGACAAAAATTGAAGTTACCCTTTTCAAAAAAAAACTTGATATCTTCGTCTGTTGGTCCTTAAACATTAAGAAAATGAGATTTTAAACGAAATCAAAACGATAAAATATAAAGGCCGAAAAAACCGTGAACTAACCATCGTTGATTTTTTCTTGGAGACTTTTTCGTTGAAATTTTGACCAAAACTTACAAATACAGGACAAAAATTGAAGTTACCCTTTTCGAAAAAAAACTTGATATCTTCGTTTGTTGGTCCTTCAACATCAAGAAAATGAGATTTTAAACGAAATCGAAACGATAAAATATAAAGGCCGAAAAAAACCGTGAACTAACCATCGTTGATTTTTTCTTGGAGACTTTTTCGTTGAAATTTTGACCAAAACTTACAAATACAGGACAAAAATTAAAGTTATCCTTTTCGAAAAAAAATTTGATATCTTCGTCTGTTGGTCCTTCAACATCAAGAAAATTAGATTTTAAACGAAAACGAAAGGATAAAATGTAAGGGCCGAAAAAAACCGTGAACTAACCATCGTTGATTTTTTCTTGGAGACTTTTTCGTTGAAATTTTGACCAAAACTTACAAATACAGGACAAAAATTAAAGTTACCCTTTTCGAAAAAAAACTTGATATCTTCGTCTGTTGGTCCTTCAACATCAAGAAAATGAGATTTTAAACGAAATCGAAACGATAAAATATAAAGACCGAAAAAAACCGTGAACTAACCATCGTTGATTTTTTCTTGGAGACTTTTTCGTTGAAATTTTGACCAAAACTTACAAATACAGGACAAAAATTGAAGTTATCCTTTTCGAAAAAAAATTTGATATCTTCGTCTGTTGGTCCTTCAACATCAAGAAAATGAGATTTTAAACGAAATCAAAACGATAAAATATAAAGGCCAAAAAAAACCATGAACTAACCATCGTTGATTTTTTCTTGGAGACTTTTTCGTTGAAATTTTGACCAAAACTTACAAATACAGGACAAAAATTAAAGTTACCCTTTTCGAAAAAAAACTTGATATCTTCGTCTGTTGGTCCTTCAACATCAAGAAAATGTGATTTTAAACGAAATCAAAACGATAAAATATAAAGGCCGAAAAAAACCGTGAACTAACCATCGTTGATTTTTTCTTGGAGACTTTTTCGTTGAAATTTTGACCAAAACTTACAAATACAGGACAAAAATTGAAGTTACCCTTTTCGAAAAAAAATTTGATATCTTCGTCTGTTGGTCCTTCAACATCAAGAAAATGAGATTTTAAACGAAATCAAAACGATAAAATATAAAGGCCGAAAAAAACCGTGAACTAACCATCGTTGATTTTTTCTTGGAGACTTTTTCGTTGAAATTTTGACCAAAACTTACAAATACAGGACAAAAATTGAAGTTACCCTTTTCGAAAAAAAACTTGATATCTTCGTCTGTTGGTCCTTCAACATCAAGAAAATGAGATTTTAAACGAAATCAAAACGATAAAATATAAAGGCCGAAAAAAACCGTGAACTAACCATCGTTGATTTTTTCTTGGAGACTTTTTCGTTGAAATTTTGACCAAAACTTACAAATACAGGACAAAAATTAAAGTTACCCTTTTCGAAAAAAAACTTGATATCTTCGTCTGTTGGTCCTTCAACATCAAGAAAATGAGATTTAAAACGAAATCGAAACGATAAAATATAAAGGCCGAAAAAAACCGTGAACTAACCATCGTTGATTTTTTCTTGGAGACTTTTTCGTTGAAATTTTGACCAAAACTTACAAATACAGGACAACAATTGAAGTTATCCTTTTCGAAAAAAAATTTGATATCTTCGTCTGTTGGTCCTTCAACATCAAGAAAATGAGATTTTAAACGAAAACGAAAGGATAAAATGTAAGGGCCAAAAAAAACCGTGAACTAACCATCGTTGATTTTTTCTTGGAGACTTTTTCGTTGAAATTTTGACCAAACCTTACAAAAACAGGACAAAAATTGAAGTTACCCTTTTCGAAAAAAAACTTGATATCTTCGTCTGTTGGTCCTTCAACATCAAGAAAATGAGATTCTAAACGAAAACAAAACGATAAAATATAAAGGCCGAAAAAAACCGTGAACTAACCATTGTTGATTGTTTCTTGGAGACTTTTTCGTTGAAATTTTGACCAAAACTTACAAATACAGGACAAAAATTGAAGTTACCCTTTTCGAAAAAAAACTTGATATCTTCGTCTGTTGGTCCTTCAACATCAAGAAAATGAGATTTTAAACGAAAACGAAAGGATAAAATTTAAGGGCAGAAAAAAACCGTGAGCTAACCATCGTTGATTTTTTCTTGGAGACTTTTTCGTTGAAATTTTGACCAAAACTGAAAATACAGGACAAAAATTGAAGTTATCCTTTTCGAAAAAAAACTTGATATTTTTGTTTGTTGGTCCTTCAACATCAAGGAAATGAGATTTTAAACGAAATCGAAACGATAAAATATAAAGGCCGAAAAAAACCGTGAACTAACCATCGTTGATTGTTTCTTGGAGACTTTTTCGTTGAAATTTTGACCAAAACTTACAAATACAGGACAAAAATTAAAGTTATCCTTTTCGAAAAAAAACTTGATATTTTTGTTTGTTGGTCCTTTAACATCAAGGAAATGAGATTTTAAACGATATCAAAACAATAAAATATAAAGGCCGAAAAAAACCGTGAACTAACCATTGTTGATTGTTTCTTGGAGACTTTTTCGTTGAAATTTTGACCAAAACTTACAAATACAGGACAAAAATTGAAGTTACCCTTTTCGAAAAAAAACTTGATTTCTTCGTCTGTTGGTCCTTCAACATCAAGAAAATGAGATTTTAAACGAAATCAAAACAATAAAATATAAAGGCCGAAAAAAACCGTGAGCTAACCATCGTTGATTTTTTCTTGGAGACTTTTTCGTTGAAATTTTGACCAAAACTTACAAATACAGGACAAAAATTGAAGTTACCGTTTTCGAAAAAAAAATTGATTTCTTCGTCTGTTGGTCCTTCAACATCAAGAAAATGAGATTTTAAACGAAATCAAAACGATAAAATATAAAGGCCGAAAAAAACCGTGAGCTAACCATCGTTGATTTTTTCTTGGAGACTTTTTCGTTGAAATTTTGACCAAAACTTACAAATACAGGACAAAAATTGAAGTTACCCTTTTCGAAAAAAAACTTGATATCTTCGTCTGTTGGTCCTTCAACATCAAGAAAATGAGATTTTAAACGAAATCAAAACGATAAAATATAAAGGCCGAAAAAAACCGTGAGCTAACCATCGTTGATTTTTTCTTGGAGACTTTTTCGTTGAAATTTTGACCAAAACTTACAAATACAGGACAAAAATTGAAGTTACCCTTTTCGAAAAAAAACTTGATATCTTCGTCTGTTGGTCCTTCAACATCAAGAAAATGAGATTTTAAACGAAAAAGAAAGGATAAAATTTAAGGGCCGAAAAAAACCGTGAACTAACCATCGTTGATTTTTTCTTGAAGACTTTTTCGTTGAAATTTTGACCAAAACTTACAAATACAGGACAAAAATTGAAGTCATCCTTTTCGAAAAAAAACTTGATATCTTCGTCTGTTGGTCCTTTAACAACAAGGAAATGAGATTTTAAACGAAATCGAAACAATAAAATATAAAGGCCGAAAAAAACCGTGAGCTAACCATCGTTGATTTTTTCTTGGAGACTTTTTCGTTGAAATTTTGACCAAAACTTACAAATACAGGACAAAAATTGAAGTTACCCATTTCAAAAAAAAACTTGATATCTTCGTCTGTTGGTCCTTCAACATCAAGGAAATGAGATTTTAAACGAAATCGAAACGATAAAATATAAAGGCCGAAAAAAACCGTGAACTAACCATCGTTGATTTTTTCTTGGAGACTTTTTCGTTGAAATTTTGACCAAAACTGAAAATACAGGACAAAAATTGAAGTTACCCTTTTCGAAAAAAAACTTGATATCTTCGTCTGTTGGTCCTTCAACATCAAGAAAATGAGATTTTAAACGAAATCAAAACGATAAAATATAAAGGCCGAAAAAAACCGTGAACTAACCATCGTTGATTTTTTCTTGGAGACTTTTTCGTTGAAATTTTGACCAAAACTTACAAATACAGGACAAAAATTGAAGTTACCCTTTTCGAAAAAAAACTTGATATCTTCGTCTGTTGGTCCTTCAACATCAAGAAAATGAGATTTTAAACGAAATCGAAACGATAAAATATAAAGGCCGAAAAAAACCGTGAACTAACCATCGTTGATTTTTTCTTGGAGACTTTTTCGTTGAAATTTTGACCAAAACTTACAAATACAGGACAAAAATTAAAGTTATCCTTTTCGAAAAAAAATTTGATATCTTCGTCTGTTGGTCCTTCAACATCAAGAAAATGAGATTTTAAACGAAAACGAAAGGATAAAATGTAAGGGCCGAAAAAAACCGTGAACTAACCATCGTTGATTTTTTCTTGGAGACTTTTTCGTTGAAATTTTGACCAAAACTTACAAATACAGGACAAAAATTAAAGTTACCCTTTTCGAAAAAAAACTTGATATCTTCGTCTGTTGGTCCTTCAACATCAAGAAAATGAGATTTTAAACGAAATCGAAACGATAAAATATAAAGGCCGAAAAAAACCGTGAACTAACCATCGTTGATTTTTTCTTGGAGACTTTTTCGTTGAAATTTTGACCAAAACTTACAAATACAGGACAAAAATTGAAGTTACCCTTTTCGAAAAAAAACTTGATATCTTCGTCTGTTGGACCTTCAACATCAAGAAAATGAGATTTTAAACGAAATCGAAACGATAAAATATAAAGGCCGAAAAAAACCGTGAGCTAACCATCGTTGATTTTTTCTTGGAGACTTTTTCGTTGAAATTTTGACCAAAACTTACAAATACAGGACAAAAATTGAAGTTATCCTTTTCGAAAAAAAATTTGATATCTTCGTCTGTTGGTCCTTCAACATCAAGAAAATGAGATTTTAAACGAAATCAAAACGATAAAATATAAAGGCCGAAAAAAACCGTGAACTAACCATCGTTGATTTTTTCTTGGAGACTTTTTCGTTGAAATTTTGACCAAAACTTACAAATACAGGACAAAAATTAAAGTTATCCTTTTCGAAAAAAAATTTGATATCTTCGTCTGTTGGTCCTTCAACATCAAGAAAATGAGATTTTAAACGAAAACGAAAGGATAAAATGTAAGGGCCGAAAAAAACCGTGAACTAACCATCGTTGATTTTTTCTTGGAGACTTTTTCGTTGAAATTTTGACCAAAACTTACAAATACAGGACAAAAATTAAAGTTACCCTTTTCGAAAAAAAACTTGATATCTTCGTCTGTTGGTCCTTCAACATCAAGAAAATGAGATTTTAAACGAAATCGAAACGATAAAATATAAAGACCGAAAAAAACCGTGAACTAACCATCGTTGATTTTTTCTTGGAGACTTTTTCGTTGAAATTTAGACCCAAACTTACAAATACAGGACAAAAATTGAAGTTATCCTTTTCGAAAAAAAATTTGATATCTTCGTCTGTTGGTCCTTCAACATCAAGAAAATGAGATTTTAAACGAAATCAAAACGATAAAATATAAAGGCCAAAAAAAACCATGAACTAACCATCGTTGATTTTTTCTTGGAGACTTTTTCGTTGAAATTTTGACCAAAACTTACAAATACAGGACAAAAATTGAAGTTACCCTTTTCGAAAAAAAACTTGATATCTTCGTCTGTTGGTCCTTCAACATCAAGAAAATGAGATTTTAAACGAAAACAAAACGATAAAATATAAAGGCCGAAAAAAACCGTGAACTAACCATTGTTGATTGTTTCTTGGAGACTTTTTCGTTGAAATTTTGACCAAAACTTACAAATACAGGACAAAAATTGAAGTTACCCTTTTCGAAAAAAAACTTGATATCTTCGTCTGTTGGTCCTTCAACATCAAGAAAATGAGATTTTAAACGAAAACGAAAGGATAAAATTTAAGGGCAGAAAAAAACCGTGAGCTAACCATCGTTGATTTTTTCTTGGAGACTTTTTCGTTGAAATTTTGACCAAAACTGAAAATACAGGACAAAAATTGAAGTTATCCTTTTCGAAAAAAAACTTGATATTTTTGTTTGTTGGTCCTTCAACATCAAGGAAATGAGATTTTAAACGAAATCGAAACGATAAAATATAAAGGCCGAAAAAACCGTGAACTAACCATCGTTGATTGTTTCTTGGAGACTTTTTCGTTGAAATTTTGACCAAAACTTACAAATACAGGACAAAAATTGAAGTTATCCTTTTCGAAAAAAAACTTCATATTTTTGTTTGTTGGTCCTTCAACATCAAGGAAATGAGATTTTAAACGATATCAAAACGATAAAATATAAAGGCCGAAAAAAACCGTGAACTAACCATCGTTGATTGTTTCTTGGAGACTTTTTCGTTGAAATTTTGACCAAAACTTACAAATACAGGACAGAAATTGAAGTTACCCTTTTCGAAAAAAAACTTGATATCTTCGTCTGTTGGTCCTTCAACATCAAGAAAATGAGATTTTAAACGAAAACGAAAGGATAAAATGTAAGGGCCAAAAAAAACCGTGAATTAACCATCGTTGATTTTTTCTTGGAGACTTTTTCGTTGAAATTTTGACCAAAACTTACAAATACAGGACAAAAATTAAAGTTACCCTTTTCGAAAAAAAACTTGATATCTTCGTCTGTTGGTCCTTCAACATCTAGAAATTGAGATTTTAAACGAAATCGAAACGATAAAATATAAAGACCGAAAAAAACCGTGAACTTACCATCGTTGATTTTTTCTTGGAGACTTTTTCGTTGAAATTTTGACCAAAACTTACAAATACAGGACAAAAATTGAAGTTATCCTTTTCGAAAAAAAATTTGATATCTTCGTCTGTTGGTCCTTCAACATCAAGAAAATGAGATTTTAAACAAAATCAAAACGATAAAATATAAAAGCCGAAAAAAACCGTGAACTAACCATCGTTGATTTTTTCTTGGAGACTTTTTCGTTGAAATTTTGACCAAAACTTACAAAAACAGGACAAAAATTGAAGTAACCCTTTTCGAAAAAAAACTTGATATCTTCGTCTGTTGGTCCTTCAACATCAAGAAAATGAGATTTTAAACGAAATCGAAACGATAAAATATAAAGGCCGAAAAAAACCGTGAACTAACCATCGTTGATTTTTTCTTGGAGACTTTTTCGTTGAAATTTTGACCAAAACTTACAAATACAGGACAAAAATTGAAGTTACCCTTTTCGAAAAAAAACTTGATATCTTCGTCTGTTGGTCCTTCAACATCAAGAAAATGAGATTTTAAACGAAATCAAAACGATAAAATATAAAGGCCGAAAAAAACCGTGAACTAACCATCGTTGATTTTTTCTTGGAGACTTTTTCGTTGAAATTTTGACCAAAACTTACAAATACAGGACAAAAATTGAAGTTACCCTTTTCGAAAAAAAACTTGATATCTTCGTCTGTTGGTCCTTCAACATCAAGAAAATGAGATTTTAAACGAAATCGAAACGATAAAATATAAAGGCCGAAAAAAACCGTGAACTAACCATCGTTGATTTTTTCTTGGAGACTTTTTCGTTGAAATTTTGACCAAAACTTACAAATACAGGACAAAAATTAAAGTTATCCTTTTCGAAAAAAAATTTGATCTCTTCGTCTGTTGGTCCTTCAACATCAAAAAAATGAGATTTTAAACGAAAACGAAAGGATAAAATGTAAGGGCCGAAAAAAACCGTGAACTAACCATCGTTGATTTTTTCTTGGAGACTTTTTCGTTGAAATTTTGACCAAAACTTACAAATACAGGACAAAAATTAAAGTTACCCTTTTCGAAAAAAAACTTGATATCTTCGTCTGTTGGTCCTTCAACATCAAGAAAATGAGATTTTAAACGAAATCGAAACGATAAAATATAAAGACCGAAAAAAACCGTGAACTAACCATTGTTGATTGTTTCTTGGAGACTTTTTCGTTGAAATTTTGACCAAAACTTACAAATACAGGACAAAAATTGAAGTTACCCTTTTCGAAAAAAAACTTGATATCTTCGTCTGTTGGTCCTTCAACATCAAGAAAATGAGATTTTAAACGAAAACGAAAGGATAAAATTTAAGGGCAGAAAAAAACCGTGAGCTAACCATCGTTGATTTTTTCTTGGAGACTTTTTCGTTGAAATTTTGACCAAAACTTACAAATACAGGACAAAAATTGAAGTTACCCTTTTCGAAAAAAAACTTGATATCTTCGTCTGTTGGTCCTTCAACATCAAGAAAATGAGATTTTAAACGAAATCGAAACGATAAAATATAAAGACCGAAAAAAACCGTGAACTAACCATCGTTGATTTTTTCTTGGAGACTTTTTCGTTGAAATTTTGACCAAAACTTACAAATACAGGACAAAAATTGAAGTTATCCTTTTCGAAAAAAAACTTGATATTTTTGTTTGTTGGTCCTTCAACATCAAGGAAATGAGATTTTAAACGATATCAAAACGATAAAATATAAAGGCCGAAAAAAACCGTGAACTAACCATCGTTGATTGTTTCTTGGAGACTTTTTCGTTGAAATTTTGACCAAAACTTACAAATACAGGACAGAAATTGAAGTTACCCTTTTCGAAAAAAAACTTGATATCTTCGTCTGTTGGTCCTTCAACATCAAGAAAATGAGATTTTAAACGAAAACGAAAGGATAAAATGTAAGGGCCAAAAAAAACCGTGAATTAACCATCGTTGATTTTTTCTTGGAGACTTTTTCGTTGAAATTTTGACCAAAACTTACAAATACAGGACAAAAATTAAAGTTACCCTTTTCGAAAAAAAACTTGATATCTTCGTCTGTTGGTCCTTCAACATCTAGAAATTGAGATTTTAAACGAAATCGAAACGATAAAATATAAAGACCGAAAAAAACCGTGAACTAACCATCGTTGATTTTTTCTTGGAGACTTTTTCGTTGAAATTTTGACCAAAACTTACAAATACAGGACAAAAATTGAAGTTATCCTTTTCGAAAAAAAATTTGATATCTTCGTCTGTTGGTCCTTCAACATCAAGAAAATGAGATTTTTAACAAAATCAAAACGATAAAATATAAAAGCCGAAAAAAACCGTGAACTAACCATCGTTGATTTTTTCTTGGAGACTTTTTCGTTGAAATTTTGACCAAAACTTACAAATACAGGACAAAAATTGAAGTAACCCTTTTCGAAAAAAAACTTGATATCTTCGTCTGTTGGTCCTTCAACATCAAGAAAATGAGATTTTAAACGAAATCGAAACGATAAAATATAAAGGCCGAAAAAAACCGTGAACTAACCATCGTTGATTTTTTCTTGGAGACTTTTTCGTTGAAATTTTGACCAAAACTTACAAATACAGGACAAAAATTGAAGTTACCCTTTTCGAAAAAAAACTTGATATCTTCGTCTGTTGGTCCTTCAACATCAAGAAAATGAGATTTTAAACGAAATCAAAACGATAAAATATAAAGGCCGAAAAAAACCGTGAACTAACCATCGTTGATTTTTTCTTGGAGACTTTTTCGTTGAAATTTTGACCAAAACTTACAAATACAGGACAAAAATTGAAGTTACCCTTTTCGAAAAAAAACTTGATATCTTCGTCTGTTGGTCCTTCAACATCAAGAAAATGAGATTTTAAACGAAATCGAAACGATAAAATATAAAGGCCGAAAAAAACCGTGAACTAACCATCGTTGATTTTTTCTTGGAGACTTTTTCGTTGAAATTTTGACCAAAACTTACAAATACAGGACAAAAATTAAAGTTATCCTTTTCGAAAAAAAATTTGATATCTTCGTCTGTTGGTCCTTCAACATCAAGAAAATGAGATTTTAAACGAAAACGAAACGATAAAATGTAAGGGCCGAAAAAAACCGTGAACTAACCATCGTTGATTTTTTCTTGGAGACTTTTTCGTTGAAATTTTGACCAAAACTTACAAATACAGGACAAAAATTAAAGTTATCCTTTTCGAAAAAAAATTTGATATCTTCGTCTGTTGGTCCTTCAACATCAAGAAAATGAGATTTTAAACGAAAACGAAACGATAAAATGTAAGGGCCGAAAAAAACCGTGAACTAACCATCGTTGATTTTTTCTTGGAGACTTTTTCGTTGAAATTTTGACCAAAACTTACAAATACAGGACAAAAATTAAAGTTATCCTTTTCGAAAAAAAATTTGATATCTTCGTCTGTTGGTCCTTCAACATCAAGAAAATGAGATTTTAAACGAAAACGAAACGATAAAATGTAAGGGCCGAAAAAAACCGTGAACTAACCATCGTTGATTTTTTCTTGGAGACTTTTTCGTTGAAATTTTGACCAAAACTTACAAATACAGGACAAAAATTAAAGTTACCCTTTTCGAAAAAAAACTTGATATCTTCGTCTGTTGGTCCTTCAACATCAAGAAAATGAGATTTTAAACGAAATCGAAACGATAAAATATAAAGACCGAAAAAAACCGTGAACTAACCATCGTTGATTTTTTCTTGGAGACTTTTTCGTTGAAATTTTGACCAAAACTTACAAATACAGGACAAAAATTGAAGATACCCTTTTCGAAAAAAAACTTGATATCTTCGTCTGTTGGTCCTTCAACATCAAGAAAATGAGATTTTAAACGAAAACAAAACGATAATATATAAAGGCCGAAAAAAACCGTGAACTAACCATTGTTGATTGTTTCTTGGAGACTTTTTCGTTGAAATTTTGACCAAAACTTACAAATACAGGACAAAAATTGAAGTTACCCTTTTCGAAAAAAAACTTGATATCTTCGTCTGTTGGTCCTTCAACATCAAGAAAATGAGATTTTAAACGAAAACGAAAGGATAAAATTTAAGGGCAGAAAAAAACCGTGAGCTAACCATCGTTGATTTTTTCTTGGAGACTTTTTCGTTGAAATTTTGACCAAAACTGAAAATACAGGACAAAAATTGAAGTTATCCTTTTCGAAAAAAAACTTGATATTTTTGTTTGTTGGTCCTTCAACATCAAGGAAATGAGATTTTAAACGAAATCGAAACGATAAAATATAAAGGCCGAAAAAAACCGTGAACTAACCATCGTTGATTGTTTCTTGGAGACTTTTTCGTTGAAATTTTGACCAAAACTTACAAATACAGGACAAAAATTGAAGTTATCCTTTTCGAAAAAAAACTTGATATTTTTGTTTGTTGGTCCTTCAACATCAAGGAAATGAGATTTTAAACGATATCAAAACGATAAAATATAAAGGCCGAAAAAAACCGTGAACTAACCATTGTTGATTGTTTCTTGGAGACTTTTTCGTTGAAATTTTGACCAAAACTTACAAATACAGGACAAAAATTGAAGTTACCCTTTTCGAAAAAAACTTGACATCTTCGTCTGTTGGTCCTTCAACATCAAGAAAATGAGATTTTAAACGAAAACGAAAGGATAAAATGTAAGGGCCAAAAAAAACCGTGAACTAACCATCGTTGATTTTTTCTTGGAGACTTTTTCGTTGAAATTTTGACCAAAACTTACAAATACAGGACAAAAATTAAAGTTACCTTTTTCGAAAAAAAACTTGATATCTTCGTCTGTTGGTCCTTCAACATCTAGAAATTGAGATTTTAAACGAAATCGAAACGATAAAATATAAAGACCGAAAAAAACCGTGAACTAACCATCGTTGATTTTTTCTTGGAGACTTTTTCGTTGAAATTTTGACCAAAACTTACAAATACAGGACAAAAATTGAAGTTATCCTTTTCGAAAAAAAATTTGATATCTTCGTCTGTTGGTCCTTCAACATCAAGAAAATGAGATTTTAAACAAAATCAAAACGATAAAATATAAAAGCCGAAAAAAACCGTGAACTAACCATCGTTGATTTTTTCTTGGAGACTTTTTCGTTGAAATTTTGACCAAAACTTACAAATACAGGACAAAAATTGAAGTTATCCTTTTCGAAAAAAAATTTGATATCTTCGTCTGTTGGTCCTTCAACATCAAGAAAATGAGATTTTAAACGAAAACGAAAGGATAAAATGTAAGGGCCAAAAAAAACCGTGAACTAACCATCGTTGATTTTTACTTGGAGACTTTTTCGTTGAAATTTTGACCAAAACTTACAAATACAGGACAAAAATTAAAGTTACCCTTTTCGAAAAAAAACTTGATATCTTCGTCTAATGGTCCTTCAACATCAAGAAAATGAGATTTTAAACGAAATCGAAACGATAAAATATAAAGGCCGAAAAAAACCGTGAACTAACCATCGTTGATTTTTTCTTGGAGACTTTTTCGTTGAAATTTTGACCAAAACTTACAAATACAGGACAAAAATTGAAGTTATCCTTTTCGAAAAAAAATTTGATATCTTCGTCTGTTGGTCCTTCAACATCAAGAAAATGAGATTTTAAACGAAAACGAAAGGATAAAATGTAAGGGCCAAAAAAAACCGTGAACTAACCATCGTTGAATTTTTCTTGGAGACTTTTTCGTTGAAATTTTGACCAAAACTTACAAATACAGGACAAAAATTGAAGTTATCCTTTTCGAAAAAAAATTTGATATCTTCGTCTGTTGGTCCTTC
Source organism: Sisyra nigra (assembly GCA_958496155.1). Taxonomy (NCBI): domain Eukaryota; kingdom Metazoa; phylum Arthropoda; class Insecta; order Neuroptera; family Sisyridae; genus Sisyra; species Sisyra nigra. The sequence continues at coordinate 14,968,633 of OY292319.1, read as the reverse complement.
AACATCAAGAAAATGAGATTTTAAACGAAAACGAAAGGATAAAATGTAAGGGCCAAAAAAAACCGTGAACTAACCATCGTTGATTTTTTCTTGGAGACTTTTTCGTTGAAATTTTGACCAAAACTTACAAATACAGGACAAAAATTGAAGTTACCCTTTTCGAAAAAAAACTTGATATCTTCGTCTGTTGGTCCTTCAACATCAAGAAAATGAGATTTTAAACGAAATCGAAACGATAAAATATAAAGGCCGAAAAAACCGTGAACTAACCATCGTTGATTTTTTCTTGGAGACTTTTTCGTTGAAATTTTGACCAAAACTTACAAATACAGGACAAAAATTGAAGTTATCCTTTTCGAAAAAAAATTTGATATCTTCGTCTGTTGGTCCTTCAACATCAAGAAAATGAGATTTTAAACGAAAACGAAAGGATAAAATGTAAGGGCCAAAAAAAACCGTGAACTAACCATCGTTAATTTTTCTTGGAGACTTTTTCGTTGAAATTTTGACCAAAACTTACAAATACAGGACAAAAATTGAAGTTACCCTTTTCGAAAAAAAACTTGATATCTTCGTCTGTTGGTCCTTCAACATCAAGAAAATGAGATTTTAAACGAAATCAAAACGATAAAATATAAAGGCCGAAAAAAACCGTGAACTAACCATCGTTGATTTTTTCTTGGAGACTTTTTCGTTGAAATTTTGACCAAAACTTACAAATACAGGACAAAAATTGAAGTTATCCTTTTCGAAAAAAAACTTGATATCTTCGTCTGTTGGTCCTTCAACATCAAGAAAATGAGATTTTAAACGAAATCAAAACGATAAAATATAAAGGCCGAAAAAAACCGTGAACTAACCATCGTTGATTTTTTCTTGGAGACTTTTTCGTTGAAATTTTGACCAAAACTTACAAATACATGACAAAAATTGAAGTTACCCTTTTCGAAAATAAACTTGATATCTTCGTCTGTTGGTCCTTCAACATCAAGAAAATGAGATTTTAAACGAAAACGAAAGGATAAAATGTAAGGGCCAAAAAAAACCGTGAACTAACCATCGTTGATTTTTTCTTGGAGACTTTTTCGTTGAAATTTTGACCAAAACTTACAAATACAGGACAAAAATTAAAGTTACCCTTTTCGAAAAAAAACTTGATATCATCGTCTGTTGGTCCTTCAACATCAAGAAAATGAGATTTTAAACGAAATCGAAACGATAAAATATAAAGACCGAAAAAAACCGTGAACTAACCATCGTTGATTTTTTCTTGGAGACTTTTTCGTTGAAATTTTGACCAAAACTTACAAATACAGGACAAAAATTGAAGTTATCCTTTTCGAAAAAAAATTTTATATCTTCGTCTGTTGGTCCTTCAACATCAAGAAAATGAGATTTTAAACAAAATCAAAACGATAAAATATAAAGGCCAAAAAAAACCATGAACTAACCATCGTTGATTTTTTCTTGGAGACTTTTTCGTTGAAATTTTGACCAAAACTTACAAATACAGGACAAAAATTGAAGTTACCCTTTTCGAAAAAAAACTTGATTTCTTCGTCTGTTGGTCTTTCAACATCAAGAAAATGAGATTTTAAACGAAATCAAAACGATAAAATATAAAGGCCGAAAAAAACCGTGAACTAACCATCGTTGATTTTTTCTTGGAGACTTTTTCGTTGAAATTTTGACCAAAACTTACAAATACAGGACAAAAATTGAAGTTACCCTTTTCGAAAAAAAACTTGATATCTTCGTCTGTTGGTCCTTCAACATCAAGAAAATGAGATTTTAAACGAAATCAAAACGATAAAATATAAAGGCCGAAAAAAACCGTGAACTAACCATCGTTGATTTTTTCTTGGAGACTTTTTCGTTGAAATTTTGACCAAAACTTACAAATACAGGACAAAAATTGAAGTTACCCTTTTCGAAAAAAAACTTGATATCTTCGTCTGTTGGTCCTTCAACATCAAGAAAATGAGATTTTAAACGAAATCGAAACGATAAAATATAAAGGCCGAAAAAAACCGTGAACTAACCATCGTTGATTTTTTCTTGGAGACTTTTTCGTTGAAATTTTGACCAAAACTTACAAATACAGGACAAAAATTAAAGTTATCCTTTTCGAAAAAAAATTTGATATCTTCGTCTGTTGGTCCTTCAACATCAAGAAAATGAGATTTTAAACGAAAACGAAACGATAAAATGTAAGGGCCGAAAAAAACCGTGAACTAACCATCGTTGATTTTTTCTTGGAGACTTTTTCGTTGAAATTTTGACCAAAACTTACAAATACAGGACAAAAATTAAAGTTATCCTTTTCGAAAAAAAATTTGATATCTTCGTCTGTTGGTCCTTCAACATCAAGAAAATGAGATTTTAAACGAAAACGAAACGATAAAATGTAAGGGCCGAAAAAAACCGTGAACTAACCATCGTTGATTTTTTCTTGGAGACTTTTTCGTTGAAATTTTGACCAAAACTTACAAATACAGGACAAAAATTAAAGTTACCCTTTTCGAAAAAAAACTTGATATCTTCGTCTGTTGGTCCTTCAACATCAAGAAAATGAGATTTTAAACGAAATCGAAACGATAAAATATAAAGACCGAAAAAAACCGTGAACTAACCATCGTTGATTTTTTCTTGGAGACTTTTTCGTTGAAATTTTGACCAAAACTTACAAATACAGGACAAAAATTGAAGATACCCTTTTCGAAAAAAAACTTGATATCTTCGTCTGTTGGTCCTTCAACATCAAGAAAATGAGATTTTAAACGAAAACAAAACGATAATATATAAAGGCCGAAAAAAACCGTGAACTAACCATTGTTGATTGTTTCTTGGAGACTTTTTCGTTGAAATTTTGACCAAAACTTACAAATACAGGACAAAAATTGAAGTTACCCTTTTCGAAAAAAAACTTGATATCTTCGTCTGTTGGTCCTTCAACATCAAGAAAATGAGATTTTAAACGAAAACGAAAGGATAAAATTTAAGGGCAGAAAAAAACCGTGAGCTAACCATCGTTGATTTTTTCTTGGAGACTTTTTCGTTGAAATTTTGACCAAAACTGAAAATACAGGACAAAAATTGAAGTTATCCTTTTCGAAAAAAAACTTGATATTTTTGTTTGTTGGTCCTTCAACATCAAGGAAATGAGATTTTAAACGAAATCGAAACGATAAAATATAAAGGCCGAAAAAAACCGTGAACTAACCATCGTTGATTGTTTCTTGGAGACTTTTTCGTTGAAATTTTGACCAAAACTTACAAATACAGGACAAAAATTGAAGTTATCCTTTTCGAAAAAAAACTTGATATTTTTGTTTGTTGGTCCTTCAACATCAAGGAAATGAGATTTTAAACGATATCAAAACGATAAAATATAAAGGCCGAAAAAAACCGTGAACTAACCATTGTTGATTGTTTCTTGGAGACTTTTTCGTTGAAATTTTGACCAAAACTTACAAATACAGGACAAAAATTGAAGTTACCCTTTTCGAAAAAAACTTGACATCTTCGTCTGTTGGTCCTTCAACATCAAGAAAATGAGATTTTAAACGAAAACGAAAGGATAAAATGTAAGGGCCAAAAAAAACCGTGAACTAACCATCGTTGATTTTTTCTTGGAGACTTTTTCGTTGAAATTTTGACCAAAACTTACAAATACAGGACAAAAATTAAAGTTACCTTTTTCGAAAAAAAACTTGATATCTTCGTCTGTTGGTCCTTCAACATCTAGAAATTGAGATTTTAAACGAAATCGAAACGATAAAATATAAAGACCGAAAAAAACCGTGAACTAACCATCGTTGATTTTTTCTTGGAGACTTTTTCGTTGAAATTTTGACCAAAACTTACAAATACAGGACAAAAATTGAAGTTATCCTTTTCGAAAAAAAATTTGATATCTTCGTCTGTTGGTCCTTCAACATCAAGAAAATGAGATTTTAAACAAAATCAAAACGATAAAATATAAAAGCCGAAAAAAACCGTGAACTAACCATCGTTGATTTTTTCTTGGAGACTTTTTCGTTGAAATTTTGACCAAAACTTACAAATACAGGACAAAAATTGAAGTTATCCTTTTCGAAAAAAAATTTGATATCTTCGTCTGTTGGTCCTTCAACATCAAGAAAATGAGATTTTAAACGAAAACGAAAGGATAAAATGTAAGGGCCAAAAAAAACCGTGAACTAACCATCGTTGATTTTTACTTGGAGACTTTTTCGTTGAAATTTTGACCAAAACTTACAAATACAGGACAAAAATTAAAGTTACCCTTTTCGAAAAAAAACTTGATATCTTCGTCTAATGGTCCTTCAACATCAAGAAAATGAGATTTTAAACGAAATCGAAACGATAAAATATAAAGGCCGAAAAAAACCGTGAACTAACCATCGTTGATTTTTTCTTGGAGACTTTTTCGTTGAAATTTTGACCAAAACTTACAAATACAGGACAAAAATTGAAGTTATCCTTTTCGAAAAAAAATTTGATATCTTCGTCTGTTGGTCCTTCAACATCAAGAAAATGAGATTTTAAACGAAAACGAAAGGATAAAATGTAAGGGCCAAAAAAAACCGTGAACTAACCATCGTTGAATTTTTCTTGGAGACTTTTTCGTTGAAATTTTGACCAAAACTTACAAATACAGGACAAAAATTGAAGTTATCCTTTTCGAAAAAAAATTTGATATCTTCGTCTGTTGGTCCTTCAACATCAAGAAAATGAGATTTTAAACGAAAACGAAAGGATAAAATGTAAGGGCCAAAAAAAACCGTGAACTAACCATCGTTGATTTTTTCTTGGAGACTTTTTCGTTGAAATTTTGACCAAAACTTACAAATACAGGACAAAAATTGAAGTTACCCTTTTCGAAAAAAAACTTGATATCTTCGTCTGTTGGTCCTTCAACATCAAGAAAATGAGATTTTAAACGAAATCGAAACGATAAAATATAAAGGCCGAAAAAACCGTGAACTAACCATCGTTGATTTTTTCTTGGAGACTTTTTCGTTGAAATTTTGACCAAAACTTACAAATACAGGACAAAAATTGAAGTTATCCTTTTCGAAAAAAAATTTGATATCTTCGTCTGTTGGTCCTTCAACATCAAGAAAATGAGATTTTAAACGAAAACGAAAGGATAAAATGTAAGGGCCAAAAAAAACCGTGAACTAACCATCGTTAATTTTTCTTGGAGACTTTTTCGTTGAAATTTTGACCAAAACTTACAAATACAGGACAAAAATTGAAGTTACCCTTTTCGAAAAAAAACTTGATATCTTCGTCTGTTGGTCCTTCAACATCAAGAAAATGAGATTTTAAACGAAATCAAAACGATAAAATATAAAGGCCGAAAAAAACCGTGAACTAACCATCGTTGATTTTTTCTTGGAGACTTTTTCGTTGAAATTTTGACCAAAACTTACAAATACAGGACAAAAATTGAAGTTATCCTTTTCGAAAAAAAACTTGATATCTTCGTCTGTTGGTCCTTCAACATCAAGAAAATGAGATTTTAAACGAAATCAAAACGATAAAATATAAAGGCCGAAAAAAACCGTGAACTAACCATCGTTGATTTTTTCTTGGAGACTTTTTCGTTGAAATTTTGACCAAAACTTACAAATACATGACAAAAATTGAAGTTACCCTTTTCGAAAATAAACTTGATATCTTCGTCTGTTGGTCCTTCAACATCAAGAAAATGAGATTTTAAACGAAAACGAAAGGATAAAATGTAAGGGCCAAAAAAAACCGTGAACTAACCATCGTTGATTTTTTCTTGGAGACTTTTTCGTTGAAATTTTGACCAAAACTTACAAATACAGGACAAAAATTAAAGTTACCCTTTTCGAAAAAAAACTTGATATCATCGTCTGTTGGTCCTTCAACATCAAGAAAATGAGATTTTAAACGAAATCGAAACGATAAAATATAAAGACCGAAAAAAACCGTGAACTAACCATCGTTGATTTTTTCTTGGAGACTTTTTCGTTGAAATTTTGACCAAAACTTACAAATACAGGACAAAAATTGAAGTTATCCTTTTCGAAAAAAAATTTTATATCTTCGTCTGTTGGTCCTTCAACATCAAGAAAATGAGATTTTAAACAAAATCAAAACGATAAAATATAAAGGCCAAAAAAAACCATGAACTAACCATCGTTGATTTTTTCTTGGAGACTTTTTCGTTGAAATTTTGACCAAAACTTACAAATACAGGACAAAAATTGAAGTTACCCTTTTCGAAAAAAAACTTGATTTCTTCGTCTGTTGGTCTTTCAACATCAAGAAAATGAGATTTTAAACGAAATCAAAACGATAAAATATAAAGGCCGAAAAAAACCGTGAACTAACCATCGTTGATTTTTTCTTGGAGACTTTTTCGTTGAAATTTTGACCAAAACTTACAAATACAGGACAAAAATTGAAGTTACCTTTTTCGAAAAAAAACTTGATATCTTCGTCTGTTGGTCCTTTAACATCAAGAAAATGAGATTTTAAACGAAATCGAAACGATAAAATATAAAGGCCGAAAAAAACCGTGAACTAACCATCGTTGATTTTTTCTTGGAGACTTTTTCGTTGAAATTTTGACCAAAACTTACAAATACAGGACAAAAATTGAAGTTATCCTTTTCGAAAAAAAATTTGATATCTTCGTCTGTTGGTCCTTCAACATCAAGAAAATGAGATTTTAAACGAAATCGAAACGATAAAATATAAAGGCCAAAAAAAACCGTGAACTAACCATCGTTGATTTTTTCTTGGAGACTTTTTCGTTGAAATTTTGACCAAAACTTACAAATACAGGACAAAAATTGAAGTTATCCTTTTCGAAAAAAAATTTGATATCTTCGTCTGTTGGTCCTTCAACATCAAGAAAATGAGATTTTAAACGAAAACTAAACGATAAAATATAAAGGGCCGAAAAAAACCGTGAACTAACCATTGTTGATTGTTTCTTGGAGACTTTTTCGTTGAAATTTTGACCAAAACTTACAAATACAGGACAAAAATTGAAGTTACCCTTTTCGATAAAAAACTTGATATCTTCGTCTGTTGGTCCTTCAACATCAAGAAAATGAGATTTTAAACGAAAACGAAAGGATAAAATTTAAGGGCAGAAAAAAACCGTGAGCTAACCATCGTTGATTTTTTCTTGGAGACTTTTTCGTTGAAATTTTGACCAAAACTGAAAATACAGGACAAAAATTGAAGTTATCCTTTTCGAAAAAAAACTTGATATTTTTGTTTGTTGGTCCTTCAACATCAAGGAAATGAGATTTTAAACGAAATCGAAACGATAAAATATAAAGGCCGAAAAAAACCGTGAACTAACCATCGTTGATTGTTTCTTGGAGACTTTTTCGTTGAAATTTTGACTAAACTTACAAATACAGGACAAAAATTGAAGTTATCCTTTTCGAAAAAAAACTTGATATTTTTGTTTGTTGGTCCTTCAACATCAAGGAAATGAGATTTTAAACGATATCAAAACGATAAAATATAAAGGCCGAAAAAAACCGTGAACTAACCATTGTTGATTGTTTCTTGGAGACTTTTTCGTTGAAATTTTGACCAAAACTTACAAATACAGGACAAAAATTGAAATTACCCTTTTCGAAAAAAAACTTGATATCTTCGTCTGTTGGTCCTTCAACATCAAGAAAATGAGATTTTAAACGAAAACGAAAGGATAAAATTTAATGGCCGAAAAAAACCGTGAACTAACCATCGTTGATTTTTTCTTGGAGACTTTTTCGTTGAAATTTTGACCAAAACTTACAAATACAGGACAAAAATTGAAGTTATCCTTTTCGAAAAAAAATTTGATATCTTCGTCTGTTGGTCCTTCAACATCAAGAAAATGAGATTTTAAACGAAATCGAAACGATAAAATATAAAGGCCGAAAAAAACCGTGAACTAACCATCGTTGATTTTTTCTTGGAGACTTTTTCGTTGAAATTTTGACCCAAACTTACAAATACAGGACAAAAATTGAAGTTATCCTTTTCGAAAAAAAATTTGATATCTTCGTCTGTTGGTCCTTCAACATCAAGAAAATGAGATTTTAAACGAAATCAAAACGATAAAATATAAAGGCCAAAAAAAACCGTGAACTAACCATCGTTGATTTTTCCTTGGAGATTTTTTCGTTGAAATTTTGACCAAAATTTACAAATACAGGACCAAAATTGAAGTTATCCTTTTCGAAAAAAAATTTGATATCTTCGTCTGTTGGTCCTTCAATATCAAGAAAATGAGATTTTAAACGAAATCGAAACGATAAAATATAAAGGCCGAAAAAAACCGTGAACTAACCATCGTTGATTTTTTCTTGGAGACTTTTTCGTTGAAATTTTGACCCAAACTTACAAATACAGGACAAAAATTGAAGTTATCCTTTTCGAAAAAAAATTTGATATCTTCGTCTGTTGGTCCTTCAACATCAAGAAAATGAGATTTTAAACGAAATCAAAACGATAAAATATAAAGGCCGAAAAAAACCGTGAACTAACCATCGTTGATTTTTTCTTGGAGACTTTTTCGTTAAAATTTTGACCAAAACTTACAAATACAGGACAAAAATTGAAGTTACCCTTTTCGAAAAAAAACTTGATATCTTCGTCTGTTGGTCCTTCAACATCAAGAAAATGAGATTTTAAACGAAATCGAAACGATAAAATATAAAGGCCGAAAAAAACCGTGAACTAACCATCGTTGATTTTTTCTTGGAGACTTTTTCGTTGAAATTTTGACCAAAACTTACAAATACAGGACAAAAATTGAAGTTATCCTTTTCGAAAAAAAATTTGATATCTTCGTCTGTTGGTCCTTCAACATCAAGAAAATGAGATTTTAAACAAAATCAAAACGATAAAATATAAAGGCCAAAAAAAACCATGAACTAACCATCGTTGATTTTTTCTTGGAGACTTTTTCGTTGAAATTTTGACCAAAACTTACAAATACAGGACAAAAATTGAAGTTACCCTTTTCGAAAAAAAACTTGATTTCTTCGTCTGTTGGTCTTTCAACATCAAGAAAATGAGATTTTAAACGAAATCAAAACGATAAAATATAAAGGCCGAAAAAAACCGTGAACTAACCATCGTTGATTTTTTCTTGGAGACTTTTTCGTTGAAATTTTGACCAAAACTTACAAATACAGGACAAAAATTGAAGTTACCTTTTTCGAAAAAAAACTTGATATCTTCGTCTGTTGGTCCTTCAACATCAAGAAAATGAGATTTTAAACGAAATCGAAACGATAAAATATAAAGGCCGAAAAAAACCGTGAACTAACCATCGTTGATTTTTTCTTGGAGACTTTTTCGTTGAAATTTTGACCAAAACTTACAAATACAGGACAAAAATTGAAGTTATCCTTTTCGAAAAAAAATTTGATATCTTCGTCTGTTGGTCCTTCAACATCAAGAAAATGAGATTTTAAACGAAATCGAAACGATAAAATATAAAGGCCAAAAAAAACCGTGAACTAACCATCGTTGATTGTTTCTTGGAGACTTTTTCGTTGAAATTTTGACCAAAACTTACAAATACAGGACAAAAATTGAAGTTACCCTTTTCGATTAAAACTTGATATCTTCGTCTGTTGGTCCTTCAACATCAAGAAAATGAGATTTTAAACGAAAACGAAAGGATAAAATTTAAGGGCAGAAAAAAACCGTGAGCTAACCATCGTTGATTGTTTCTTGGAGACTTTTTCGTTGAAATTTTGACCAAAACTTACAAATACAGGACAAAAATTGAAGTTACCCTTTTCGATAAAAAACTTGATATCTTCGTCTGTTGGTCCTTCAACATCAAGAAAATGAGATTTTAAACGAAAACGAAAGGATAAAATTTAAGGGCAGAAAAAAACCGTGAACTAACCATTGTTGATTGTTTCTTGGAGACTTTTTCGTTGAAATTTTGACCAAAACTTACAAATACAGGACAAAAATTGAAGTTACCCTTTTCGATAAAAAACTTGATATCTTCGTCTGTTGGTCCTTCAACATCAAGAAAATGAGATTTTAAACGAAAACGAAAGGATAAAATTTAAGGGCAGAAAAAAACCGTGAGCTAACCATCGTTGATTTTTTCTTGGAGACTTTTTCGTTGAAATTTTGACCAAAACTGAAAATACAGGACAAAAATTGAAGTTATCCTTTTCGAAAAAAAACTTGATATTTTTGTTTGTTGGTCCTTCAACATCAAGGAAATGAGATTTTAAACGAAATCGAAACGATAAAATATAAAGGCCGAAAAAAACCGTGAACTAACCATCGTTGATTTTTTCTTGGAGACTTTTTCGTTGAAATTTTGACCCAAACTTACAAATACAGGACAAAAATTGAAGTTATCCTTTACGAAAAAAAATTTGATATCTTCGTCTGTTGGTCCTTCAACATCAAGAAAATGAGATTTTAAACGAAATCAAAACGATAAAATATAAAGGCCAAAAAAAACCGTGAACTAACCATCGTTGATTTTTCCTTGGAGACTTTTTCGTTGAAATTTTGACCAAAACTTACAAATACAGGACAAAAATTGAAGTTATCCTTTTCGAAAAAAAATTTGATATCTTCGTCTGTTGGTCCTTCAACATCAAGAAAATGAGATTTTAAACGAAAACGAAAGGATAAAATTTAAGGGCCAAAAAAAACCGTGAACTAACCATCGTTGATTTTTTCTTGGAGACTTTTTCGTTGAAATTTTGACCAAAACTTACAAATACAGGACAAAAATTGAAGTTACCCTTTTGAAAAAAAAACTTGATATCTTCGTCTGTTGGTCCTTCAACATCAAGAAAATGAGATTTTAAACGAAATCAAAACGATAAAATATAAAGGCCGAAAAAAACCGTGAACTAACCATCGTTGATTTTTTCTTGGAGACTTTTTCGTTAAAATTTTGACCAAAACTTACAAATACAGGACAAAAATTGAAGTTACCCTTTTCGAAAAAAAACTTGATATCTTCGTCTGTTGGTCCTTCAACATCAAGAAAATGAGATTTTAAACGAAATCGAAACGATAAAATATAAAGGCCGAAAAAAACCGTGAACTAACCATCGTTGATTTTTTCTTGGAGACTTTTTCGTTGAAATTTTGACCAAAACTTACAAATACAGGACAAAAATTGAAGTTATCCTTTTCGAAAAAAAATTTGATATCTTCGTCTGTTGGTCCTTCAACATCAAGAAAATGAGATTTTAAACAAAATCAAAACGATAAAATATAAAGGCCAAAAAAAACAATGAACTAACCATCGTTGATTTTTTCTTGGAGACTTTTTCGTTGAAATTTTGACCAAAACTTACAAATACAGGACAAAAATTGAAGTTACCCTTTTCGAAAAAAAACTTGATTTCTTCGTCTGTTGGTCTTTCAACATCAAGAAAATGAGATTTTAAACGAAATCAAAACGATAAAATATAAAGGCCGAAAAAAACCGTGAACTAACCATCGTTGATTTTTTCTTGGAGACTTTTTCGTTGAAATTTTGACCAAAACTTACAAATACAGGACAAAAATTGAAGTTACCTTTTTCGAAAAAAAACTTGATATCTTCGTCTGTTGGTCCTTCAACATCAAGAAAATGAGATTTTAAACGAAATCGAAACGATAAAATATAAAGGCCGAAAAAAACCGTGAACTAACCATCGTTGATTTTTTCTTGGAGACTTTTTCGTTGAAATTTTGACCAAAACTTACAAATACAGGACAAAAATTGAAGTTATCCTTTTCGAAAAAAAATTTGATATCTTCGTCTGTTGGTCCTTCAACATCAAGAAAATGAGATTTTAAACGAAATCGAAACGATAAAATATAAAGGCCAAAAAAAACCGTGAACTAACCATCGTTGATTTTTTCTTGGAGACTTTTTCGTTGAAATTTTGACCAAAACTTACAAATACAGGACAAAAATTGAAGTTACCCTTTTCGATAAAAAACTTGATATCTTCGTCTGTTGGTCCTTCAACATCAAGAAAATGAGATTTTAAACGAAAACGAAAGGATAAAATTTAAGGGCAGAAAAAAACCGTGAGCTAACCATCGTTGATTTTTTCTTGGAGACTTTTTCGTTGAAATTTTGACCAAAACTGAAAATACAGGACAAAAATTGAAGTTATCCTTTTCGAAAAAAAACTTGATATTTTTGTTTGTTGGTCCTTCAACATCAAGGAAATGAGATTTTAAACGATATCAAAACGATAAAATATAAAGGCCGAAAAAAACCGTGAACTAACCATTGTTGATTGTTTCTTGGAGACTTTTTCGTTGAAATTTTGACCAAAACTTACAAATACAGGACAAAAATTGAAGTTACCCTTTTCGAAAAAAAACTTGATATCTTCGTCTGTTGGTCCTTCAACATCAAGAAAATGAGATTTTAAACGAAATCGAAACGATAAAATATAAAGGCCGAAAAAAACCGTGAACTAACCATCGTTGATTTTTTCTTGGAGACTTTTTCGTTGAAATTTTGACCCAAACTTACAAATACAGGACAAAAATTGAAGTTATCCTTTACGAAAAAAAATTTGATATCTTCGTCTGTTGGTCCTTCAACATCAAGAAAATGAGATTTTAAACGAAATCAAAACGATAAAATATAAAGGCCAAAAAAAACCGTGAACTAACCATCGTTGATTTTTCCTTGGAGATTTTTTCGTTGAAATTTTGACCAAAATTTACAAATACAGGACCAAAATTGAAGTTATCCTTTTCGAAAAAAAATTTGATATCTTCGTCTGTTGGTCCTTCAACATCAAGAAAATGAGATTTTAAACGAAATCGAAACGATAAAATATAAAGGCCGAAAAAAACCGTGAACTAACCATCGTTGATTTTTTCTTGGAGACTTTTTCGTTGAAATTTTGACCCAAACTTACAAATACAGGACAAAAATTGAAGTTATCCTTTTCGAAAAAAAATTTGATATCTTCGTCTGTTGGTCCTTCAACATCAAGAAAATGAGATTTTAAACGAAATCAAAACGATAAAATATAAAGGCCGAAAAAAACCGTGAACTAACCATCGTTGATTTTTTCTTGGAGACTTTTTCGTTAAAATTTTGACCAAAACTTACAAATACAGGACAAAAATTGAAGTTACCCTTTTCGAAAAAAAACTTGATATCTTCGTCTGTTGGTCCTTCAACATCAAGAAAATGAGATTTTAAACGAAATCGAAACGATAAAATATAAAGGCCGAAAAAAACCGTGAACTAACCATCGTTGATTTTTTCTTGGAGACTTTTTCGTTGAAATTTTGACCAAAACTTACAAATACAGGACAAAAATTGAAATTATCCTTTTCGAAAAAAAATTTGATATCTTCGTCTGTTGGTCCTTCAACATCAAGAAAATGAGATTTTAAACGAAAACGAAAGGATTAAATTTAAGGGCCAAAAAAAACCGTGAACTAACCATCGTTGATTTTTTCTTGGAGACTTTTTCGTTGAAATTTTGACCAAAACTTACAAATACAGGACAAAAATTGAAGTTACCCTTTTGAAAAAAAAACTTGATATCTTCGTCTGTTGGTCCTTCAACATCAAGAAAATGAGATTTTAAACGAAATCGAAACGATAAAATATAAAGGCCGAAAAAACCGTGAACTAACCATGGTTGATTTTTTCTTGGAGACTTTTTCGTTGAAATTTTGACCAAAACTTACAAATACAGGACAAAAATTGAAGTTACCTTTTTCGAAAAAAAACTTGATATCTTCGTCTGTTGGTCCTTCAACATCAAGAAAATGAGATTTTAAACGAAATCGAAACGATAAAATATAAAGGCCGAAAAAAACCGTGAACTAACCATCGTTGATTTTTTCTTGGAGACTTTTTCGTTGAAATGTTGACCAAAACTTACAAATACAGGACAAAAATTGAAGTTACCCTTTTCGAAAAAAAACTTGATATCTTCGTCTGTTGGTCCTTCAACATCAAGAAAATGAGATTTTAAACGAAATCGAAACGATAAAATATAAAGGCCGAAAAAAACCGTGAACTAACCATCGTTGATTTTTTCTTGGAGACTTTTTCGTTGAAATTTTGATCAAAACTTACAAATACAGGACAAAAATTGAAGTTATCCTTTTCGAAAAAAAATTTGATATCTTCGTCTGTTGGTCCTTCAACATCAAGAAAATGAGATTTTAAACGAAAACGAAAGGATAAAATTTAAGGGCCAAAAAAAACCGTGAACTAACCATCGTTGATTTTTTCTTGGAGACTTTTTCGTTGAAATTTTGACCAAAACTTACAAATACAGGACAAAAATTGAAGTTACCCTTTTGAAAAAAAAACTTGATATCTTCGTCTGTTGGTCCTTCAACATCAAGAAAATGAGATTTTAAACGAAATCGAAACGATAAAATATAAAGGCCGAAAAAAACCGTGAACTAACCATCGTTGATTTTTTCTTGGAGACTTTTTCGTTGAAATTTTGACCAAAACTTACAAATACAGGACAAAAATTGAAGTTATCCTTTTCGAAAAAAAATTTGATATCTTCGTCTGTTGGTCCTTCAACATCAAGAAAATGAGATTTTAAACGAAATCGAAACGATAAAATATAAAGGCCGAAAAAAACCGTGAGCTAACCATCGTTGATTTTTTCTTGGAGACTTTTTCGTTGAAATTTTGACCAAAACTGAAAATACAGGACAAAAATTGAAGTTATCCTTTTCGAAAAAAAACTTGATATTTTTGTTTGTTGGTCCTTCAACATCAAGGAAATGAGATTTTAAACGAAATCGAAACGATAAAATATAAAGGCCGAAAAAAACCGTGAACTAACCATCGTTGATTGTTTCTTGGAGACTTTTTCGTTGAAATTTTGACCCAAACTTACAAATACAGGACAAAAATTGAAGTTATCCTTTTCGAAAAAAAACTTGATATTTTTGTTTGTTGGTCCTTCAACATCAAGGAAATGAGATTTTAAACGATATCAAAACGATAAAATATAAAGGCCGAAAAAAACCGTGAACTAACCATTGTTGATTGTTTCTTGGAGACTTTTTCGTTGAAATTTTGACCAAAACTTACAAATACAGGACAAAAATTGAAGTTACCCTTTTCGAAAAAAAACTTGATATCTTCGTCTGTTGGTCCTTCAACATCAAGAAAATGAGATTTTAAACGAAAACGAAAGGATAAAATTTAATGGCCGAAAAAAACCGTGAACTAACCATCGTTGATTTTTTCTTGGAGACTTTTTCGTTGAAATTTTGACCAAAACTTACAAATACAGGACAAAAATTGAAGTTATCCTTTTCGAAAAAAAATTTGATATCTTCGTCTGTTGGTCCTTCAACATCAAGAAAATGAGATTTTAAACGAAATCGAAACGATAAAATATAAAGGCCGAAAAAAACCGTGAACTAACCATCGTTGATTTTTTCTTGGAGACTTTTTCGTTGAAATTTTGACCCAAACTTACAAATACAGGACAAAAATTGAAGTTATCCTTTACGAAAAAAAATTTGATATCTTCGTCTGTTGGTCCTTCAACATCAAGAAAATGAGATTTTAAACGAAATCAAAACGATAAAATATAAAGGCCAAAAAAAACCGTGAACTAACCATCGTTGATTT
The DNA here is from genome assembly GCA_958496155.1 of Sisyra nigra. Classification (NCBI taxonomy): domain Eukaryota; kingdom Metazoa; phylum Arthropoda; class Insecta; order Neuroptera; family Sisyridae; genus Sisyra; species Sisyra nigra. The sequence continues at coordinate 14,952,996 of OY292319.1, read as the reverse complement.
TTCCTTGGAGATTTTTTCGTTGAAATTTTGACCAAAATTTACAAATACAGGACCAAAATTGAAGTTATCCTTTTCGAAAAAAAATTTGATATCTTCGTCTGTTGGTCCTTCAACATCAAGAAAATGAGATTTTAAACGAAATCGAAACGATAAAATATAAAGGCCGAAAAAAACCGTGAACTAACCATCGTTGATTTTTTCTTGGAGACTTTTTCGTTGAAATTTTGACCCAAACTTACAAATACAGGACAAAAATTGAAGTTATCCTTTTCGAAAAAAAATTTGATATCTTCGTCTGTTGGTCCTTCAACATCAAGAAAATGAGATTTTAAACGAAATCAAAACGATAAAATATAAAGGCCGAAAAAAACCGTGAACTAACCATCGTTGATTTTTTCTTGGAGACTTTTTCGTTAAAATTTTGACCAAAACTTACAAATACAGGACAAAAATTGAAGTTACCCTTTTCGAAAAAAAACTTGATATCTTCGTCTGTTGGTCCTTCAACATCAAGAAAATGAGATTTTAAACGAAATCGAAACGATAAAATATAAAGGCCGAAAAAAACCGTGAACTAACCATCGTTGATTTTTTCTTGGAGACTTTTTCGTTGAAATTTTGACCAAAACTTACAAATACAGGACAAAAATTGAAATTATCCTTTTCGAAAAAAAATTTGATATCTTCGTCTGTTGGTCCTTCAACATCAAGAAAATGAGATTTTAAACGAAAACGAAAGGATTAAATTTAAGGGCCAAAAAAAACCGTGAACTAACCATCGTTGATTTTTTCTTGGAGACTTTTTCGTTGAAATTTTGACCAAAACTTACAAATACAGGACAAAAATTGAAGTTACCCTTTTGAAAAAAAAACTTGATATCTTCGTCTGTTGGTCCTTCAACATCAAGAAAATGAGATTTTAAACGAAATCGAAACGATAAAATATAAAGGCCGAAAAAAACCGTGAACTAACCATCGTTGATTTTTTCTTGGAGACTTTTTCGTTGAAATTTTGACCAAAACTTACAAATACAGGACAAAAATTGAAGTTACCTTTTTCGAAAAAAAACTTGATATCTTCGTCTGTTGGTCCTTCAACATCAAGAAAATGAGATTTTAAACGAAATCGAAACGATAAAATATAAAGGCCGAAAAAAACCGTGAACTAACCATCGTTGATTTTTTCTTGGAGACTTTTTCGTTGAAATGTTGACCAAAACTTACAAATACAGGACAAAAATTGAAGTTACCCTTTTCGAAAAAAAACTTGATATCTTCGTCTGTTGGTCCTTCAACATCAAGAAAATGAGATTTTAAACGAAATCGAAACGATAAAATATAAAGGCCGAAAAAAACCGTGAACTAACCATCGTTGATTTTTTCTTGGAGACTTTTTCGTTGAAATTTTGACCAAAACTTACAAATACAGGACAAAAATTGAAGTTATCCTTTTCGAAAAAAAATTTGATATCTTCGTCTGTTGGTCCTTCAACATCAAGAAAATGAGATTTTAAACGAAAACGAAAGGATAAAATTTAAGGGCCAAAAAAAACCGTGAACTAACCATCGTTGATTTTTTCTTGGAGACTTTTTCGTTGAAATTTTGACCAAAACTTACAAATACAGGACAAAAATTGAAGTTACCCTTTTGAAAAAAAAACTTGATATCTTCGTCTGTTGGTCCTTCAACATCAAGAAAATGAGATTTTAAACGAAATCGAAACGATAAAATATAAAGGCCGAAAAAAACCGTGAACTAACCATCGTTGATTTTTTCTTGGAGACTTTTTCGTTGAAATTTTGACCAAAACTTACAAATACAGGACAAAAATTGAAGTTACCTTTTTCGAAAAAAAACTTGATATCTTCGTCTGTTGGTCCTTCAACATCAAGAAAATGAGATTTTAAACGAAATCGAAACGATAAAATATAAAGGCCGAAAAAAACCGTGAACTAACCATCGTTGATTTTTTCTTGGAGACTTTTTCGTTGAAATTTTGACCAAAACTTACAAATACAGGACAAAAATTGAAGTTACCCTTTTCCAAAAAAAACTTGATATCTTCGTCTGTTGGTCCTTCAACATCAAGAAAATGAGATTTTAAACGAAATCGAAACGATAAAATATAAAGGCCAAAAAAAACCATGAACTAACCATCGTTGATTTTTTCTTGGAGACTTTTTCGTTGAAATTTTGACCAAAACTTACAAATACAGGACAAAAATTGAAGTTATCCTTTTCGAAAAAAAATTTGATATCTTCGTCTGTTGGTCCTTCAACATCAAGAAAATGAGATTTTAAACGAAAACGAAAGGATAAAATTTAAGGGCCAAAAAAAACCGTGAACTAACCATCGTTGATTTTTTCTTGGAGACTTTTTCGTTGAAATTTTGACCAAAACTTACAAATACAGGACAAAAATTGAAGTTACCCTTTTCGAAAAAAAACTTGATATCTTCGTCTGTTGGTCCTTCAACATCAAGAAAATGAGATTTTAAACGAAATCGAAACGATAAAATATAAAGACCGAAAAAAACCGTGAACTAACCATCGTTGATTTTTTCTTGGAGACTTTTTCGTTTAAATTTTGACCAAAACTTACAAATACAGGACAAAAATTGAAATCATCCTTTTCGAAAAAAAACTTTATATCTTCATCTGTTGGTCCTTCAACATAAAAGAAAAGAGATTTTAAACGAAATTGAAAGGATAAAATTTAAAGGCCGAAAAAAACCGTGAACTAACCATTGTTGATTTTTTCTTTGAGATTTTTTCGTTGAAATTTTGACCAAAACTTACAAATACAGGACAAAAATTGAAGTCATATTTTTCGAAAAAAAACTTGATATCTTCGTCTGTTGGTCCTTCAACATCAAGGAAATGAGATTTTAAACGAAATCGAAACGATAAAATATAAAGGCCGAAAAAAACCGTGAACTTACCATCGTTGATTTTTTCTTGGAGACTTTTTCGTTGAAATTTTGACCAAAACTTACAAATACAGGACAAAAATTGAAGTTATCCTTTTCGAAAAAAAATTTGATATCTTCGTCTGTTGGTCCTTCAACATCAAGAAAATGAGATTTTAAACGAAATCGAAACGATAAAATATAAAGGCCGAAAAAAACCGTGAACTAACCATCGTTGATTTTTTCTTGGAGACTTTTTCGTTGAAATTTTGACCCAAACTTACAAATACAGGACAAAAATTGAAGTTATCCTTTTCGAAAAAAAATTTGATATCTTCGTCTGTTGGTCCTTCAACATCAAGAAAATGAGATTTTAAACGAAATCGAAACGATAAAATATAAAGGCCGAAAAAAACCGTGAACTAACCATCGTTGATTTTTTCTTGGAGACTTTTTCGTTGTAATTTTGACCAAAACTTACAAATACAGGACAAAAATTGAAGTTACCCTTTTCGAAAAAAAACTTGATATCTTCGTCTGTTGGTCCTTCAACATCAAGAAAATGAGATTTTAAACGAAATCGAAACGATAAAATATAAAGGCCGAAAAAAACCGTGAACTAACCATCGTTGATTTTTTCTTGGAGACTTTTTCGTTGAAATTTTGACCAAAACTTACAAATACAGGACAAAAATTGAAGTTATCCTATTCGAAAAAAAATTTGATATCTTCGTCTGTTGGTCCTTCAACATCAAGAAAATGAGATTTTAAACGAAAACGAAAGGATAAAATTTAAGGGCCAAAAAAAACCGTGAACTAACCATCGTTGATTTTTTCTTGGAGACTTTTTCGTTGAAATTTTGACCAAAACTTACAAATACAGGACAAAAATTGAAGTTACCCTTTTGAAAAAAAAACTTGATATCTTCGTCTGTTGGTCCTTCAACATCAAGAAAATGAGATTTTAAACGAAATCGAAACGATAAAATATAAAGGCCGAAAAAAACCGTGAACTAACCATCGTTGATTTTTTCTTGGAGACTTTTTCGTTGAAATTTTGACCAAAACTTACAAATACAGGACAAAAATTGAAGTTACCTTTTTCGAAAAAAAACTTGATATCTTCGTCTGTTGGTCCTTCAACATCAAGAAAATGAGATTTTAAACGAAATCGAAACGATAAAATATAAAGGCCGAAAAAAACCGTGAACTAACCATCGTTGATTTTTTCTTGGAGACTTTTTCGTTGAAATTTTGACCAAAACTTACAAATACAGGACAAAAATTGAAGTTACCCTTTTCGAAAAAAAACTTGATATCTTCGTCTGTTGGTTCTTCAACATCAAGAAAATGAGATTTTAAACGAAATCGAAACGATAAAATATAAAGGCCGAAAAAAACCGTGAACTAACCATCGTTGATTTTTTCTTGGAGACTTTTTCGTTGAAATTTTGACCAAAACTTACAAATACAGGACAAAAATTGAAGTTATCCTTTTCGAAAAAAAATTTGATATCTTCGTCTGTTGGTCCTTCAACATCAAGAAAATGAGATTTTAAACGAAAACGAAAGGATAAAATTTAAGGGCCAAAAAAAACCGTGAACTAACCATCGTTGATTTTTTCTTGGAGACTTTTTCGTTGAAATTTTGACCAAAACTTACAAATACAGGACAAAAATTGAAGTTACCCTTTTGAAAAAAAAACTTGATATCTTCGTCTGTTGGTCCTTCAACATCAAGAAAATGAGATTTTAAACGAAATCGAAACGATAAAATATAAAGGCCGAAAAAAACCGTGAACTAACCATCGTTGATTTTTTCTTGGAGACTTTTTCGTTGAAATTTTGACCAAAACTTACAAATACAGGACAAAAATTGAAATCATCCTTTGCGAAAAAAAACTTTATATCTTCATCTGTTGGTCCTTCAACATAAAAGAAAAGAGATTTTAAACGAAATTGAAAGGATAAAATTTAAAGGCCGAAAAAAACCGTGAACTAACCATTGTTGATTTTTTCTTTGAGATTTTTTCGTTGAAATTTTGACCAAAACTTACATATACAGGACAAAAATTGAAGTTACCCTTTTGAAAAAAAAACTTGATATCTTCGTCTGTTGGTCCTTCAACATCAAGAAAATGAGATTTTAAACGAAAATGAAAGGATAAAATTTAAAGGCCGAAAAAAACCGTGAACTAACCATCGTTGATTTTTTCTTGGAGACTTTTTCGTTGAAATTTTGACCAAAACTTACAAATACAGGACAAAAATTGAAGTTATCCTTTTCGAAAAAAAATTTGATATCTTCGTCTGTTGGTCCTTCAACATCAAGAAAATGAGATTTTAAACGAAATCGAAACGATAAAATATAAAGGCCGAAAAAAACCGTGAACTAACCATCGTTGATTTTTTCTTGGAGACTTTTTCGTTGAAATTTTGACCCAAACTTACAAATACAGGACAAAAATTGAAGTTATCCTTTTCGAAAAAAAATTTGATATCTACGTCTGTTGGTCCTTCAACATCAAGAAAATGAGATTTTAAACGAAATCAAAACGATAAAATATAAAGGCCGAAAAAAACCGTGAACTAACCATCGTTGATTTTTTCTTGGAGACTTTTTCGTTGAAATTTTGACCAAAACTTACTAATACAGGACAAAAATTGAAGTTACCCTTTTCGAAAAAAAACTTGATATCTTCGTCTGTTGGTCCTTCAACATCAAGAAAATGAGATTTTAAACGAAATCGAAACGATAAAATATAAAGGCCGAAAAAAACCGTGAACTAACCATCGTTGATTTTTTCTTGGAGACTTTTTCGTTGAAATTTTGACCAAAACTTACAAATACAGGACAAAAATTGAAGTTACCTTTTTCGAAAAAAAACTTGATATCTTCGTCTGTTGGTCCTTCAACATCAAGAAAATGAGATTTTAAACGAAATCGAAACGATAAAATATAAAGGCCGAAAAAAACCGTGAACTAACCATTGTTGATTGTTTCTTGGAGACTTTTTCGTTGAAATTTTGACCAAAACTTACAAATACAGGACAAAAATTGAAGTTACCCTTTTCGAAAAAAAACTTGATATCTTCGTCTGTTGGTCCTTCAACATCAAGAAAATGAGATTTTAAACGAAAACGAAAGGATAAAATTTAAGGGCCAAAAAAAACCGTGAATTAACCATCGTTGATTTTTTCTTGGAGACTTTTTCGTTGAAATTTTGACCAAAACTGAAAATACAGGACAAAAATTGAAGTTATCCTTTTCGAAAAAAAACTTGATATTTTTGTTTGTTGGTCCTTCAACATCAAGGAAATGAGATTTTAAACGAAATCGAAACGATAAAATATAAAGGCCGAAAAAAACCGTGAACTAACCATCGTTGATTTTTTCTTGGAGACTTTTTCGTTGAAATTTTGACCAAAACTTACAAATACAGGACAAAAATTGAAGTTACCTTTTTCGAAAAAAAACTTGATATCTTCGTCTGTTGGTCCTTCAACATCAAGAAAATGAGATTTTAAACGAAATCGAAACGATAAAATATAAAGGCCGAAAAAAACCGTGAACTAACCATTGTTGATTGTTTCTTGGAGACTTTTTCGTTGAAATTTTGACCAAAACTTACAAATACAGGACAAAAATTGAAGTTACCCTTTTCGAAAAAAAACTTGATATCTTCGTCTGTTGGTCCTTCAACATCAAGAAAATGAGATTTTAAACGAAAACGAAAGGATAAAATTTAAGGGCCGAAAAAAACCGTGAACTAACCATCGTTGATTTTTTCTTGGAGACTTTTTCGTTGAAATTTTGACCCAAACTTACAAATACAGGACAAAAATTGAAGTTATCCTTTTCGAAAAAAAATTTGATATCTTCGTCTGTTGGTCCTTCAACATCAAGAAAATGAGATTTTAAACGAAATCAAAACGATAAAATATAAAGGCCAAAAAAAACCGTGAACTAACCATCGTTGATTTTTCCTTGGAGATTTTTTCGTTGAAATTTTGACCAAAATTTACAAATACAGGACCAAAATTGAAGTTATCCTTTTCGAAAAAAAATTTGATATCTTCGTCTGTTGGTCCTTCAACATCAAGAAAATGAGATTTTAAACGAAATCGAAACGATAAAATATAAAGGCCGAAAAAAACCGTGAACTAACCATCGTTGATTTTTTCTTGGAGACTTTTTCGTTGAAATTTTGACCCAAACTTACAAATACAGGACAAAAATTGAAGTTATCCTTTTCGAAAAAAAATTTGATATCTTCGTCTGTTGGTCCTTCAACATCAAGAAAATGAGATTTTAAACGAAATCGAAACGATAAAATATAAAGGCCGAAAAAAACCGTGAACTAACCATCGTTGATTTTTTCTTGGAGACTTTTTCGTTGTAATTTTGACCAAAACTTACAAATACAGGACAAAAATTGAAGTTACCCTTTTCGAAAAAAAACTTGATATCTTCGTCTGTTGGTCCTTCAACATCAAGAAAATGAGATTTTAAACGAAATCGAAACGATAAAATATAAAGGCCGAAAAAAACCGTGAACTAACCATCGTTGATTTTTTCTTGGAGACTTTTTCGTTGAAATTTTGACCAAAACTTACAAATACAGGACAAAAATTGAAGTTATCCTTTTCGAAAAAAAATTTGATATCTTCGTCTGTTGGTCCTTCAACATCAAGAAAATGAGATTTTAAACGAAAACGAAAGGATAAAATTTAAGGGCCAAAAAAAACCGTGAACTAACCATCGTTGATTTTTTCTTGGAGACTTTTTCGTTGAAATTTTGACCAAAACTTACAAATACAGGACAAAAATTGAAGTTACCCTTTTGAAAAAAAAACTTGATATCTTCGTCTGTTGGTCCTTCAACATCAAGAAAATGAGATTTTAAACGAAATCGAAACGATAAAATATAAAGGCCGAAAAAAACCGTGAACTAACCATCGTTGATTTTTTCTTGGAGACTTTTTCGTTGAAATTTTGACCAAAACTTACAAATACAGGACAAAAATTGAAGTTACCTTTTTCGAAAAAAAACTTGATATCTTCGTCTGTTGGTTCTTCAACATCAAGAAAATGAGATTTTAAACGAAATCGAAACGATAAAATATAAAGGCCGAAAAAAACCGTGAACTAACCATCGTTGATTTTTTCTTGGAGACTTTTTCGTTGAAATTTTGACCAAAACTTACAAATACAGGACAAAAATTGAAGTTATCCTTTTCGAAAAAAAATTTGATATCTTCGTCTGTTGGTCCTTCAACATCAAGAAAATGAGATTTTAAACGAAAACGAAAGGATAAAATTTAAGGGCCAAAAAAAACCGTGAACTAACCATCGTTGATTTTTTCTTGGAGACTTTTTCGTTGAAATTTTGACCAAAACTTACAAATACAGGACAAAAATTGAAGTTACCCTTTTGAAAAAAAAACTTGATATCTTCGTCTGTTGGTCCTTCAACATCAAGAAAATGAGATTTTAAACGAAATCGAAACGATAAAATATAAAGGCCGAAAAAAACCGTGAACTAACCATCGTTGATTTTTTCTTGGAGACTTTTTCGTTGAAATTTTGACCAAAACTTACAAATACAGGACAAAAATTGAAATCATCCTTTGCGAAAAAAAACTTTATATCTTCATCTGTTGGTCCTTCAACATAAAAGAAAAGAGATTTTAAACGAAATTGAAAGGATAAAATTTAAAGGCCGAAAAAAACCGTGAACTAACCATTGTTGATTTTTTCTTTGAGATTTTTTCGTTGAAATTTTGACCAAAACTTACAAATACAGGACAAAAATTGAAGTTACCCTTTTCGAAAAAAAACTTGATATCTTCGTCTGTTGGTCCTTCAACATCAAGAAAATGAGATTTTAAACGAAAACGAAAGGATAAAATTTAAGGGCCGAAAAAAACCGTGAACTAACCATCGTTGATTTTTTCTTGGAGACTTTTTCGTTGAAATTTTGACCAAAACTTACAAATACAGGACAAAAATTGAAGTTATCCTTTTCGAAAAAAAATTTGATATCTTCGTCTGTTGGTCCTTCAACATCAAGAAAATGAGATTTTAAACGAAATCGAAACGATAAAATATAAAGGCCGAAAAAAACCGTGAACTAACCATCGTTGATTTTTTCTTGGAGACTTTTTCGTTGAAATTTTGACCAAAACTTACAAATACAGGACAAAAATTGAAATTATCCTTTTCGAAAAAAAATTTGATATCTTCGTCTGTTGGTTCTTCAACATCAAGAAAATGAGATTTTAAACGAAAACGAAAGGATAAAATTTAAGGGCCAAAAAAAACCGTGAATTAACCATCGTTGATTTTTTCTTGGAGACTTTTTCGTTGAAATTTTGACCAAAACTGAAAATACAGGACAAAAATTGAAGTTATCCTTTTCGAAAAAAAACTTGATATTTTTGTTTGTTGGTCCTTCAACATCAAGGAAATGAGATTTTAAACGAAATCGAAACGATAAAATATAAAGGCCGAAAAAAACCGTGAACTAACCATCGTTGATTTTTTCTTGGAGACTTTTTCGTTGAAATTTTGACCAAAACTTACAAATACAGGACAAAAATTGAAGTTACCTTTTTCGAAAAAAAACTTGATATCTTCGTCTGTTGGTCCTTCAACATCAAGAAAATGAGATTTTAAACGAAATCGAAACGATAAAATATAAAGGCCGAAAAAAACCGTGAACTAACCATTGTTGATTGTTTCTTGGAGACTTTTTCGTTGAAATTTTGACCAAAACTTACAAATACAGGACAAAAATTGAAGTTACCCTTTTCGAAAAAAAACTTGATATCTTCGTCTGTTGGTCCTTCAACATCAAGAAAATGAGATTTTAAACGAAAACGAAAGGATAAAATTTAAGGGCCGAAAAAAACCGTGAACTAACCATCGTTGATTTTTTCTTGGAGACTTTTTCGTTGAAATTTTGACCCAAACTTACAAATACAGGACAAAAATTGAATTTATCCTTTTCGAAAAAAAATTTGATATCTTCGTCTGTTGGTCCTTCAACATCAAGAAAATGAGATTTTAAACGAAATCAAAACGATAAAATATAAAGGCCAAAAAAAACCGTGAACTAACCATCGTTGATTTTTCCTTGGAGATTTTTTCGTTGAAATTTTGACCAAAATTTACAAATACAGGACCAAAATTGAAGTTATCCTTTTCGAAAAAAAATTAGATATTTTCGTCTGTTGGTCCTTCAACATCAAGAAAATGAGATTTTAAACGAAATCGAAACGATAAAATATAAAGGCCGAAAAAAACCGTGAACTAACCATCGTTGATTTTTTCTTGGAGACTTTTTCGTTGAAATTTTGACCCAAACTTACAAATACAGGACAAAAATTGAAGTTATCCTTTTCGAAAAAAAATTTGATATCTACGTCTGTTGGTCCTTCAACATCAAGAAAATGAGATTTTAAACGAAATCAAAACGATAAAATATAAAGGCCGAAAAAAACCGTGAACTAACCATCGTTGATTTTTTCTTGGAGACTTTTTCGTTGAAATTTTGACCAAAACTTACTAATACAGGACAAAAATTGAAGTTACCCTTTTCGAAAAAAAACTTGATATCTTCGTCTGTTGGTCCTTCAACATCAAGAAAATGAGATTTTAAACGAAATCGAAACGATAAAATATAAAGGCCGAAAAAAACCGTGAACTAACCATCGTTGATTTTTTCTTGGAGACTTTTTCGTTGAAATTTTGACCAAAACTTACAAATACAGGACAAAAATTGAAATTATCCTTTTCGAAAAAAAATTTGATATCTTCGTCTGTTGGTTCTTCAACATCAAGAAAATGAGATTTTAAACGAAAACGAAAGGATAAAATTTAAGGGCCAAAAAAAACCGTGAATTAACCATCGTTGATTTTTTCTTGGAGACTTTTTCGTTGAAATTTTGACCAAAACTGAAAATACAGGACAAAAATTGAAGTTATCCTTTTCGAAAAAAAACTTGATATTTTTGTTTGTTGGTCCTTCAACATCAAGGAAATGAGATTTTAAACGAAATCGAAACGATAAAATATAAAGGCCGAAAAAAACCGTGAACTAACCATCGTTGATTTTTTCTTGGAGACTTTTTCGTTGAAATTTTGACCAAAACTTACAAATACAGGACAAAAATTGAAGTTACCTTTTTCGAAAAAAAACTTGATATCTTCGTCTGTTGGTCCTTCAACATCAAGAAAATGAGATTTTAAACGAAATCGAAACGATAAAATATAAAGGCCGAAAAAAACCGTGAACTAACCATTGTTGATTGTTTCTTGGAGACTTTTTCGTTGAAATTTTGACCAAAACTTACAAATACAGGACAAAAATTGAAGTTACCCTTTTCGAAAAAAAACTTGATATCTTCGTCTGTTGGTCCTTCAACATCAAGAAAATGAGATTTTAAACGAAAACGAAAGGATAAAATTTAAGGGCCGAAAAAAACCGTGAACTAACCATCGTTGATTTTTTCTTGGAGACTTTTTCGTTGAAATTTTGACCCAAACTTACAAATACAGGACAAAAATTGAAGTTATCCTTTTCAAAAAAAAATTTGATATCTTCGTCTGTTGGTCCTTCAACATCAAGAAAATGAGATTTTAAACGAAATCAAAACGATAAAATATAAAGGCCAAAAAAAACCGTGAACTAACCATCGTTGATTTTTCCTTGGAGATTTTTTCGTTGAAATTTTGACCAAAATTTACAAATACAGGACCAAAATTGAAGTTATCCTTTTCGAAAAAAAATTTGATATCTTCGTCTGTTGGTCCTTCAACATCAAGAAAATGAGATTTTAAACGAAATCGAAACGATAAAATATAAAGGCCGAAAAAAACCGTGAACTAACCATCGTTGATTTTTTCTTGGAGACTTTTTCGTTGAAATTTTGACCCAAACTTACAAATACAGGACAAAAATTGAAGTTATCCTTTTCGAAAAAAAATTTGATATCTTCGTCTGTTGGTCCTTCAACATCAAGAAAATGAGATTTTAAACGAAATCAAAACGATAAAATATAAAGGCCAAAAAAAACCGTGAACTAACCATCGTTGATTTTTCCTTGGAGATTTTTTCGTTGAAATTTTGACCAAAATTTACAAATACAGGACCAAAATTGAAGTTATCCTTTTCGAAAAAAAATTAGATATTTTCGTCTGTTGGTCCTTCAACATCAAGAAAATGAGATTTTAAACGAAATCGAAACGATAAAATATAAAGGCCGAAAAAAACCGTGAACTAACCATCGTTGATTTTTTCTTGGAGACTTTTTCGTTGAAATTTTGACCCAAACTTACAAATACAGGACAAAAATTGAAGTTATCCTTTTCGAAAAAAAATTTGATATCTACGTCTGTTGGTCCTTCAACATCAAGAAAATGAGATTTTAAACGAAATCAAAACGATAAAATATAAAGGCCGAAAAAAACCGTGAACTAACCATCGTTGATTTTTTCTTGGAGACTTTTTCGTTGAAATTTTGACCAAAACTTACTAATACAGGACAAAAATTGAAGTTACCCTTTTCGAAAAAAAACTTGATATCTTCGTCTGTTGGTCCTTCAACATCAAGAAAATGAGATTTTAAACGAAATCGAAACGATAAAATATAAAGGCCGAAAAAAACCGTGAACTAACCATCGTTGATTTTTTCTTGGAGACTTTTTCGTTGAAATTTTGACCAAAACTTACAAATACAGGACAAAAATTGAAATTATCCTTTTCGAAAAAAAATTTGATATCTTCGTCTGTTGGTTCTTCAACATCAAGAAAATGAGATTTTAAACGAAAACGAAAGGATAAAATTTAAGGGCCAAAAAAAACCGTGAATTAACCATCGTTGATTTTTTCTTGGAGACTTTTTCGTTGAAATTTTGACCAAAACTGAAAATACAGGACAAAAATTGAAGTTATCCTTTTCGAAAAAAAACTTGATATTTTTGTTTGTTGGTCCTTCAACATCAAGGAAATGAGATTTTAAACGAAATCGAAACGATAAAATATAAAGGCCGAAAAAAACCGTGAACTAACCATCGTTGATTTTTTCTTGGAGACTTTTTCGTTGAAATTTTGACCAAAACTTACAAATACAGGACAAAAATTGAAGTTACCTTTTTCGAAAAAAAACTTGATATCTTCGTCTGTTGGTCCTTCAACATCAAGAAAATGAGATTTTAAACGAAATCGAAACGATAAAATATAAAGGCCGAAAAAAACCGTGAACTAACCATTGTTGATTGTTTCTTGGAGACTTTTTCGTTGAAATTTTGACCAAAACTTACAAATACAGGACAAAAATTGAAGTTACCCTTTTCGAAAAAAAACTTGATATCTTCGTCTGTTGGTCCTTCAACATCAAGAAAATGAGATTTTAAACGAAAACGAAAGGATAAAATTTAAGGGCCGAAAAAAACCGTGAACTAACCATCGTTGATTTTTTCTTGGAGACTTTTTCGTTGAAATTTTGACCCAAACTTACAAATACAGGACAAAAATTGAAGTTATCCTTTTCAAAAAAAAATTTGATATCTTCGTCTGTTGGTCCTTCAACATCAAGAAAATGAGATTTTAAACGAAATCAAAACGATAAAATATAAAGGCCAAAAAAAACCGTGAACTAACCATCGTTGATTTTTCCTTGGAGATTTTTTCGTTGAAATTTTGACCAAAATTTACAAATACAGGACCAAAATTGAAGTTATCCTTTTCGAAAAAAAATTTGATATCTTCGTCTGTTGGTCCTTCAACATCAAGAAAATGAGATTTTAAACGAAATCGAAACGATAAAATATAAAGGCCGAAAAAAACCGTGAACTAACCATCGTTGATTTTTTCTTGGAGACTTTTTCGTTGAAATTTTGACCCAAACTTACAAATACAGGACAAAAATTGAAGTTATCCTTTTCGAAAAAAAATTTGATATCTTCGTCTGTTGGTCCTTCAACATCAAGAAAATGAGATTTTAAACGAAATCAAAACGATAAAATATAAAGGCCGAAAAAAACCGTGAACTAACCATCGTTGATTTTTTCTTGGAGACTTTTTCGTTAAAATTTTGACCAAAACTTACAAATACAGGACAAAAATTGAAATTACCTTTTTCGAAAAAAAACTTGATATCTTCGTCTGTTGGTCCTTCAACATCAAGAAAATGAGATTTTAAACGAAATCGAAACGATAAAATATAAAGGCCGAAAAAAACCGTGAACTAACCATCGTTGATTTTTTCTTGGAGACTTTTTCGTTGAAATTTTGACCAAAACTTACAAATACAGGACAAAAATTGAAGTTATCCTTTTCGAAAAAAAATTTGATATCTTCGTCTGTTGGTCCTTCAACATCAAGAAAATGAGATTTTAAACGAAATCGAAACGATAAAATATAAAGGCCGAAAAAAACCGTGAACTAACCATCGTTGATTTTTTCTTGGAGACTTTTTCGTTGAAATTTTGACCCAAACTTACAAATACAGGACAAAAATTGAAGTTATCCTTTTCGAAAAAAAATTTGATATCTTCGTCTGTTGGTCCTTCAACATCAAGAAAATGAGATTTTAAACGAAATCAAAACGATAAAATATAAAGGCCAAAAAAAACCGTGAACTAACCATCGTTGATTTTTTCTTGGAGACTTTTTCGTTGAAATTTTGACCCAAACTTACAAATACAGGACAAAAATTGAAGTTATCCTTTTCGAAAAAAAATTTGATATCTTCGTCTGTTGGTCCTTCAACATCAAGAAAATGAGATTTTAAACGAAATCGAAACGATAAAATATAAAGGCCGAAAAAAACCGTGAACTAACCATCGTTGATTTTTTCTTGGAGACTTTTTCGTTGAAATTTTGACCCAAACTTACAAATACAGGACAAAAATTGAAGTTATCCTTTTCGAAAAAAAACTTGATATCTTCGTCTGTTGGTCCTTCAACATCAAGAAAATGAGATTTTAAACGAAATCGAAACGATAAAATATAAAGGCCGAAAAAAACCGTGAACTAACCATCGTTGATTTTTTCTTGGAGACTTTTTCGTTGAAATTTTGACCAAAACTTACAAATACAGGACAAAAATTGAAATTATCCTTTTCGAAAAAAAATTTGATATCTTCGTCTGTTGGTCCTTCAACATCAAGAAAATGAGATTTTAAACGAAAACGAAAGGATTAAATTTAAGGGCCAAAAAAAACCGTGAACTAACCATCGTTGATTTTTTCTTGGAGACTTTTTCGTTGAAATTTTGACCAAAACTTACAAATACAGGACAAAAATTGAAGTTACCCTTTTGAAAAAAAAACTTGATATCTTCGTCTGTTGGTCCTTCAACATCAAGAAAATGAGATTTTAAACGAAATCGAAACGATAAAATATAAAGGCCGAAAAAAACCGTGAATTAACCATCGTTGATTTTTTCTTGGAGACTTTTTCGTTGAAATTTTGACCAAAACTGAAAATACAGGACAAAAATTGAAGTTATCCTTTTCGAAAAAAAACTTGATATTTTTGTTTGTTGGTCCTTCAACATCAAGGAAATGAGATTTTAAACGAAATCGAAACGATAAAATATAAAGGCCGAAAAAAACCGTGAACTAACCATTGTTGATTGTTTCTTGGAGACTTTTTCGTTGAAATTTTGACCAAAACTTACAAATACAGGACAAAAATTGAAGTTACCCTTTTCGAAAAAAAACTTGATATCTTCGTCTGTTGGTCCTTCAACATCAAGAAAATGAGATTTTAAACAAAAACGAAAGGATAAAATTTAAGGGCCGAAAAAAACCGTGAACTAACCATCGTTGATTTTTTCTTGGAGACTTTTTCGTTGAAATTTTGACCAAAACTTACAAATACAGGACAAAAATTGAAGTTATCCTTTTCGAAAAAAAATTTGATATCTTCGTCTGTTGGTCCTTCAACATCAAGAAAATGAGATTTTAAACGAAATCGAAACGATAAAATATAAAGGCCGAAAAAAACCGTGAACTAACCATCGTTGATTTTTTCTTGGAGACTTTTTCGTTGAAATTTTGACCCAAACTTACAAATACAGGACAAAAATTGAAGTTATCCTTTTCGAAAAAAAATTTGATATCTTCGTCTGTTGGTCCTTCAACATCAAGAAAATGAGATTTTAAACGAAATCAAAACGATAAAATATAAAGGCCAAAAAAAACCGTGAACTAACCATCGTTGATTTTTCCTTGGAGATTTTTTCGTTGAAATTTTGACCAAAATTTACAAATACAGGACCAAAATTGAAGTTATCCTTTTCGAAAAAAAATTTGATATCTTCGTCTGTTGGTCCTTCAACATCAAGAAAATGAGATTTTAAACGAAATCGAAACGATAAAATATAAAGGCCGAAAAAAACCGTGAACTAACCATCGTTGATTTTTTCTTGGAGACTTTTTCGTTGAAATTTTGACCCAAACTTACAAATACAGGACAAAAATTGAAGTTATCCTTTTCGAAAAAAAACTTGATATCTTCGTCTGTTGGTCCTTCAACATCAAGAAAATGAGATTTTAAACGAAATCGAAACGATAAAATATAAAGGCCGAAAAAAACCGTGAACTAACCATCGTTGATTTTTTCTTGGAGACTTTTTCGTTGAAATTTTGACCAAAACTTACAAATACAGGACAAAAATTGAAATTATCCTTTTCGAAAAAAAATTTGATATCTTCGTCTGTTGGTCCTTCAACATCAAGAAAATGAGATTTTAAACGAAAACGAAAGGATTAAATTTAAGGGCCAAAAAAAACCGTGAACTAACCATCGTTGATTTTTTCTTGGAGACTTTTTCGTTGAAATTTTGACCAAAACTTACAAATACAGGACAAAAATTGAAGTTACCCTTTTGAAAAAAAAACTTGATATCTTCGTCTGTTGGTCCTTCAACATCAAGAAAATGAGATTTTAAACGAAATCGAAACGATAAAATATAAAGGCCGAAAAAAACCGTGAACTAACCATCGTTGATTTTTTCTTGGAGACTTTTTCGTTGAAATTTTGACCAAAACTTACAAATACAGGACAAAAATTGAAGTTACCCTTTTCGAAAAAAAACTTGATATCTTCGTCTGTTGGTCCTTCAACATCAAGAAAATGAGATTTTAAACGAAATCGAAACGATAAAATATAAAGGCCGAAAAAAACCGTGAACTAACCATCGTTGATTTTTTCTTGGAGACTTTTTCGTTGAAATTTTGACCAAAACTTACAAATACAGGACAAAAATTGAAGTTATCCTTTTCGAAAAAAAATTTGATATCTTCGTCTGTTGGTCCTTCAACATCAAGAAAATGAGATTTTAAACGAAAACGAAAGGATAAAATTTAAGGGCCAAAAAAAACCGTGAACTAACCATCGTTGATTTTTTCTTGGAGACTTTTTCGTTGAAATTTTGACCAAAACTTACAAATACAGGACAAAAATTGAAGTTACCCTTTTGAAAAAAAAACTTGATATCTTCGTCTGTTGGTCCTTCAACATCAAGAAAATGAGATTTTAAACGAAAATGAAAGGATAAAATTTAAAGGCCGAAAAAAACCGTGAACTAACCATTGTTGATTTTTTCTTTGAGATTTTTTCGTTGAAATTTTGACCAAAACTTACAAATACAGGACAATAATTGAAGTTACCTTTTTCGAAAAAAAACTTGATATCTTCGTCTGTTGGTCCTTCAACATCAAGAAAATGAGATTTTAAACGAAATCGAAACGATAAAATATAAAGGCCGAAAAAAACCGTGAACTAACCATCGTTGATTTTTTCTTGGAGACTTTTTCGTTGTAATTTTGACCAAAACTTACAAATACAGGACAAAAATTGAAGTTACCCTTTTCGAAAAAAAACTTGATATCTTCGTCTGTTGGTCCTTCAACATCAAGAAAATGAGATTTTAAACGAAATCGAAACGATAAAATATAAAGGCCGAAAAAAACCGTGAACTAACCATCGTTGATTTTTTCTTGGAGACTTTTTCGTTGAAATTTTGACCAAAACTTACAAATACAGGACAAAAATTGAAGTTATCCTTTTCGAAAAAAAATTTGATATCTTCGACTGTTGGTCCTTCAACATCAAGAAAATGAGATTTTAAACGAAAACGAAAGGATAAAATTTAAGGGCCAAAAAAAACCGTGAACTAACCATCGTTGATTTTTTCTTGGAGACTTTTTCGTTGAAATTTTGACCAAAACTTACAAATACAGGACAAAAATTGAAGTTTCCCTTTTGAAAAAAAAACTTGATATCTTCGTCTGTTGGTCCTTCAACATCAAGAAAATGAGATTTTAAACGAAATCGAAACGATAAAATATAAAGGCCGAAAAAAACCGTGAACTAACCATCGTTAATTTTTTCTTGGAGACTTTTTCGTTGAAATTTTGACCAAAACTTACAAATACAGGACAAAAATTGAAGTTACCCTTTTCGAAAAAAAACTTGATATCTTCGTCTGTTGGTCCTTCAACATCAAGAAAATGAGATTTTAAACGAAATCGAAACGATAAAATATAAAGGCCGAAAAAAACCGTGAACTAACCATCGTTGATTTTTTCTTGGAGACTTTTTCGTTGAAATTTTGACCAAAACTTACAAATACAGGACAAAAATTGAAGTTATCCTTTTCGAAAAAAAATTTGATATCTTCGTCTGTTGGTCCTTCAATATCAAGAAAATGAGATTTTAAACGAAAACGAAAGGATAAAATTTAAGGGCCAAAAAAAACCGTGAACTAACCATCGTTGATTTTTTCTTGGAGACTTTTTCGTTGAAATTTTGACCAAAATTTACAAATACAGGACAAAAATTGAAGTTACCCTTTTGAAAAAAAAACTTGATATCTTCGTCTGTTGGTCCTTCAACATCAAGAAAATGAGATTTTAAACGAAATCGAAACGATAAAATATAAAGGCCGAAAAAAACCGTGAACTAACCATCGTTGATTTTTTCTTGGAGACTTTTTCGTTGAAATTTTGACCAAAACTTACAAATACAGGACAAAAATTGAAATCATCCTTTTCGAAAAAAAAATTATATCTTCATCTGTTGGTCCTTCAACATCAAGAAAATGAGATTTTAAACGAAATCGAAACGATAAAATATAAAGGCCGAAAAAAACCGTGAACTAACCATCGTTGATTTTTTCTTGGAGACTTTTTCGTTGAAATTTTGACCAAAACTTACAAATACAGGACAAAAATTGAAGTTATCCTTTTCGAAAAAAAATTTGATATCTTCGTCTGTTGGTCCTTCAACATCAAGAAAATGAGATTTTAAACGAAAACGAAAGGATAAAATTTAAGGGCCAAAAAAAACCGTGAACTAACCATCGTTGATTTTTTCTTGGAGACTTTTTCGTTGAAATTTTGACCAAAACTTACAAATACAGGACAAAAATTGAAGT
This sequence comes from Sisyra nigra, assembly GCA_958496155.1. Taxonomy (NCBI): domain Eukaryota; kingdom Metazoa; phylum Arthropoda; class Insecta; order Neuroptera; family Sisyridae; genus Sisyra; species Sisyra nigra. The sequence continues at coordinate 14,933,631 of OY292319.1, read as the reverse complement.
TACCCTTTTGAAAAAAAAACTTGATATCTTCGTCTGTTGGTCCTTCAACATCAAGAAAATGAGATTTTAAACGAAATCGAAACGATAAAATATAAAGGCCGAAAAAAACCGTGAACTAACCATCGTTGATTTTTTCTTGGAGACTTTTTCGTTGAAATTTTGACCAAAACTTACAAATACAGGACAAAAATTGAAATCATCCTTTTCGAAAAAAAACTTTATATTTTCATCTGTTGGTCCTTCAACATAAAAGAAAAGAGATTTTAAACGAAATTGAAAGGATAAAATTTAAAGGCCGAAAAAAACCGTCAACTAACCATTGTTGATTTTTTCTTTGAGATTTTTTCGTTGAAATTTTGACCAAAACTTACAAATACAGGACAAAAATTGAAGTCATATTTTTCGAAAAAAAACTTGATATCTTCGTCTGTTGGTCCTTCAACATCAAGGAAATGAGATTTTTAACGAAATCGAAACGATAAAATATAAAGGCCGAAAAAAACCGTGAACTTACCATCGTTGATTTTTTCTTGGAGACTTTTTCGTTGAAATTTTGACCAAAACTTACAAATACAGGACAAAAATTGAAGTTATCCTTTTCGAAAAAAAATTTGATATCTTCGTCTGTTGGTCCTTCAACATCAAGAAAATGAGATTTTAAACGAAATCGAAACGATAAAATATAAAGGCCGAAAAAAACCGTGAACTAACCATCGTTGATTTTTTCTTGGAGACTTTTTCGTTGAAATTTTGACCCAAACTTACAAATACAGGACAAAAATTGAAGTTATCCTTTTCGAAAAAAAATTTGATATCTTCGTCTGTTGGTCCTTCAACATCAAGAAAATGAGATTTTAAACGAAATCAAAACGATAAAATATAAAGGCCAAAAAAACCGTGAACTAACCATCGTTGATTTTTCCTTGGAGATTTTTTCGTTGAAATTTTGACCAAAATTTACAAATACAGGACCAAAATTGAAGTTATCCTTTTCGAAAAAAAATTTGATATCTTCGTCTGTTGGTCCTTCAACATCAAGAAAATGAGATTTTAAACGAAATCGAAACGATAAAATATAAAGGCCGAAAAAAACCGTGAACTAACCATCGTTGATTTTTTCTTGGAGACTTTTTCGTTGAAATTTTGACCCAAACTTACAAATACAGGACAAAAATTGAAGTTATCCTTTTCGAAAAAAAATTTGATATCTTCGTCTGTTGGTCCTTCAACATCAAGAAAATGAGATTTTAAACGAAATCAAAACGATAAAATATAAAGGCCGAAAAAAACCGTGAGCTAACCATCGTTGATTTTTTCTTGGAGACTTTTTCGTTGAAATTTTGACCAAAACTTACAAATACAGGACAAAAATTGAAGTTACCCTTTTCGAAAAAAAACTTGATATCTTCGTCTGTTGGTCCTTCAACATCAAGAAAATGAGATTTTAAACGAAATCGAAACGATAAAATATAAAGGCCGAAAAAAACCGTGAACTAACCATCGTTGATTTTTTCTTGGAGACTTTTTCGTTGAAATTTTGACCAAAACTTACAAATACAGGACAAAAATTAAAATTATCCTTTTCGAAAAAAAATTTGATATCTTCGTCTGTTGGTCCTTCAACATCAAGAAAATGAGATTTTAAACGAAAACGAAAGGATAAAATTTAAGGGCCAAAAAAAACCGTGAACTAACCATCGTTGATTTTTTCTTGGAGACTTTTTCGTTGAAATTTTGACCAAAACTTACAAATACAGGACAAAAATTGAAGTTACCCTTTTCGAAAAAAAACTTGATATCTTCGTCTGTTGGTCCTTCAACATCAAGAAAATGAGATTTTAAACGAAATCGAAACGATAAAATATAAAGGCCGAAAAAAACCGTGAACTAACCATCGTTGATTTTTTCTTGGAGACTTTTTCGTTGAAATTTTGACCAAAACTTACAAATACAGGACAAAAATTGAAGTTACCCTTTTCGAAAAAAAACTTGATATCTTCGTCTGTTGGTCCTTCAACATCAAGAAAATGAGATTTTAAACGAAATCAAAACGATAAAATATAAAGGCCGAAAAAAACCGTGAGCTAACCATCGTTGATTTTTTCTTGGAGACTTTTTCGTTGAAATTTTGACCAAAACTTACAAATACAGGACAAAAATTGAAGTTACCCTTTTCGAAAAAAAACTTGATATCTTCGTCTGTTGGTCCTTCAACATCAAGAAAATGAGATTTTAAACGAAATCAAAACGATAAAATATAAAGGCCGAAAAAAACCGTGAGCTAACCATCGTTGATTTTTTCTTGGAGACTTTTTCGTTGAAATTTTGACCAAAACTTACAAATACAGGACAAAAATTGAAGTTACCCTTTTCGAAAAAAAACTTGATATCTTCGTCTGTTGGTCCTTCAACATCAAGAAAATGAGATTTTAAACGAAATCGAAACGATAAAATATAAAGGCCGAAAAAAACCGTGAACTAACCATCGTTGATTTTTTCTTGGAGACTTTTTCGTTGAAATTTTGACCCAAACTTACAAATACAGGACAAAAATTGAAGTTATCCTTTTCGAAAAAAAATTTGATATCTTCGTCTGTTGGTCCTTCAACATCAAGAAAATGAGATTTTAAACGAAATCGAAACGATAAAATATAAAGGCCGAAAAAAACCGTGAACTAACCATCGTTAATTTTTTCTTGGAGACTTTTTCGTTGAAATTTTGACCAAAACTTACAAATACAGGACAAAAATTGAAGTTACCCTTTTCGAAAAAAAACTTGATATCTTCGTCTGTTGGTCCTTCAACATCAAGAAAATGAGATTTTAAACGAAATCGAAACGATAAAATATAAAGGCCGAAAAAAACCGTGAACTAACCATCGTTGATTTTTTCTTGGAGACTTTTTCGTTGAAATTTTGACCAAAACTTACAAATACAGGACAAAAATTGAAGTTATCCTTTTCGAAAAAAAATTTGATATCTTCGTCTGTTGGTCCTTCAACATCAAGAAAATGAGATTTTAAACGAAAACGAAAGGATAAAATTTAAGGGCCAAAAAGAACCGTGAACTAACCATCGTTGATTTTTTCTTGGAGACTTTTTCGTTGAAATTTTGACCAAAACTTACAAATACAGGACAAAAATTGAAGTTACCCTTTTGAAAAAAAAACTTGATATCTTCGTCTGTTGGTCCTTCAACATCAAGAAAATGAGATTTTAAACGAAATCGAAACGATAAAATATAAAGGCCGAAAAAAACCGTGAACTAACCATCGTTGATTTTTTCTTGGAGACTTTTTCGTTGAAATTTTGACCAAAACTTACAAATACAGGACAAAAATTGAAGTTACCTTTTTCGAAAAAAAACTTGATATCTTCGTCTGTTGGTCCTTCAACATCAAGAAAATGAGATTTTAAACGAAATCGAAACGATAAAATATAAAGGCCGAAAAAAACCGTGAACTAACCATCGTTGATTTTTTCTTGGAGACTTTTTCGTTGAAATTTTGACCAAAACTTACAAATACAGGACAAAAATTGAAGTTACCCTTTTCGAAAAAAAAACTTGATATCTTCGTCTGTTGGTCCTTCAACATCAAGAAAATGAGATTTTAAACGAAATCGAAACGATAAAATATAAAGGCCGAAAAAAACCGTGAACTAACCATCGTTGATTTTTTCTTGGAGACTTTTTCGTTGAAATTTTGACCAAAACTTACAAATACAGGACCAAAATTGAAGTAACCCTTTTCGAAAAAAAACTTGATATCTTCGTCTGTTGGTCCTTCAACATCAAGAAAATGAGATTTTAAACGAAAACGAAAGGATAAAATTTAAGGGCCAAAAAAAACCGTGAACTAAGCATCGTTGATTTTTTCTTGGAGACTTTTTCGTTGAAATTTTGACCAAAACTTACAAATACAGGACAAAAATTGAAGTTACCCTTTTGAAAAAAAAACTTGATATCTTCGTCTGTTGGTCCTTCAACATCAAGAAAATGAGATTTTAAACGAAATCGAAACGATAAAATATAAAGGCCGAAAAAAACCGTGAACTAACCATCGTTGATTTTTTCTTGGAGACTTTTTCGTTGAAATTTTGACCAAAACTTACAAATACAGGACAAAAATTGAAATCATCCTTTTCGAAAAAAAACTTTATATCTTCATCTGTTGGTTCTTCAACATAAAAGAAAAGAGATTTTAAACGAAATTGAAAGGATAAAATTTAAAGGCCGAAAAAAACCGTGAACTAACCATTGTTGATTTTTTCTTTGAGATTTTTTCGTTGAAATTTGGACCAAAACTTACAAATACAGGACAAAAATTGAAGTCATATTTTTCGAAAAAAAACTTGATATCTTCTTCTGTTGGTCCTTCAACATCAAGGAAATGAGATTTTAAACGAAATCGAAACGATAAAATATAAAGGCCGAAAAAAACCGTGAACTTACCATCGTTGATTTTTTCTTGGAGACTTTTTCGTTGAAATTTTGACCAAAACTTACAAATACAGGACAAAAATTGAAGTTATCCTTTTCGAAAAAAAATTTGATATCTTCGTCTGTTGGTCCTTCAACATCAAGAAAATGAGATTTTAAACGAAATCAAAACGATAAAATATAAAGGCCAAAAAAAACCATGAACTAACCATCGTTGATTTTTTCTTGGAGACTTTTTCGTTGAAATTTTGACCAAAACTTACAAATACAGGACAAAAATTGAAGTTACCCTTTTCGAAAAAAAACTTGATATCTTCGTCTGTTGGTCCTTCAACATCAAGAAAATGAGATTTTAAACGAAATCAAAACGATAAAATATAAAGGCCGAAAAAAACCGTGAACTTACCATCGTTGATTTTTTCTTGGAGACTTTTTCGTTGAAATTTTGACCAAAACTTACAAATACAGGACAAAAATTGAAGTTATCCTTTTCGAAAAAAAATTTGATATCTTCGTCTGTTGGTCCTTCAACATCAAGAAAAGAGATTTTAAACGAAATTGAAAGGATAAAATTTAAAGGCCGAAAAAAACCGTGAACTAACCATTGTTGATTTTTTCTTTGAGATTTTTTCGTTGAAATTTTGACCAAAACTTACAAATACAGGACAAAAATTGAAGTCATATTTTTCGAAAAAAAACTTGATATCTTCTTCTGTTGGTCCTTCAACATCAAGGAAATGAGATTTTAAACGAAATCGAAACGATAAAATATAAAGGCCGAAAAAAACCGTGAACTTACCATCGTTGATTTTTTCTTGGAGACTTTTTCGTTGAAATTTTGACCAAAACTTACAAATACAGGACAAAAATTGAAGTTATCCTTTTCGAAAAAAAATTTGATATCTTCGTCTGTTGGTCCTTCAACATCAAGAAAATGAGATTTTAAACGAAATCAAAACGATAAAATATAAAGGCCAAAAAAAACCATGAACTAACCATCGTTGATTTTTTCTTGGAGACTTTTTCGTTGAAATTTTGACCAAAACTTACAAATACAGGACAAAAATTGAAGTTACCCTTTTCGAAAAAAAACTTGATATCTTCGTCTGTTGGTCCTTCAACATCAAGAAAATGAGATTTTAAACGAAATCAAAACGATAAAATATAAAGGCCGAAAAAAACCGTGAGCTAACCATCGTTGATTTTTTCTTGGAGACTTTTTCGTTGAAATTTTGACCAAAACTTACAAATACAGGACCAAAATTGAAGTAACCCTTTTCGAAAAAAAACTTGATATCTTCGTCTGTTGGTCCTTCAACATCAAGAAAATGAGATTTTAAACGAAAACGAAAGGATAAAATTTAAGGGCCGAAAAAAACCGTGAACTAACCATCGTTGATTTTTTCTTGGAGACTTTTTCGTTGAAATTTTGACCAAAACTTACAAATACAGGACAAAAATTGAAGTCATCCTTTTCGAAAAAAAACTTGATATCTTCGTCTATTGGTCCTTTAACATCAAGGAAATGAGATTTTAAACGAAATCGAAACGATAAAATATAAAGGCCGAAAAAAACCGTAAGCTAACCATCGTTGATTTTTTCTTGGAGACTTTTTCGTTGAAATTTTGACCAAAACTTACAAATACAGGACAAAAATTGAAGTTACCCTTTTCGAAAAAAAACTTGATATCTTCGTCTGTTGGTCCTTTAACATCAAGAAAATGAGATTTTAAACGAAATCGAAACGATAAAATATAAAGGCCGAAAAAAACCGTGAACTAACCATCGTTGATTTTTTCTTGGAGACTTTTTCGTTGAAATTTTGACCAAAACTTACAAATACAGGACAAAAATTGAAGTTACCCTTTTCAAAAAAAAACTTGGTATCTTCGTCTGTTGGTCCTTCAACATCAAGAAAATGAGATTTTAAATGAAATCAAAATGATAAAATATAAAGGCCGAAAAAAACCGTGAACTAACCATCGTTGATTTTTTCTTGGAGACTTTTTCGTTGAAATTTTGACCAAAACTTACAAATACAGGACAAAAATTGAAGTCATATTTTTCGAAAAAAAACTTGATATCTACGTCTGTTGGTCCTTCAACATCAAGGAAATGAGATTTTAAACAAAATCAAAACTATAAAATATAAAGGCCAAAAAAAAACCGTGAACTAACCATCGTTGATTTTGTCTTGGAGACTTTTTCGTTGAAATTTTGACCAAAACTTACAATTACAGGACAAAAATTGAAGTTATCCTCTTTGAAAAAAAACTTGATATCTTCGTTTGTTGGTCCTTCAACATCAAGAAAATGAGATTTTAAACGAAATCGAAACGATAAAATATAAAGGCCGAAAAAAACCGTGAACTTACCATCGTTGATTTTTTCTTGGAGACTTTTTCGTTGAAATTTTGACCAAAACTTACAAATACAGGACAAAAATTGAAGTTATCCTTTTCGAAAAAAAATTTGATATCTTCGTCTATTGGTCCTTCATTATCAAGAAAATGAGATTTTAAACGAAATCAAAACGATAAAATATAAAGGCCAAAAAAAACCATGAACTAACCATCGTTGATTTTTTCTTGGAGACTTTTTCGTTGAAATTTTGACCAAAACTTACAAATACAGGACAAAAATTGAAAATACCCTTTTCGAAAAAAAACTTGATATCCTCGTCTGTTGGTCCTTCAACATCAAGAAAATGAGATTTTAAACGAAATCAAAACGATAAAATATAAAGGCCAAAAAAAACCATGAACTAACCATCGTTGATTTTTTCTTGGAGACTTTTTCGTTGAAATTTTGACCAAAACTTACAAATACAGGACAAAAATTGAAGTTACCCTTTTCGAAAAAAAACTTGATATCTTTGTCTGTTGGTCCTTCAACATAAAGAAAATGAGATTTTAAACGAAAACGAAAGGATAAAATTTAAAGGCCGAAAAAAACCGTGAACTAACCATCGTTGATTTTTTCTTGGAGACTTTTTCGTTGAAATTTTGACCAAAACTTACAAATACAGGACAAAAATTGAAGTTACCCATTTCGAAAAAAAACTTGATATCTTCGTCTGTTGGTCCTTCAACATCAAGGAAATGAGATTTGAAACGAAATTGAAACGATAAAATATAAAGGCCGAAAAAAACCGTGAACTAACCATCGTTGATTTTTTCTTGGAGACTTTTTCGTTGAAATTTTGACCAAAACTGAAAATACAGGACAAAAATTGAAGTTACCCTTTTCGAAAAAAAACTTGATATCTTCGTCTGTTGGTCCTTTAACATCAAGAAAATGAGATTTTAAACGAAATCGAAACGATAAAATATAAAGGCCGAAAAAAACCGTGAACTAACCATCGTTGATTTTTTCTTGGAGACTTTTTCGATGAAATTTTGACCAAAACTTACAAATACAGGACAAAAATTGAAGTTACCCTTTTCGAAAAAAAACTTGATATCTTCGTCTGTTGGTCCTTTAACATCAAGAAAATGAGATTTTAAACGAAATCGAAACGATAAAATATAAAGGCCGAAAAAAACCGTGAACTAACCATCGTTGATTTTTTCTTGGAGACTTTTTCGTTGAAATTTTGACCAAAACTTACAAATACAGGACAAAAATTGAAGTTACCCTTTTCAAAAAAAAACTTGGTATCTTCGTCTGTTGGTCCTTCAACATCAAGAAAATGAGATTTTAAATGAAATCGAAATGATAAAATATAAAGGCCGAAAAGAACCGTGAGCTAACCATCGTTGATTTTTTCTTGGAGACTTTTTCGTTGAAATTTTGACCAAAACTTACAAATACAGGACAAAAATTGAAAATACCCTTTTCGAACAAAAACTTGATATCTTCGTCTGTTGGTCCTTCAACATCAAGAAAATGAGATTTTAAACGAAATCAAAACGATAAAATATAAAGGCCAAAAAAAACCATGAACTAACCATCGTTGATTTTTTCTTGGAGACTTTTTCGTTGAAATTTTGACCAAAATTGAAGTAACCCTTTTCGAAAAAAAACTTGATATCTTCGTCTGTTGGTCCTTCAACATCAAGAAAATGAGATTTTAAACGAAAACGAAAGGATAAAATTTAAGGGCCGAAAAAAACCGTGAACTAACCATCGTTGATTTTTTCTTGGAGACTTTTTCGTTGAAATTTTGACCAAAACTTACAAATACAGGACAAAAATTGAAAATACCCTTTTCGAAAAAAAACTTGATATCCTCGTCTGTTGGTCCTTCAACATCAAGAAAATGAGATTTTAAAAGAAATCAAAACGATAAAATATAAAGGCCAAAAAAAACCATGAACTAACCATCGTTGATTTTTTCTTGGAGACTTTTTCGTTGAAATTTTGACCAAAACTTACAAATACAGGACAAAAATTGAAGTTACCCTTTTCGAAAAAAAACTTGATATCTTCGTCTGTTGGTCCTTCAACATCAAGAAAATGAGATTTTAAACGAAATCAAAACGATAAAATATAAAGGCCGAAAAAAACCGTGAGCTAACCATCGTTGATTTTTTCTTGGAGACTTTTTCGTTGAAATTTTGACCAAAACTTACAAATACAGGACCAAAATTGAAGTAACCCTTTTCGAAAAAAAACTTGATATCTTCGTCTGTTGGTCCTTCAACATCAAGAAAATGAGATTTTAAACGAAAACGAAAGGATAAAATTTAAGGGCCGAAAAAACCGTGAACTAACCATCGTTGATTTTTTCTTGGAGACTTTTTCGTTGAAATTTTGACCAAAACTTACAAATACAGGACAAAAATTGAAGTCATCCTTTTCGAAAAAAAACTTGATATCTTCGTCTATTGGTCCTTTAACATCAAGGAAATGAGATTTTAAACGAAATCGAAACGATAAAATATAAAGGCCGAAAAAAACCGTGAGCTAACCATCGTTGATTTTTTCTTGGAGACTTTTTCGTTGAAATTTTGACCAAAACTTACAAATACAGGACAAAAATTGAAGTTACCCATTTCGAAAAAAAACTTGATATCTTCGTCTGTTGGTCCTTCAACATCAAGGAAATGAGATTTGAAACGAAATTGAAACGATAAAATATAAAGGCCGAAAAAAACCGTGAACTAACCATCGTTGATTTTTTCTTGGAGACTTTTTCGTTGAAATTTTGACCAAAACTGAAAATACAGGACAAAAATTGAAGTTACCCTTTTCGAAAAAAAACTTGATATCTTCGTCTGTTGGTCCTTTAACATCAAGAAAATGAGATTTTAAACGAAATCGAAACGATAAAATATAAAGGCCGAAAAAAACCGTGAACTAACCATCGTTGATTTTTTCTTGGAGACTTTTTCGTTGAAATTTTGACCAAAACTTACAAATACAGGACAAACATTGAAGTTACCCTTTTCGAAAAAAAACTTGATATCTTCGTCTGTTGGTCCTTTAACATCAAGAAAATGAGATTTTAAACGAAATCGAAACGATAAAATATAAAGGCCGAAAAAAACCGTGAACTAACCATCGTTGATTTTTTCTTGGAGACTTTTTCGTTGAAATTTTGACCAAAACTTACAAATACAGGACAAAAATTGAAGTTACCCTTTTCAAAAAAAAACTTGGTATCTTCGTCTGTTGGTCCTTCAACATCAAGAAAATGAGATTTTAAATGAAATCGAAATGATAAAATATAAAGGCCGAAAAAAACCGTGAGCTAACCATCGTTGATTTTTTCTTGGAGACTTTTTCGTTGAAATTTTGACCAAAACTTACAAATACAGGACAAAAATTGAAAATACCCTTTTCGAACAAAAACTTGATATCTTCGTCTGTTGGTCCTTCAACATCAAGAAAATGAGATTTTAAACGAAATCAAAACGATAAAATATAAAGGCCAAAAAAAACCATGAACTAACCATCGTTGATTTTTTCTTGGAGACTTTTTCGTTGAAATTTTGACCAAAATTGAAGTAACCCTTTTCGAAAAAAAACTTGATATCTTCGTCTGTTGGTCCTTCAACATCAAGAAAATGAGATTTTAAACGAAAACGAAAGGATAAAATTTAAGGGCCGAAAAAAACCGTGAACTAAACATCGTTGATTTTTTCTTGGAGACTTTTTCGTTGAAATTTTGACCAAAACTTACAAATACAGGACAAAAATTGAAGTCATCCTTTTCGAAAAAAAACTTGATATCTTCGTCTATTGGTCCTTTAACATCAAGGAAATGAGATTTTAAACGAAATCGAAACGATAAAATATAAAGGCCGAAAAAAACCGTGAGCTAACCATCGTTGATTTTTTCTTGGAGACTTTTTCGTTGAAATTTTGACCAAAACTTACAAATACAGGACAAAAATTGAAGTTACCCATTTCGAAAAAAAACTTGATATCTTCGTCTGTTGGTCCTTAAACATCAAGGAAATGAGATTTGAAACGAAATTGAAACGATAAAATATAAAGGCCGAAAAAAACCGTGAACTAAGCATCGTTGATTTTTTCTTTGAGACTTTTTCGTTGAAATTTTGACCAAAACTGAAAATACAGGACAAAAATTGAAGTTACCCTTTTCGAAAAAAAACTTGATATCTTCGTCTGTGGGTCCTTTAACATCAAGAAAATGAGATTTTAAACGAAATCGAAACGATAAAATATAAAGGCCGAAAAAAACCATGAACTAACCATCGTTGATTTTTTCTTGGAGACTTTTTCGTTGAAATTTTGACCAAAACTTACAAATACAGGACAAAAATTGAAGTAATCCTTTTCGAAAAAAAATTTGATATCTTCGTCTATTGGTCCTTCAACATCAAGAAAATGAGATTTTAAACGAAATCAAAACGATAAAATATAAAGGCCAAAAAAAACCATGAACTAACCATCGTTGATTTTTTCTTGGAGACTTTTTCGTTGAAATTTTGACCAAAACTTACAAATACAGGACAAAAATTGAAAATACCCTTTTCGAAAAAAAACTTGATATCCTCGTCTGTTGGTCCTTCAACATCAAGAAAATGAGATTTTAAACGAAATCAAAACGATAAAATATAAAGGCCAAAAAAAACCATGAACTAACCATCGTTGATTTTTTCTTGGAGACTTTTTCGTTGAAATTTTGACCAAAACTTACAAATACAGGACAAAAATTGAAGTTACCCTTTTCGAAAAAAAACTTGATATCTTCGTCTGTTGGTCCTTCAACATCAAGAAAATGAGATTTTAAACGAAAACGAAAGGATAAAATTTAAGGGCCGAAAAAAACCGTGAACTAACCATCGTTGATTTTTTCTTGGAGACTTTTTCGTTGAAATTTTGACCAAAACTTACAAATACAGGACAAAAATTGAAGTCATCCTTTTCGAAAAAAAACTTGATATCTTCGTCTATTGGTCCTTTAACATCAAGGAAATGAGATTTTAAACGAAATCGAAACGATAAAATATAAAGGCCGAAAAAAACCGTGAACTAACCATCGTTGATTTTTTCTTGGAGACTTTTTCGTTGAAATTTTGACCAAAACTTACAAATACAGGACAAAAATTGAAGTTACCCTTTTCGAAAAAAAACTTGATATCTTCGTCTGTTGGTCCTTTAACATCAAGAAAATGAGATTTTAAACGAAATCGAAACGATAAAATATAAAGGCCGAAAAAAACCGTGAACTAACCATCGTTGATTTTTTCTTGGAGACTTTTTCGTTGAAATTTTGACCAAAACTTACAAATACAGGACAAAAATTGAAGTTACCCTTTTCAAAAAAAAACTTGGTATCTTCGTCTGTTGGTCCTTCAACATCAAGAAAATGAGATTTTAAATGAAATCGAAATGATAAAATATAAAGGCCGAAAAAAACCGTGAGCTAACCATCGTTGATTTTTTCTTGGAGACTTTTTCGTTGAAATTTTGACCAAAACTTACAATTACAGGACAAAAATTGAAGTTATCCTCTTTGGAAAAAAACTTGATATCTTCGTTTGTTGGTCCTTAAACATCAAGGAAATGAGATTTTAAACGAAATCGAAACGATAAAATATAAAGGCCGAAAAAAACCGTGAATTTACCATCGTTGATTTTTTCTTGGAGACTTTTTCGTTGAAATTTTGACCAAAACTTACAAATACAGGACAAAAATTGAAGTTACCTTTTCGAAAAAAAATTTGATATCTTCGTCTATTGGTCCTTCAACATCAAGAAAATGAGATTTTAAACGAAATCAAAACGATAAAATATAAAGGCCAAAAAAAACCATGAACTAACCATCGTTGATTTTTTCTTGGAGACTTTTTCGTTGAAATTTTGACCAAAACTTACAAATACAGGACAAAAATTGAAAATACCCTTTTCGAACAAAAACTTGATATCTTCGTCTGTTGGTCCTTCAACATCAAGAAAATGAGATTTTAAACGAAATCAAAACGATAAAATATAAAGGCCAAAAAAAACCATGAACTAACCATCGTTGATTTTTTCTTGGAGACTTTTTCGTTGAAATTTTGACCAAAATTGAAGTAACCCTTTTCGAAAAAAAACTTGATATCTTCGTCTGTTGGTCCTTCAACATCAAGAAAATGAGATTTTAAACGAAAACGAAAGGATAAAATTTAAGGGCCGAAAAAAACCGTGAACTAACCATCGTTGATTTTTTCTTGGAGACTTTTTCGTTGAAATTTTGACCAAAACTTACAAATACAGGACAAAAATTGAAGACATCCTTTTCGAAAAAAAACTTGATATCTTCGTCTATTGGTCCTTTAACATCAAGGAAATGAGATTTTAAACGAAATCGAAACGATAAAATATAAAGGCCGAAAAAAACCGTGAGCTAACCATCGTTGATTTTTTCTTGGAGACTTTTTCGTTGAAATTTTGACCAAAACTTACAAATACAGGACAAAAATTGAAGTTACCCATTTCGAAAAAAAACTTGATATCTTCGTCTGTTGGTCCTTCAACATCAAGGAAATGAGATTTGAAACGAAATTGAAACGATAAAATATAAAGGCCGAAAAAAACCGTGAACTAACCATCGTTGATTTTTTCTTGGAGACTTTTTCGTTGAAATTTTGACCAAAACTGAAAATACAGGACAAAAATTGAAGTTACCCTTTTCGAAAAAAAACTTGATATCTTCGTCTGTTGGTCCTTTAACATCAAGAAAATGAGATTTTAAACGAAATCGAAACGATAAAATATAAAGGCCGAAAAAAACCGTGAACTAACCATCGTTGATTTTTTCTTGGAGACTTTTTCGTTGAAATTTTGACCAAAACTTACAAATACAGGACAAAAATTGAAGTTACCCTTTTCAAAAAAAAACTTGATATCTTCGTCTGTTGGTCCTTCAACATCAAGAAAATGAGATTTTAAACGAAATCGAAACGATAAAATATAAAGGCCGAAAAAAACCGTGAACTAACCATCGTTGATTTTTTCTTGGAGACTTTTTCGTTGAAATTTTGACCAAAACTTACAAATACAGGACAAAAATTGAAGTTATCCTTTTCGAAAAAAAATTTGATATCTTCGTCTGTTGGTCCTTCAACATCAAGAAAATGAGATTTTAAACGAAATCGAAACGATAAAATATAAAGGCCGAAAAAAACCGTGAACTAACCATCGTTGATTTTTTCTTGGAGACTTTTTCGTTGAAATTTTGACCCAAACTTACAAATACAGGACAAAAATTGAAGTTATCCTTTTCGAAAAAAAATTTGATATCTTCGTCTGTTGGTCCTTCAACATCAAGAAAATGAGATTTTAAACGAAATCAAAACGATAAAATATAAAGGCCAAAAAAAACCGTGAACTAACCATCGTTGATTTTTCCTTGGAGATTTTTTCGTTGAAATTTTGACCAAAATTTACAAATACAGGACAAAAATTGAAGTTATCCTTTTCGAAAAAAAATTTGATATCTTCGTCTGTTGGTCCTTCAACATCAAGAAAATGAGATTTTAAACGAAATCGAAACGATAAAATATAAAGGCCGAAAAAAACCGTGAACTAACCATCGTTGATTTTTTCTTGGAGACTTTTTCGTTGAAATTTTGACCAAAACTTACAAATACAGGACAAAAATTGAAGTTACCCTTTTCGAAAAAAAACTTGATATCTTTGTCTGTTGGTCCTTCAACATCAAGAAAATGTGATTTTAAACGAAATCAAAACGATAAAATATAAAGGCCAAAAAAAACCGTGAACTAACCATCGTTGATTTTTTCATGGAGACTTTTTCGTTGAAATTTTGACCAAAACTTACAAATAGAGGACAAAAATTGAAGTCATATTTTTCGAAAAAAAACTTGATATCTTCGTCTGTTGGTCCTTCAACATCAAGGAAATGAGATTTTAAACAAAATCAAAACGATAAAATATAAAGGCCAAAAAAAAACCCTGAACTAACCATCGTTGATTTTGTCTTGGAGACTTTTTCGTTGAAATTTTGACCAAAACTTACAAATTCAGGACCAAAATTGAAGTAACCCTTTTCGAAAAAAAACTTGATATCTTCGTCTGTTGGTCCTTCAACATCAAGAAAATGAGATTTTAAACGAAAACGAAAGGATAAAATTTAAGGGCCGAAAAAAACCGTGAACTAACCATCGTTGATTTTTTCTTGGAGACTTTTTCGTTGAAATTTTGACCAAAACTTACAAATACAGGACAAAAATTGAAGTCATCCTTTTCGAAAAAAAACTTGATATCTTCGTCTATTGGTCCTTTAACATCAAGGAAATGAGATTTTAAACGAAATCGAAACGATAAAATATAAAGGCCGAAAAAAACCGTGAGCTTACCATCGTTGATTTTTTCTTGGAGACTTTTTCGTTGAAATTTTGACCAAAACTTACAAATACAGGACAAAAATTGAAGTTACCCTTTTCGAAAAAAAACTTGATATCTTCTACTGTTGGTCCTTCAACATCAAGAAAATGAGATTTTAAACGAAATCGAAACAATAAAATATAAAGGCCGAAAAAAACCGTGAACTAACCATCGTTGATTTTTTCATGGAGACTTTTTCGTTGAAATTTTGACCAAAACTTACAAATACAGGACAAAAATTGAAGTCATATTTTTCGAAAAAAAACTTGATATCTTCGTCTGTTGGTCCTTCAACATCAAGGAAATGAGATTTTAAACAAAATCAAAACGATAAAATATAAAGGCCAAAAAAAAACCCTGAACTAACCATCGTTGATTTTGTCTTGGAGACTTTTTCGTTGAAATTTTGACCAAAACTTACAAATTCAGGACCAAAATTGAAGTAACCCTTTTCGAAAAAAAACTTGATATCTTCGTCTGTTGGTCCTTCAACATCAAGAAAATGAGATTTTAAACGAAAACGAAAGGATAAAATTTAAGGGCCGAAAAAAACCGTGAACTAACCATCGTTGATTTTTTCTTGGAGACTTTTTCGTTGAAATTTTGACCAAAACTTACAAATACAGGACAAAAATTGAAGTCATCCTTTTCGAAAAAAAACTTGATATCTTCGTCTATTGGTCCTTTAACATCAAGGAAATGAGATTTTAAACGAAATCGAAACGATAAAATATAAAGGCCGAAAAAAACCGTGAGCTTACCATCGTTGATTTTTTCTTGGAGACTTTTTCGTTGAAATTTTGACCAAAACTTACAAATACAGGACAAAAATTGAAGTTACCCATTTCGAAAAAAAACTTGATATCTTCGTCTGTTGGTCCTTCAACATCAAGGAAATGAGATTTGAAACGAAATTGAAACGATAAAATATAAAGGCCGAAAAAAACCGTGAACTAACCATCGTTGATTTTTTCTTGGAGACTTTTTCGTTGAAATTTTGACCAAAACTGAAAATACAGGACAAAAATTGAAGTTACCCTTTTCGAAAAAAAACTTGATATCTTCGTCTGTTGGTCCTTTAACATCAAGAAAATGAGATTTTAAACGAAATCGAAACGATAAAATATAAAGGCCGAAAAAAACCGTGAACTAACCATCGTTGATTTTTTCTTGGAGACTTTTTCGTTGAAATTTTGACCAAAACTTACAAATACAGGACAAAAATTGAAGTTACCCTTTTCAAAAAAAAAACTTGGTATCTTCGTCTGTTGGTCCTTCAACATCAAGAAAATGAGATTTTAAATGAAATCGAAATGATAAAATATAAAGGCCGAAAAAAACCGTGAACTAACCATCGTTGATTTTTTCTTGGAGACTTTTTCGTTGAAATTTTGACCAAAACTTACAAATACAGGACAAAAATTGAAATTACCCTTTTCGAAAAAAAACTTGATATCTTCGTCTGTTGGTCCTTCAACATCTAGGAAATGAGATTTTAAACGAATTCGAAACGATAAAATATAAAGGCCGAAAAAAACCGTGAACTAACCATCGTTGATTTTTTCTTGGAGACTTTTTCGTTGAAATTTTGACCAAAACTTACAAATACAGGACAAAAATTGAAGTTACCCTTTTCAAAAAAAAACTTGATATCTTCGTCTGTTGGTCCTTCAACATCAAGAAAATGAGATTTTAAACGAAATCGAAACGATAAAATATAAAGGCCGAAAAAAACCGTGAACTAACCATCGTTGATTTTTTCTTGGAGACTTTTTCGTTGAAATTTTGACCAAAACTTACAAATACAGGACAAAAATTGAAGTTACCCTTTTCGAAAAAAAACTTGATATCTTCGTCTGTTGGTCCTTCAACATCAAGAAAATGAGATTTTAAACGAAATCGAAACGATAAAATATAAAGGCCGAAAAAAACCGTGAACTAACCATCGTTGATTTTTTCTTGGAGACTTTTTCGTTGAAATTTTGACCAAAACTTACAAATACAGGACAAAAATTAAAGTTACCCTTTTCGAAAAAAAACTTGATATCTTCGTCTGTTGGTCCTTCAACATCAAGAAAATGAGATTTTAAACGAAATCGAAACAATAAAATATAAAGGCCGAAAAAAACCGTGAACTAACCTTCGTTGATTTTTTCTTGGAGACTTTTTCGTTGAAATTTTGACCAAAACTTACAAATACAGGACAAAAATTGAAGTTACCATTTTCAAAAAAAAACTTGATATCTTCGTCTGTTGGTCCTTCAACATCAAGAAAATGAGATTTTAAACGAAATCGAAACGATAAAATATAAAGGCCGAAAAAAACCGTGAACTAACCATCGTTGATTTTTTCTTGGAGACTTTTTCGTTGAAATTTTGACCAAAACTTACAAATACAGGACAAAAATTGAAGTTATCCTTTTCGAAAAAAAATTTGATATCTTCGTCTGTTGGTCCTTCAACATCAAGAAAATGAGATTTTAAACGAAATCGAAACGATAAAATATAAAGGCCGAAAAAAACCGTGAACTAACCATCGTTGATTTTTTCTTGGAGACTTTTTCGTTGAAATTTTGACCCAAACTTACAAATACAGGACAAAAATTGAAGTTATCCTTTTCGAAAAAAAATTTGATATCTTCGTCTGTTGGTCCTTCAACATCAAGAAAATGAGATTTTAAACGAAATCAAAACGATAAAATATAAAGGCCAAAAAAAACCGTGAACTAACCATCGTTGATTTTTCCTTGGAGACTTTTTCGTTGAAATTTTGACCAAAATTTACAAATACAGGACAAAAATTGAAGTTACCCTTTTCGAAAAAAAACTTGATATCTTCGTCTGTTGGTCCTTCAACATCAAGAAAATGAGATTTTAAACGAAATCGAAACGATAAAATATAAAGGCCGAAAAAAACCGTGAACTAACCATCGTTGATTTTTTCTTGGAGACTTTTTCGTTGAAATTTTGACCAAAACTTACAAATACAGGACAAAAATTGAAGTTACCCTTTTCGAAAAAAAACTTGATATCTTCGTCTGTTGGTCCTTCAACATCAAGAAAATGAGATTTTAAACGAAATCGAAACAATAAAATATAAAGGCCGAAAAAAACCGTGAACTAACCTTCGTTGATTTTTTCTTGGAGACTTTTTCGTTGAAATTTTGACCAAAACTTACAAATACAGGACAAAAATTGAAGTTACCATTTTCAAAAAAAAACTTGATATCTTCGTCTGTTGGTCCTTCAACATCAAGAAAATGAGATTTTAAACGAAATCGAAACGATAAAATATAAAGGCCGAAAAAAACCGTGAACCATCGTTGATTTTTTCTTGGAGACTTTTTCGTTGAAATTTTGACCAAAACTTACAAATACAGGACAAAAATTAAAGTTACCCTTTTCGAAAAAAAACATGATATCTTCGTCTGTTGGTCCTTCAACATCAAGAAAATGAGATTTTAAACGAAATCGAAACGATAAAATATAAAGGCCGAAAAAAACCGTGAACTAACCATCGTTGATTTTTTCTTGGAGACTTTTTCGTTGAAATTTTGACCAAAACTTACAAATACAGGACAAAAATTGAAGTTATCCTTTTCGACAAAAAATTTGATATCTTCGTCTGTTGGTCCTTCAACATCAAGAAAATGAGATTTTAAACGAAATCAAAACGATAAAATATAAAGGCCAAAAAAAACCGTGAACTAACCATCGTTGATTTTTCCTTGGAGATTTTTTCGTTGAAATTTTGACCAAAATTTACAAATACAGGACAAAAATTGAAGTTATCCTTTTCGAAAAAAAATTTGATATCTTCGTCTGTTGGTCCTTCAACATCAAGAAAATGAGATTTTAAACGAAATCGAAACGATAAAATATAAAGGCCGAAAAAAACCGTGAACTAACCATCGTTGATTTTTTCTTGGAGACTTTTTCGTTGAAATTTTGACCAAAACTTACAAATACAGGACAAAAATTGAAGTTACCCTTTTCGAAAAAAAACTTGATATCTTTGTCTGTTGGTCCTTCAACATCAAGAAAATGAGATTTTAAACAAAATCAAAACGATAAAATATAAAGGCCAAAAAAAACCGTGAACTAACCATCGTTGATTTTTTCTTGGAGACTTTTTCGTTGAAATTTTGACCAAAACTTACAAATACAGGACAAAAATTGAAGTAACCCTTTTCGAAAAAAAACTTGATATCTTCGTCTGTTGGTCCTTCAACATCAAGAAAATGAGATTTTAAACGAAATCGAAACGATAAAATATAAAGGCCGAAAAAAACCGTGAACTAACCATCGTTGATTTTTTCTTGGAGACTTTTTCGTTGAAATTTTGACCAAAACTTACAAATACAGGACAAAAATTGAAGTTACCCTTTTCGAAAAAAAACTTGATATCTTCGTCTGTTGGTCCTTCAACATCAAGAAAATGAGATTTTAAACGAAATCGAAACGATAAAATATAAAGGCCGAAAAAAACCGTGAACTAACCATCGTTGATTTTTTCTTGGAGACTTTTTCGTTGAAATTTTGACCAAAACTTACAAATACAGGACAAAAATTGAAGTTACCCTTTTCGAAAAAAAACTTGATATCTTCGTCTGTTGGTCCTTCAACATCAAGAAAATGAGATTTTAAACGAAATCGAAACGATAAAATATAAAGGCCGAAAAAAACCGTGAACTAACCATCGTTGATTTTTTCTTGGAGACTTTTTCGTTGAAATTTTGACCAAAACTTACAAATACAGGACAAAAATTAAAGTTACCCTTTTCGAAAAAAAACTTGATATCTTCGTCTGTTGGTCCTTCAACATCAAGAAAATGAGATTTTAAACGAAATCGAAACAATAAAATATAAAGGCCGAAAAAAACCGTGAACTAACCTTCGTTGATTTTTTCTTGGAGACTTTTTCGTTGAAATTTTGACCAAAACTTACAAATACAGGACAAAAATTGAAGTTACCATTTTCAAAAAAAAACTTGATATCTTCGTCTGTTGGTCCTTCAACATCAAGAAAATGAGATTTTAAACGAAATCGAAACGATAAAATATAAAGGCCGAAAAAAACCGTGAACTAACCATCGTTGATTTTTTCTTGGAGACTTTTTCGTTGAAATTTTGACCAAAACTTACAAATACAGGACAAAAATTGAAGTTATCCTTTTCGAAAAAAAATTTGATATCTTCGTCTGTTGGTCCTTCAACATCAAGAAAATGAGATTTTAAACGAAATCGAAACGATAAAATATAAAGGCCGAAAAAAACCGTGAACTAACCATCGTTGATTTTTTCTTGGAGACTTTTTCGTTGAAATTTTGACCCAAACTTACAAATACAGGACAAAAATTGAAGTTATCCTTTTCGAAAAAAAATTTGATATCTTCGTCTGTTGGTCCTTCAACATCAAGAAAATGAGATTTTAAACGAAATCAAAACGATAAAATATAAAGGCCAAAAAAAACCGTGAACTAACCATCGTTGATTTTTCCTTGGAGATTTTTTCGTTGAAATTTTGACCAAAATTTACAAATACAGGACAAAAATTGAAGTTACCCTTTTCGAAAAAAAACTTGATATCTTCGTCTGTTGGTCCTTCAACATCAAGAAAATGAGATTTTAAACGAAATCGAAACGATAAAATATAAAGGCCGAAAAAAACCGTGAACTAACCATCGTTGATTTTTTCTTGGAGACTTTTTCGTTGAAATTTTGACCAAAACTTACAAATACAGGACAAAAATTAAAGTTACCCTTTTCGAAAAAAAACTTGATATCTTCGTCTGTTGGTCCTTCAACATCAAGAAAATGAGATTTTAAACGAAATCGAAACAATAAAATATAAAGGCCGAAAAAAACCGTGAACTAACCTTCGTTGATTTTTTCTTGGAGACTTTTTCGTTGAAATTTTGACCAAAACTTACAAATACAGGACAAAAATTGAAGTTACCATTTTCAAAAAAAAACTTGATATCTTCGTCTGTTGGTCCTTCAACATCAAGAAAATGAGATTTTAAACGAAATCGAAACGATAAAATATAAAGGCCGAAAAAAACCGTGAACTAACCATCGTTGATTTTTTCTTGGAGACTTTTTCGTTGAAATTTTGACCAAAACTTACAAATACAGGACAAAAATTAAAGTTACCCTTTTCGAAAAAAAACATGATATCTTCGTCTGTTGGTCCTTCAACATCAAGAAAATGAGATTTTAAACGAAATCGAAACGATAAAATATAAAGGCCGAAAAAAACCGTGAACTAACCATCGTTGATTTTTTCTTGGAGACTTTTTCGTTGAAATTTTGACCAAAACTTACAAATACAGGACAAAAATTGAAGTTACCCTTTTCGAAAAAAAACTTGATATCTTCGTCTGTTGGTCCTTCAACATCAAGAAAATGAGATTTTAAACGAAATCGAAACGATAAAATATAAAAGCCGAAAAAAACCGTGAACTAACCATCGTTGATTTTTTCTTGGAGACTTTTTCGTTGAAATTTTGACCCAAACTTACAAATACAGGACAAAAATTGAAGTTATCCTTTTCGACAAAAAATTTGATATCTTCGTCTGTTGGTCCTTCAACATCAAGAAAATGAGATTTTAAACGAAATCAAAACGATAAAATATAAAGGCCAAAAAAAACCGTGAACTAACCATCGTTGATTTTTCCTTGGAGATTTTTTCGTTGAAATTTTGACCAAAATTTACAAATACAGGACAAAAATTGAAGTTATCCTTTTCGAAAAAAAATTTGATATCTTCGTCTGTTGGTCCTTCAACATCAAGAAAATGAGATTTTAAACGAAATCGAAACGATAAAATATAAAGGCCGAAAAAAACCGTGAACTAACCATCGTTGATTTTTTCTTGGAGACTTTTTCGTTGAAATTTTGACCAAAACTTACAAATACAGGACAAAAATTGAAGTTACCCTTTTCGAAAAAAAACTTGATATCTTTGTCTGTTGGTCCTTCAACATCAAGAAAATGAGATTTTAAACAAAATCAAAACGATAAAATATAAAGGCCAAAAAAAACCGTGAACTAACCATCGTTGATTTTTTCTTGGAGACTTTTTCGTTGAAATTTTGACCAAAACTTACAAATACAGGACAAAAATTGAAGTAACCCTTTTCGAAAAAAAACTTGATATCTTCGTCTGTTGGTCCTTCAACATCAAGAAAATGAGATTTTAAACGAAATCGAAACGATAAAATATAAAGGCCGAAAAAAACCGTGAACTAACCATCGTTGATTTTTTCTTGGAGACTTTTTCGTTGAAATTTTGACCAAAACTTACAAATACAGGACAAAAATTGAAGTTACCCTTTTCGAAAAAAAACTTGATATCTTCGTCTGTTGGTCCTTCAACATCAAGAAAATGAGATTTTAAACGAAATCGAAACGATAAAATATAAAGGCCGAAAAAAACCGTGAACTAACCATCGTTGATTTTTTCTTGGAGACTTTTTCGTTGAAATTTTGACCAAAACTTACAAATACAGGACAAAAATTGAAGTTACCCTTTTCGAAAAAAAACTTGATATCTTCGTCTGTTGGTCCTTCAACATCAAGAAAATGAGATTTTAAACGAAATCGAAACGATAAAATATAAAGGCCGAAAAAAACCGTGAACTAACCATCGTTGATTTTTTCTTGGAGACTTTTTCGTTGAAATTTTGACCAAAACTTACAAATACAGGACAAAAATTAAAGTTACCCTTTTCGAAAAAAAACTTGATATCTTCGTCTGTTGGTCCTTCAACATCAAGAAAATGAGATTTTAAACGAAATCGAAACAATAAAATATAAAGGCCGAAAAAAACCGTGAACTAACCTTCGTTGATTTTTTCTTGGAGACTTTTTCGTTGAAATTTTGACCAAAACTTACAAATACAGGACAAAAATTGAAGTTACCATTTTCAAAAAAAAACTTGATATCTTCGTCTGTTGGTCCTTCAACATCAAGAAAATGAGATTTTAAACGAAATCGAAACGATAAAATATAAAGGCCGAAAAAAACCGTGAACTAACCATCGTTGATTTTTTCTTGGAGACTTTTTCGTTGAAATTTTGACCAAAACTTACAAATACAGGACAAAAATTGAAGTTATCCTTTTCGAAAAAAAATTTGATATCTTCGTCTGTTGGTCCTTCAACATCAAGAAAATGAGATTTTAAACGAAATCGAAACGATAAAATATAAAGGCCGAAAAAAACCGTGAACTAACCATCGTTGATTTTTTCTTGGAGACTTTTTCGTTGAAATTTTGACCCAAACTTACAAATACAGGACAAAAATTGAAGTTATCCTTTTCGAAAAAAAATTTGATATCTTCGTCTGTTGGTCCTTCAACATCAAGAAAATGAGATTTTAAACGAAATCAAAACGATAAAATATAAAGGCCAAAAAAAACCGTGAACTAACCATCGTTGATTTTTCCTTGGAGATTTTTTCGTTGAAATTTTGACCAAAATTTACAAATACAGGACAAAAATTGAAGTTACCCTTTTCGAAAAAAAACTTGATATCTTCGTCTGTTGGTCCTTCAACATCAAGAAAATGAGATTTTAAACGAAATCGAAACGATAAAATATAAAGGCCGAAAAAAACCGTGAACTAACCATCGTTGATTTTTTCTTGGAGACTTTTTCGTTGAAATTTTGACCAAAACTTACAAATACAGGACAAAAATTAAAGTTACCCTTTTCGAAAAAAAACTTGATATCTTCGTCTGTTGGTCCTTCAACATCAAGTAATTGAGATTTTAAACGAAATCGAAACAATAAAATATAAAGGCCGAAAAAAACCGTGAACTAACCTTCGTTGATTTTTTCTTGGAGACTTTTTCGTTGAAATTTTGACCAAAACTTACAAATACAGGACAAAAATTGAAGTTACCATTTTCAAAAAAAAACTTGATATCTTCGTCTGTTGGTCCTTCAACATCAAGAAAATGAGATTTTAAACGAAATCGAAACGATAAAATATAAAGGCCGAAAAAAACCGTGAACTAACCATCGTTGATTTTTTCTTGGAGACTTTTTCGTTGAAATTTTGACCAAAACTTACAAATACAGGACAAAAATTAAAGTTACCCTTTTCGAAAAAAAACATGATATCTTCGTCTGTTGGTCCTTCAACATCAAGAAAATGAGATTTTAAACGAAATCGAAACGATAAAATATAAAGGCCGAAAAAAACCGTGAACTAACCATCGTTGATTTTTTCTTGGAGACTTTTTCGTTGAAATTTTGACCAAAACTTACAAATACAGGACAAAAATTGAAGTTACCCTTTTCGAAAAAAAACTTGATATCTTCGTCTGTTGGTCCTTCAACATCAAGAAAATGAGATTTTAAACGAAATCAAAACGATAAAATATAAAGGCCAAAAAAAACCGTGAACTAACCATCGTTGATTTTTCCTTGGAGATTTTTTCGTTGAAATTTTGACCAAAATTTACAAATACAGGACAAAAATTGAAGTTATCCTTTTCGAAAAAAAATTTGATATCTTCGTCTGTTGGTCCTTCAACATCAAGAAAATGAGATTTTAAACGAAATCGAAACGATAAAATATAAAGGCCGAAAAAAACCGTGAACTAACCATCGTTGATTTTTTCTTGGAGACTTTTTCGTTGAAATTTTGACCAAAACTTACAAATACAGGACAAAAATTGAAGTTACCCTTTTCGAAAAAAAACTTGATATCTTTGTCTGTTGGTCCTTCAACATCAAGAAAATGAGATTTTAAACAAAATCAAAACGATAAAATATAAAGGCCAAAAAAAACCGTGAACTAACCATCGTTGATTTTTTCTTGGAGACTTTTTCGTTGAAATTTTGACCAAAACTTACAAATACAGGACAAAAATTGAAGTAACCCTTTTCGAAAAAAAACTTGATATCTTCGTCTGTTGGTCCTTCAACATCAAGAAAATGAGATTTTAAACGAAATCGAAACGATAAAATATAAAGGCCGAAAAAAACCGTGAACTAACCATCGTTGATTTTTTCTTGGAGACTTTTTCGTTGAAATTTTGACCAAAACTTACAAATACAGGACAAAAATTGAAGTTACCCTTTTCGAAAAAAAACTTGATATCTTCGTCTGTTGGTCCTTCAACATCAAGAAAATGAGATTTTAAACGAAATCGAAACGATAAAATATAAAGGCCGAAAAAAACCGTGAACTAACCATCGTTGATTTTTTCTTGGAGACTTTTTCGTTGAAATTTTGACCAAAACTTACAAATACAGGACAAAAATTGAAGTTACCCTTTTCGAAAAAAAACTTGATATCTTCGTCTGTTGGTCCTTCAACATCAAGGAAATGAGATTTTAAACGAAATCGAAACGATAAAATATAAGGGCCGAAAAAAACCGTGAACTAACCATCGTTGATTTTTCCTTGGAGATTTTTTCGTTGAAATTTTGACCAAAATTTACAAATACAGGACAAAAATTGAAGTTATCCTTTTCGAAAAAAAATTTGATATCTTCGTCTGGTGGTCCTTCAACATCAAGAAAATGAGATTTTAAACGAAATCGAAACGATAAAATATAAAGGCCGAAAAAAACCGTGAACTAACCATCGTTGATTTTTTCTTGGAGACTTTTTCGTTGAAATTTTGACCAAAACTTACAAATACAGGACAAAAATTGAAGTTACCCTTTTCGAAAAAAAACTTGATATCTTTGTCTGTTGGTCCTTCAACATCAAGAAAATGAGATTTTAAACGAAATCGAAACGATAAAATATAAAGGCCGAAAAAAACCGTGAACAAACCATCGTTGATTTTTTCTTGGAGACTTTTTCGTTGAAATTTTGACCAAAACTTACAAATACAGGACAAAAATTAAAGTTACCCTTTTCGAAAAAAAACTTGATATCTTCGTCTGTTGGTCCTTCAACATCAAGAAAATGAGATTTTAAACGAAATCGAAACGATAAAATATAAAGGCCGAAAAAAACCGTGAACTAACCATCGTTGATTTTTTCTTGGAGACTTTTTCGTTGAAATTTTGACCAAAACTTACAAATACAGGACAAAAATTGAAGTTACCCTTTTCGAAAAAAAACTTGATATCTTCGTCTGTTGGTCCTTCAACATCAAGAAAATGAGATTTTAAACGAAATCGAAACGATAAAATATAAAGGCCGAAAAAAACCGTGAACTAACCATCGTTGATTTTTTCTTGGAGACTTTTTCGTTGAAATTTTGACCCAAACTTACAAATACAGGACAAAAATTGAAGTTATCCTTTTCGAAAAAAAATTTGATATCTTCGTCTGTTGGTCCTTCAACATCAAGAAAATGAGATTTTAAACGAAATCAAAACGATAAAATATAAAGGCCAAAAAAAACCGTGAACTAACCATCGTTGATTTTTCCTTGGAGATTTTTTCGTTGAAATTTTGACCAAAATTTACAAATACAGGACAAAAATTGAAGTTATCCTTTTCGAAAAAAAATTTGATATCTTCGTCTGTTGGTCCTTCAACATCAAGAAAATGAGATTTTAAACGAAATCGAAACGATAAAATATAAAGGCCGAAAAAAACCGTGAACTAACCATCGTTGATTTTTTCTTGGAGACTTTTTCGTTGAAATTTTGACCAAAACTTACAAATACAGGACAAAAATTGAAGTTACCCTTTTCGAAAAAAAACTTGATATCTTTGTCTGTTGGTCCTTCAACATCAAGAAAATGAGATTTTAAACGAAATCAAAACGATAAAATATAAAGGCCAAAAAAAACCGTGAACTAACCATCGTTGATTTTTTCTTGGAGACTTTTTTGTTGAAATTTTGACCAAAACTTACAAATACAGGACAAAAATTGAAGTAACCCTTTTCGAAAAAAAACTTGATATCTTCGTCTGTTGGTCC
Source organism: Sisyra nigra (assembly GCA_958496155.1). Lineage (NCBI taxonomy): Eukaryota > Metazoa > Arthropoda > Insecta > Neuroptera > Sisyridae > Sisyra > Sisyra nigra. Next base: position 14,906,473 of record OY292319.1, on the reverse strand, counting down.
TTCAACATCAAGAAAATGAGATTTTAAACGAAATCGAAACGATAAAATATAAAGGCCGAAAAAAACCGTGAACTAACCATCGTTGATTTTTTCTTGGAGACTTTTTCGTTGAAATTTTGACCAAAACTTACAAATACAGGACAAAAATTGAAGTTACCCTTTTCGAAAAAAAACTTGATATCTTCGTCTGTTGGTCCTTCAACATCAAGAAAATGAGATTTTAAACGAAATCGAAACGATAAAATATAAAGGCCGAAAAAAACCGTGAACTAACCATCGTTGATTTTTTCTTGGAGACTTTTTCGTTGAAATTTTGACCCAAACTTACAAATACAGGACAAAAATTGAAGTTATCCTTTTCGAAAAAAAATTTGATATCTTCGTCTGTTGGTCCTTCAACATCAAGAAAATGAGATTTTAAACGAAATCAAAACGATAAAATATAAAGGCCAAAAAAAACCGTGAACTAACCATCGTTGATTTTTCCTTGGAGATTTTTTCGTTGAAATTTTGACCAAAATTTACAAATACAGGACAAAAATTGAAGTTATCCTTTTCGAAAAAAAATTTGATATCTTCGTCTGTTGGTCCTTCAACATCAAGAAAATGAGATTTTAAACGAAATCGAAACGATAAAATATAAAGGCCGAAAAAAACCGTGAACTAACCATCGTTGATTTTTTCTTGGAGACTTTTTCGTTGAAATTTTGACCAAAACTTACAAATACAGGACAAAAATTGAAGTTACCCTTTTCGAAAAAAAACTTGATATCTTTGTCTGTTGGTCCTTCAACATCAAGAAAATGAGATTTTAAACGAAATCAAAACGATAAAATATAAAGGCCAAAAAAAACCGTGAACTAACCATCGTTGATTTTTTCTTGGAGACTTTTTCGTTGAAATTTTGACCAAAACTTACAAATACAGGACAAAAATTGAAGTAACCCTTTTCGAAAAAAAACTTGATATCTTCGTCTGTTGGTCCTTCAACATCAAGAAAATGAGATTTTAAACGAAATCGAAACGATAAAATATAAAGGCCGAAAAAAACCGTGAACTAACCATCGTTGATTTTTTCTTGGAGACTTTTTCGTTGAAATTTTGACCAAAACTTACAAATACAGGACAAAAATTGAAGTTACCCTTTTCGAAAAAAAACTTGATATCTTCGTCTGTTGGTCCTTCAACATCAAGAAAATGAGATTTTAAACGAAATCGAAACAATAAAATATAAAGGCCGAAAAAAACCGTGAACTAACCATCGTTGATTTTTTCTTGGAGACTTTTTCGTTGAAATTTTGACCAAAACTTACAAATACAGGACAAAAATTGAAGTCATATTTTTCGAAAAAAAACTTGATATCTTCGTCTGTTGGTCCTTCAACATCAAGGAAATGAGATTTTAAACAAAATCAAAACGATAAAATATAAAGGCCAAAAAAAAACCCTGAACTAACCATCGTTGATTTTGTCTTGGAGACTTTTTCGTTGAAATTTTGACCAAAACTTACAAATTCAGGACCAAAATTGAAGTAACCCTTTTCGAAAAAAAACTTGATATCTTCGTCTGTTGGTCCTTCAACATCAAGAAAATGAGATTTTAAACGAAAACGAAAGGATAAAATTTAAGGGCCGAAAAAAACCGTGAACTAACCATCGTTGATTTTTTCTTGGAGACTTTTTCGTTGAAATTTTGACCAAAACTTACAAATACAGGACAAAAATTGAAGTCATCCTTTTCGAAAAAAAACTTGATATCTTCGTCTATTGGTCCTTTAACATCAAGGAAATGAGATTTTAAACGAAATCGAAACGATAAAATATAAAGGCCGAAAAAAACCGTGAGCTTACCATCGTTGATTTTTTCTTGGAGACTTTTTCGTTGAAATTTTGACCAAAACTTACAAATACAGGACAAAAATTGAAGTTACCCATTTCGAAAAAAAACTTGATATCTTCGTCTGTTGGTCCTTCAACATCAAGGAAATGAGATTTGAAACGAAATTGAAACGATAAAATATAAAGGCCGAAAAAAACCGTGAACTAACCATCGTTGATTTTTTCTTGGAGACTTTTTCGTTGAAATTTTGACCAAAACTTACAAATACAGGACAAAAATTAAAGTTACCCTTTTCGAAAAAAAACTTGATATCTTCGTCTGTTGGTCCTTCAACATCAAGAAAATGAGATTTTAAACGAAATCGAAACAATAAAATATAAAGGCCGAAAAAAACCGTGAACTAACCTTCGTTGATTTTTTCTTGGAGACTTTTTCGTTGAAATTTTGACCAAAACTTACAAATACAGGACAAAAATTGAAGTTACCATTTTCAAAAAAAAACTTGATATCTTCGTCTGTTGGTCCTTCAACATCAAGAAAATGAGATTTTAAACGAAATCGAAACGATAAAATATAAAGGCCGAAAAAAACCGTGAACTAACCATCGTTGATTTTTTCTTGGAGACTTTTTCGTTGAAATTTTGACCAAAACTTACAAATACAGGACAAAAATTGAAGTTACCCTTTTCAAAAAAAAAACTTGGTATCTTCGTCTGTTGGTCCTTCAACATCAAGAAAATGAGATTTTAAATGAAATCGAAATGATAAAATATAAAGGCCGAAAAAAACCGTGAACTAACCATCGTTGATTTTTTCTTGGAGACTTTTTCGTTGAAATTTTGACCAAAACTTACAAATACAGGACAAAAATTGAAATTACCCTTTTCGAAAAAAAACTTGATATCTTCGTCTGTTGGTCCTTCAACATCTAGGAAATGAGATTTTAAACGAATTCGAAACGATAAAATATAAAGGCCGAAAAAAACCGTGAACTAACCATCGTTGATTTTTTCTTGGAGACTTTTTCGTTGAAATTTTGACCAAAACTTACAAATACAGGACAAAAATTGAAGTTACCCTTTTCAAAAAAAAACTTGATATCTTCGTCTGTTGGTCCTTCAACATCAAGAAAATGAGATTTTAAACGAAATCGAAACGATAAAATATAAAGGCCGAAAAAAACCGTGAACTAACCATCGTTGATTTTTTCTTGGAGACTTTTTCGTTGAAATTTTGACCAAAACTTACAAATACAGGACAAAAATTGAAGTTACCCTTTTCGAAAAAAAACTTGATATCTTCGTCTGTTGGTCCTTCAACATCAAGAAAATGAGATTTTAAACGAAATCGAAACGATAAAATATAAAGGCCGAAAAAAACCGTGAACTAACCATCGTTGATTTTTTCTTGGAGACTTTTTCGTTGAAATTTTGACCAAAACTTACAAATACAGGACAAAAATTAAAGTTACCCTTTTCGAAAAAAAACTTGATATCTTCGTCTGTTGGTCCTTCAACATCAAGAAAATGAGATTTTAAACGAAATCGAAACAATAAAATATAAAGGCCGAAAAAAACCGTGAACTAACCTTCGTTGATTTTTTCTTGGAGACTTTTTCGTTGAAATTTTGACCAAAACTTACAAATACAGGACAAAAATTGAAGTTACCATTTTCAAAAAAAAACTTGATATCTTCGTCTGTTGGTCCTTCAACATCAAGAAAATGAGATTTTAAACGAAATCGAAACGATAAAATATAAAGGCCGAAAAAAACCGTGAACTAACCATCGTTGATTTTTTCTTGGAGACTTTTTCGTTGAAATTTTGACCAAAACTTACAAATACAGGACAAAAATTGAAGTTATCCTTTTCGAAAAAAAATTTGATATCTTCGTCTGTTGGTCCTTCAACATCAAGAAAATGAGATTTTAAACGAAATCGAAACGATAAAATATAAAGGCCGAAAAAAACCGTGAACTAACCATCGTTGATTTTTTCTTGGAGACTTTTTCGTTGAAATTTTGACCCAAACTTACAAATACAGGACAAAAATTGAAGTTATCCTTTTCGAAAAAAAATTTGATATCTTCGTCTGTTGGTCCTTCAACATCAAGAAAATGAGATTTTAAACGAAATCAAAACGATAAAATATAAAGGCCAAAAAAAACCGTGAACTAACCATCGTTGATTTTTCCTTGGAGATTTTTTCGTTGAAATTTTGACCAAAATTTACAAATACAGGACAAAAATTAAAGTTACCCTTTTCGAAAAAAAACTTGATATCTTCGTCTGTTGGTCCTTCAACATCAAGAAAATGAGATTTTAAACGAAATCGAAACGATAAAATATAAAGGCCGAAAAAAACCGTGAACTAACCATCGTTGATTTTTTCTTGGAGACTTTTTCGTTGAAATTTTGACCAAAACTTACAAATACAGGACAAAAATTAAAGTTACCCTTTTCGAAAAAAAACTTGATATCTTCGTCTGTTGGTCCTTCAACATCAAGAAAATGAGATTTTAAACGAAATCGAAACAATAAAATATAAAGGCCGAAAAAAACCGTGAACTAACCTTCGTTGATTTTTTCTTGGAGACTTTTTCGTTGAAATTTTGACCAAAACTTACAAATACAGGACAAAAATTGAAGTTACCATTTTCAAAAAAAAACTTGATATCTTCGTCTGTTGGTCCTTCAACATCAAGAAAATGAGATTTTAAACGAAATCGAAACGATAAAATATAAAGGCCGAAAAAAACCGTGAACTAACCATCGTTGATTTTTTCTTGGAGACTTTTTCGTTGAAATTTTGACCAAAACTTACAAATACAGGACAAAAATTGAAGTTACCCTTTTCGAAAAAAAACTTGATATCTTCGTCTGTTGGTCCTTCAACATCAAGGAAATGAGATTTTAAACGAAATCGAAACGATAAAATATAAGGGCCGAAAAAAACCGTGAACTAACCATCGTTGATTTTTCCTTGGAGATTTTTTCGTTGAAATTTTGACCAAAATTTACAAATACAGGACAAAAATTGAAGTTATCCTTTTCGAAAAAAAATTTGATATCTTCGTCTGTTGGTCCTTCAACATCAAGAAAATGAGATTTTAAACGAAATCGAAACGATAAAATATAAAGGCCGAAAAAAACCGTGAACTAACCATCGTTGATTTTTTCTTGGAGACTTTTTCGTTGAAATTTTGACCAAAACTTACAAATACAGGACAAAAATTGAAGTTACCCTTTTCGAAAAAAAACTTGATATCTTTGTCTGTTGGTCCTTCAACATCAAGAAAATGAGATTTTAAACGAAATCGAAACGATAAAATATAAAGGCCGAAAAAAACCGTGAACTAACCATCGTTGATTTTTTCTTGGAGACTTTTTCGTTGAAATTTTGACCAAAACTTACAAATACAGGACAAAAATTGAAGTTACCCTTTTCAAAAAAAAAACTTGGTATCTTCGTCTGTTGGTCCTTCAACATCAAGAAAATGAGATTTTAAATGAAATCGAAATGATAAAATATAAAGGCCGAAAAAAACCGTTAACTAACCATCGTTGATTTTTTCTTGGAGACTTTTTCGTTGAAATTTTGACCAAAACTTACAAATACAGGACAAAAATTGAAATTACCCTTTTCGAAAAAAAACTTGATATCTTCGTCTGTTGGTCCTTCAACATCTAGGAAATGAGATTTTAAACGAATTCGAAACGATAAAATATAAAGGCCGAAAAAAACCGTGAACTAACCATCGTTGATTTTTTCTTGGAGACTTTTTCGTTGAAATTTTGACCAAAACTTACAAATACAGGACAAAAATTGAAGTTACCCTTTTCGAAAAAAAACTTGATATCTTCGTCTGTTGGTCCTTCAACATCAAGAAAATGAGATTTTAAACGAAATCGAAACGATAAAATATAAAGGCCGAATAAAACCGTGAACTAACCATCGTTGATTTTTTCTTGGAGACTTTTTCGTTGAAATTTTGACCAAAACTTACAAATACAGGACAAAAATTAAAGTTACTCTTTTCGAAAAAAAACTTGATATCTTCGTCTGTTGGTCCTTCAACATCAAGAAAATGAGATTTTAAACGAAATCGAAACAATAAAATATAAAGGCCGAAAAAAACCGTGAACTAACCTTCGTTGATTTTTTCTTGGAGACTTTTTCGTTGAAATTTTGACCAAAACTTACAAATACAGGACAAAAATTGAAGTTACCATTTTCAAAAAAAAACTTGATATCTTCGTCTGTTGGTCCTTCAACATCAAGAAAATGAGATTTTAAACGAAATCGAAACGATAAAATATAAAGGCCGAAAAAAACCGTGAACTAACCATCGTTGATTTTTTCTTGGAGACTTTTTCGTTGAAATTTTGACCAAAACTTACAAATACAGGACAAAAATTGAAGTTACCCTTTTCGAAAAAAAAACTTGATATCTTCGTCTGTTGGTCCTTCAACATCAAGGAAATGAGATTTTAAACGAAATCGAAACGATAAAATATAAGGGCCGAAAAAAACCGTGAACTAACCATCGTTGATTTTTCCTTGGAGATTTTTTCGTTGAAATTTTGACCAAAATTTACAAATACAGGACAAAAATTGAAGTTATCCTTTTCGAAAAAAAATTTGATATCTTCGTCTGTTGGTCCTTCAACATCAAGAAAATGAGATTTTAAACGAAATCGAAACGATAAAATATAAAGGCCGAAAAAAACCGTGAACTAACCATCGTTGATTTTTTCTTGGAGACTTTTTCGTTGAAATTTTGACCAAAACTTACAAATACAGGACAAAAATTGAAGTTACCCTTTTCGAAAAAAAACTTGATATCTTTGTCTGTTGGTCCTTCAACATCAAGAAAATGAGATTTTAAACGAAATCGAAACGATAAAATATAAAGGCCGAAAAAAACCGTGAACTAACCATCGTTGATTTTTTCTTGGAGACTTTTTCGTTGAAATTTTGACCAAAACTTACAAATACAGGACAAAAATTGAAGTTACCCTTTTCGAAAAAAAAACTTGATATCTTCGTCTGTTGGTCCTTCAACATCAAGGAAATGAGATTTTAAACGAAATCGAAACGATAAAATATAAGGGCCGAAAAAAACCGTGAACTAACCATCGTTGATTTTTCCTTGGAGATTTTTTCGTTGAAATTTTGACCAAAATTTACAAATACAGGACAAAAATTGAAGTTATCCTTTTCGAAAAAAAATTTGATATCTTCGTCTGTTGGTCCTTCAACATCAAGAAAATGAGATTTTAAACGAAATCGAAACGATAAAATATAAAGGCCGAAAAAAACCGTGAACTAACCATCGTTGATTTTTTCTTGGAGACTTTTTCGTTGAAATTTTGACCAAAACTTACAAATACAGGACAAAAATTGAAGTTACCCTTTTCGAAAAAAAACTTGATATCTTTGTCTGTTGGTCCTTCAACATCAAGAAAATGAGATTTTAAACGAAATCGAAACGATAAAATATAAAGGCCGAAAAAAACCGTGAACTAACCATCGTTGATTTTTTCTTGGAGACTTTTTCGTTGAAATTTTGACCAAAACTTACAAATACAGGACAAAAATTGAAGTTACCCTTTTCGAAAAAAAACTTGATATCTTTGTCTGTTGGTCCTTCAACATCAAGAAAATGAGATTTTAAACGAAATCGAAACGATAAAATATAAAGGCCGAAAAAAACCGTGAACTAACCATCGTTGATTTTTTCTTGGAGACTTTTTCGTTGAAATTTTGACCCAAACTTACAAATACAGGACAAACATTGAAGTTATCCTTTTCGAAAAAAAATTTGATATCTTCGTCTGTTGGTCCTTCAACATCAAGAAAATGAGATTTTAAACGAAATCAAAACGATAAAATATAAAGGCCAAAAAAAACCGTGAACTAACCATCGTTGATTTTTCCTTGGAGATTTTTTCGTTGAAATTTTGACCAAAATTTACAAATACAGGACAAAAATTGAAGTTATCCTTTTCGAAAAAAAATTTGATATCTTCGTCTGTTGGTCCTTCAACATCAAGAAAATGAGATTTTAAACGAAATCGAAACGATAAAATATAAAGGCCGAAAAAAACCGTGAACTAACCATCGTTGATTTTTTCTTGGAGACTTTTTCGTTGAAATTTTGACCAAAACTTACAAATACAGGACAAAAATTGAAGTTACCCTTTTCGAAAAAAAACTTGATATCTTTGTCTGTTGGTCCTTCAACATCAAGAAAATGAGATTTTAAACGAAATCGAAACGATAAAATATAAAGGCCGAAAAAAACCGTGAACTAACCATCGTTGATTTTTTCTTGGAGACTTTTTCGTTGAAATTTTGACCAAAACTTACAAATACAGGACAAAAATTGAAGTAACCCTTTTCGAAAAAAAACTTGATATCTTCGTCTGTTGGTCCTTCAACATCAAGAAAATGAGATTTTAAACGAAATCGAAACGATAAAATATAAAGGCCGAAAAAAACCGTGAACTAACCATCGTTGATTTTTTCTTGGAGACTTTTTCGTTGAAATTTTGACCAAAACTTACAAATACAGGACAAAAATTGAAGTTACCCTTTTCGAAAAAAAACTTGATATCTTCGTCTGTTGGTCCTTCAACATCAAGAAAATGAGATTTTAAACGAAATCGAAACGATAAAATATAAAGGCCGAAAAAAACCGTGAACTAACCATCGTTGATTTTTTCTTGGAGACTTTTTCGTTGAAATTTTGACCAAAACTTACAAATACAGGACAAAAATTGAAGTTACCCTTTTCGAAAAAAAACTTGATATCTTCGTCTGTTGGTCCTTCAACATCAAGGAAATGAGATTTTAAACGAAATCGAAACGATAAAATATAAGGGCCGAAAAAAACCGTGAACTAACCATCGTTGATTTTTTCTTGGAGACTTTTTCGTTGAAATTTTGACCCAAACTTACAAATACAGGACAAAAATTGAAGTTATCCTTTTCGAAAAAAAATTTGATATCTTCGTCTGTTGGTCCTCCAACATCAAGAAAATGAGATTTTAAACGAAATCGAAACGATAAAATATAAAGGCCGAAAAAAACCGTGAACTAACCATCGTTGATTTTTTCTTGGAGACTTTTTCGTTGAAATTTTGACCAAAACTTACAAATACAGGACAAAAATTAAAGTTACCCTTTTCGAAAAAAAACTTGATATCTTCGTCTGTTGGTCCTCCAACATCAAGAAAATGAGATTTTAAACGAAATCGAAACGATAAAATATAAAGGCCGAAAAAAACCGTGAACTAACCATCGTTGATTTTTTCTTGGAGACTTTTTCGTTGAAATTTTGACCAAAACTTACAAATACAGGACAAAAATTGAAGTTACCCTTTTCGAAAAAAAAACTTGATATCTTCGTCTGTTGGTCCTTCAACATCAAGGAAATGAGATTTTAAACGAAATCGAAACGATAAAATATAAGGGCCGAAAAAAACCGTGAACTAACCATCGTTGATTTTTCCTTGGAGATTTTTTCGTTGAAATTTTGACCAAAATTTACAAATACAGGACAAAAATTGAAGTTATCCTTTTCGAAAAAAAATTTGATATCTTCGTCTGTTGGTCCTTCAACATCAAGAAAATGAGATTTTAAACGAAATCGAAACGATAAAATATAAAGGCCGAAAAAAACCGTGAACTAACCATCGTTGATTTTTTCTTGGAGACTTTTTCGTTGAAATTTTGACCAAAACTTACAAATACAGGACAAAAATTGAAGTTACCCTTTTCGAAAAAAAACTTGATATCTTTGTCTGTTGGTCCTTCAACATCAAGAAAATGAGATTTTAAACGAAATCGAAACGATAAAATATAAAGGCCGAAAAAAACCGTGAACTAACCATCGTTGATTTTTTCTTGGAGACTTTTTCGTTGAAATTTTGACCAAAACTTACAAATACAGGACAAAAATTGAAGTTACCCTTTTCGAAAAAAAAACTTGATATCTTCGTCTGTTGGTCCTTCAACATCAAGGAAATGAGATTTTAAACGAAATCGAAACGATAAAATATAAGGGCCGAAAAAAACCGTGAACTAACCATCGTTGATTTTTCCTTGGAGATTTTTTCGTTGAAATTTTGACCAAAATTTACAAATACAGGACAAAAATTGAAGTTATCCTTTTCGAAAAAAAATTTGATATCTTCGTCTGTTGGTCCTTCAACATCAAGAAAATGAGATTTTAAACGAAATCGAAACGATAAAATATAAAGGCCGAAAAAAACCGTGAACTAACCATCGTTGATTTTTTCTTGGAGACTTTTTCGTTGAAATTTTGACCAAAACTTACAAATACAGGACAAAAATTGAAGTTACCCTTTTCGAAAAAAAACTTGATATCTTTGTCTGTTGGTCCTTCAACATCAAGAAAATGAGATTTTAAACGAAATCGAAACGATAAAATATAAAGGCCGAAAAAAACCGTGAACTAACCATCGTTGATTTTTTCTTGGAGACTTTTTCGTTGAAATTTTGACCAAAACTTACAAATACAGGACAAAAATTGAAGTTACCCTTTTCGAAAAAAAACTTGATATCTTTGTCTGTTGGTCCTTCAACATCAAGAAAATGAGATTTTAAACGAAATCGAAACGATAAAATATAAAGGCCGAAAAAAACCGTGAACTAACCATCGTTGATTTTTTCTTGGAGACTTTTTCGTTGAAATTTTGACCCAAACTTACAAATACAGGACAAACATTGAAGTTATCCTTTTCGAAAAAAAATTTGATATCTTCGTCTGTTGGTCCTTCAACATCAAGAAAATGAGATTTTAAACGAAATCAAAACGATAAAATATAAAGGCCAAAAAAAACCGTGAACTAACCATCGTTGATTTTTCCTTGGAGATTTTTTCGTTGAAATTTTGACCAAAATTTACAAATACAGGACAAAAATTGAAGTTATCCTTTTCGAAAAAAAATTTGATATCTTCGTCTGTTGGTCCTTCAACATCAAGAAAATGAGATTTTAAACGAAATCGAAACGATAAAATATAAAGGCCGAAAAAAACCGTGAACTAACCATCGTTGATTTTTTCTTGGAGACTTTTTCGTTGAAATTTTGACCAAAACTTACAAATACAGGACAAAAATTGAAGTTACCCTTTTCGAAAAAAAACTTGATATCTTTGTCTGTTGGTCCTTCAACATCAAGAAAATGAGATTTTAAACGAAATCGAAACGATAAAATATAAAGGCCGAAAAAAACCGTGAACTAACCATCGTTGATTTTTTCTTGGAGACTTTTTCGTTGAAATTTTGACCAAAACTTACAAATACAGGACAAAAATTGAAGTAACCCTTTTCGAAAAAAAACTTGATATCTTCGTCTGTTGGTCCTTCAACATCAAGAAAATGAGATTTTAAACGAAATCGAAACGATAAAATATAAAGGCCGAAAAAAACCGTGAACTAACCATCGTTGATTTTTTCTTGGAGACTTTTTCGTTGAAATTTTGACCAAAACTTACAAATACAGGACAAAAATTGAAGTTACCCTTTTCGAAAAAAAACTTGATATCTTCGTCTGTTGGTCCTTCAACATCAAGAAAATGAGATTTTAAACGAAATCGAAACGATAAAATATAAAGGCCGAAAAAAACCGTGAACTAACCATCGTTGATTTTTTCTTGGAGACTTTTTCGTTGAAATTTTGACCAAAACTTACAAATACAGGACAAAAATTGAAGTTACCCTTTTCGAAAAAAAACTTGATATCTTCGTCTGTTGGTCCTTCAACATCAAGGAAATGAGATTTTAAACGAAATCGAAACGATAAAATATAAGGGCCGAAAAAAACCGTGAACTAACCATCGTTGATTTTTTCTTGGAGACTTTTTCGTTGAAATTTTGACCCAAACTTACAAATACAGGACAAAAATTGAAGTTATCCTTTTCGAAAAAAAATTTGATATCTTCGTCTGTTGGTCCTTCAACATCAAGAAAATGAGATTTTAAACGAAATCAAAACGATAAAATATAAAGGCCAAAAAAAACCGTGAACTAACCATCGTTGATTTTTCCTTGGAGATTTTTTCGTTGAAATTTTGACCAAAATTTACAAATACAGGACAAAAATTGAAGTTATCCTTTTCGAAAAAAAATTTGATATCTTCGTCTGTTGGTCCTTCAACATCAAGAAAATGAGATTTTAAACGAAATCGAAACGATAAAATATAAAGGCCGAAAAAAACCGTGAACTAACCATCGTTGATTTTTTCTTGGAGACTTTTTCGTTGAAATTTTGACCAAAACTTACAAATACAGGACAAAAATTGAAGTTACCCTTTTCGAAAAAAAACTTGATATCTTTGTCTGTTGGTCCTTCAACATCAAGAAAATGAGATTTTAAACGAAATCAAAACGATAAAATATAAAGGCCAAAAAAAACCGTGAACTAACCATCGTTGATTTTTTCTTGGAGACTTTTTCGTTGAAATTTTGACCAAAACTTACAAATACAGGACAAAAATTGAAGTAACCCTTTTCGAAAAAAAACTTGATATCTTCGTCTGTTGGTCCTTCAACATCAAGAAAATGAGATTTTAAACGAAATCGAAACGATAAAATATAAAGGCCGAAAAAAACCGTGAACTAACCATCGTTGATTTTTTCTTGGAGACTTTTTCGTTGAAATTTTGACCAAAACTTACAAATACAGGACAAAAATTGAAGTTACCCTTTTCGAAAAAAAACTTGATATCTTCGTCTGTTGGTCCTTCAACATCAAGAAAATGAGATTTTAAACGAAATCGAAACAATAAAATATAAAGGCCGAAAAAAACCGTGAACTAACCTTCGTTGATTTTTTCTTGGAGACTTTTTCGTTGAAATTTTGACCAAAACTTACAAATACAGGACAAAAATTGAAGTTACCATTTTCAAAAAAAAACTTGATATCTTCGTCTGTTGGTCCTTCAACATCAAGAAAATGAGATTTTAAACGAAATCGAAACGATAAAATATAAAGGCCGAAAAAAACCGTGAACTAACCATCGTTGATTTTTTCTTGGAGACTTTTTCGTTGAAATTTTGACCAAAACTTACAAATACAGGACAAAAATTGAAGTTACCCTTTTCGAAAAAAAACTTGATATCTTCGTCTGTTGGTCCTTCAACATCAAGAAAATGAGATTTTAAACGAAATCGAAACGATAAAATATAAAGGCCGAAAAAAACCGTGAACTAACCATCGTTGATTTTTTCTTGGAGACTTTTTCGTTGAAATTTTGACCCAAACTTACAAATACAGGACAAAAATTGAAGTTATCCTTTTCGAAAAAAAATTTGATATCTTCGTCTGTTGGTCCTTCAACATCAAGAAAATGAGATTTTAAACGAAATCAAAACGATAAAATATAAAGGCCAAAAAAAACCGTGAACTAACCATCGTTGATTTTTCCTTGGAGATTTTTTCGTTGAAATTTTGACCAAAATTTACAAATACAGGACAAAAATTGAAGTTATCCTTTTCGAAAAAAAATTTGATATCTTCGTCTGTTGGTCCTTCAACATCAAGAAAATGAGATTTTAAACGAAATCGAAACGATAAAATATAAAGGCCGAAAAAAACCGTGAACTAACCATCGTTGATTTTTTCTTGGAGACTTTTTCGTTGAAATTTTGACCAAAACTTACAAATACAGGACAAAAATTGAAGTTACCCTTTTCGAAAAAAAACTTGATATCTTTGTCTGTTGGTCCTTCAACATCAAGAAAATGAGATTTTAAACGAAATCAAAACGATAAAATATAAAGGCCAAAAAAAACCGTGAACTAACCATCGTTGATTTTTTCTTGGAGACTTTTTCGTTGAAATTTTGACCAAAACTTACAAATACAGGACAAAAATTGAAGTAACCCTTTTCGAAAAAAAACTTGATATCTTCGTCTGTTGGTCCTTCAACATCAAGAAAATGAGATTTTAAACGAAATCGAAACGATAAAATATAAAGGCCGAAAAAAACCGTGAACTAACCATCGTTGATTTTTTCTTGGAGACTTTTTCGTTGAAATTTTGACCAAAACTTACAAATACAGGACAAAAATTGAAGTTACCCTTTTAGAAAAAAAACTTGATATCTTCGTCTGTTGGTCCTTCAACATCAAGAAAATGAGATTTTAAACGAAATCGAAACAATAAAATATAAAGGCCGAAAAAAACCGTGAACTAACCATCGTTGATTTTTTCATGGAGACTTTTTCGTTGAAATTTTGACCAAAACTTACAAATACAGGACAAAAATTGAAGTCATATTTTTCGAAAAAAAACTTGATATCTTCGTCTGTTGGTCCTTCAACATCAAGGAAATGAGATTTTAAACAAAATCAAAACGATAAAATATAAAGGCCAAAAAAAAACCCTGAACTAACCATCGTTGATTTTGTCTTGGAGACTTTTTCGTTGAAATTTTGACCAAAACTTACAAATTCAGGACCAAAATTGAAGTAACCCTTTTCGAAAAAAAACTTGATATCTTCGTCTGTTGGTCCTTCAACATCAAGAAAATGAGATTTTAAACGAAAACGAAAGGATAAAATTTAAGGGCCGAAAAAAACCGTGAACTAACCATCGTTGATTTTTTCTTGGAGACTTTTTCGTTGAAATTTTGACGAAAACTTACAAATACAGGACAAAAATTGAAGTCATCCTTTTCGAAAAAAAACTTGATATCTTCGTCTATTGGTCCTTTAACATCAAGGAAATGAGATTTTAAACGAAATAGAAACGATAAATTTTAAAGGCCGAAAAAAACCGTGAGCTTACCATCGTTGATTTTTTCTTGGAGACTTTTTCGTTGAAATTTTGACCAAAACTTACAAATACAGGACAAAAATTGAAGTTACCCATTTCGAAAAAAAACTTGATATCTTCGTCTGTTGGTCCTTCAACATCAAGGAAATGAGATTTGAAACGAAATTGAAACGATAAAATATAAAGGCCGAAAAAAACCGTGAACTAACCATCGTTGATTTTTTCTTGGAGACTTTTTCGTTGAAATTTTGACCAAAACTGAAAATACAGGACAAAAATTGAAGTTACCCTTTTCGAAAAAAAACTTGATATCTTCGTCTGTTGGTCCTTTAACATCAAGAAAATGAGATTTTAAACGAAATCGAAACGATAAAATATAAAGGCCGAAAAAAACCGTGAACTAACCATCGTTGATTTTTTCTTGGAGACTTTTTCGTTGAAATTTTGACCAAAACTTACAAATACAGGACAAAAATTGAAGTTACCCTTTTCAAAAAAAAAACTTGGTATCTTCGTCTGTTGGTCCTTCAACATCAAGAAAATGAGATTTTAAATGAAATCGAAATGATAAAATATAAAGGCCGAAAAAAACCGTGAACTAACCATCGTTGATTTTTTCTTGGAGACTTTTTCGTTGAAATTTTGACCAAAACTTACAAATACAGGACAAAAATTGAAATTACCCTTTTCGAAAAAAAACTTGATATCTTCGTCTGTTGGTCCTTCAACATCTAGGAAATGAGATTTTAAACGAATTCGAAACGATAAAATATAAAGGCCGAAAAAAACCGTGAACTAACCATCGTTGATTTTTTCTTGGAGACTTTTTCGTTGAAATTTTGACCAAAACTTACAAATACAGGACAAAAATTGAAGTTACCCTTTTCAAAAAAAAACTTGATATCTTCGTCTGTTGGTCCTTCAACATCAAGAAAATGAGATTTTAAACGAAATCGAAACGATAAAATATAAAGGCGGAAAAAAACCGTGAACTAACCATCGTTGATTTTTTCTTGGAGACTTTTTCGTTGAAATTTTGACCAAAACTTACAAATACAGGACAAAAATTGAAGTTACCCTTTTCGAAAAAAAACTTGATATCTTCGTCTGTTGGTCCTTCAACATCAAGAAAATGAGATTTTAAACGAAATCGAAACGATAAAATATAAAGGCCGAAAAAAACCGTGAACTAACCATCGTTGATTTTTTCTTGGAGACTTTTTCGTTGAAATTTTGACCAAAACTTACAAATACAGGACAAAAATTGAAGTTACCATTTTCAAAAAAAAACTTGATATCTTCGTCTGTTGGTCCTTCAACATCAAGAAAATGAGATTTTAAACGAAATCGAAACGATAAAATATAAAGGCCGAAAAAAATCGTGAACTAACCATCGTTGATTTTTTCTTGGAGACTTTTTCGTTGAAATTTTGACCAAAACTTACAAATACAGGACAAAAATTGAAGTTATCCTTTTCGAAAAAAAATTTGATATCTTCGTCTGTTGGTCCTTAAACATCAAGAAAATGAGATTTTAAACGAAATCGAAACGATAAAATATAAAGGCCGAAAAAAACCGTGAACTAACCATCGTTGATTTTTTCTTGGAGACTTTTTCGTTGAAATTTTGACCCAAACTTACAAATACAGGACAAAAATTGAAGTTATCCTTTTCGAAAAAAAAATTGATATCTTCGTCTGTTGGTCCTTCAACATCAAGAAAATGAGATTTTAAACGAAATCAAAACGATAAAATATAAAGGCCAAAAAAAACCGTGAACTAACCATCGTTGATTTTTCCTTGGAGATTTTTTCGTTGAAATTTTGACCAAAATTTACAAATACAGGACAAAAATTGAAGTTATCCTTTTCGAAAAAAAATTTGATATCTTCGTCTGTTGGTCCTTCAACATCAAGAAAATGAGATTTTAAACGAAATCGAAACGATAAAATATAAAGGCCGAAAAAAACCGTGAACTAACCATCGTTGATTTTTTCTTGGAGACTTTTTCGTTGAAATTTTGACCAAAACTTACAAATACAGGACAAAAATTGAAGTTACCCTTTTCGAAAAAAAAATTGATATCTTTGTCTGTTGGTCCATCAACATCAAGAAAATGAGATTTTAAACGAAATCGAAACGATAAAATATAAAGGCCGAAAAAAACCGTGAACTAACCATCGTCGATTTTTTCTTGGAGACTTTTTCGTTGAAATTTTGACCAAAACTTACAAATACAGGACAAAAATTGAAGTTATCCTTTTCAAAAAAAAATTTGATATCTTCGTCTGTTGGTCCTTCAACATCAAGAAAATGAGATTTTAAACGAAATCAAAACGATAAAATATAAAGGCCGAAAAAAACCGTGAACTAACCATCGTTGATTTTTCCTTGGAGATTTTTTCGTTGAAATTTTGACCAAAATTTACAAATACAGGACAAAAATTGAGGTTATCCTTTTCGAAAAAAAATTTGATATCTTCGTCTGTTGGTCCTTCAACATCAAGAAAATGAGATTTTAAACGAAATCGAAACAATAAAATATAAAGACCGAAAAAAACCGTGAACTAACCTTCGTTGATTTTTTCTTGGAGACTTTTTCGTTGAAATTTTGACCAAAACTTACAAATACAGGACAAAAATTGAAGTTACCATTTTCAAAAAAAACTTGATATCTTCGTCTGTTGGTCCTTCAACATCAAGAAAATGAGATTTTAAACGAAATCGAAACGATAAAATATAAAGGCCGAAAAAAACCGTGAACTAACCATCGTTGATTTTTTCTTGGAAACTTTTTCGTTGAAATTTTGACCAAAACTTACAAATACAGGACAAAAATTGAAGTTATCCTTTTCGAAAAAAAATTTGATATCTTCGTCTGTTGGTCCTTCAACATCAAGAAAATGAGATTTTAAACGAAATCGAAACGATAAAATATAAAGGCCGAAAAAAACCGTGAACTAACCATCGTTGATTTTTTCTTGGAGACTTTTTCGTTGAAATTTTGACCCAAACTTACAAATACAGGACAAAAATTGAAGTTATCCTTCTCGAAAAAAAATTTGATATCTTCGTCTGTTGGTCCTTCAACATCAAGAAAATGAGATTTTAAACGAAATCAAAACGATAAAATATAAAGGCCAAAAAAAACCGTGAACTAACCATCGTTGATTTTTCCTTGGAGATTTTTTCGTTGAAATTTTGACCAAAATTTACAAATACAGGACAAAAATTGAAGTTATCCTTTTCGAAAAAAAATTTGATATCTTCGTCTGTTGGTCCTTCAACATCAAGAAAATGAGATTTTAAACGAAATCGAAACGATAAAATTTAAAAGCCGAAAAAAACCGTGAACTAACCATCGTTGATTTTTTCTTGGAGACTTTTTCGTTGAAATTTTGACCAAAACTTACAAATACAGGACAAAAATTGAAGTTATCCTTTTCGAAAAAAAATTTGATATCTTCGTCTGTTGGTCCTTCAACATCAAGAAAATGAGATTTTAAACGAAATCAAAACGATAAAATATAAAGGCCAAAAAAAACCATGAACTAACCATCGTTGATTTTTTCTTGGAGACTTTTTCGTTGAAATTTTGACCAAAACTTACAAATACAGGACAAAAATTGAAGTTACCCTTTTCGAAAAAGAACTTGATATCTTCGTTTGTTGGTCCTTCAACATCAAGGAAATGAGATTTTAAACGAAATCGAAACGATAAAATATAAAGGCCAAAAAAAACCGTGAACTAACCATCGTTGATTTTTTCTTTGAGATTTTTTCGTTGAAATTTTGACCAAAACTTACAAATACAGGACAAAATTAAAGGTTGTCCTTTTCGAAAAAAAACTTGATATTTTCGTCTGTTGGTCCTTCAACATCAAGAAAATGAGATTTTAAACGAAATCGAAACGATAAAATATAAAGGCCGAAAAAACCCGTGAACTAACCATCGTTGATTTTTCCTTGGAGATTTTTTCGTTGAAATTTTGACCATAACTTACAAATACAGGACAAAAATTGAAGTTATCCTCTTTGAAAAAAAATTTGATATCTTCGTTTGTTGGTCCTTCAACATCAAGGAAATGAGATTTTAAACGAAATCGAAACGATAAAATATAAAGGCCAAAAAAAACCGTGAACTAACCATCGTTGATTTTTTCTTTGAGATTTTTTCGTTGAAATTTTGACCAAAACTTACAAATACAGGACAAAATTAAAGGTTGTCCTTTTCGAAAAAAAACTTGATATTTTCGTCTGTTGGTCCTTCAACATCAAGAAAATGAGATTTTAAACGAAATCGAAACGATAAAATATAAAGGCCGAAAAAACCCGTGAACTAACCATCGTTGATTTTTTCTTGGAGACTTTTTCGTTGAAATTTTGACCAAAACTTACAAATACAGGACAAAAATTGAAGTTATCCTCTTTGAAAAAAAACTTAATATCTTCGTTTGTTGGTCCTTCAACATCAAGGAAATGAGATTTTAAACGAAATGGAAACGATAAAATATAAAGGCCGAAAAAATCCGTGAACTAACCATCGTTGATTTTTTCTTGGAGACTTTTTCGTTGAAATTTTGACCAAAACTTACAAATACAGGACAAAAATTGAAGTTATCCTCTTTGAAAAAAAACTTGATATCTTCGTTTGTTGGTCCTTCAACATCAAGGAAATGAGATTTTAAACGAAATCGAAACGATAAAATATAAAGGCCGAAAAAATCCGTGAACTAACCATCGTTGATTTTTTCTTGGAGACTTTTTCGTTGAAATTTTGACCAAAACTTACAAATACAGGACAAAAATTGAAGTTATCCTCTTTGAAAAAAAATTTGATATCTTCGTTTGTTGGTCCTTCAACATCAAGGAAATGAGATTTTAAACGAAATCGAAACGATAAAATATAAAGGCCGAAAAAATCCGTGAACTAACCATCGTTGATTTTTTCTTGGAGACTTTTTCGTTGAAATTTTGACCAAAACTTACAAATACAGGACAAAAATTGAAGTTATCCTCTTTGAAAAAAAACTTGATATTTTCGTCTGTTGGTCCTTCAACATCAAGAAAATGAGATTTTAAACGAAATCGAAACGATAAAATATAAAGGCCGAAAAAACCCTTGAACTAACCATCGTTGATTTTTTCTTGGAGACTTTTTCGTTGAAATTTTGTCCAAAACTTACAAATACAGGACAAAAATTGAAGTTATCCTTTTCGAAAAAAAACTTGATATTTTTGTTTGTTGGTCCTTCAACATCAAGAAAATGAGATTTTTAACGAAATCGAAACGATAAAATATAAAGGCCGAAAAAAACCGTGAACTAACCATTGTTGATTGTTTCTTGGAGACTTTTTCGTTGAAATTTTGACCAAAACTTACAAATACAGGACAAAAATTGAAGTTATCCTCTTTGAAAAAAAACTTGATATCTTCGCTTGGTGGTCCTTCAACGTCAAGGAAATGAGATTTTAAACGAAATCGAAACGATAAAATATAAAGGCCGAAATAATCCGTGAACTAACCATCGTTGATTTTTTCTTGGAGACTTTTTCGTTGAAATTTTGACCAAAACTTACAAATACAGGACAAAAATTGAAGTTATCCTCTTTGAAAAAAAACTTGATATCTTCGTTTGTTGGTTCTACAACATCAAGGAAATGAGATTTTAAACGAAATCCAAACGATAAAATATAAAGGCCGAAAAAATCCGTTAACTAACCATCGTTGATTTTTTCTTGGAGACTTTTTCGTTGAAATTTTGACCAAAACTTACAAAAACAGGACAAAAATTGAAGTTATCCTTTTCGAAAAAAAACTTGATATTTTTGTTTGTTGGTCCTTCAACATCAAGGAAATGAGATTTTAAACGAAATCGAAACGATAAAATATAAAGGCCGAAAAAATCCGTGAACTAACCATCGTTGATTTTTTCTTGGAGACTTTTTCGTTGAAATTTTGACCAAAACTTACAAATACAGGACAAAAATTGAAGTTATCCTCTTTGAAAAAAAACTTGATATCTTCGTTTGTTGGTCCTTCAACATCAAGGAAATGAGATTTTAAACGAAATCCAAACGATAAAATATAAAGGCCGAAAAAAACCGTGAACTAACCATCGTTGATTTTTTCTTGGAGACTTTTTCGTTGAAATTTTGACCAAAACTTACAAATACAGGACAAAAATTGAAGTTATCCTCTTTGAAAAAAAACTTAATATCTTCGTTTGTTGGTCCTTCAACATCAAGGAAATGAGATTTTAAACGAAATCGAAACGATAAAATATAAAGGCCGAAAAAATCCGTGAACTAACCATCGTTGATTTTTTCTTGGAGACTTTTTCGTTGAAATTTTGACCAAAACTTACAAATACAGGACAAAAATTGAAGTTATCCTCTTTGAAAAAAAATTTGATATCTTCGTTTGTTGGTCCTTCAACATCAAGGAAATGAGATTTTAAACGAAATCGAAACTATAAAATATAAAGGCCGAAAAAACCCGTGAACTAACCATCGTTGATTTTTTCTTTGAGATTTTTTCGTTGAAATTTTGACCAAAACTTACAAATACAGGACAAAATTTAAGGTTGTCCTTTTCGAAAAAAAACTTAATATCTTCGTTTGTTGGTCCTTCAACATCAAGGAAATGAGATTTTAAACGAAATCGAAACGATAAAATATAAAGGCCGAAAAAATCCGTGAACTAACCATCGTTGATTTTTTCTTGGAGACTTTTTCGTTGAAATTTTGACCAAAACTTACAAATACAGGACAAAAATTGAAGTTATCCTCTTTGAAAAAAAATTTGATATTTTCGTCTGTTGGTCCTTCAACATCAAGAAAATGAGATTTTAAACGAAATCGAAACGATAAAATATAAAGGCCGAAAAAATCCGTGAACTAACCATCGTTGATTTTTTCTTGGAGACTTTTTCGTTGAAATTTTGACCAAAACTTACAAATACAGGACAAAAATTGAAGTTATCCTCTTTGAAAAAAAACTTGATATCTTCGTTTGTTGGTCCTTCAACATCAAGGAAATGAGATTTTAAACGAAATCCAAACGATAAAATATAAAGGCCGAAAAAAACCGTGAACTAACCATCGTTGATTTTTTCTTGGAGACTTTTTCGTTGAAATTTTGACCAAAACTTACAAATACAGGACAAAAATTGAAGTTATCCTCTTTGAAAAAAAACTTAATATCTTCGTTTGTTGGTCCTTCAACATCAAGGAAATGAGATTTTAAACGAAATCGAAACGATAAAATATAAAGGCCGAAAAAATCCGTGAACTAACCATCGTTGATTTTTTCTTGGAGACTTTTTCGTTGAAATTTTGACCAAAACTTACAAATACAGGACAAAAATTGAAGTTATCCTCTTTGAAAAAAAACTTAATATCTTCGTTTGTTGGTCCTTCAACATCAAGGAAATGAGATTTTAAACGAAATCGAAACGATAAAATATAAAGGCCGAAAAAATCCGTGAACTAACCATCGTTGATTTTTTCTTGGAGACTTTTTCGTTGAAATTTTGACCAAAACTTACAAATACAGGACAAAAATTGAAGTTATCCTCTTTGAAAAAAAACTTAATATCTTCGTTTGTTGGTCCTTCAACATCAAGGAAATGAGATTTTAAACGAAATCGAAACGATAAAATATAAAGGCCGAAAAAATCCGTGAACTAACCATCGTTGATTTTTTCTTGGAGACTTTTTCGTTGAAATTTTGACCAAAACTTACAAATACAGGACAAAAATTGAAGTTATCCTCTTTGAAAAAAAATTTGATATTTTCGTCTGTTGGTCCTTCAACATCAAGAAAATGAGATTTTAAACGAAATCGAAACGATAAAATATAAAGGCCGAAAAAAACCGTGAACTAACCATCGTTGATTTTTTCTTGGAGACTTTTTCGTTGAAATTTTGACCAAAACTTACAAATACAGGACAAAAATTGAAGTTATCCTCTTTGAAAAAAAATTTGATATCTTCGTTTGTTGGTTCTTCAACATCAAGGAAATGAGATTTTAAACGAAATCGAAACGATAAAATATAAAGGCCGAAAAAATCCGTGAACTAACCATCGTTGATTTTTTCTTGGAGACTTTTTCGTTGAAATTTTGACCAAAACTTACAAATACAGGACAAAAATTGAAGTTATCCTCTTTGAAAAAAAATTTGATATCTTCGTTTGTTGGTCCTTCAACATCAAGGAAATGAGATTTTAAACGAAATCGAAACGATAAAATATAAAGGCCGAAAAAATCCGTGAACTAACCATCGTTGATTTTTTCTTGGAGACTTTTTCGTTGAAATTTTGACCAAAACTTACAAATACAGGACAAAAATTGAAGTTATCCTCTTTGAAAAAAAATTTGATATCTTCGTTTGTTGGTCCTTCAACATCAAGGAAATGAGATTTTAAACGAAATCGAAACGATAAAATATAAAGGCCAAAAAAAACCGTGAACTAACCATCGTTGATTTTTTCTTGGAGACTTTTTCGTTGAAATTTTGACCAAAACTTACAAATACAGGACAAAAATTGAAGTTATCCTCTTTGAAAAAAAACTTGATATCTTCGTTTGTTGGTTCTACAACATCAAGGAAATGAGATTTTAAACGAAATCCAAACGATAAAATATAAAGGCCGAAAAAATCCGTGAACTAACCATCGTTGATTTTTTCTTGGAGACTTTTTCGTTGAAATTTTGACCAAAACTTACAAATACAGGACAAAAATTGAAGTTATCCTCTTTGAAAAAAAACTTGATATCTTCGTTTGTTGGTCCTTCAACATCAAGGAAATGAGATTTTAAACGAAATCGAAACGATAAAATATAAAGGCCGAAAAAATCCGTGAACTAACCATCGTTGATTTTTTCTTGGAGACTTTTTCGTTGAAATTTTGACCAAAACTTACAAATACAGGACAAAAATTGAAGTTATCCTCTTTGAAAAAAAATTTGATATCTTCGTTTGTTGGTCCTTCAACATCAAGGAAATGAGATTTTAAACGAAATCGAAACGATAAAATATAAAGGCCGAAAAAATCCGTGAACTAACCATCGTTGATTTTTTCTTGGAGACTTTTTCGTTGAAATTTTGACCAAAACTTACAAATACAGGACAAAAATTGAAGTTATCCTCTTTGAAAAAAAACTTGATATTTTCGTCTGTTGGTCCTTCAACATCAAGAAAATGAGATTTTAAACGAAATCGAAACGATAAAATATAAAGGCCGAAAAAACCCTTGAACTAACCATCGTTGATTTTTTCTTGGAGACTTTTTCGTTGAAATTTTGTCCAAAACTTACAAATACAGGACAAAAATTGAAGTTATCCTTTTCGAAAAAAAACTTGATATTTTTGTTTGTTGGTCCTTCAACATCAAGAAAATGAGATTTTTAACGAAATCGAAACGATAAAATATAAAGGCCGAAAAAAACCGTGAACTAACCATTGTTGATTGTTTCTTGGAGACTTTTTCGTTGAAATTTTGACCAAAACTTACAAATACAGGACAAAAATTGAAGTTATCCTCTTTGAAAAAAAACTTGATATCTTCGCTTGGTGGTCCTTCAACGTCAAGGAAATGAGATTTTAAACGAAATCGAAACGATAAAATATAAAGGCCGAAATAATCCGTGAACTAACCATCGTTGATTTTTTCTTGGAGACTTTTTCGTTGAAATTTTGACCAAAACTTACAAATACAGGACAAAAATTGAAGTTATCCTCTTTGAAAAAAAACTTGATATCTTCGTTTGTTGGTTCTACAACATCAAGGAAATGAGATTTTAAACGAAATCCAAACGATAAAATATAAAGGCCGAAAAAATCCGTTAACTAACCATCGTTGATTTTTTCTTGGAGACTTTTTCGTTGAAATTTTGACCAAAACTTACAAAAACAGGACAAAAATTGAAGTTATCCTTTTCGAAAAAAAACTTGATATTTTTGTTTGTTGGTCCTTCAACATCAAGGAAATGAGATTTTAAACGAAATCGAAACGATAAAATATAAAGGCCGAAAAAATCCGTGAACTAACCATCGTTGATTTTTTCTTGGAGACTTTTTCGTTGAAATTTTGACCAAAACTTACAAATACAGGACAAAAATTGAAGTTATCCTCTTTGAAAAAAAACTTGATATCTTCGTTTGTTGGTCCTTCAACATCAAGGAAATGAGATTTTAAACGAAATCCAAACGATAAAATATAAAGGCCGAAAAAAACCGTGAACTAACCATCGTTGATTTTTTCTTGGAGACTTTTTCGTTGAAATTTTGACCAAAACTTACAAATACAGGACAAAAATTGAAGTTATCCTCTTTGAAAAAAAACTTAATATCTTCGTTTGTTGGTCCTTCAACATCAAGGAAATGAGATTTTAAACGAAATCGAAACGATAAAATATAAAGGCCGAAAAAATCCGTGAACTAACCATCGTTGATTTTTTCTTGGAGACTTTTTCGTTGAAATTTTGACCAAAACTTACAAATACAGGACAAAAATTGAAGTTATCCTCTTTGAAAAAAAATTTGATATCTTCGTTTGTTGGTCCTTCAACATCAAGGAAATGAGATTTTAAACGAAATCGAAACTATAAAATATAAAGGCCGAAAAAACCCGTGAACTAACCATCGTTGATTTTTTCTTTGAGATTTTTTCGTTGAAATTTTGACCAAAACTTACAAATACAGGACAAAATTTAAGGTTGTCCTTTTCGAAAAAAAACTTAATATCTTCGTTTGTTGGTCCTTCAACATCAAGGAAATGAGATTTTAAACGAAATCGAAACGATAAAATATAAAGGCCGAAAAAATCCGTGAACTAACCATCGTTGATTTTTTCTTGGAGACTTTTTCGTTGAAATTTTGACCAAAACTTACAAATACAGGACAAAAATTGAAGTTATCCTCTTTGAAAAAAAATTTGATATTTTCGTCTGTTGGTCCTTCAACATCAAGAAAATGAGATTTTAAACGAAATCGAAACGATAAAATATAAAGGCCGAAAAAATCCGTGAACTAACCATCGTTGATTTTTTCTTGGAGACTTTTTCGTTGAAATTTTGACCAAAACTTACAAATACAGGACAAAAATTGAAGTTATCCTCTTTGAAAAAAAACTTGATATCTTCGTTTGTTGGTCCTTCAACATCAAGGAAATGAGATTTTAAACGAAATCCAAACGATAAAATATAAAGGCCGAAAAAAACCGTGAACTAACCATCGTTGATTTTTTCTTGGAGACTTTTTCGTTGAAATTTTGACCAAAACTTACAAATACAGGACAAAAATTGAAGTTATCCTCTTTGAAAAAAAACTTAATATCTTCGTTTGTTGGTCCTTCAACATCAAGGAAATGAGATTTTAAACGAAATCGAAACGATAAAATATAAAGGCCGAAAAAATCCGTGAACTAACCATCGTTGATTTTTTCTTGGAGACTTTTTCGTTGAAATTTTGACCAAAACTTACAAATACAGGACAAAAATTGAAGTTATCCTCTTTGAAAAAAAACTTAATATCTTCGTTTGTTGGTCCTTCAACATCAAGGAAATGAGATTTTAAACGAAATCGAAACGATAAAATATAAAGGCCGAAAAAATCCGTGAACTAACCATCGTTGATTTTTTCTTGGAGACTTTTTCGTTGAAATTTTGACCAAAACTTACAAATACAGGACAAAAATTGAAGTTATCCTCTTTGAAAAAAAACTTAATATCTTCGTTTGTTGGTCCTTCAACATCAAGGAAATGAGATTTTAAACGAAATCGAAACGATAAAATATAAAGGCCGAAAAAATCCGTGAACTAACCATCGTTGATTTTTTCTTGGAGACTTTTTCGTTGAAATTTTGACCAAAACTTACAAATACAGGACAAAAATTGAAGTTATCCTCTTTGAAAAAAAATTTGATATTTTCGTCTGTTGGTCCTTCAACATCAAGAAAATGAGATTTTAAACGAAATCGAAACGATAAAATATAAAGGCCGAAAAAAACCGTGAACTAACCATCGTTGATTTTTTCTTGGAGACTTTTTCGTTGAAATTTTGACCAAAACTTACAAATACAGGACAAAAATTGAAGTTATCCTCTTTGAAAAAAAATTTGATATCTTCGTTTGTTGGTTCTTCAACATCAAGGAAATGAGATTTTAAACGAAATCGAAACGATAAAATATAAAGGCCGAAAAAATCCGTGAACTAACCATCGTTGATTTTTTCTTGGAGACTTTTTCGTTGAAATTTTGACCAAAACTTACAAATACAGGACAAAAATTGAAGTTATCCTCTTTGAAAAAAAATTTGATATCTTCGTTTGTTGGTCCTTCAACATCAAGGAAATGAGATTTTAAACGAAATCGAAACGATAAAATATAAAGGCCGAAAAAATCCGTGAACTAACCATCGTTGATTTTTTCTTGAGACTTTTTCGTTGAAATTTTGACCAAAACTTACAAATACAGGACAAAAATTGAAGTTATCCTCTTTGAAAAAAAACTTGATATTTTCGTCTGTTGGTCCTTCAACATCAAGAAAATGAGATTTTAAACGAAATCGAAACGATAAAATATAAAGGCCGAAAAAACCCTTGAACTAACCATCGTTGATTTTTTCTTGGAGACTTTTTCGTTGAAATTTTGTCCAAAACTTACAAATACAGGACAAAAATTGAAGTTATCCTTTTCGAAAAAAAACTTGATATTTTTGTTTGTTGGTCCTTCAACATCAAGAAAATGAGATTTTTAACGAAATCGAAACGATAAAATATAAAGGCCGAAAAAAACCGTGAACTAACCATTGTTGATTGTTTCTTGGAGACTTTTTCGTTGAAATTTTGACCAAAACTTACAAATACAGGACAAAAATTGAAGTTATCCTCTTTGAAAAAAAACTTGATATCTTCGCTTGGTGGTCCTTCAACGTCAAGGAAATGAGATTTTAAACGAAATCGAAACGATAAAATATAAAGGCCGAAATAATCCGTGAACTAACCATCGTTGATTTTTTCTTGGAGACTTTTTCGTTGAAATTTTGACCAAAACTTACAAATACAGGACAAAAATTGAAGTTATCCTCTTTGAAAAAAAACTTGATATCTTCGTTTGTTGGTTCTACAACATCAAGGAAATGAGATTTTAAACGAAATCCAAACGATAAAATATAAAGGCCGAAAAAATCCGTTAACTAACCATCGTTGATTTTTTCTTGGAGACTTTTTCGTTGAAATTTTGACCAAAACTTACAAAAACAGGACAATAAATGAAGTTATCCTTTTCGAAAAAAAACTTGATATTTTTGTTTGTTGGTCCTTCAACATCAAGGAAATGAGATTTTAAACGAAATCGAAACGATAAAATATAAAGGCCGAAAAAATCCGTGAACTAACCATCGTTGATTTTTTCTTGGAGACTTTTTCGTTGAAATTTTGACCAAAACTTACAAATACAGGACAAAAATTGAAGTTATCCTCTTTGAAAAAAAATTTGATATCTTCGTTTGTTGGTTCTTCAACATCAAGGAAATGAGATTTTAAACGAAATCGAAACGATAAAATATAAAG
Source organism: Sisyra nigra (assembly GCA_958496155.1). Lineage (NCBI taxonomy): Eukaryota > Metazoa > Arthropoda > Insecta > Neuroptera > Sisyridae > Sisyra > Sisyra nigra. The sequence continues at coordinate 14,878,242 of OY292319.1, read as the reverse complement.
GCCGAAAAAATCCGTGAACTAACCATCGTTGATTTTTTCTTGGAGACTTTTTCGTTGAAATTTTGACCAAAACTTACAAATACAGGACAAAAATTGAAGTTATCCTCTTTGAAAAAAAACTTGATATCTTCGTTTGTTGGTCCTTCAACATCAAGGAAATGAGATTTTAAACGAAATCCAAACGATAAAATATAAAGGCCGAAAAAAACCGTGAACTAACCATCGTTGATTTTTTCTTGGAAACTTTTTCGTTGAAATTTTGACCAAAACTTACAAATACAGGACAAAAATTGAAGTTATCCTCTTTGAAAAAAAACTTAATATCTTCGTTTGTTGGTCCTTCAACATCAAGGAAATGAGTTTTTAAACGAAATCGAAACGATAAAATATAAAGGCCGAAAAAATCCGTGAACTAACCATCGTTGATTTTTTCTTGGAGACTTTTTCGTTGAAATTTTGACCAAAACTTACAAATACAGGACAAAAATTGAAGTTATCCTCTTTGAAAAAAAATTTGATATCTTCGTTTGTTGGTCCTTCAACATCAAGGAAATGAGATTTTAAACGAAATCGAAACTATAAAATATAAAGGCCGAAAAAACCCGTGAACTAACCATCGTTGATTTTTTCTTTAAGATTTTTTCGTTGAAATTTTGACCAAAACTTACAAATACAGGACAAAATTTAAGGTTGTCCTTTTCGAAAAAAAACTTGATATTTTCGTCTGTTGGTCCTTCAACATCAAGAAAATGAGATTTTAAACGAAATCGAAACGATAAAATATAAAGGCCGAAAAAACCCGTGAACTAACCATCGTTGATTTTTTCTTGGAGACTTTTTCGTTGAAATTTTGACCAAAACTTACAAATACAGGACAAAAATTGAAGTTATCCTCTTTGAAAAAAAACTTAATATCTTCGTTTGTTGGTCCTTCAACATCAAGGAAATGAGTTTTTAAACGAAATCGAAACGATAAAATATAAAGGCCGAAAAAAACCGTGAACTAACCATTGTTGATTGTTTCTTGGAGACTTTTTCGTTGAAATTTTGACCAAAACTTACAAATACAGGACAAAAATTGAAGTTATCCTCTTTGAAAAAAAACTTGATATCTTCGCTTGGTGGTCCTTCAACGTCAAGGAAATGAGATTTTAAACGAAATCGAAACGATAAAATATAAAGGCCGAAATAATCCGTGAACTAACCATCGTTGATTTTTTCTTGGAGACTTTTTCGTTGAAATTTTGACCAAAACTTACAAATACAGGACAAAAATTGAAGTTATCCTCTTTGAAAAAAAACTTGATATCTTCGTTTGTTGGTTCTACAACATCAAGGAAATGAGATTTTAAACGAAATCCAAACGATAAAATATAAAGGCCGAAAAAATCCGTTAACTAACCATCGTTGATTTTTTCTTGGAGACTTTTTCGTTGAAATTTTGACCAAAACTTACAAAAACAGGACAATAATTGAAGTTATCCTTTTCGAAAAAAAACTTGATATTTTTGTTTGTTGGTCCTTCAACATCAAGGAAATGAGATTTTAAACGAAATCGAAACGATAAAATATAAAGGCCGAAAAAATCCGTGAACTAACCATCGTTGATTTTTTCTTGGAGACTTTTTCGTTGAAATTTTGACCAAAACTTACAAATACAGGACAAAAATTGAAGTTATCCTCTTTGAAAAAAAATTTGATATCTTCGTTTGTTGGTTCTTCAACATCAAGGAAATGAGATTTTAAACGAAATCGAAACGATAAAATATAAAGGCCGAAAAAATCCGTGAACTAACCATCGTTGATTTTTTCTTGGAGACTTTTTCGTTGAAATTTTGACCAAAACTTACAAATACAGGACAAAAATTGAAGTTATCCTCTTTGAAAAAAAACTTGATATCTTCGTTTGTTGGTCCTTCAACATCAAGGAAATGAGATTTTAAACGAAATCCAAACGATAAAATATAAAGGCCGAAAAAAACCGTGAACTAACCATCGTTGATTTTTTCTTGGAAACTTTTTCGTTGAAATTTTGACCAAAACTTACAAATACAGGACAAAAATTGAAGTTATCCTCTTTGAAAAAAAACTTAATATCTTCGTTTGTTGGTCCTTCAACATCAAGGAAATGAGTTTTTAAACGAAATCGAAACGATAAAATATAAAGGCCGAAAAAATCCGTGAACTAACCATCGTTGATTTTTTCTTGGAGACTTTTTCGTTGAAATTTTGACCAAAACTTACAAATACAGGACAAAAATTGAAGTTATCCTCTTTGAAAAAAAATTTGATATCTTCGTTTGTTGGTCCTTCAACATCAAGGAAATGAGATTTTAAACGAAATCGAAACTATAAAATATAAAGGCCGAAAAAACCCGTGAACTAACCATCGTTGATTTTTTCTTTAAGATTTTTTCGTTGAAATTTTGACCAAAACTTACAAATACAGGACAAAATTTAAGGTTGTCCTTTTCGAAAAAAAACTTGATATTTTCGTCTGTTGGTCCTTCAACATCAAGAAAATGAGATTTTAAACGAAATCGAAACGATAAAATATAAAGGCCGAAAAAACCCGTGAACTAACCATCGTTGATTTTTTCTTGGAGACTTTTTCGTTGAAATTTTGACCAAAACTTACAAATACAGGACAAAAATTGAAGTTATCCTTTTCGAAAAAAAACTTGATATTTTTGTTTGTTGGTCCTTCAACATCAAGGAAATGAGATTTTAAACGAAATCGAAACGATAAAATATAAAGGCCGAAAAAAACCGTGAACTAACCATCGTTGATTTTTTCTTTGAGATTTTTTCGTTGAAATTTTGACCAATACTTACAAATACAGGACAAAATTTAAGGTTGTCCTTTTCGAAAAAAAACTTGATATCTTCGTCTGTTGGTCCTTCAACATCAAGAAAATGAGATTTTAAACGAAATCGAAACGATAAAATATAAAGGCCGAAAAAAACCGTGAACTAACCATCGTTGATTTTTTCTTGGAGACTTTTTCGTTGAAATTTTGACCATAACTTACAAATACAGGACAAAAATTGAAGTTACCCTTTTCGAAAAAAAACTTGATATTTTTGTTTGTTGGTCCTTCAACATCAAGGAAATGAGATTTTAAACGAAATCAAAACGATAAAATATAAAGGCCGAAAAAAACCGTGAACTAACCATTGTTGATTGTTTCTTGGAGACTTTTTCGTTGAAATTTTGACCAAAACTTACAAATACAGGACAAAAATTGAAGTTATCCTCTTTGAAAAAAAACTTGATATCTTCGTTTGTTGGTCCTTCAACATCAAGGAAATGAGATTTTAAACGAAATCGAAACGATAAAATATAAAGGCCGAAAAAATCCGTGAACTAACCATCGTTGATTTTTTCTTGGAGACTTTTTCGTTGAAATTTTGACCAAAACTTACAAATACAGGACAAAAATTGAAGTTATCCTCTTTGAAAAAAAATTTGATATCTTCGTTTGTTGGTTCTTCAACATCAAGGAAATGAGATTTTAAACGAAATCGAAACTATAAAATATAAAGGCCGAAAAAACCCGTGAACTAACCATCGTTGATTTTTTCTTTGAGATTTTTTCGTTGAAATTTTGACCAAAACTTACAAATACAGGACAAAATTTAAGGTTGTCCTTTTCGAAAAAAAACTTGATATCTTCGTCTGTTGGTCCTTCAACATCAAGAAAATGAGATTTTAAACGAAATCGAAACGATAAAATACAAAGGCCGAAAAAACCCGTGAACTAACCATCGTTGATTTTTTCTTGGAGACTTTTTCGTTGAAATTTTGTCCAAAACTTACAAATACAGGACAAAAATTGAAGTTATCCTTTTCGAAAAAAAACTTGATATTTTTGTTTGTTGGTCCTTCAACATCAAGAAAATGAGATTTTAAACGAAATCGAAACGATAAAATATAAAGGCCGAAAAAAACCGTGAACTAACCATTGTTGATTGTTTCTTGGAGACTTTTTCGTTGAAATTTTGACCAAAACTTACAAATACAGGACAAAAATTGAAGTTATCCTCTTTGAAAAAAAATTTGATATCTTCGTTTGTTGGTCCTTCAACATCAAGGAAATGAGATTTTAAACGAAATCGAAACGATAAAATATATAGGCCGAAAAAATCCGTGAACTATCCATCGTTGATTTTTTCTTGGAGACTTTTTCGTTGAAATTTTGACCAAAACTTACAAATACAGGACAAAAATTGAAGTTATCCTCTTTGAAAAAAAACTTGATATCTTCGTTTGTTGGTCCTTCAACATCAAGGAAATGAGATTGTAAACGAAATCCAAACGATAAAATATAAAGGCCGAAAAAATCCGTGAACTAACCATCGTTGATTTTTTCTTGGAGACTTTTTCGTTGAAATTTTGACCAAAACTTACAAATACAGGACAAAAATTGAAGTTATCCTCTTTGACAAAAAACTTAATATCTTCGTTTGTTGGTTCTTCAACATCAAGGAAATGAGATTTTAAACGAAATCGAAACGATAAAATATAAAGACCGAAAAAATCCGTGAACTAACCATCGTTGATTTTTTCTTGGAGACTTTTTCGTTGAAATTTTGACCAAAACTTACAAATACAGGACAAAAATTGAAGTTATCCTCTTTGAAAAAAAATTTGATATCTTCGTTTGTTGGTTCTTCAACATCAAGGAAATGAGATTTTTAAACGAAATCGAAACTATAAAATATAAAGGCCGAAAAAACCCGTGAACTAACCATCGTTGATTTTTTCTTTGAGATTTTTTCGTTGAAATTTTGACGAAAACTTACAAATACAGGACAAAATTTAAGGTTGTCCTTTTCGAAAAAAAACTTGATATTTTCGTCTGTTGGTCCTTCAACATCAAGAAAATGAGATTTTAAACGAAATCGAAACGATAAAATATAAAGGCCGAAAAAACCCGTGAACTAACCATCGTTGATTTTTTCTTGGAGACTTTTTCGTTGAAATTTTGACCAAAACTTACAAATACAGGACAAAAATTGATTTGTCCTTTTCGAAAAAAAACTTGATATCATCGTCTGTTGGTCCTTCAACATCAAGAAAATGAGATTTTAAACGAAATCGAAACGATAAAATATAAAGGCCGAAAAAAACCGTGAACTAACCATCGTTGATTTTTTCTTGGAGACTTTTTCGTTGAAATTTTGACCATAACTTACAAATACAGGACAAAAATTGAAGTTACCCTTTTCGAAAAAAAACTTGATATTTTTGTTTGTTGGTCCTTCAACATCAAGGAAATGAGATTTTAAACGAAATCGAAACGATAAAATATAAAGGCCGAAAAAATCCGTGAACTAACCATCGTTGATTTTTTCTTGGAGACTTTTTCGTTGAAATTTTGACCAAAACTTACAAATACAGGACAAAAATTGAAGTTATCCTCTTTGAAAAAAAACTTGATATCTTCGTTTGTTGGTCCTTCAACATCAAGGAAATGAGATTTTAAACGAAATCGAAACGATAAAATATAAAGGCCGAAAAAATCCGTGAACTAACCATCGTTGATTTTTTCTTGGAGACTTTTTCGTTGAAATTTTGACCAAAACTTACAAATACAGGACAAAAATTGAAGTTATCCACTTTGTAAAAAAATTTGATATCTTCGTTTGTTGGTCCTTCAACATCAAGGAAATGAGATATTTAACGAAATCGAAACGATAAAATATAAAGGCCGAAAAAATCCGTGAACTAACCATCGTTGATTTTTTCTTGGAGACTTTTTCGTTGAAATTTTGACCAAAACTTACAAATACAGGACAAAAATTGAAGTTATCCTCTTTGAAAAAAAACTTGATATCTTCGTTTGTTGGTCCTTCAACATCAAGGAAATGAGATTTTAAACGAAATCGAAACGATAAAATATAAAGGCCGAAAAAATCCGTGAACTAACCATCGTTGATTTTTTCTTGGAGACTTTTTCGTTGAAATTTTGACCAAAACTTACAAATACAGGACAAAAATTGAAATTATCCTCTTTGAAAAAACATTTGATATCTTCGTTTGTTGGTTCTTCAACATCAAGAAAATGAGATTTTATACGAAATAGAAACTATAAAATATAAAGGCCGAAAAACCCGTGAACTAACCATTGTTGATTGTTTCTTGGAGACTTTTTCGTTGAAATTTTGACCAAAACTTACAAATACAGGACAAAAATTGATGTTTATCCTCTTTGAAAAAAAACTTGATATCTTCGTTTGTTGGTCCTTCAACATCAAGGAAATGAGATTTTAAACGAAATCGAAACGATAAAATATAAAGGCCGAAAAAATCCGTGAACTAACCATCGTTGATTTTTTCTTGGAGACTTTTTCGTTGAAATTTTGACCAAAACTTACAAATACAGGACAAAAATTGAAGTTATCCTCTTTGAAAAAAAATTTGATATCTTCGTTTGTTGGTCCTTCAACATCAAGGAAATGAGATTTTAAACGAAATCGAAACGATAAAATATAAAGGCCGAAAAAATCCGTGAACTAACCATCGTTGATTATTTCTTGGAGACTTTTTCGTTGAATTTTTGACCAAAACTTACAAATACAGGACAAAAATTGAAGTTATCCTCTTTGAAAAAAAATTTGATATCTTCGTTTGTTGGTCCTTCAACATCAAGGAAATGAGATTTTATACGAAATCGAAACTATAAAATATAAAGGCCGAAAAACCCGTGAACTAACCATTGTTGATTGTTTCTTGGAGACTTTTTCGTTGAAATTTTGACCAAAACTTACAAATACAGGACAAAAATTGATGTTTATCCTCTTTGAAAAAAAACTTGATATCTTCGTTTGTTGGTCCTTCAACATCAAGGAAATGAGATTTTAAACGAAATCGAAACGATAAAATATAAAGGCCGAAAAAATCCGTGAACTAACCATCGTTGATTTTTTCTTGGAGACTTTTTCGTTGAAATTTTGACCAAAACTTACAAATACAGGACAAAAATTGAAGTTATCCTCTTTGAAAAAAAACTTGATATCTTCCTTTGTTGGTCCTTCAACATCAAGGAAATGAGATTTTAAACGAAATCGAAACGATAAAATATAAAGGCCGAAAAAATCCGTGAACTAACCATCGTTGATTTTTTCTTGGAGACTTTTTCGTTGAAATTTTGACCAAAACTTACAAATACAGGACAAAAATTGAAGTTATCCACTTTGTAAAAAAATTTGATATCTTCGTTTGTTGGTCCTTCAACATCAAGGAAATGAGATTTTAAACGAAATCGAAACGATAAAATATAAAGGCCGAAAAAATCCGTGAACTAACCATCGTTGATTTTTTCTTGGAGACTTTTTCGTTGAAATTTTGACCAAAACTTACAAATACAGGACAAAAATTGAAATTATCCTCTTTGAAAAAACATTTGATATCTTCGTTTGTTGGTTCTTCAACATCAAGGAAATGAGATTTTATACGAAATCGAAACTATAAAATATAAATGCCAAAAAAAACCGTGAACTAACCAACGTTGATTTTTTCTTGGAGACTTTTTCGTTGAAATTTTGACCAAAACTTACAAATACAGGACAAAAATTGAAGTTATCCTCTTTGAAAAAAAATTTGATATCTTCGTTTGTTGGTCCTTCAACATCAAGGAAATGAGATTTTAAACGAAATCGAAACGATAAAATATAAAGGCCAAAAAAAACCGTGAACTAACCATCGTTGATTGTTTCTTGGAGACTTTTTCGTTGAAATTTTGACCAAAACTTACAAATACAGGACAAAAATTGAAGTTATCCTCTTTGAAAAAAAATTTGATATCTTCGTTTGTTGGTCCTTCAACATCAAGGAAATGAGATTTTAAACGAAATCGAAACGATAAAATATAAAGGCCGAAAAAATCCGTGAACTAACCATCGTTGATTATTTCTTGGAGACTTTTTCGTTGAAATTTTGACCAAAACTTACAAATACAGGACAAAAATTGAAGTTTCCCTCTTTGAAAAAAAACTTGATATCTTCGTTTGTTGGTCCTTCAACATCAAGGAAATGAGATTTTAAACAAAATCGAAACGATAAAATATAAAGGCCGAAAAAATCCGTGAACTAACCATCGTTGATTTTTTCTTGGAGACTTTTTCGATGAAATTTTGACCAAAACTTACAAATACAGGACAAAACTTGAAGTTATCCTCTTTGAAAAAAAATTTGATATCTTCGTTTGTTGGTCCTTCAACATCAAGGAAATGAGATTTTAAACGAAATCGAAACGATAAAATATAAAGGCCAAAAAAAACCGTGAACTAACCATCGTTGATTTTTTCTTTGAGATTTTTTCGTTGAAATTTTGACCAAAACTTACAAATACAGGACAAAATTAAAGGTTGTCCTTTTCGAAAAAAAACTTGATATTTTCGTCTGTTGGTCCTTCAACATCAAGAAAATGAGATTTTAAACGAAATCGAAACGATAAAATATAAAGGCCGAAAAAACCCGTGAACTAACCATCGTTGATTTTTCCTTGGAGATTTTTTCGTTGAAATTTTGACCATAACTTACAAATACAGGACAAAAATTGAAGTTATCCTCTTTGAAAAAAAATTTGATATCTTCGTTTGTTGGTCCTTCAACATCAAGGAAATGAGATTTTAAACGAAATCGAAACGATAAAATATAAAGGCCAAAAAAAATCGTGAACTAACCATCGTTGATTTTTTCTTTGAGATTTTTTCGTTGAAATTTTGACCAAAACTTACAAATACAGGACAAAATTAAAGGTTGTCCTTTTCGAAAAAAAACTTGATATTTTCGTCTGTTGGTCCTTCAACATCAAGAAAATGAGATTTTAAACGAAATCGAAACGATAAAATATAAAGGCCGAAAAAACCCGTGAACTAACCATCGTTGATTTTTTCTTGGAGACTTTTTCGTTGAAATTTTGACCAAAACTTACAAATACAGGACAAAAATTGAAGTTATCCTCTTTGAAAAAAAATTTGATATCTTCGTTTGTTGGTCCTTCAACATCAAGGAAATGAGATTTTAAACGAAATCGAAACGATAAAATATAAAAGCCGAAAAAAACCGTGAACTAACCATCGTTGATTTTTTCTTGGAGACTTTTTCGTTGAAATTTTGACCAAAACTTACAAATACAGGACAAAAATTGAAGTTATCCTCTTTGAAAAAAAACTTGATATCTTCGTTTGTTGGTCCTTCAACATCAAGGAAATGAGATTTTAAACGAAATCGAAACTATAAAATATAAAGGCCGAAAAAACCCGTGAACTAACCATTGTTGATTGTTTCTTGGAGACTTTTTCGTTGAAATTTTGACCAAAACTTACAAATACAGGACAAAAATTGAAGTTATCCTCTTTGAAAAAAAATTTGATATCTTCGTTTGTTGGTCCTATAACATCAAGGAAATGAGATTTTAAACGAAATCGAAACGATAAAATATAAAGGCCGAAAAAATCCGTGAACTAACCATCGTTGATTTTTTCTTGGAGACTTTTTCGTTGAAATTTTGACCAAAACTTACAAATACAGGACAAAAATTGAAGTTATCCTCTTTGAAAAAAAACTTGATATTTTCGTCTGTTGGTCCTTCAACATCAAGAAAATGAGATTTTAAACGAAATCGAAACGATAAAATATAAAGGCCGAAAAAACCCGTGAACTAACCATCGTTGATTTTTTCTTGGAGACTTTTTCGTTGAAATTTTGTCCAAAACTTACAAATACAGGACAAAAATTGAAGTTATCCTTTTCGAAAAAAAACTTGATATTTTTGTTTGTTGGTCCTTCAACATCAAGAAAATGAGATTTTTAACGAAATCGAAACGATAAAATATAAAGGCCGAAAAAAACCGTGAACTAACCATTGTTGATTGTTTCTTGGAGACTTTTTCGTTGAAATTTTGACCAAAACTTACAAATACAGGACAAAAATTGAAGTTATCCTCTTTGAAAAAAAACTTGATATCTTCGCTTGGTGGTCCTTCAACGTCAAGGAAATGAGATTTTAAACGAAATCGAAACGATAAAATATAAAGGCCGAAATAATCCGTGAACTAACCATCGTTGATTTTTTCTTGGAGACTTATTCGTTGAAATTTTGACCAAAACTTACAAATACAGGACAAAAATTGAAGTTATCCTTTTCGAAAAAAAACTTGATATTTTTGTTTGTTGGTCCTTCAACATCAAGGAAATGAGATTTTAAACGAAATCCAAACGATAAAATATAAAGGCCGAAAAAATCCGTTAACTAACCATCGTTGATTTTTTCTTGGAGACTTTTTCGTTGAAATTTTGACCAAAACTTACAAAAACAGGACAAAAATTGAAGTTATCCTTTTCGAAAAAAAACTTGATATTTTTGTTTGTTGGTCCTTCAACATCAAGGAAATGAGATTTTAAACGAAATCGAAACGATAAAATATAAAGGCCGAAAAAATCCGTGAACTAACCATCGTTGATTTTTTCTTGGAGACTTTTTCGTTGAAATTTTGACCAAAACTTACAAATACAGGACAAAAATTGAAGTTATCCTCTTTGAAAAAAAATTTGATATCTTCGTTTGTTGGTTCTTCAACATCAAGGAAATGAGATTTTAAACGAAATCGAAACGATAAAATATAAAGGCCGAAAAAATCCGTGAACTAACCATCGTTGATTTTTTCTTGGAGACTTTTTCGTTGAAATTTTGACCAAAACTTACAAATACAGGACAAAAATTGAAGTTATCCTCTTTGAAAAAAAATTTGATATCTTCGTTTGTTGGTTCTTCAACATCAAGGAAATGAGATTTTAAACGAAATCGAAACGATAAAATATAAAGGCCGAAAAAAACCGTGAACTTACCATTGTTGATTGTTTCTTGGAGACTTTTTCGTTGAAATTTTGACCAAAACTTACAAATACAGGACAAAAATTGAAGTTATCCTCTTTGAAAAAAAACTTGATATCTTCGCTTGGTGGTCCTTCAACGTCAAGGAAATGAGATTTTAAACGAAATCGAAACGATAAAATATAAAGGCCGAAATAATCCGTGAACTAACCATCGTTGATTTTTTCTTGGAGACTTTTTCGTTGAAATTTTGACCAAAACTTACAAATACAGGACAAAAATTGAAGTTATCCTCTTTGAAAAAAAACTTGATATCTTCGTTTGTTGGTTCTACAACATCAAGGAAATGAGATTTTAAACGAAATCCAAACGATAAAATATAAAGGCCGAAAAAATCCGTTAACTAACCATCGTTGATTTTTTCTTGGAGACTTTTTCGTTGAAATTTTGACCAAAACTTACAAAAACAGGACAAAAATTGAAGTTATCCTTTTCGAAAAAAAACTTGATATTTTTGTTTGTTGGTCCTTCAACATCAAGGAAATGAGATTTTAAACGAAATCGAAACGATAAAATATAAAGGCCGAAAAAATCCGTGAACTAACCATCGTTGATTTTTTCTTGGAGACTTTTTCGTTGAAATTTTGACCAAAACTTACAAATACAGGACAAAAATTGAAGTTATCCTCTTTGAAAAAAAACTTGATATCTTCGTTTGTTGGTCCTTCAACATCAAGGAAATGAGATTTTAAACGAAATCCAAACGATAAAATATAAAGGCCGAAAAAAACCGTGAACTAACCATCGTTGATTTTTTCTTGGAAACTTTTTCGTTGAAATTTTGACCAAAACTTACAAATACAGGACAAAAATTGAAGTTATCCTCTTTGAAAAAAAACTTAATATCTTCGTTTGTTGGTCCTTCAACATCAAGGAAATGAGTTTTTAAACGAAATCGAAACGATAAAATATAAAGGCCGAAAAAATCCGTGAACTAACCATCGTTGATTTTTTCTTGGAGACTTTTTCGTTGAAATTTTGACCAAAACTTACAAATACAGGACAAAAATTGAAGTTATCCTCTTTGAAAAAAAATTTGATATCTTCGTTTGTTGGTCCTTCAACATCAAGGAAATGAGATTTTAAACGAAATCGAAACTATAAAATATAAAGGCCGAAAAAACCCGTGAACTAACCATCGTTGATTTTTTCTTTAAGATTTTTTCGTTGAAATTTTGACCAAAACTTACAAATACAGGACAAAATTTAAGGTTGTCCTTTTCGAAAAAAAACTTGATATTTTCGTCTGTTGGTCCTTCAACATCAAGAAAATGAGATTTTAAACGAAATCGAAACGATAAAATATAAAGGCCGAAAAAACCCGTGAACTAACCATCGTTGATTTTTTCTTGGAGACTTTTTCGTTGAAATTTTGACCAAAACTTACAAATACAGGACAAAAATTGAAGTTATCCTTTTCGAAAAAAAACTTGATATTTTTGTTTGTTGGTCCTTCAACATCAAGGAAATGAGATTTTAAACGAAATCGAAACGATAAAATATAAAGGCCGAAAAAAACCGTGAACTAACCATCGTTGATTTTTTCTTTGAGATTTTTTCGTTGAAATTTTGACCAATACTTACAAATACAGGACAAAATTTAAGGTTGTCCTTTTCGAAAAAAAACTTGATATCTTCGTCTGTTGGTCCTTCAACATCAAGAAAATGAGATTTTAAACGAAATCGAAACGATAAAATATAAAGGCCGAAAAAAACCGTGAACTAACCATCGTTGATTTTTTCTTGGAGACTTTTTCGTTGAAATTTTGACCATAACTTACAAATACAGGACAAAAATTGAAGTTACCCTTTTCGAAAAAAAACTTGATATTTTTGTTTGTTGGTCCTTCAACATCAAGGAAATGAGATTTTAAACGAAATCAAAACGATAAAATATAAAGGCCGAAAAAAACCGTGAACTAACCATTGTTGATTGTTTCTTGGAGACTTTTTCGTTGAAATTTTGACCAAAACTTACAAATACAGGACAAAAATTGAAGTTATCCTCTTTGAAAAAAAACTTGATATCTTCGTTTGTTGGTCCTTCAACATCAAGGAAATGAGATTTTAAACGAAATCGAAACGATAAAATATAAAGGCCGAAAAAATCCGTGAACTAACCATCGTTGATTTTTTCTTGGAGACTTTTTCGTTGAAATTTTGACCAAAACTTACAAATACAGGACAAAAATTGAAGTTATCCTCTTTGAAAAAAAATTTGATATCTTCGTTTGTTGGTTCTTCAACATCAAGGAAATGAGATTTTAAACGAAATCGAAACTATAAAATATAAAGGCCGAAAAAACCCGTGAACTAACCATCGTTGATTTTTTCTTTGAGATTTTTTCGTTGAAATTTTGACCAAAACTTACAAATACAGGACAAAATTTAAGGTTGTCCTTTTCGAAAAAAAACTTGATATCTTCGTCTGTTGGTCCTTCAACATCAAGAAAATGAGATTTTAAACGAAATCGAAACGATAAAATACAAAGGCCGAAAAAACCCGTGAACTAACCATCGTTGATTTTTTCTTGGAGACTTTTTCGTTGAAATTTTGTCCAAAACTTACAAATACAGGACAAAAATTGAAGTTATCCTTTTCGAAAAAAAACTTGATATTTTTGTTTGTTGGTCCTTCAACATCAAGAAAATGAGATTTTAAACGAAATCGAAACGATAAAATATAAAGGCCGAAAAAAACCGTGAACTAACCATTGTTGATTGTTTCTTGGAGACTTTTTCGTTGAAATTTTGACCAAAACTTACAAATACAGGACAAAAATTGAAGTTATCCTCTTTGAAAAAAAATTTGATATCTTCGTTTGTTGGTCCTTCAACATCAAGGAAATGAGATTTTAAACGAAATCGAAACGATAAAATATATAGGCCGAAAAAATCCGTGAACTAACCATCGTTGATTTTTTCTTGGAGACTTTTTCGTTGAAATTTTGACCAAAACTTACAAATACAGGACAAAAATTGAAGTTATCCTCTTTGACAAAAAACTTAATATCTTCGTTTGTTGGTTCTTCAACATCAAGGAAATGAGATTTTAAACGAAATCGAAACGATAAAATATAAAGACCGAAAAAATCCGTGAACTAACCATCGTTGATTTTTTCTTGGAGACTTTTTCGTTGAAATTTTGACCAAAACTTACAAATACAGGACAAAAATTGAAGTTATCCTCTTTGAAAAAAAATTTGATATCTTCGTTTGTTGGTTCTTCAACATCAAGGAAATGAGATTTTTAAACGAAATCGAAACTATAAAATATAAAGGCCGAAAAAACCCGTGAACTAACCATCGTTGATTTTTTCTTTGAGATTTTTTCGTTGAAATTTTGACGAAAACTTACAAATACAGGACAAAATTTAAGGTTGTCCTTTTCGAAAAAAAACTTGATATTTTCGTCTGTTGGTCCTTCAACATCAAGAAAATGAGATTTTAAACGAAATCGAAACGATAAAATATAAAGGCCGAAAAAACCCGTGAACTAACCATCGTTGATTTTTTCTTGGAGACTTTTTCGTTGAAATTTTGACCAAAACTTACAAATACAGGACAAAAATTGATTTGTCCTTTTCGAAAAAAAACTTGATATCATCGTCTGTTGGTCCTTCAACATCAAGAAAATGAGATTTTAAACGAAATCGAAACGATAAAATATAAAGGCCGAAAAAAACCGTGAACTAACCATCGTTGATTTTTTCTTGGAGACTTTTTCGTTGAAATTTTGACCATAACTTACAAATACAGGACAAAAATTGAAATTATCCTCTTTGAAAAAACATTTGATATCTTCGTTTGTTGGTTCTTCAACATCAAGGAAATGAGATTTTATACGAAATCGAAACTATAAAATATAAAGGCCAAAAAAAACCGTGAACTAACCATCGTTGATTTTTTCTTGGAGACTTTTTCGTTGAAATTTTGACCAAAACTTACAAATACAGGACAAAAATTGAAGTTATCCTCTTTGAAAAAAAATTTGATATCTTCGTTTGTTGGTCCTTCAACATCAAGGAAATGAGATTTTAAACGAAATCGAAACGATAAAATATAAAGGCCAAAAAAAACCGTGAACTAACCATCGTTGATTGTTTCTTGGAGACTTTTTCGTTGAAATTTTGACCAAAACTTACAAATACAGGACAAAAATTGATGTTTATCCTCTTTGAAAAAAAACTTGATATCTTCGTTTGTTGGTCCTTCAACATCAAGGAAATGAGATTTTAAACGAAATCGAAACGATAAAATATAAAGGCCGAAAAAATCCGTGAACTAACCATCGTTGATTTTTTCTTGGAGACTTTTTCGTTGAAATTTTGACCAAAACTTACAAATACAGGACAAAAATTGAAGTTATCCTCTTTGAAAAAAAATTTGATATCTTCGTTTGTTGGTCCTTCAACATCAAGGAAATGAGATTTTAAACGAAATCGAAACGATAAAATATAAAGGCCGAAAAAATCCGTGAACTAACCATCGTTGATTATTTCTTGGAGACTTTTTCGTTGAAATTTTGACCAAAACTTACAAATACAGGACAAAAATTGAAGTTTCCCTCTTTGAAAAAAAACTTGATATCTTCGTTTGTTGGTCCTTCAACATCAAGGAAATGAGATTTTAAACAAAATCGAAACGATAAAATATAAAGGCCGAAAAAATCCGTGAACTAACCATCGTTGATTTTTTCTTGGAGACTTTTTCGATGAAATTTTGACCAAAACTTACAAATACAGGACAAAAATTGAAGTTATCCTCTTTGAAAAAAAATTTGATATCTTCGTTTGTTGGTCCTTCAACATCAAGGAAATGAGATTTTAAACGAAATCGAAACGATAAAATATAAAGGCCAAAAAAAACCGTGAACTAACCATCGTTGATTTTTTCTTTGAGATTTTTTCGTTGAAATTTTGACCAAAACTTACAAATACAGGACAAAATTAAAGGTTGTCCTTTTCGAAAAAAAACTTGATATTTTCGTCTGTTGGTCCTTCAACATCAAGAAAATGAGATTTTAAACGAAATCGAAACGATAAAATATAAAGGCCGAAAAAACCCGTGAACTAACCATCGTTGATTTTTCCTTGGAGATTTTTTCGTTGAAATTTTGACCATAACTTACAAATACAGGACAAAAATTGATGTTATCCTCTTTGAAAAAAAATTTGATATCTTCGTTTGTTGGTCCTTCAACATCAAGGAAATGAGATTTTAAACGAAATCGAAACGATAAAATATAAAGGCCAAAAAAAATCGTGAACTAACCATCGTTGATTTTTTCTTTGAGATTTTTTCGTTGAAATTTTGACCAAAACTTACAAATACAGGACAAAATTAAAGGTTGTCCTTTTCGAAAAAAAACTTGATATTTTCGTCTGTTGGTCCTTCAACATCAAGAAAATGAGATTTTAAACGAAATCGAAACGATAAAATATAAAGGCCGAAAAAACCCGTGAACTAACCATCGTTGATTTTTTCTTGGAGACTTTTTCGTTGAAATTTTGACCAAAACTTACAAATACAGGACAAAAATTGAAGTTATCCTCTTTGAAAAAAAATTTGATATCTTCGTTTGTTGGTCCTTCAACATCAAGGAAATGAGATTTTAAACGAAATCGAAACGATAAAATATAAAAGCCGAAAAAAACCGTGAACTAACCATCGTTGATTTTTTCTTGGAGACTTTTTCGTTGAAATTTTGACCAAAACTTACAAATACAGGACAAAAATTGAAGTTATCCTCTTTGAAAAAAAACTTGATATCTTCGTTTGTTGGTCCTTCAACATCAAGGAAATGAGATTTTAAACGAAATCGAAACGATAAAATATAAAGGCCGAAAAAATCCGTGAACTAACCATCGTTGATTTTTTCTTGGAGACTTTTTCGTTGAAATTTTGACCAAAACTTACAAATACAGGACAAAAATTGAAGTTATCCTCTTTGAAAAAAAATTTGATATCTTCGTTTGTTGGTTCTTCAACATCAAGGAAATGAGATTTTAAAGGAAATCGAAACTATAAAATATAAAGGCCGAAAAAACCCGTGAACTAACCATTGTTGATTGTTTCTTGGAGACTTTTTCGTTGAAATTTTGACCAAAACTTACAAATACAGGACAAAAATTGAAGTTATCCTCTTTGAAAAAAAATTTGATATCTTCGTTTGTTGGTCCTATAACATCAAGAAAATGAGATTTTAAACGAAATCGAAACGATAAAATATAAAGGCCGAAAAAATCCGTGAACTAACCATCGTTGATTTTTTCTTGGAGACTTTTTCGTTGAAATTTTGACCAAAACTTACAAATACAGGACAAAAATTGAAGTTATCCTCTTTGAAAAAAAACTTGATATTTTCGTCTGTTGGTCCTTCAACATCAAGAAAATGAGATTTTAAACGAAATCGAAACGATAAAATATAAAGGCCGAAAAAACCCGTGAACTAACCATCGTTGATTTTTTCTTGGAGACTTTTTCGTTGAAATTTTGTCCAAAACTTACAAATACAGGACAAAAATTGAAGTTATCCTTTTCGAAAAAAAACTTGATATTTTTGTTTGTTGGTCCTTCAACATCAAGAAAATGAGATTTTTAACGAAATCGAAACGATAAAATATAAAGGCCGAAAAAAACCGTGAACTAACCATTGTTGATTGTTTCTTGGAGACTTTTTCGTTGAAATTTTGACCAAAACTTACAAATACAGGACAAAAATTGAAGTTATCCTCTTTGAAAAAAAACTTGATATCTTCGCTTGGTGGTCCTTCAACGTCAAGGAAATGAGATTTTAAACGAAATCGAAACGATAAAATATAAAGGCCGAAATAATCCGTGAACTAACCATCGTTGATTTTTTCTTGGAGACTTATTCGTTGAAATTTTGACCAAAACTTACAAATACAGGACAAAAATTGAAGTTATCCTCTTTGAAAAAAAACTTGATATCTTCGTTTGTTGGTCCTACAACATCAAGGAAATGAGATTTTAAACGAAATCCAAACGATAAAATATAAAGGCCGAAAAAATCCGTTAACTAACCATCGTTGATTTTTTCTTGGAGACTTTTTCGTTGAAATTTTGACCAAAACTTACAAAAACAGGACAAAAATTGAAGTTATCCTTTTCGAAAAAAAACTTGATATTTTTGTTTGTTGGTCCTTCAACATCAAGGAAATGAGATTTTAAACGAAATCGAAACGATAAAATATAAAGGCCGAAAAAATCCGTGAACTAACCATCGTTGATTTTTTCTTGGAGACTTTTTCGTTGAAATTTTGACCAAAACTTACAAATACAGGACAAAAATTGAAGTTATCCTCTTTGAAAAAAAATTTGATATCTTCGTTTGTTGGTTCTTCAACATCAAGGAAATGAGATTTTAAACGAAATCGAAACGATAAAATATAAAGGCCGAAAAAATCCGTGAACTAACCATCGTTGATTTTTTCTTGGAAACTTTTTCGTTGAAATTTTGACCAAAACTTACAAATACAGGACAAAAATTGAAGTTATCCTCTTTAAAAAAAAATTTGATATCTTCGTTTGTTGGTTCTTCAACATCAAGGAAATGAGATTTTAAACGAAATCGAAACTATAAAATATAAAGGCCGAAAAAACCCGTGAACTAACCATCGTTGATTTTTTCTTTGAGATTTTTTCGTTGAAATTTTGACCAAAACTTACAAATACAGGACAAAATTTAAGGTTGTCCTTTTCGAAAAAAAACTTGATATCTTCGTTTGTTGGTCCTACAACATCAAGGAAATGAGATTTTAAACGAAATCCAAACGATAAAATATAAAGGCCGAAAAAATCCGTTAACTAACCATCGTTGATTTTTTCTTGGAGACTTTTTCGTTGAAATTTTGACCAAAACTTACAAAAACAGGACAAAAATTGAAGTTATCCTTTTCGAAAAAAAACTTGATATTTTTGTTTGTTGGTCCTTCAAAATCAAGGAAATGAGATTTTAAACGAAATCGAAACGATAAAATATAAAGGCCGAAAAAATCCGTGAACTAACCATCGTTGATTTTTTCTTGGAGACTTTTTCGTTGAAATTTTGACCAAAACTTACAAATACAGGACAAAAATTGAAGTTATCCTCTTTGAAAAAAAATTTGATATCTTCGTTTGTTGGTTCTTCAACATCAAGGAAATGAGATTTTAAACGAAATCGAAACGATAAAATATAAAGGCCGAAAAAATCCGTGAACTAACCATCGTTGATTTTTTCTTGGAAACTTTTTCGTTGAAATTTTGACCAAAACTTACAAATACAGGACAAAAATTGAAGTTATCCTCTTTAAAAAAAAATTTGATATCTTCGTTTGTTGGTTCTTCAACATCAAGGAAATGAGATTTTAAACGAAATCGAAACGATAAAATATAAAGGCCGAAAAAATCCGTGAACTAACCATCGTTGATTTTTTCTTGGAGACTTTTTCGTTGAAATTTTGACCAAAACTTACAAATACAGGACAAAAATTGAAGTTATCCTCTTTGAAAAAAAACTTAATATCTTCGTTTGTTGGTCCTTCAACATCAAGGAAATGAGATTTTAAACGAAATCGAAACGATAAAATATAAAGGCCGAAAAAATCCGTGAACTAACCATCGTTGATTTTTTCTTGGAGACTTTTTCGTTGAAATTTTGACCAAAACTTACAAATACAGGACAAAAATTGAAGTTATCCTCTTTGAAAAAAAATTTGATATCTTCGTTTGTTGGTTCTTCAACATCAAGGAAATGAGATTTTAAACGAAATCGAAACGATAAAATATAAAGGCCGAAAAAATCCGTGAACTAACCATCGTTGATTTTTTCTTGGAAACTTTTTCGTTGAAATTTTGACCAAAACTTACAAATACAGGACAAAAATTGAAGTTATCCTCTTTGAAAAAAAATTTGATATCTTCGTTTGTTGGTTCTTCAACATCAAGGAAATGAGATTTTAAACGAAATCGAAACGATAAAATATAAAGGCCGAAAAAATCCGTGAACTAACCATCGTTGATTTTTTCTTGGAAACTTTTTCGTTGAAATTTTGACCAAAACTTACAAATACAGGACAAAAATTGAAGTTATCCTCTTTGAAAAAAAATTTGATATCTTCGTTTGTTGGTTCTTCAACATCAAGGAAATGAGATTTTAAACGAAATCGAAACGATAAAATATAAAGGCCGAAAAAATCCGTGAACTAACCATCGTTGATTTTTTCTTGGAGACTTTTTCGTTGAAATTTTGACCAAAACTTACAAATACAGGACAAAAATTGAAGTTATCCTCTTTGAAAAAAAACTTGATATCTTCGTTTGTTGGTCCTACAACATCAAGGAAATGAGATTTTAAACGAAATCCAAACGATAAAATATAAAGGCCGAAAAAATCCGTTAACTAACCATCGTTGATTTTTTCTTGGAGACTTTTTCGTTGAAATTTTGACCAAAACTTACAAAAACAGGACAAAAATTGAAGTTATCCTTTTCGAAAAAAAACTTGATATTTTTGTTTGTTGGTCCTTCAACATCAAGGAAATGAGATTTTAAACGAAATCGAAACGATAAAATATAAAGGCCGAAAAAATCCGTGAACTAACCATCGTTGATTTTTTCTTGGAGACTTTTTCGTTGAAATTTTGACCAAAACTTACAAATACAGGACAAAAATTGAAGTTATCCTCTTTGAAAAAAAATTTGATATCTTCGTTTGTTGGTTCTTCAACATCAAGGAAATGAGATTTTAAACGAAATCGAAACGATAAAATATAAAGGCCGAAAAAATCCGTGAACTAACCATCGTTGATTTTTTCTTGGAGACTTTTTCGTTGAAATTTTGACCAAAACTTACAAATACAGGACAAAAATTGAAGTTATCCTCTTTGAAAAAAAACTTAATATCTTCGTTTGTTGGTCCTTCAACATCAAGGAAATGAGATTTTAAACGAAATCGAAACGATAAAATATAAAGGCCGAAAAAATCCGTGAACTAACCATCGTTGATTTTTTCTTGGAGACTTTTTCGTTGAAATTTTGACCAAAACTTACAAATACAGGACAAAAATTGAAGTTATCCTCTTTGAAAAAAAATTTGATATCTTCGTTTGTTGGTCCATCAACATCAAGGAAATGAGATTTTAAACGAAATCGAAACTATAAAATATAAAGGCCGAAAAAACCCGTGAACTAACCATCGTTGATTTTTTCTTTGAGATTTTTTCGTTGAAATTTTGACCAAAACTTACAAATACAGGACAAAATTTAAGGTTGTCCTTTTCGAAAAAAAACTTGATATTTTCGTCTGTTGGTCCTTCAACATCAAGAAAATGAGATTTTAAACGAAATCGAAACGATAAAATATAAAGGCCGAAAAAATCCGTGAACTAACCATCGTTGATTTTTTCTTGGAGACTTTTTCGTTGAAATTTTGACCAAAACTTACAAATACAGGACAAAAATTGAAGTTATCCTTTTCGAAAAAAAACTTGATATTTTTGTTTGTTGGTCCTTCAACATCAAGGAAATGAGATTTTAAACGAAATCGAAACGATAAAATATAAAGGCCGAAAAAAACCGTGAACTAACCATCGTTGATTTTTTCTTTGAGATTTTTTCGTTGAAATTTTGACCAATACTTACAAATACAGGACAAAATTTAAGGTTGTCCTTTTCGAAAAAAAACTTGATATCTTCGTCTGTTGGTCCTTCAACATCAAGAAAATGAGATTTTAAACGAAATCGAAACGATAAAATATAAAGGCCGAAAAAAACCGTGAACTAACCATTGTTGATTGTTTCTTGGAGACTTTTTCGTTGAAATTTTGACCAAAACTTACAAATACAGGACAAAAATTGAAGTTATCCTCTTTGAAAAAAAATTTGATATCTTCGTTTGTTGGTCCTTCAACATCAAGGAAATGAGATTTTAAACGAAATCGAAACGATAAAATATATAGGCCGAAAAAATCCGTGAACTAACCATCGTTGATTTTTTCTTGGAGACTTTTTCGTTGAAATTTTGACCAAAACTTACAAATACAGGACAAAAATTGAAGTTATCCTTTTCGAAAAAAAACTTGATATTTTTGTTTGTTGGTCCTTCAACATCAAGGAAATGAGATTTTAAACGAAATCGAAACGATAAAATATAAAGGCCGAAAAAATCCGTGAACTAACCATCGTTGATTTTTTCTTGGAGACTTTTTCGTTGAAATTTTGACCAAAACTTACAAATACAGGACAAAAATTGAAGTTATCCTCTTTGAAAAAAAATTTGATATCTTCGTTTGTTGGTTCTTCAACATCAAGGAAATGAGATTTTAAACGAAATCGAAACGATAAAATATAAAGGCCGAAAAAATCCGTGAACTAACCATCGTTGATTTTTTCTTGGAGACTTTTTCGTTGAAATTTTGACCAAAACTTACAAATACAGGACAAAAATTGAAGTTATCCTCTTTGAAAAAAAACTTAATATCTTCGTTTGTTGGTCCTTCAACATCAAGGAAATGAGATTTTAAACGAAATCGAAACGATAAAATATAAAGGCCGAAAAAATCCGTGAACTAACCATCGTTGATTTTTTCTTGGAGACTTTTTCGTTGAAATTTTGACCAAAACTTACAAATACAGGACAAAAATTGAAGTTATCCTCTTTGAAAAAAAATTTGATATCTTCGTTTGTTGGTCCATCAACATCAAGGAAATGAGATTTTAAACGAAATCGAAACTATAAAATATAAAGGCCGAAAAAACCCGTGAACTAACCATCGTTGATTTTTTCTTTGAGATTTTTTCGTTGAAATTTTGACCAAAACTTACAAATACAGGACAAAATTTAAGGTTGTCCTTTTCGAAAAAAAACTTGATATTTTCGTCTGTTGGTCCTTCAACATCAAGAAAATGAGATTTTAAACGAAATCGAAACGATAAAATATAAAGGCCGAAAAAATCCGTGAACTAACCATCGTTGATTTTTTCTTGGAGACTTTTTCGTTGAAATTTTGACCAAAACTTACAAATACAGGACAAAAATTGAAGTTATCCTTTTCGAAAAAAAACTTGATATTTTTGTTTGTTGGTCCTTCAACATCAAGGAAATGAGATTTTAAACGAAATCGAAACGATAAAATATAAAGGCCGAAAAAAACCGTGAACTAACCATCGTTGATTTTTTCTTTGAGATTTTTTCGTTGAAATTTTGACCAATACTTACAAATACAGGACAAAATTTAAGGTTGTCCTTTTCGAAAAAAAACTTGATATCTTCGTCTGTTGGTCCTTCAACATCAAGAAAATGAGATTTTAAACGAAATCGAAACGATAAAATATAAAGGCCGAAAAAAACCGTGAACTAACCATCGTTGATTTTTTCTTGGAGACTTTTTCGTTGAAATTTTGACCATTACTTACAAATACAGGACAAAAATTGAAATTACCCTTTTCGAAAAAAAACTTGATATTTTTGTTTGTTGGTCCTTCAACATCAAGGAAATGAGATTTTAAACGAAATCGAAACGATAAAATATAAAGGCCGAAAAAATCCGTGAACTAACCCTCGTTGATTTTTTCTTGGAGACTTTTTCGTTGAAATTTTGACCAAAACTTACAAATACAGGACAAAAATTGAAGTTATCCTCTTTGAAAAAAAATTTGATATCTTCGTTTGTTGGTTCTTCAACATCAAGGAAATGAGATTTTAAACGAAATCGAAACTATAAAATATAAAGGCCGAAAAAACCCGTGAACTAACCATCGTTGATTTTTTCTTTGAGATTTTTTCGTTGAAATTTTGACCAAAACTTACAAATACAGGACAAAATTTAAGGTTGTCCTTTTCGAAAAAAAACTTGATATCTTCGTCTGTTGGTCCTTCAACATCAAGAAAATGAGATTTTAAACGAAATCGAAACGATAAAATATAAAGGCCGAAAAAAACCGTGAACTAACCATCGTTGATTTTTTCTTGGAGACTTTTTCGTTGAAATTTTGACCATAACTTACAAATACAGGACAAAAATTGAAGTTACCCTTTTCGAAAAAAAACTTGATATTTTTGTTTGTTGGTCCTTCAACATCAAGGAAATGAGATTTTAAACGAAATCAAAACGATAAAATATAAAGGCCGAAAAAAACCGTGAACTAACCATCGTTGATTTTTTCTTGGAGACTTTTTCGTTGAAATTTTGACCAAAACTTACAAATACAGGACAAAAATTGAAGTTATCCCTTTGAAAAAAAATTTGATATCTTCGTTTGTTGGTTCTTCAACATCAAGGAAATGAGATTTTAAACGAAATCGAAACTATAAAATATAAAGGCCGAAAAAACCCGTGAACTAACCATCGTTGATTTTTTCTTTGAGATTTTTTCGTTGAAATTTTGACCAAAACTTACAAATACAGGACAAAATTTAAGGTTGTCCTTTTCGAAAAAAAACTTGATATCTTCGTCTGTTGGTCCTTCAACATCAAAAAAATGAGATTTTAAACGAAATCGAAACGATAAAATACAAAGGCCGAAAAAACCCGTGAACTAACCATCGTTGATTTTTTCTTGGAGACTTTTTCGTTGAAATTTTGTCCAAAACTTACAAATACAGGACAAAAATTGAAGTTATCCTTTTCGAAAAAAAACTTGATATTTTTGTTTGTTGGTCCTTCAACATCAAGAAAATGAGATTTTAAACGAAATCGAAACGATAAAATATAAAGGCCGAAAAAAACCGTGAACTAACCATTGTTGATTGTTTCTTGGAGACTTTTTCGTTGAAATTTTGACCAAAACTTACAAATACAGGACAAAAATTGAAGTTATCCTCTTTGAAAAAAAATTTGATATCTTCGTTTGTTGGTCCTTGAACATCAAGGAAATGAGATTTTAAACGAAATCGAAACGATAAAATATAAAGGCCGAAAAAATCCGTGAACTAACCATCGTTGATTTTTTCTTGGAGACTTTTTCGTTGAAATTTTGACCAAAACTTACAAATACAGGACAAAAATTGAAGTTATCCTCTTTGAAAAAAAACTTGATATCTTCGTTTGTTGTTCCTTCAACATCAAGGAAATGAGATTTTAAACGAAATCGAAACGATAAAATATAAAGGCCGAAAAAATCCGTGAACTAACCATCGTTGATTTTTTCTTGGAGACTTTTTCGTTGAAATTTTGACCAAAACTTACAAATACAGGACAAAAATTGAAGTTATCCTCTTTGAAAAAAAATTTGATATCTTCGTTTGTTGGTCCTTGAACATCAAGGAAATGAGATTTTAAACGAAATCGAAACGATAAAATATAAAGGCCGAAAAAATCCGTGAACTAACCATCGTTGATTTTTTCTTGGAGACTTTTTCGTTGAAATTTTGACCAAAACTTACAAATACAGGACAAAAATTGAAGTTATCCTCTTTGAAAAAAAACTTGATATCTTCGTTTGTTGTTCCTTCAACATCAAGGAAATGAGATTTTAAACGAAATCGAAACGATAAAATATAAAGGCCGAAAAAATCCGTGAACTATCCATCGTTGATTTTTTCTTGGAGACTTTTTCGTTGAAATTTTGACCAAAACTTACAAATACAGGACAAAAATTGAAGTTATCCTCTTTGAAAAAAAACTTGATATCTTCGTTTGTTGGTCCTTCAACATCAAGGAAATGAGATTTTAAACGAAATCCAAACGATAAAATATAAAGGCCGAAAAAATCCGTGAACTAACCATCGTTGATTTTTTCTTGGAGACTTTTTCGTTGAAATTTTGACCAAAACTTACAAATACAGGACAAAAATTGAAGTTATCCTCTTTGACAAAAAACTTAATATCTTCGTTTGTTGGTCCTTCAACATCAAGGAAATGAGATTTTAAACGAAATCGAAACGATAAAATATAAAGACCGAAAAAATCCGTGAACTAACCATCGTTGATTTTTTCTTGGAGACTTTTTCGTTGAAATTTTGACCAAAACTTACAAATACAGGACAAAAATTGAAGTTATCCTCTTTGAAAAAAAATTTGATATCTTCGTTTGTTGGTCCTTCAACATCAAGGAAATGAGATTTTAAACGAAATCGAAACGATAAAATATAAAGGCCGAAAAAAACCGTGAACTAACCATCGTTGATTTTTTCTTGGAGACTTTTTCGTTGAAATTTTGACCAAAACTTACAAATACAGGACAAAAATTGAAGTCATCCTCTTTGAAAAAAAACTTGATATTTTCGTCTGTTGGTCCTTCAACATCAAGAAAATGAGATTTTAAACGAAATCGAAACGATAAAATATAAAGGCCGAAAAAACCCGTGAACTAACCATCGTTGATTTTTTCTTGGAGACTTTTTCGTTGAAATTTTGTCCAAAAATTACAAATACAGGACAAAAATTGAAGTTGTCCTTTTCGAAAAAAAACTTGATATCTTCGTCTGTTGGTCCTTCAACATCAAGAAAATGAGATTTTAAACGAAATCGAAACGATAAAATATAAAGGCCGAAAAAAACCGTGAACTAACCATCGTTGATTTTTTCTTGGAGACTTTTTCGTTGAAATTTTGACCATAACTTACAAATACAGGACAAAAATTGAAGTTACCCTTTTCGAAAAAAAACTTGATATTTTTGTTTGTTGGTCCTTCAACATCAAGGAAATGAGATTTTAAACGAAATCGAAACGATAAAATATAAAGGCCGAAAAAATCCGTGAACTAACCATCGTTGATTTTTTCTTGGACACTTTTTCGTTGAAATTTTGACCAAAACTTACAAATACAGGACAAAAATTGAAGTTATCCTCTTTGAAAAAAAACTTGATATCTTCGTTTGTTGGTCCTTCAACATCAAGGAAATGAGATTTTAAACGAAATCGAAACGATAAAATATAAAGGCCGAAAAAATCCGTGAACTAACCATCGTTGATTTTTTCTTGGACACTTTTTCGTTGAAATTTTGACCAAAACTTACAAATACAGGACAAAAATTGAAGTTATCGTCTTTGAAAAAAAACTTGATATCTTCGTTTGTTGGTCCTTCAACATCAAGGAAATGAGATTTTAAACGAAATCGAAACGATAAAATATAAAGGCCGAAAAAAACCGTGAACTAACCATCGTTGATTTTTTCTTGGAGACTTTTTCGTTGAAATTTTGACCATA
Source organism: Sisyra nigra (assembly GCA_958496155.1). Lineage (NCBI taxonomy): Eukaryota > Metazoa > Arthropoda > Insecta > Neuroptera > Sisyridae > Sisyra > Sisyra nigra. The sequence continues at coordinate 14,851,182 of OY292319.1, read as the reverse complement.
ACTTACAAATACAGGACAAAAATTGAAGTTACCCTTTTCGAAAAAAAACTTGATATTTTTGTTTGTTGGTCCTTCAACATCAAGGAAATGAGATTTTAAACGAAATCAAAACGATAAAATATAAAGGCCGAAAAAAACCGTGAACTAACCATTGTTGATTGTTTCTTGGAGACTTTTTCGTTGAAATTTTGACCAAAACTTACAAATACAGGACAAAAATTGAAGTTATCCTCTTTGAAAAAAACTTGATATCCTCGTTTGTTGGTCCTTCAACATCAAGGAAATGAGATTTTAAACGAAATCGAAACGATAAAATATAAAGGCCGAAAAAATCCGTGAACTAACCATCGTTGATTTTTTCTTGGAGACTTTTTCGTTGAAATTTTGACCAAAACTGAAAATACAGGACAAAAATTGAAGTTACCCTTTTCGAAAAAAAACTTGATATCTTCGTCTGTTGGTCCTTTAACATCAAGAAAATGAGATTTTAAACGAAATCGAAACGATAAAATATAAAGGCCGAAAAAAACCGTGAACTAACCATCGTTGATTTTTTCTTGGAGACTTTTTCGTTGAAATTTTGACCATAACTTACAAATACAGGACAAAAATTGAAGTTACCCTTTTCGAAAAAAAACTTGATATTTTTGTTTGTTGGTCCTTCAACATCAAGGAAATGAGATTTTAAACGAAATCAAAACGATAAAATATAAAGGCCGAAAAAAACCGTGAACTAACCATTGTTGATTGTTTCTTGGAGACTTTTTCGTTGAAATTTTGACCAAAACTTACAAATACAGGACAAAAATTGAAGTTATCCTCTTTGAAAAAAACTTGATATCCTCGTTTGTTGGTCCTTCAACATCAAGGAAATGAGATTTTAAACGAAATCGAAACGATAAAATATAAAGGCCGAAAAAATCCGTGAACTAACCATCGTTGATTTTTTCTTGGAGACTTTTTCGTTGAAATTTTGACCAAAACTTACAAATACAGGACAAAAATTGAAGTTATCCCTTTGAAAAAAAATTTGATATCTTCGTTTGTTGGTTCTTCAACATCAAGGAAATGAGATTTTAAACGAAATCGAAACTATAAAATATAAAGGCCGAAAAAACCCGTGAACTAACCATCGTTGATTTTTTCTTTGAGATTTTTTCGTTGAAATTTTGACCAAAACTTACAAATACAGGACAAAATTTAAGGTTGTCCTTTTCGAAAAAAAACTTGATATCTTCGTCTGTTGGTCCTTCAACATCAAAAAAATGAGATTTTAAACGAAATCGAAACGATAAAATACAAAGGCCGAAAAAACCCGTGAACTAACCATCGTTGATTTTTTCTTGGAGACTTTTTCGTTGAAATTTTGTCCAAAACTTACAAATACAGGACAAAAATTGAAGTTATCCTTTTCGAAAAAAAACTTGATATTTTTGTTTGTTGGTCCTTCAACATCAAGAAAATGAGATTTTAAACGAAATCGAAACGATAAAATATAAAGGCCGAAAAAAACCGTGAACTAACCATTGTTGATTGTTTCTTGGAGACTTTTTCGTTGAAATTTTGACCAAAACTTACAAATACAGGACAAAAATTGAAGTTATCCTCTTTGAAAAAAAATTTGATATCTTCGTTTGTTGGTCCTTGAACATCAAGGAAATGAGATTTTAAACGAAATCGAAACGATAAAATATAAAGGCCGAAAAAATCCGTGAACTAACCATCGTTGATTTTTTCTTGGAGACTTTTTCGTTGAAATTTTGACCAAAACTTACAAATACAGGACAAAAATTGAAGTTATCCTCTTTGAAAAAAAACTTGATATCTTCGTTTGTTGTTCCTTCAACATCAAAAAAATGAGATTTTAAACGAAATCGAAACGATAAAATATAAAGGCCGAAAAAATCCGTGAACTAACCATCGTTGATTTTTTCTTGGAGACTTTTTCGTTGAAATTTTGACCAAAACTTACAAATACAGGACAAAAATTGAAGTTATCCTCTTTGAAAAAAAATTTGATATCTTCGTTTGTTGGTCCTTGAACATCAAGGAAATGAGATTTTAAACGAAATCGAAACGATAAAATATAAAGGCCGAAAAAATCCGTGAACTAACCATCGTTGATTTTTTCTTGGAGACTTTTTCGTTGAAATTTTGACCAAAACTTACAAATACAGGACAAAAATTGAAGTTATCCTCTTTGAAAAAAAACTTGATATCTTCGTTTGTTGTTCCTTCAACATCAAGGAAATGAGATTTTAAACGAAATCGAAACGATAAAATATAAAGGCCGAAAAAATCCGTGAACTATCCATCGTTGATTTTTTCTTGGAGACTTTTTCGTTGAAATTTTGACCAAAACTTACAAATACAGGACAAAAATTGAAGTTATCCTCTTTGAAAAAAAACTTGATATCTTCGTTTGTTGGTCCTTCAACATCAAGGAAATGAGATTTTAAACGAAATCCAAACGATAAAATATAAAGGCCGAAAAAATCCGTGAACTAACCATCGTTGATTTTTTCTTGGAGACTTTTTCGTTGAAATTTTGACCAAAACTTACAAATACAGGACAAAAATTGAAGTTATCCTCTTTGACAAAAAACTTAATATCTTCGTTTGTTGGTCCTTCAACATCAAGGAAATGAGATTCTAAACGAAATCGAAACGATAAAATATAAAGACCGAAAAAATCCGTGAACTAACCATCGTTGATTTTTTCTTGGAGACTTTTTCGTTGAAATTTTGACCAAAACTTACAAATACAGGACAAAAATTGAAGTTATCCTCTTTGAAAAAAAATTTGATATCTTCGTTTGTTGGTCCTTCAACATCAAGGAAATGAGATTTTAAACGAAATCGAAACGATAAAATATAAAGGCCGAAAAAAACCGTGAACTAACCATCGTTGATTTTTTCTTGGAGACTTTTTCGTTGAAATTTTGACCAAAACTTACAAATACAGGACAAAAATTGAAGTCATCCTCTTTGAAAAAAAACTTGATATTTTCGTCTGTTGGTCCTTCAACATCAAGAAAATGAGATTTTAAACGAAATCGAAACGATAAAATATAAAGGCCGAAAAAACCCGTGAACTAACCATCGTTGATTTTTTCTTGGAGACTTTTTCGTTGAAATTTTGTCCAAAAATTACAAATACAGGACAAAAATTGAAGTTGTCCTTTTCGAAAAAAAACTTGATATCTTCGTCTGTTGGTCCTTCAACATCAAGAAAATGAGATTTTAAACGAAATCGAAACGATAAAATATAAAGGCCGAAAAAAACCGTGAACTAACCATCGTTGATTTTTTCTTGGAGACTTTTTCGTTGAAATTTTGACCATAACTTACAAATACAGGACAAAAATTGAAGTTACCCTTTTCGAAAAAAAACTTGATATTTTTGTTTGTTGGTCCTTCAACATCAAGGAAATGAGATTTTAAACGAAATCGAAACGATAAAATATAAAGGCCGAAAAAATCCGTGAACTAACCATCGTTGATTTTTTCTTGGACACTTTTTCGTTGAAATTTTGACCAAAACTTACAAATACAGGACAAAAATTGAAGTTATCCTCTTTGAAAAAAAACTTGATATCTTCGTTTGTTGGTCCTTCAACATCAAGGAAATGAGATTTTAAACGAAATCGAAACGATAAAATATAAAGGCCGAAAAAATCCGTGAACTAACCATCGTTGATTTTTTCTTGGAGACTTTTTCGTTGAAATTTTGACCAAAACTTACAAATACAGGACAAAAATTGAAGTTATCCTCTTTGAAAAAAAATTTGATATCTTCGTTTGTTGGTTCTTCAACATCAAGGAAATGAGATTTTAAACGAAATCGAAACTATAAAATATAAAGGCCGAAAAAACCCGTGAACTAACCATTGTTGATTGTTTCTTGGAGGCTTTTTCGTTGAAATTTTGACCAAAACTTACAAATACAGGACAAAAATTGAAGTTATCGTCTTTGAAAAAAAACTTGATATCTTCGTTTGTTGGTCCTTCAACATCAAGGAAATGAGATTTTAAACGAAATCGAAACGATAAAATATAAAGGCCGAAAAAATCCGTGAACTAACCATCGTTGATTATTTCTTTGGAGACTTTTTCGTTGAAATTTTGACCAAAACTTACAAATACCGGACAAAAATTGAAGTTATCCTCTTTGAAAAAAAATTTGATATCTTCGTTTGTTGGTCCTTCAACATCAAGGAAATGAGATTTTAAACGAAATCGAAACGATAAAATATAAAGGCCGAAAAAATCCGTGAACTAACCATCGTTGATTTTTTCTTGGAGACTTTTTCGTTGAAATTTTGACCAAAACTTACAAATACAGGACAAAAATTGAAGTTATCCTCTTTGAAAAAAAACTTGATATTTTCGTCTGTTGGTCCTTCAACATCAAGAAAATGAGATTTTAAACGAAATCGAAACGATAAAATATAAAGGCCGAAAAAAACCGTGAACTTACCATCGTTGATTTTTTCTTGGCGACTTTTTCGTTGAAATTTTGACCAAAACTTACAAATACAGGACAAAAATTGAAATTATCCTTTTCGAAAAAAAATTTGATATCTTCGTCTGTTGGTCCTTCAACATCAAGAAAATGAGATTTTAAACGAAATCGAAACGATAAAATATAAAGGCCGAAAAAACCCGTGAACTAACCATCGTTGATTTTTTCTTGGAGACTTTTTCGTTGAAATTTTGACCAAAACTTACAAAAACAGGACAAAAATTGAAGTTATCCTTTTCGAAAAAAAACTTGATATTTTTGTTTGTTGGTCCTTCAACATCAAGGAAATGAGATTTTAAACGAAATCGAAACGATAAAATATAAAGGCCGAAAAAATCCGTGAACTAACCATCGTTGATTTTTTCTTGGAGACTTTTTCGTTGAAATTTTGACCAAAACTTACAAATACAGGACAAAAATTGAAGTTATCCTCTTTGAAAAAAAACTTAATATCTTCGTTTGTTGGTCCTTCAACATCAAGGAAATGAGATTTTAAACGAAATCGAAACGATAAAATATAAAGGCCGAAAAAATCCGTGAACTAACCATCGTTGATTTTTTCTTGGAGACTTTTTCGTTGAAATTTTGACCAAAACTTACAAATACAGGACAAAAATTGAAGTTATCCTCTTTGAAAAAAAACTTGATATCTTCGTTTGTTGGTCCTTCAACATCAAGGAAATGAGATTTTAAACGAAATCCAAACGATAAAATATAAAGGCCGAAAAAATCCGTGAACTAACCATCGTTGATTTTTTCTTGGAGACTTTTTCGTTGAAATTTTGACCAAAACTTACAAATACAGGACAAAAATTGAAGTTATCCTCTTTGAAAAAAAACTTAATATCTTCGTTTGTTGGTCCTTCAACATCAAGGAAATGAGATTTTAAACGAAATCGAAACGATAAAATATAAAGGCCGAAAAAATCCGTGAACTAACCATCGTTGATTTTTTCTTGGAGACTTTTTCGTTGAAATTTTGACCAAAACTTACAAATACAGGACAAAAATTGAAGTTATCCTCTTTGAAAAAAAATTTGATATCTTCGTTTGTTGGTTCTTCAACATCAAGGAAATGAGATTTTAAACGAAATCGAAACTATAAAATATAAAGGCCGAAAAAACCCGTGAACTAACCATCGTTGATTTTTTCTTTGAGATTTTTTCGTTGAAATTTTGACCAAAACTTACAAATACAGGACAAAATTTAAGGTTGTCCTTTTCGAAAAAAAACTTGATATTTTCGTCTGTTGGTCCTTCAACATCAAGAAAATGAGATTTTAAACGAAATCGAAACGATAAAATATAAAGGCCGAAAAAACCCGTGAACTAACCATCGTTGATTTTTTCTTGGAGACTTTTTCGTTGAAATTTTGACCAAAACTTACAAATACAGGACAAAAATTGAAGTTATCCTTTTCGAAAAATAACTTGATATTTTTGTTTGTTGGTCCTTCAACATCAAGGAAATGAGATTTTAAACGAAATCGAAACGATAAAATATAAAGGCCGAAAAAAACCGTGAACTAACCATCGTTGATTTTTTCTTTGAGATTTTTTCGTTGAAATTTTGACCAATACTTACAAATACAGGACAAAATTTAAGGTTGTCCTCTTTGAAAAAAAACTTAATATCTTCGTTTGTTGGTCCTTCAACATCAAGGAAATGAGATTTTAAACGAAATCGAAACGATAAAATATAAAGGCCGAAAAAATCCGTGAACTAACCATCGTTGATTTTTTCTTGGAGACTTTTTCGTTGAAATTTTGACCAAAACTTACAAATACAGGACAAAAATTGAAGTTATCCTCTTTGAAAAAAAATTTGATATCTTCGTTTGTTGGTTCTTCAACATCAAGGAAATGAGATTTTAAACGAAATCGAAACTATAAAATATAAAGGCCGAAAAAACCCGTGAACTAACCATCGTTGATTTTTTCTTTGAGATTTTTTCGTTGAAATGTTGACCAAAACTTACAAATACAGGACAAAATTTAAGGTTGTCCTTTTCGAAAAAAAACTTGATATTTTCGTCTTTTGGTCCTTCAACATCAAGAAAATGAGATTTTAAACGAAATCGAAACGATAAAATATAAAGGCCGAAAAAACCCGTGAACTAACCATCGTTGATTTTTTCTTGGAGACTTTTTCGTTGAAATTTTGACCAAAACTTACAAATACAGGACAAAAATTGAAGTTATCCTCTTTGAAAAAAAACTTGATATCTTCGTTTGTTGGTCCTACAACATCAAGGAAATGAGATTTTAAACGAAATCCAAACGATAAAATATAAAGGCCGAAAAAATCCGTTAACTAACCATCGTTGATTTTTTCTTGGAGACTTTTTCGTTGAAATTTTGACCAAAACTTACAAATACAGGACAAAAATTGAAGTTATCCTCTTTGAAAAAAAATTTGATATCTTCGTTTGTTGGTTCTTCAACATCAAGGAAATGAGATTTTAAACGAAATCGAAACTATAAAATATAAAGGCCGAAAAAACCCGTGAACTAACCATCGTTGATTTTTTCTTTGAGATTTTTTCGTTGAAATTTTGACCAAAACTTACAAATACAGGACAAAATTTAAGGTTGTCCTTTTCGAAAAAAAACTTGATATTTTCGTCTGTTGGTCCTTCAACATCAAGAAAATGAGATTTTAAACGAAATCGAAACGATAAAATATAAAGGCCGAAAAAACCCGTGAACTAACCATCGTTGATTTTTTCTTGGAGACTTTTTCGTTGAAATTTTGACCAAAACTTACAAATACAGGACAAAAATTGAAGTTATCCTCTTTGAAAAAAAATTTGATATCTTCGTTTGTTGGTTCTTCAACATCAAGGAAATGAGATTTTAAACGAAATCGAAACTATAAAATATAAAGGCCGAAAAAACCCGTGAACTAACCATCGTTGATTTTTTCTTTGAGATTTTTTCGTTGAAATTTTGACCAAAACTTACAAATACAGGACAAAATTTAAGGTTGTCCTTTTCGAAAAAAAACTTGATATTTTCGTCTGTTGGTCCTTCAACATCAAGAAAATGAGATTTTAAACGAAATCGAAACGATAAAATATAAAGGCCGAAAAAAACCGTGAACTAACCATCGTTGATTTTTTCTTTGAGATTTTTTCGTTGAAATTTTGACCAATACTTACAAATACAGGACAAAATTTAAGGTTGTCCTTTTCGAAAAAAAACTTGATATCTTCGTCTGTTGGTCCTTCAACATCAAGAAAATGAGATTTTAAACGAAATCGAAACGATAAAATATAAAGGCCGAAAAAATCCGTGAACTAACCATCGTTGATTTTTTCTTGGAGACTTTTTCGTTGAAATTTTGACCAAAACTTACAAATACAGGACAAAAATTGAAGTTATCCTCTTTGAAAAAAAATTTGATATCTTCGTTTGTTGGTTCTTCAACATCAAGGAAATGAGATTTTAAACGAAATCGAAACTATAAAATATAAAGGCCGAAAAAACCCGTGAACTAACCATCGTTGATTTTTTCTTTGAGATTTTTTCGTTGAAATTTTGACCAAAACTTACAAATACAGGACAAAATTTAAGGTTGTCCTTTTCGAAAAAAAACTTGATATTTTCGTCTTTTGGTCCTTCAACATCAAGAAAATGAGATTTTAAACGAAATCGAAACGATAAAATATAAAGGCCGAAAAAACCCGTGAACTAACCATCGTTGATTTTTTCTTGGAGACTTTTTCGTTGAAATTTTGACCAAAACTTACAAATACAGGACAAAAATTGAAGTTATCCTCTTTGAAAAAAAACTTGATATCTTCGTTTGTTGGTCCTACAACATCAAGGAAATGAGATTTTAAACGAAATCCAAACGATAAAATATAAAGGCCGAAAAAATCCGTTAACTAACCATCGTTGATTTTTTCTTGGAGACTTTTTCGTTGAAATTTTGACCAAAACTTACAAATACAGGACAAAAATTGAAGTTATCCTCTTTGAAAAAAAATTTGATATCTTCGTTTGTTGGTTCTTCAACATCAAGGAAATGAGATTTTAAACGAAATCGAAACTATAAAATATAAAGGCCGAAAAAACCCGTGAACTAACCATCGTTAATTTTTTCTTTGAGATTTTTTCGTTGAAATTTTGACCAAAACTTACAAATACAGGACAAAATTTAAGGTTGTCCTTTTCGAAAAAAAACTTGATATTTTCGTCTGTTGGTCCTTCAACATCAAGAAAATGAGATTTTAAACGAAATCGAAACGATAAAATATAAAGGCCGAAAAAACCCGTGAACTAACCATCGTTGATTTTTTCTTGGAGACTTTTTCGTTGAAATTTTGACCAAAACTTACAAATACAGGACAAAAATTGAAGTTATCCTTTTCGAAAAATAACTTGATATTTTTGTTTGTTGGTCCTTCAACATCAAGGAAATGAGATTTTAAACGAAATCGAAACGATAAAATATAAAGGCCGAAAAAAACCGTGAACTAACCATCGTTGATTTTTTCTTTGAGATTTTTTCATTGAAATTTTGACCAATACTTACAAATACAGGACAAAATTTAAGGTTGTCCTTTTCGAAAAAAAACTTGATATCTTCGTCTGTTGGTCCTTCAACATCAAGAAAATGAGATTTTAAACGAAATCGAAACGATAAAATATAAAGGCCGAAAAAATCCGTGAACTAACCATCGTTGATTTTTTCTTGGAGACTTTTTCGTTGAAATTTTGACCAAAACTTACAAATACAGGACAAAAATTGAAGTTATCCTCTTTGAAAAAAAATTTGATATCTTCGTTTGTTGGTTCTTCAACATCAAGGAAATGAGATTTTAAACGAAATCGAAACTATAAAATATAAAGGCCGAAAAAAACCGTGAACTAACCATCGTTGATTTTTTCTTTGAGATTTTTTCGTTGAAATTTTGACCAAAACTTACAAATACAGGACAAAATTTAAGGTTGTCCTTTTCGAAAAAAAACTTGATATCTTCGTTTGTTGGTCCTTCAACATCAAGGAAATGAGATTTTAAACGAAATCGAAACGATAAAATATAAAGGCCGAAAAAATCCGTGAACTAACCATCGTTGATTTTTTCTTGGAGACTTTTTTGTTGAAATTTTGACCAAAACTTACAAATACAGGACAAAAATTGAAGTTATCCTCTTTGAAAAAAAATTTGATATCTTCGTTTGTTGGTTCTTAAACATCAAGGAAATGAGATTTTAAACGAAATCGAAACTATAAAATATAAAGGCCGAAAAAAACCGTGAACTAACCATCGTTGATTTTTTCTTTGAGATTTTTTCGTTGAAATTTTGACCAAAACTTACAAATACAGGACAAAATTTAAGGTTGTCCTTTTCGAAAAAAAACTTGATATCTTCGTTTGTTGGTCCTTCAACATCAAGGAAATGAGATTTTAAACGAAATCGAAACGATAAAATATAAAGGCCGAAAAAATCCGTGAACTAACCATCGTTGATTTTTTCTTGGAGACTTTTTCGTTGAAATTTTGACCAAAACTTACAAATACAGGACAAAAATTGAAGTAATCCTCTTTGAAAAAAAATTTGATATCTTCGTTTGTTGGTTCTTCAACATCAAGGAAATGAGATTTTAAACGAAATCGAAACGATAAAATATAAAGGCCGAAAAAACCCGTGAACTAACCATCGTTGATTTTTTCTTTGAGATTTTTTCGTTGAAATTTTGACCAAAACTTACAAATACAGGACAAAATTTAAGGTTGTCCTTTTCGAAAAAAAACTTGATATTTTCGTCTGTTGGTCCTTCAACATCAAGAAAATGAGATTTTAAACGAAATCGAAACGATAAAATATAAAGGCCGAAAAAAACCGTGAACTAACCATTGTTGATTGTTTCTTGGAGACTTTTTCGTTGAAATTTTGACCAAAACTTACAAATACAGGACAAAAATTGAAGTTATCCTCTTTGAAAAAAAATTTGTTATCTTCGTTTGTTGGTCCTTCAACATCAAGGAAATGAGATTTTAAACGAAATCGAAACGATAAAATATAAAGGCCGAAAAAATCCGTGAACTAACCATCGTTGATTTTTTCTTGGAGACTTTTTCGTTGAAATTTTGACCAAAACTTACAAATACAGGACAAAAATTGAAGTTATCCTCTTTGAAAAAAAATTTGATATCTTCGTTTGTTGGTTCTTCAACATCAAGGAAATGAGATTTTAAACGAAATCGAAACTATAAAATATAAAGGCCGAAAAAACCCGTGAACTAACCATTGTTGATTATTTCTTTGGAGACTTTTTCGTTGAAATTTTGACCAAAACTTACAAATACAGGACAAAAATTGAAGTTATCCTCTTTGAAAAAAAAATTGATATTTTCGTCTGTTGGTCCTTCAACATCAAGAAAATGAGATTTTAAACGAAATCGAAACGATAAAATATAAAGGCCGAAAAAATCCGTGAACTAACCATCGTTGATTTTTTCTTGGAGACTTTTTCGTTGAAATTTTGACCAAAACTTACAAATACAGGACAAAAATTGAAGTTATCCTCTTTGAAAAAAAACTTGATATCTTCGTTTGTTGGTCCTTATACATCAAGGAAATGAGATTTTAAACGAAATCGAAACGATAAAATATAAAGGCCGAAAAAATCCGTGAACTAACCATCGTTGATTTTTTCTTGGAGACTTTTTCGTTGAAATTTTGACCAAAACTTACAAATACAGGACAAAAATTGAAGTTATCCTCTTTGAAAAAAAAATTGATATTTTCGTCTGTTGGTCCTTCAACATCAAGAAAATGAGATTTTAAACGAAATCGAAACGATAAAATATAAAGGCCGAAAAAATCCGTGAACTAACCATCGTTGATTTTTTCTTGGAGACTTTTTCGTTGAAATTTTGACCAAAACTTACAAATACAGGACAAAAATTGAAGTTATCCTCTTTGAAAAAAAACTTGATATCTTCGTTTGTTGGTCCTTCAACATCAAGGAAATGAGATTTTAAACGAAATCCAAACGATAAAATATAAAGGCCGAAAAAATCCGTGAACTAACCATCGTTGATTTTTTCTTGGAGACTTTTTCGTTGAAATTTTGACCAAAACTTACAAATACAGGACAAAAATTGAAGTTATCCTCTTTGAAAAAAAACTTGATATCCTCGTTTGTTGGTCCTTCAACATCAAGGAAATGAGATTTTAAACGAAATCGAAACGATAAAATATAAAGGCCGAAAAAATCCGTGAACTAACCATCGTTGATTTTTTCTTGGAGACTTTTTCGTTGAAATTTTGACCAAAACTTACAAATACAGGTCAAAAATTGAAGTTATCCTCTTTGAAAAAAAATTTGATATCTTCGTTTGTTGGTCCTTCAACATCAAGGAAATGAGATTTTAAACGAAATCGAAACGATAAAATATAAAGGCCGAAAAATACCGTGAACTAACCATCGTTGATTTTTTCTTTGAGATTTTATCGTTGAAATTTTGACCAAAACTTACAAATACAGGACAAAATTTAAGGTTGTCCTTTTCGAAAAAAAACTTGATATTTTCGTCTGTTGGTCCTTCAACATCAAGAAAATGAGATTTTAAACGAAATCGAAACGATAAAATATAAAGGCCGAAAAAAACCGTGAACTAACCATCGTTGATTTTTTCTTTGAGATTTTTTCGTTGAAATTTTGACCAATACTTACAAATACAGGACAAAATTTAAGGTTGTCCTTTTCGAAAAAAAACTTGATATCTTCGTCTGTTGGTCCTTCAACATCAAGAAAATGAGATTTTAAACGAAATCGAAACGATAAAATATAAAGGCCGAAAAAAACCGTGAACTAACCATCGTTGATTTTTTCTTGGAGACTTTTTCGTTGAAATTTTGACCATAACTTACAAATACAGGACAAAAATTGAAGTTACCCTTTTCGAAAAAAAACTTGATATTTTTGTTTGTTGGTCCTTCAACATCAAGGAAATGAGATTTTAAACAAAATCGAAACGATAAAATATAAAGGCCGAAAAAATCCGTGAACTAACCATCGTTGATTTTTTCTTGGAGACTTTTTCGTTGAAATTTTGACCAAAACTTACAAATACAGGACAAAAATTGAAGTTACCCTTTTCGAAAAAAAACTTGATATCTTCGTCTGTTGGTCCTTCAACGTCAAGAAAATGAGATTTTAAACGAAAACGAAAGGATAAAATTTAAGGGCCGAAAAAAACCGTGAACTAACCATCGTTGATTTTTTCTTGAAGACTTTTTCGTTGAAATTTTGACCAAAACTTACAAATACAGGACAAAAATTGAAGTCATCCTTTTCGAAAAAAAACTTGATATCTTCGTCTGTTGGTCCTTTAACATCAAGGAAATGAGATTTTAAACGAAATCGAAACGATAAAATATAAAGGCCGAAAAAAACCGTGAGCTAACCATCGTTGATTTTTTCTTGGAGACTTTTTCGTTGAAATTTTGACCAAAACTTACAAATACAGGACAAAAATTGAAGTTAACCTTTTCGAAAAAAAACTTGATATCTTCGTCTGTTGGTCCTTCAACATCAAGAAAATGTGATTTTAAACGAAATCCAAACGATAAAATATAAAGGCCGAAAAAATCCGTGAACTAACCATCGTTGATTTTTTCTTGGAGACTTTTTCGTTGAAATTTTGACCAAAACTTACAAATACAGGACAAAAATTGAAGTTATCCTCTTTGAAAAAAAACTTGATATCTTCGTTTGTTGGTCCTTCAACATCAAGGAAATGAGATTTTAAACGAAATCGAAACGATAAAATATAAAGGCCGAAAAATACCGTGAACTAACCATCGTTGATTTTTTCTTTGAGACTTTTTCGTTGAAATTTTGACCAAAACTTACAAATACAGGACAAAAATTGAAGTTGTCCTTTTCGAAAAAAAACTTGATATCTTCGTCTGTTGGTCCTTCAACATCAAGAAAATGAGATTTTAAACGAAATCGAAACGATAAAATATAAAGGCCGAAAAAAACCGTGAACTAACCATCGTTGATTTTTTCTTGGAGACTTTTTCGTTGAAATTTTGACCATAACTTACAAATACAGGACAAAAATTGGAGTTACCCTTTTCGAAAAAAAACTTGATATTTTTGTTTGTTGGTCCTTCAACATCAAGGAAATGAGATTTTAAACGAAATCGAAACGATAAAATATAAAGGCCGAAAAAATCCGTGAACTAACCATCGTTGATTTTTTCTTGGAGACTTTTTCGTTGAAATTTTGACCAAAACTTACAAATACAGGACAAAAATTGAAGTTATCCTCTTTGAAAAAAAACTTGATATCTTCGTTTGTTGGTCCTTCAACATCAAGGAAATGAGATTTTAAACGAAATCGAAACGATAAAATATAAAGGCCGAAAAAATCCGTGAACTAACCATCGTTGATTTTTTCTTGGAGACTTTTTCGTTGAAATTTTGACCAAAACTTACAAATACAGGACAAAAATTGAAGTTATCCTCTTTGAAAAAAAATTTGATATCTTCGTTTGTTGGTTCTTCAACATCAAGGAAATGAGATTTTAAACGAAATCGAAACTATAAAATATAAAGGCCGAAAAAACCCGTGAACTAACCATTGTTGATTGTTTCTTGGAGACTTTTTCGTTGAAATTTTGACCAAAACTTACAAATACAGGACAAAAATTGAAGATATCGTCTTTGAAAAAAAACTTGATATCTTCGTTTGTTGGTCCTTCAACATCAAGGAAATGAGATTTTAAACGAAATCGAAACGATAAAATATAAAGGCCGAAAAAATCCGTGAACTAACCATCGTTGATTTTTTCTTGGAGACTTTTTCGTTGAAATTTTGACCAAAACTTACAAATACAGGACAAAAATTGAAGTTATCCTCTTTGAAAAAAAACTTGATATCTTCGTTTGTTGGTCCTTATACATCAAGGAAATGAGATTTTAAACGAAATCGAAACGATAAAATATAAAGGCCGAAAAAATCCGTGAACTAACCATCGTTGATTTTTTCTTGGAGACTTTTTCGTTGAAATTTTGACCAAAACTTACAAATACAGGACAAAAATTGAAGTTATCCTCTTTGAAAAAAAACTTGATATTTTCGTCTGTTGGTCCTTCAACATCAAGAAAATGAGATTTTAAACGAAATCGAAACGATAAAATATAAAGGCCGAAAAAACCCGTGAACTAACCATCGTTGATTTTTTCTTGGAGACTTTTACGTTGAAATTTTGTCCAAAACTTACAAATACAGGACAAAAATTGAAGTTATCCTATTCGAAAAAAAACTTAATATTTTTGTTTGTTGGTCCTTCAACATCAAGAAAATGAGATTTTAAACGAAATCGAAACGATAAAATATAAAGGCCGAAAAAAACCGTGAACTAACCATTGTTGATTGTTTCTTGGAGACTTTTTCGTTGAAATTTTGACCAAAACTTACAAATACAGGACAAAAATTGAAGTTATCCTCTTTGAAAAAAAATTTGATATCTTCGTTTGTTGGTCCTTCAACATCAAGGAAATGAGATTTTAAACGAAATCGAAACGATAAAATATAAAGGCCGAAATAATCCGTGAACTAACCATCGTTGATTTTTTCTTGGAGACTTTTTCGTTGAAATTTTGACCAAAACTTACAAATACAGGACAAAAATTGAAGTTATCCTCTTTGAAAAAAAATTTGATATCTTCGTTTGTTGGTCCTTCAACATCAAGGAAATGAGATTTTAAACGAAATCGAAACGATAAAATATAAAGGCCGAAAAATACCGTGAACTAACCATTGTTGATTTTTTCTTTGAGATTTTTTCGTTGAAATTTTGACCAAAACTTACAAATACAGGACAAAATTTAAGGTTGTCCTTTTCGAAAAAAAACTTGATATTTTCGTCTGTTGGTCCTTCAACATCAAGAAAATGAGATTTTAAACGAAATCGAAACGATAAAATATAAAGGCCGAAAAAACCCGTGAACTAACCATCGTTGATTTTTTCTTGGAGACTTTTTCGTTGAAATTTTGACCAAAACTTACAAAAACAGGACAAAAATTGAAGTTATCCTTTTCGAAAAAAAACTTGATATTTTTGTTTGTTGGTCCTTCAACATCAAGGAAATGAGATTTTAAACGAAATCGAAACGATAAAATATAAAGGCCGAAAAAATCCGTGAACTAACCATCGTTGATTTTTTCTTGGAGACTTTTTCGTTGAAATTTTGACCAAAACTTACAAATACAGGACAAAAATTGAAGTAATCCTCTTTGAAAAAAAACTTAATATCTTCGTTTGTTGGTCCTTCAACATCAAGGAAATGAGATTTTAAACGAAATCGAAACGATAAAATATAAAGACCGAAAAAATCCGTGAACTAACCATCGTTGATTTTTTCTTGGAGACTTTTTCGTTGAAATTTTGACCAAAACTTACAAATACAGGACAAAAATTGAAGTTATCCTCTTTGAAAAAAAATTTGATATCTTCGTTTGTTGGTTCTTCAACATCAAGGAAATGAGATTTTAAACGAAATCGAAACGATAAAATATAAAGGCCGAAAATATCCGTGAACTAACCATCGTTGATTTTTTCTTGGAGACTTTTTCGTTGAAATTTTGACCAAAACTTACAAATACAGGACAAAAATTGAAGTTATCCTCTTTGAAAAAAAACTTAAAATCTTCGTTTGTTGGTCCTTCAACATCAAGGAAATGAGATTTTAAACGAAATCGAAACGATAAACTATAAAGGCCGAAAAAATCCGTGAACTAACCATCGTTGATTTTTTCTTGGAGACTTTTTCGTTGAAATTTTGACCAAAACTTACAAATACAGGACAAAAATTGAAGTTATCCTCTTTGAAAAAAAACTTGATATCTTCGTTTGTTGGTCCTTCAACATCAAGGAAATGAGATTTTAAACGAAATCCAAACGATAAAATATAAAGGCCGAAAAAATCCGTGAACTAACCATCGTTGATTTTTTCTTGGAGACTTTTTCGTTGAAATTTTGACCAAAACTTACAAAAACAGGACAAAAATTGAAGTTATCCTTTTCGAAAAAAAACTTGATATTTTTGTTTGTTGGTCCTTCAACATCAAGGAAATGAGATTTTAAACGAAATCGAAACGATAAAATATAAAGGCCGAAAAAATCCGTGAACTAACCATCGTTGATTTTTTCTTGGAGACTTTTTCGTTGAAATTTTGACCAAAACTTACAAATACAGGACAAAAATTGAAGTTATCCTCTTTGAAAAAAAACTTAATATCTTCGTTTGTTGGTCCTTCAACATCAAGGAAATGAGATTTTAAACGAAATCGAAACGATAAAATATAAAGGCCGAAAAAATCCGTGAACTAACCATCGTTGATTTTTTCTTGGAGACTTTTTCGTTGAAATTTTGACCAAAACTTACAAATACAGGACAAAAATTGAAGTTATCCTCTTTGAAAAAAAACTTAAAATCTTCGTTTGTTGGTCCTTCAACATCAAGGAAATGAGATTTTAAACGAAATCGAAACGATAAACTATAAAGGCCGAAAAAATCCGTGAACTAACCATCGTTGATTTTTTCTTGGAGACTTTTTCGTTGAAATTTTGACCAAAACTTACAAATACAGGACAAAAATTGAAGTTATCCTCTTTGAAAAAAAATTTGATATCTTCGTTTGTTGGTTCTTCAACATCAAGGAAATGAGATTTTAAACGAAATCGAAACGATAAAATATAAAGGCCGAAAAAATCCGTGAACTAACCATCGTTGATTTATTCTTGGAGACTTTTTCGTTGAAATTTTGACCAAAACTTACAAATACAGGACAAAAATTGAAGTTATCCTCTTTGAAAAAAAACTTAAAATCTTCGTTTGTTGGTCCTTCAACATCAAGGAAATGAGATTTTAAACGAAATCGAAACGATAAACTATAAAGGCCGAAAAAATCCGTGAACTAACCATCGTTGATTTTTTCTTGGAGACTTTTTCGTTGAAATTTTGACCAAAACTTACAAATACAGGACAAAAATTGAAGTTATCCTCTTTGAAAAAAAACTTGATATCTTCGTTTGTTGGTCCTTCAACATCAAGGAAATGAGATTTTAAACGAAATCCAAACGATAAAATATAAAGGCCGAAAAAATCCGTGAACTAACCATCGTTGATTTTTTCTTGGAGACTTTTTCGTTGAAATTTTGACCAAAACTTACAAATACAGGACAAAAATTGAAGTTATCCTCTTTGAAAAAAAACTTAATATCTTCGTTTGTTGGTCCTTCAACATCAAGGAAATGAGATTTTAAACGAAATCGAAACGATAAAATATAAAGGCCGAAAAAATCCGTGAAATAACCATCGTTGATTTTTTCTTGGAGACTTTTTCGTTGAAATTTTGACCAAAACTTACAAATACAGGACAAAAATTGAAGTTATCCTCTTTGAAAAAAAATTTGATATCTTCGTTTGTTGGTTCTTCAACATCAAGGAAATGAGATTGTGGCATAGAAATTTTTAATCTCTAGCCACAAACGGGTTAATTCCCGAAAACTCGGACTTTTCGACTGCTCGACCGACTAAGAGCCACGAGGAGAGATTGGGCCCAGCACGAAAATCGAACGGTCGGACCCGCTCTCGGTTGTTCAAAAATCGTTCGATTATAGATATATATTAAATTAATTATTTATTGCGTGGGTGTTATTTAAAGTTAAATAGTTTATAAATATTTATATATTAAATTGATTGTTGTTATTTTTTTTAAATTAGTTTATTTGTGATAGTTGTGATTTAGTTTTATGTTGTTGTTAAAAACAAAGAAATGGACGAATACCGAGAATTAAAAATATAATAAATGTAATCGGACTTGATTGTAATTAGAAATATGTAATATATCAATGTGATTGATTAAATAATAAACATTATATATATTATAAGATTTAAAAGCTAATATAAATATAAATTTAATATTTAATATTAAAGTAAAATAAAAACTGCGCTACAAATGGTAGCAGAGCGTGGTTGCGGCGCGAAAATATTGAGATCGGTGACGTCAAATAGCCAACACGATAGAACGCATCGAATATTATGTTATTTTATTGTAAGTGAATCGCCAAAATAACAAATCAAAAGAAAATAAAGATAAAAAAAAAAAATTTAATTTAATTAAACTGAGAAATTAAACCATGGGTTCAAATCAATAAATCTAGTTTAAAATATAATTATTACCTTTTTACCAAAAAAAAAAAAGGTAAAGTAATAAACAATACCTATTAAATATAAATTCATTATATTATAACACAAAAAAAGCAAGGAAATAAATTAATGAATAAAATTGCAATAAATAATTAATAATAAATTTGTATTAATAATTAAAAATAATAACAATAATTTGTGTCGATCAATAAAGTAAATGCATTACATTTAAATTAAACTATAAGTAATAAGTGATTAATTAACGGAAATGGAGGACAAGACGTACCGAACCACCGCTCAGGATCGGGCTTCTAAGCCACCGCGAAGCAGTCGTGAGGAGGAGACCTATCATTCCCCAGAAGAAGCGGAAGGCGCCGGGCTTAGTACTACGTCCCCCCATAAATGGCGACGGGATTTAGCCTTAGGGCTGGCAGGAGTCACCCGAGTTCAAGTTGACCAACGGGACCATCTTAAACAACTTGAAGAGGGACAGCGAGCGACCGTGGGAGTTATCGAAAGGCTTGTCGGCAAGATTGGAGAGATGGCGGTCGGCACCCCCACGTCAAATCTCCCGTGGCTAGAGGGGCTACCCCGATGCAATGGATCGAATCCTATTGAAGTAATTCAGTTTCTTGAAAGGGTGCAAGAGGTAGGCAACGACATGGGAGGCCGAGATTCCGATAAAGTGGAATATCTACGGAAGAGAGCAACGGGGGCGTTCCGAACTTGGTTGGAGCGCAATGTCCAGCCGGAAAGTACCTGGCGCCAGGCTACGGAAACGGTAGCCACAAGATTCCTCTCACCACTAGAGCGAGAGGAATTGATAACGACTATGGTGTGTCGCCGTCAGGGATGGACAGAACCACTGGGACACTATGTAGATGACATCGAGGTGAAGGCGCAGCTGCTTAATTACGAGCGGCCCGAGTCCGCCATCGTAGCCATGGTTTTTAATGGAATGACCCGTGAGACCTTCCACTCCATGAGGTTTTCCGCGGTGCCACGAACCTTCGCCGAATTTCGAGAACTAGCCAGGGAGACGGCCTTCTTCGTGCGCCGGTTCGGCGTTAGTACCCCGTCAAACAGTTCAGCGAGTTCTAAGCCTTACTGTCAACATTGTGGTAAAACTGGACACACGGAAGACCGCTGCCGCGATACATGTTCAAATAATTCAAAAAACGCCAAATAGGGAGGTTAGTTGAGGGAATAGCCTCCAAAAGACGCCACCCAGTACCCCTCTTAAACCAATTATTATTAAGGGACAGTAACGATAAATTTATAGAATTACCTTTCTTAGAATTAATAATATCAAATTTTAGGGTGAAAGCGTTGCTGGACTCCGGAGCCTCGCACTCCTTTATTTCTGACCGCCTAGTTCGCCGCTTGGAACTTACGAAGGACCATCGTCTCTCCCACTCACCGCGATGTTTCACTGCCAATGGGGCTCTTATTAACACCCAAGGAACAGTAGTCGTGGATATGAGAATTGGAGCATTCAGATGGCGAGTTCCGTTGGTGGTAGCACGTGGACTAAGCCTAGAACTAATACTAGGGTATGATGTCCAACAGTCGTGCAGTATGAGGTTAGACATGGCTCGAGGAAGGGTAGGATTTTCCTTTGCTCCGGAAACATATTTTCCTTTCACCTCTCTTTCCCCCGTAGACTATTTATTTCACCTATCCCCCGAAGGTCTACGTTTTAAAGACGTTAATCCCGATGACAACATCCATCAACTGCTAACGGATTTTCCCGATGTCATAACGGATCGTATTGGCCAGGCTACCCGATACGAATACGAAATTACCCTCACCGACACTACCCCCGTTCGACGACCACCTTTCCCCTTAACACCTCCAAAAGCCGCGGAAATGAAGGAACACGTGGCCAAGCTACTAGAAGAAGGCATCATAGAACCGTCTCGAAGTCCCTATGGAGCACCTGCCTTCCTAATAAAGAAAGCCAGTGGCGGAAAAAGGTTATGCGTGGATTACCGGCTTCTGAACCGGAAAATTCGTTATGACACCTTCCCTTCACCTTCCCTCGAACATGCCTTCCAATCTCTCCACGGGGCCAAAATATTTTCCACCATCGATCTGAACTCGGCCTTCTATCAAATTCCTCTCTCGCCGCAATCTCGTGGATACACAACCTTTCTCACACCTAACGGCTCCTATCAATTTAAGTATGCCCCTTTTGGTCTTTGTGTATCCCCTCAAGCCTTGAATCGAGTCATATTCGACCTATTTGCCGACCTAACAAACCAATGCGTTTACCCATATTTGGACGACATCCTGGTGTATTCAAAAAATATGAAAGAGCACCTGGAACATCTACGGGAGGTTTTCAGTCGTCTACGCAAGGTGGGTTTCACCGCAAACCCATCTAAAATGATACTAGGCCGCACCAAAATTAAATTCCTTGGTCACTTATTATCCGCGGATGGAGTTCAAGCCGATCCCGAAAAGATCGAAGCTATGAAGGCTCTACCACCTCCGAAGAACCTAAAAGAATTACGAAGTTTCCTAGGAATGGTGGGCTTCTTTGGAAGATTTATGCCAAATCTGGCTGACATAGCCGCTCCTCTGTACCAGCTAAAGAAGAAGGGGGTTGCATTTGCATTGGGATCGACCGAACTCACTGCCTTTAAGGAAATCAGGCAGCTACTCACCACTCCACCATTACTTGCGTTCCCAGATTTTGCGAAGCCGTTTGTTCTGCAAACAGATGCCTCCGATCAAGCTATTGGAGCTGTCCTTCTTCAAGAGCAAGACGGGCAATTGAGACCGATCCAGTACGCTAGTCGAAAATTGCAACCCCCAGAAGTGAAATATCCAACCTACGAAAAAGAATGTCTGGCGGCAGTATGGGCGGTGGAAAAATTCGCCTCTTACTTAGAAATCAAACCTTTCCAACTCCAAACAGACAACGCTGCCATTACGTGGATGATGAAGCATCCCAATCAGCTGGGAAAAATTGGGCGGTGGCTGCTTAAACTGGATCGGTTCAAGTTTTCGGTAGAACACATCCGCGGCACGCAGAACCCCATTGCGGACTGTCTCAGCAGATTGTATTGCGAGACAGAAGGTGAGGTGAACATGCTGATTAAAATCCCGGAATCGTTCCGCTCTATCAAAGAATACCAGGAGGAGGACGACGATACTCGGCATATCTTAGACCAACTAAAAGCGGGTCAAGAGGTTAAGGGCTTTGAGATCGTCGATGGATTTCTGGTAGCACGGCGGGGAAGAAAAAAACAAAAGAGGATTCTAGTACCGATGGCTCCACGAAAAATGTTGCTGAGGTATTTTCACGACCTCGATACGGCTGGACACCCCGGTGTTGTCAAAATGTACAACCAGATGGCCAAAGATTTTTGGTGGGTTGGAATGTACACCCAAATAGCGCAGTATGTACGCTCTTGTGAGGCATGCCAGCGAGCAAAACCAGCAAACACTCGCCCTGCAGGACAATTCTCGGCGCGTCCCCCTTCAAAGGCCTGGGAGCGCGTGTACATTGACTTTGTGGGGCCGTTAACAACATCCGGTAGAGGAAATAAATATATCCTCAGCATCATTGATGGGTATTCCAAATGGGCGGAATGCCTTCCGACTCGTAGAGCCACTGCAGAAGTCGTGTGCAAACACTTGGAGGAAAAGATCTGGACGAGGTATGGACCACCCAACACCTTGGTTTCAGACAATGCCCGATGTTTTACTTCTTCAAAATTCAGACAAATGTGCCTTACGTGGGGGATTCAACCGATCAAAACTACACCTTATCGCCCCCAGGCGAACCTAGCGGAACGTCTCAACCGGGAACTCAAGCAAAAACTCATGGTGATGGTGAATGAAAGAGGTCGGAGCCACCGAGATTGGGACCGCCTCTTGGGGTTCGTCACGATGTCCCATAACTCTGCTGTTCATGAAGCAACGGGTACGTCACCCGCTGAGTTGTTCTTGAGTCGTGTGCTTCCATCCGCTCTTGACAACAGCTGGGCGCACCGGCAAGTAGTTGAGAGGGAGACGCCTGTAGATACGGAGACCGTCGAGAATTCTCTGGAACGGGCCCGAGGACGTATGGCTAGGACGTACAACCGAAGAAGATCTCAGATGGTTTTTAAAGTAGGGCAATTGGTGGTGCAGAAACTCCACTCACAGACACGACCGGGAGAAGCGGAAGTAGGGAAACTTAAATGGAGGTATTCCACTCCCCGGAGGATTATTAAGTTTTCCACTCCAGTTAATGTAGAACTCCAAGATCTAGAGGACAAGGGAAGTTTTTACAGGGCGCACGTAGACCAGCTGAGGCCATACCACCGGCGATAGATTTCATTGGGAGGAGTTCGCGGGACTGGCGCACCGCTCTAGGTCGTAGGGGGAGAATGTGGCATAGAAATTTTTAATCTCTAGCCACAAACGGGTTAATTCCCGAAAACTCGGACTTTTCGACTGCTCGACCGACTAAGAGCCACGAGGAGAGATTGGGCCCAGCACGAAAATCGAACGGTCGGACCCGCTCTCGGTTGTTCAAAAATCGTTCGATTATAGATATATATTAAATTAATTATTTATTGCGTGGGTGTTATTTAAAGTTAAATAGTTTATAAATATTTATATATTAAATTGATTGTTGTTATTTTTTTTAAATTAGTTTATTTGTGATAGTTGTGATTTAGTTTTATGTTGTTGTTAAAAACAAAGAAATGGACGAATACCGAGAATTAAAAATATAATAAATGTAATCGGACTTGATTGTAATTAGAAATATGTAATATATCAATGTGATTGATTAAATAATAAACATTATATATATTATAAGATTTAAAAGCTAATATAAATATAAATATAAATTTAATATTTAATATTAAAGTAAAATAAAAACTGCGCTACAAGATTTTAAACGAAATCGAAACTATAAAATATAAAGGCCGAAAAAACCCGTGAACTAACCATCGTTGATTTTTTCTTTGAGATTTTTTCGTTGAAATTTTGACCAAAACTTACAAATACAGGACAAAATTTAAGGTTGTCCTTTTCGAAAAAAAACTTGATATTTTCGTCTGTTGGTCCTTCAACATCAAGAAAATGAGATTTTAAACGAAATCGAAACGATAAAATATAATGGCCGAAAAAACCCGTGAACTAACCATCGTTGATTTTTTCTTGGAGACTTTTTCGTTGAAATTTTGACCAAAACTTACAAATACAGGACAAAAATTGAAGTTATCCTCTTTGAAAAAAAACTTAATATCTTCGTTTGTTGGTCCTTTAACATCAAGGAAATGAGATTTTAAACGAAATCGAAACGATAAAATATAAAGGCCGAAAAAATCCGTGAACTAACCATCGTTGATTTTTTCTTGGAGACTTTTTCGTTGAAATTTTGACCAAAACTTACAAATACAGGACAAAAATTGAAGTTATCCTCTTTGAAAAAAAACTTGATATCTTCGTTTGTTGGTCCTTCAACATCAAGGAAATGAGGTTTTAAACGAAATCCAAACGATAAAATATAAAGGCCGAAAAAATCCGTGAACTAACCATCGTTGATTTTTTCTTGGAGACTTTTTCGTTGAAATTTTGACCAAAACTTACAAATACAGGACAAAAATTGAAGTTATCCTCTTTGAAAAAAAACTTAATATCTTCGTTTGTTGGTCCTTCAACATCAAGGAAATGAGATTTTAAACGAAATCGAAACGATAAAATATAAAGGCCGAAAAAATCCGTGAACTAACCATCGTTAATTTTTTCTTGGAGACTTTTTCGTTGAAATTTTGACCAAAACTTACAAATACAGGACAAAAATTGAAGTTATCCTCTTTGAAAAAAAATTTGATATCTTCGTTTGTTGGTTCTTCAACATCAAGGAAATGAGATTTTAAACGAAATCGAAACTATAAAATATAAAGGCCGAAAAAACCCGTGAACTAACCATCGTTGATTTTTTCTTTGAGATTTTTTCGTTGAAATTTTGACCAAAACTTACAAATACAGGACAAAAATTGAAGTTATCCTCTGTAAAAAAAAACTTAATATCTTCGTTTGTTGGTCCTTCAACATCAAGGAAATGAGATTTTAAACGAAATCGAAACGATAAAATATAAAGGCCGAAAAAATCCGTGAACTAACCATCGTTGATTTTTTCTTGGAGACTTTTTCGTTGAAATTTTGACCAAAACTTACAAATACAGGACAAAAATTGAAGTTATCCTCTTTGAAAAAAAATTTGATATCTTCGTTTGTTGGTTCTTCAACATCAAGGAAATGAGATTTTAAACGAAATCGAAACTATAAAATATAAAGGCCGAAAAAACCCGTGAACTAACCATCGTTGATTTTTTCTTTGAGATTTTTTCGTTGAAATTTTGACCAAAACTTACAAATACAGGACAAAATTTAAGGTTGTCCTTTTCGAAAAAAAACTTGATATTTTCGTCTGTTGGTCCTTCAACATCAAGAAAATGAGATTTTAAACGAAATCGAAACGATAAAATATAAAGGCCGAAAAAATCCGTGAACTAACCATCGTTGATTTTTTCTTGGAGACTTTTTCGTTGAAATTTTGACCAAAACTTACAAATACAGGACAAAAATTGAAGTTATCCTCTTTGAAAAAAAATTTGATATCTTCGTTTGTTGGTCCTTCAACATCAAGGAAATGAGATTTTAAACGAAATCGAAACGATAAAATATAAAGGCCGAAAAATACCGTGAACTAACCATCGTTGATTTTTTCTTTGAGATTTTATCGTTGAAATTTTGACCAAAACTTACAAATACAGGACAAAATTTAAGGTTGTCCTTTTCGAAAAAAAACTTGATATTTTCGTCTGTTGGTCCTTCAACATCAAGAAAATGAGATTTTAAACGAAATCGAAACGATAAAATATAAAGGCCGAAAAAAACCGTGAACTAACCATCGTTGATTTTTTCTTTGAGATTTTTTCGTTGAAATTTTGACCAATACTTACAAATACAGGACAAAATTTAAGGTTGTCCTTTTCGAAAAAAAACTTGATATCTTCGTCTGTTGGTCCTTCAACATCAAGAAAATGAGATTTTAAACGAAATCGAAACGATAAAATATAAAGGCCGAAAAAAACCGTGAACTAACCATCGTTGATTTTTTCTTGGAGACTTTTTCGTTGAAATTTTGACCAAAACTTACAAATACAGGACAAAAATTGAAGTTGTCCTTTTCGAAAAAAAACTTGATATCTTCGTCTGTTGGTCCTTCAACATCAAGAAGATGAGATTTTAAACGAAATCGAAACGATAAAATATAAAGGCCGAAAAAATCCGTGAACTAACCATCGTTGATTTTTTCTTGGAGACTTTTTCGTTGAAATTTTGACCAAAACTTACAAATACAGGACAAAATTTAAGGTTGTCCTTTTTGAAAAAAAACTTGATATTTTCGTCTGTTGGTCCTTCAACATCAAGAAAATGAGATTTTAAACGAAATCGAAACGATAAAATATAAAGGCCGAAAAAACCCGTGAACTAACCATCGTTGATTTTTTCTTGGAGACTTTTTCGTTGAAATTTTGACCAAAACTTACAAATACAGGACAAAAATTGAAGTTGTCCTTTTCGAAAAAAAACTTGATATCTTCGTCTGTTGGTCCTTCAACATCAAGAAAATGAGATTTTAAACGAAATCGAAACGATAAAATATAAAGGCCGAAAAAAACCGTGAACTAACCATCGTTGATGTTTTCTTGGAGACTTTTTCGTTGAAATTTTGACCATAACTTACAAATACAGGACAAAAATTGGAGTTACCCTTTTCGAAAAAAAACTTGATATTTTTGTTTGTTGGTCCTTCAACATCAAGGAAATGAGATTTTAAACGAAATCGAAACGATAAAATATAAAGGCCGAAAAAATCCGTGAACTAACCATCGTTGATTTTTTCTTGGAGACTTTTTCGTTGAAATTTTGACCAAAACTTACAAATACAGGACAAAAATTGAAGTTATCCTCTTTGAAAAAAAACTTGATATCTTCGTTTGTTGGTCCTTCAACATCAAGGAAATGAGATTTTAAACGAAATCGAAACGATAAAATATAAAGGCCGAAAAAATCCGTGAACTAACCATCGTTGATTTTTTCTTGGAGACTTTTTCGTTGAAATTTTGACCAAAACTTACAAATACAGGACAAAAATTGAAGTTATCCTCTTTGAAAAAAAATTTGATATCTTCGTTTGTTGGTTCTTCAACATCAAGGAAATGAGATTTTAAACGAAATCGAAACTATAAAATATAAAGGCCGAAAAAACCCGTGAACTAACCATTGTTGATTGTTTCTTGGAGACTTTTTCGTTGAAATTTTGACCAAAACTTACAAATACAGGACAAAAATTGAAGATATCGTCTTTGAAAAAAAACTTGATATCTTCGTTTGTTGGTCCTTCAACATCAAGGAAATGAGATTTTAAACGAAATCGAAACGATAAAATATAAAGGCCGGAAAAATCCGTGAACTAACCATCGTTGATTATTTCTTTGGAGACTTTTTCGTTGAAATTTTGACCAAAACTTACAAATACCGGACAAAAATTGAAGTTATCCTCTTTGAAAAAAAATTTGATATCTTCGTTTGTTGGTCCTTCAACATCAAGGAAATGAGATTTTAAACGAAATCGAAACGATAAAATATAAAGGCCGAAAAAATCCGTGAACTAACCATCGTTGATTTTTTCTTGGAGACTTTTTCGTTGAAATTTTGACCAAAACTTACAAATACAGGACAAAAATTGAAGTTACCCTTTTCAAAAAAAAACTTGGTATCTTCGTCTGTTGGTCCTTCAACATCAAGGAAATGAGATTTTAAACGAAATCGAAACGATAAAATATAAAGGCCGAAAAAATCCGTGAACTAACCATCGTTGATTTTTTCTTGGAGACTTTTACGTTGAAATTTTGTCCAAAACTTACAAATACAGGACAAAAATTGAAGTTATCCTATTCGAAAAAAAACTTGATATTTTTGTTTGTTGGTCCTTCAACATCAAGAAAATGAGATTTTAAACGAAATCGAAACGATAAAATATAAAGGCCGAAAAAAACCGTGAACTAACCATTGTTGATTGTTTCTTGGAGACTTTTTCGTTGAAATTTTGACCAAAACTTACAAATACAGGACAAAAATTGAAGTTATCCTCTTTGAAAAAAAATTTGATAATTTCGTTTGTTGGTCCTTCAACATCAAGGAAATGAGATTTTAAACGAAATCGAAACGATAAAATATAAAGGCCGAAATAATCCGTGAACTAACCATCGTTGATTTTTTCTTGGAGACTTTTTCGTTGAAATTTTGACCAAAACTTACAAATACAGGACAAAAATTGAAGTTACCCTTTTCAAAAAAAAACTTGATATTTTTGTTTGTTGGTCCTTCAACATCAAGAAAATGAGATTTTAAACGAAATCGAAACGATAAAATATAAAGGCCGAAAAAAACCGTGAACTAACCATTGTTGATTGTTTCTTGGAGACTTTTTCGTTGAAATTTTGACCAAAACTTACAAATACAGGACAAAAATTGAAGTTATCCTCTTTGAAAAAAAATTTGATATCTTCGTTTGTTGGTCCTTCAACATCAAGGAAATGAGATTTTAAACGAAATCGAAACGATAAAATATAAAGGCCGAAAAATACCGTGAACTAACCATTGTTGATTTTTTCTTTGAGATTTTTTCGTTGAAATTTTGACCAAAACTTACAAATACAGGACAAAATTTAAGGTTGTCCTTTTCGAAAAAAAACTTGATATTTTCGTCTGTTGGTCCTTCAACATCAAGAAAATGAGATTTTAAACGAAATCGAAACGATAAAATATAAAGGCCGAAAAAACCCGTGAACTAACCATCGTTGATTTTTTCTTGGAGACTTTTTCGTTGAAATTTTGACCAAAACTTACAAAAACAGGACAAAAATTGAAGTTATCCTTTTCGAAAAAAAACTTGATATTTTTGTTTGTTGGTCCTTCAACATCAAGGAAATGAGATTTTAAACGAAATCGAAACGATAAAATATAAAGGCCGAAAAAATCCGTGAACTAACCATCGTTGATTTTTTCTTGGAGACTTTTTCGTTGAAATTTTGACCAAAACTTACAAATACAGGACAAAAATTGAAGTTATCCTCTTTGAAAAAAAACTTAATATCTTCGTTTGTTGGTCCTTCAACATCAAGGAAATGAGATTTTAAACGAAATCGAAACGATAAAATATAAAGGCCGAAAAAATCCGTGAACTAACCATCGTTGATTTTTTCTTGGAGACTTTTTCGTTGAAATTTTGACCAAAACTTACAAATACAGGACAAAAATTGAAGTTATCCTCTTTGAAAAAAAACTTAAAATCTTCGTTTGTTGGTCCTTCAACATCAAGGAAATGAGATTTTAAACGAAATCGAAACGATAAACTATAAAGGCCGAAAAAATCCGTGAACTAACCATCGTTGATTTTTTCTTGGAGACTTTTTCGTTGTAATTTTGACCAAAACTTACAAATACAGGACAAAAATTGAAGTTATCCTCTTTGAAAAAAAACTTGATATCTTCGTTTGTTGGTCCTTCAACATCAAGGAAATGAGATTTTAAACGAAATCCAAACGATAAAATATAAAGGCCGAAAAAATCCGTGAACTAACCATCGTTGATTTTTTCTTGGAGACTTTTTCGTTGAAATTTTGACCAAAACTTACAAAAACAGGACAAAAATTGAAGTTATCCTTTTCGAAAAAAAACTTGATATTTTTGTTTGTTGGTCCTTCAACATCAAGGAAATGAGATTTTAAACGAAATCGAAACGATAAAATATAAAGGCCGAAAAAATCCGTGAACTAACCATCGTTGATTTTTTCTTGGAGACTTTTTCGTTGAAATTTTGACCAAAACTTACAAATACAGGACAAAAATTGAAGTTATCCTCTTTGAAAAAAAACTTAATATCTTCGTTTGTTGGTCCTTCAACATCAAGGAAATGAGATTTTAAACGAAATCGAAACGATAAAATATAAAGGCCGAAAAAATCCGTGAACTAACCATCGTTGATTTTTTCTTGGAGACTTTTTCGTTGAAATTTTGACCAAAACTTACAAATACAGGACAAAAATTGAAGTTATCCTCTTTGAAAAAAAATTTGATATCTTCGTTTGTTGGTTCTTCAACATCAAGGAAATGAGATTTTAAACGAAATCGAAACGATAAAATATAAAGGCCGAAAAAATCCGTGAACTAACCATCGTTGATTTTTTCTTGGAGACTTTTTCGTTGAAATTTTGACCAAAACTTACAAATACAGGACAAAAATTGAAGTTATCCTCTTTGAAAAAAAACTTAAAATCTTCGTTTGTTGGTCCTTCAACATCAAGGAAATGAGATTTTAAACGAAATCGAAACGATAAACTATAAAGGCCGAAAAAATCCGTGAACTAACCATCGTTGATTTTTTCTTGGAGACTTTTTCGTTGAAATTTTGACCAAAACTTACAAATACAGGACAAAAATTGAAGTTATCCTCTTTGTAAAAAAACTTGATATCTTCGTTTGTTGGTCCTTCAACATCAAGGAAATGAGATTTTAAACGAAATCCAAACGATAAAATATAAAGGCCGAAAAAATCCGTGAACTAACCATCGTTGATTTTTTCTTGGAGACTTTTTCGTTGAAATTTTGACCAAAACTTACAAATACAGGACAAAAATTGAAGTTATCCTCTTTGAAAAAAAACTTAATATCTTCGTTTGTTGGTCCTTCAACATCAAGGAAATGAGATTTTAAACGAAATCGAAACGATAAAATATAAAGGCCGAAAAAATCCGTGAACTAACCATCGTTGATTTTTTCTTGGAGACTTTTTCGTTGAAATTTTGACCAAAACTTACAAATACAGGACAAAAATTGAAGTTATCCTCTTTGAAAAAAAATTTGATATCTTCGTTTGTTGGTTCTTCAACATCAAGGAAATGAGATTTTAAACGAAATCGAAACGATAAAATATAAAGGCCGAAAAAATCCGTGAACTAACCATCGTTGATTTTTTCTTGGAGACTTTTTCGTTGAAATTTTGACCAAAACTTACAAATACAGGACAAAAATTGAAGTTATCCTCTTTGAAAAAAAACTTGATATCTTCGTTTGTTGGTCCTTCAACATCAAGGAAATGAGGTTTTAAACGAAATCCAAACGATAAAATATAAAGGCCGAAAAAATCCGTGAACTAACCATCGTTGATTTTTTCTTGGAGACTTTTTCGTTGAAATTTTGACCAAAACTTACAAATACAGGACAAAAATTGAAGTTATCCTCTTTGAAAAAAAACTTAATATCTTCGTTTGTTGGTCCTTCAACATCAAGGAAATGAGATTTTAAACGAAATCGAAACGATAAAATATAAAGGCCGAAAAAATCCGTGAACTAACCATCGTTAATTTTTTCTTGGAGACTTTTTCGTTGAAATTTTGACCAAAACTTACAAATACAGGACAAAAATTGAAGTTATCCTCTTTGAAAAAAAATTTGATATCTTCGTTTGTTGGTTCTTCAACATCAAGGAAATGAGATTTTAAACGAAATCGAAACTATAAAATATAAAGGCCGAAAAAACCCGTGAACTAACCATCGTTGATTTTTTCTTTGAGATTTTTTCGTTGAAATTTTGACCAAAACTTACAAATACAGGACAAAAATTGAAGTTATCCTCTGTAAAAAAAAACTTAATATCTTCGTTTGTTGGTCCTTCAACATCAAGGAAATGAGATTTTAAACGAAATCGAAACGATAAAATATAAAGGCCGAAAAAATCCGTGAACTAACCATCGTTGATTTTTTCTTGGAGACTTTTTCGTTGAAATTTTGACCAAAACTTACAAATACAGGACAAAAATTGAAGTTATCCTCTTTGAAAAAAAATTTGATATCTTCGTTTGTTGGTTCTTCAACATCAAGGAAATGAGATTTTAAACGAAATCGAAACTATAAAATATAAAGGCCGAAAAAACCCGTGAACTAACCATCGTTGATTTTTTCTTTGAGATTTTTTCGTTGAAATTTTGACCAAAACTTACAAATACAGGACAAAATTTAAGGTTGTCCTTTTCGAAAAAAAACTTGATATTTTCGTCTGTTGGTCCTTCAACATCAAGAAAATGAGATTTTAAACGAAATCGAAACGATAAAATATAAAGGCCGAAAAAATCCGTGAACTAACCATCGTTGATTTTTTCTTTGAGATTTTATCGTTGAAATTTTGACCAAAACTTACAAATACAGGACAAAATTTAAGGTTGTCCTTTTCGAAAAAAAACTTGATATTTTCGTCTGTTGGTCCTTCAACATCAAGAAAATGAGATTTTAAACGAAATCGAAACGATAAAATATAAAGGCCGAAAAAAACCGTGAACTAACCATCGTTGATTTTTTCTTTGAGATTTTTTCGTTGAAATTTTGACCAATACTTACAAATACAGGACAAAATTTAAGGTTGTCCTTTTCGAAAAAAAACTTGATATCTTCGTCTGTTGGTCCTTCAACATCAAGAAAATGAGATTTTAAACGAAATCGAAACGATAAAATATAAAGGCCGAAAAAAACCGTGAACTAACCATCGTTGATTTTTTCTTGGAGACTTTTTCGTTGAAATTTTGACCAAAACTTACAAATACAGGACAAAAATTGAAGTTGTCCTTTTCGAAAAAAAACTTGATATCTTCGTCTGTTGGTCCTTCAACATCAAGAAGATGAGATTTTAAACGAAATCGAAACGATAAAATATAAAGGCCGAAAAAATCCGTGAACTAACCATCGTTGATTTTTTCTTGGAGACTTTTTCGTTGAAATTTTGACCAAAACTTACAAATACAGGACAAAATTTAAGGTTGTCCTTTTTGAAAAAAAACTTGATATTTTCGTCTGTTGGTCCTTCAACATCAAGAAAATGAGATTTTAAACGAAATCGAAACGATAAAATATAAAGGCCGAAAAAACCCGTGAACTAACCATCGTTGATTTTTTCTTGGAGACTTTTTCGTTGAAATTTTGACCAAAACTTACAAATACAGGACAAAAATTGAAGTTGTCCTTTTCGAAAAAAAACTTGATATCTTCGTCTGTTGGTCCTTCAACATCAAGAAAATGAGATTTTAAACGAAATCGAAACGATAAAATATAAAGGCCGAAAAAAACCGTGAACTAACCATCGTTGATGTTTTCTTGGAGACTTTTTCGTTGAAATTTTGACCATAACTTACAAATACAGGACAAAAATTGGAGTTACCCTTTTCGAAAAAAAACTTGATATTTTTGTTTGTTGGTCCTTCAACATCAAGGAAATGAGATTTTAAACGAAATCGAAACGATAAAATATAAAGGCCGAAAAAATCCGTGAACTAACCATCGTTGATTTTTTCTTGGAGACTTTTTCGTTGAAATTTTGACCAAAACTTACAAATACAGGACAAAAATTGAAGTTATCCTCTTTGAAAAAAAACTTGATATCTTCGTTTGTTGGTCCTTCAACATCAAGGAAATGAGATTTTAAACGAAATCGAAACGATAAAATATAAAGGCCGAAAAAATCCGTGAACTAACCATCGTTGATTTTTTCTTGGAGACTTTTTCGTTGAAATTTTGACCAAAACTTACAAATACAGGACAAAAATTGAAGTTATCCTCTTTGAAAAAAAATTTGATATCTTCGTTTGTTGGTTCTTCAACATCAAGGAAATGAGATTTTAAACGAAATCGAAACTATAAAATATAAAGGCCGAAAAAACCCGTGAACTAACCATCGTTGATTTTTTCTTGGAGACTTTTTCGTTGAAATTTTGACCAAAACTTACAAATACAGGACAAAAATTGAAGATATCGTCTTTGAAAAAAAACTTGATATCTTCGTTTGTTGGTCCTTCAACATCAAGGAAATGAGATTTTAAACGAAATCGAAACGATAAAATATAAAGGCCGAAAAAATCCGTGAACTAACCATCGTTGATTATTTCTTTGGAGACTTTTTCGTTGAAATTTTGACCAAAACTTACAAATACCGGACAAAAATTGAAGTTATCCTCTTTGAAAAAAAATTTGATATCTTCGTTTGTTGGTCCTTCAACATCAAGGAAATGAGATTTTAAACGAAATCGAAACGATAAAATATAAAGGCCGAAAAAATCCGTGAACTAACCATCGTTGATTTTTTCTTGGAGACTTTTTCGTTGAAATTTTGACCAAAACTTACAAATACAGGACAAAAATTGAAGTTACCCTTTTCAAAAAAAAACTTGGTATCTTCGTCTGTTGGTCCTTCAACATCAAGGAAATGAGATTTTAAACGAAATCGAAACGATAAAATATAAAGGCCGAAATAATCCGTGAACTAACCATCGTTGATTTTTTCTTGGAGACTTTTTCGTTGAAATTTTGACCAAAACTTACAAATACAGGACAAAAATTGAAGTTATCCTCTTTGAAAAAAAATTTGATATCTTCGTTTGTTGGTCCTTCAACATCAAGGAAATGAGATTTTAAACGAAATCGAAACGATAAAATATAAAGGCCGAAAAATACCGTGAACTAACCATTGTTGATTTTTTCTTTGAGATTTTTTCGTTGAAATTTTGACCAAAACTTACAAATACAGGACAAAATTTAAGGTTGTCCTTTTCGAAAAAAAACTTGATATTTTCGTCTGTTGGTCCTTCAACATCAAGAAAATGAGATTTTAAACGAAATCGAAACGATAAAATATAAAGGCCGAAAAAACCCGTGAACTAACCATCGTTGATTTTTTCTTGGAGACTTTTTCGTTGAAATTTTGACCAAAACTTACAAAAACAGGACAAAAATTGAAGTTATCCTTTTCGAAAAAAAACTTGATATTTTTGTTTGTTGGTCCTTCAACATCAAGGAAATGAGATTTTAAACGAAATCGAAACGATAAAATATAAAGGCCGAAAAAATCCGTGAACTAACCATCGTTGATTTTTTCTTGGAGACTTTTTCGTTGAAATTTTGACCAAAACTTACAAATACAGGACAAAAATTGAAGTTATCCTCTTTGAAAAAAAACTTAATATCTTCGTTTGTTGGTCCTTCAACATCAAGGAAATGAGATTTTAAACGAAATCGAAACGATAAAATATAAAGGCCGAAAAAATCCGTGAACTAACCATCGTTGATTTTTTCTTGGAGACTTTTTCGTTGAAATTTTGACCAAAACTTACAAATACAGGACAAAAATTGAAGTTATCCTCTTTGAAAAAAAACTTAAAATCTTCGTTTGTTGGTCCTTCAACATCAAGGAAATGAGATTTTAAACGAAATCGAAACGATAAACTATAAAGGCCGAAAAAATCCGTGAACTAACCATCGTTGATTTTTTCTTGGAGACTTTTTCGTTGTAATTTTGACCAAAACTTACAAATACAGGACAAAAATTGAAGTTATCCTCTTTGAAAAAAAACTTGATATCTTCGTTTGTTGGTCCTTCAACATCAAGGAAATGAGATTTTAAACGAAATCCAAACGATAAAATATAAAGGCCGAAAAAATCCGTGAACTAACCATCGTTGATTTTTTCTTGGAGACTTTTTCGTTGAAATTTTGACCAAAACTTACAAAAACAGGACAAAAATTGAAGTTATCCTTTTCGAAAAAAAACTTGATATTTTTGTTTGTTGGTCCTTCAACATCAAGGAAATGAGATTTTAAACGAAATCGAAACGATAAAATATAAAGGCCGAAAAAATCCGTGAACTAACCATCGTTGATTTTTTCTTGGAGACTTTTTCGTTGAAATTTTGACCAAAACTTACAAATACAGGACAAAAATTGAAGTTATCCTCTTTGAAAAAAAACTTAATATCTTCGTTTGTTGGTCCTTCAACATCAAGGAAATGAGATTTTAAACGAAATCGAAACGATAAAATATAAAGGCCGAAAAAATCCGTGAACTAACCATCGTTGATTTTTTCTTGGAGACTTTTTCGTTGAAATTTTGACCAAAACTTACAAATACAGGACAAAAATTGAAGTTATCCTCTTTGAAAAAAAATTTGATATCTTCGTTTGTTGGTTCTTCAACATCAAGGAAATGAGATTTTAAACGAAATCGAAACGATAAAATATAAAGGCCGAAAAAATCCGTGAACTAACCATCGTTGATTTTTTCTTGGAGACTTTTTCGTTGAAATTTTGACCAAAACTTACAAATACAGGACAAAAATTGAAGTTATCCTCTTTGAAAAAAAACTTAAAATCTTCGTTTGTTGGTCCTTCAACATCAAGGAAATGAGATTTTAAACGAAATCGAAACGATAAACTATAAAGGCCGAAAAAATCCGTGAACTAACCATCGTTGATTTTTTCTTGGAGACTTTTTCGTTGAAATTTTGACCAAAACTTACAAATACAGGACAAAAATTGAAGTTATCCTCTTTGTAAAAAAACTTGATATCTTCGTTTGTTGGTCCTTCAACATCAAGGAAATGAGATTTTAAACGAAATCCAAACGATAAAATATAAAGGCCGAAAAAATCCGTGAACTAACCATCGTTGATTTTTTCTTGGAGACTTTTTCGTTGAAATTTTGACCAAAACTTACAAATACAGGACAAAAATTGAAGTTATCCTCTTTGAAAAAAAACTTAATATCTTCGTTTGTTGGTCCTTCAACATCAAGGAAATGAGATTTTAAACGAAATCGAAACGATAAAATATAAAGGCCGAAAAAATCCGTGAACTAACCATCGTTGATTTTTTCTTGGAGACTTTTTCGTTGAAATTTTGACCAAAACTTACAAATACAGGACAAAAATTGAAGTTATCCTCTTTGAAAAAAAATTTGATATCTTCGTTTGTTGGTTCTTCAACATCAAGGAAATGAGATTTTAAACGAAATCGAAACTATAAAATATAAAGGCCGAAAAAACCCGTGAACTAACCATCGTTGATTTTTTCTTTGAGATTTTTTCGTTGAAATTTTGACCAAAACTTACAAATACAGGACAAAATTTAAGGTTGTCCTTTTCGAAAAAAAACTTGATATTTTCGTCTGTTGGTCCTTCAACATCAAGAAAATGAGATTTTAAACGAAATCGAAACTATAAAATATAAAGGCCGAAAAAACCCGTGAACTAACCATCGTTGATTTTTTCTTGGAGACTTTTTCGTTGAAATTTTGACCAAAACTTACAAATACAGGACAAAAATTGAAGTTATCCTTTTCGAAAAATAACTTGATATTTTTGTTTGTTGGTCCTTCAACATCAAGGAAATGAGATTTTAAACGAAATCGAAACGATAAAATATAAAGGCCGAAAAAAACCGTGAACTAACCATCGTTGATTTTTTCTTGGAGACTTTTTCGTTGAAATTTTGACCAAAACTTACAAAAACAGGACAAAAATTGAAGTTATCCTTTTCGAAAAAAAACTTGATATTTTTGTTTGTTGGTCCTTCAACATCAAGGAAATGAGATTTTAAACGAAATCGAAATGATAAAATATAAAGGCCGAAAAAATCCGTGAACTAACCATCGTTGATTTTTTCTTGGAGACTTTTTCGTTGAAATTTTGACCAAAACTTACAAATACAGGACAAAAATTGAAGTTATCCTCTTTGAAAAAAAACTTAATATCTTCGTTTGTTGGTCCTTCAACATCAAGGAAATGAGATTTTAAACGAAATCGAAACGATAAAATATAAAGGCCGAAAAAATCCGTGAACTAACCATCGTTGATTTTTTCTTGGAGACTTTTTCGTTGAAATTTTGACCAAAACTTACAAATACAGGACAAAAATTGAAGTTATCCTCTTTGAAAAAAAATTTGATATCTTCGTTTGTTGGTTCTTCAACATCAAGGAAATGAGATTTTAAACGAAATCGAAACGATAAAATATAAAGGCCGAAAAAATCCGTGAACTAACCATCGTTGATTTTTTCTTGGAGACTTTTTCGTTGAAATTTTGACCAAAACTTACAAATACAGGACAAAAATTGAAGTTATCCTCTTTGAAAAAAAACTTAAAATCTTCGTTTGTTGGTCCTTCAACATCAAGGAAATGAGATTTTAAACGAAATCGAAACGATAAACTATAAAGGCCGCAAAAATCCGTGAACTAACCATCGTTGATTTTTTCTTGGAGACTTTTTCGTTGAAATTTTGACCAAAACTTACAAATACAGGACAAAAATTGAAGTTATCCTCTTTGAAAAAAAACTTGATATCTTCGTTTGTTGGTCCTTCAACATCAAGGAAATGAGATTTTAAACGAAATCCAAACGATAAAATATAAAGGCCGAAAAAATCCGTGAACTAACCATCGTTGATTTTTTCTTGGAGACTTTTTCGTTGAAATTTTGACCAAAACTTACAAATACAGGACAAAAATTGAAGTTATCCTCTTTGAAAAAAAACTTAATATCTTCGTTTGTTGGTCCTTCAACATCAAGGAAATGAGATTTTAAACGAAATCGAAACGATAAAATATAAAGGCCGAAAAAATCCGTGAACTAACCATCGTTGATTTTTTCTTGGAGACTTTTTCGTTGAAATTTTGACCAAAACTTACAAATACAGGACAAAAATTGAAGTTATCCTCTTTGAAAAAAAATTTGATATCTTCGTTTGTTGGTTCTTCAACATCAAGGAAATGAGATTTTAAACGAAATCGAAACTATAAAATATAAAGGCCGAAAAAACCCGTGAACTAACCATCGTTGATATTTTCTTTGAGATTTTTTCGTTGAAATTTTGACCAAAACTTACAAATACAGGACAAAATTTAAGGTTGTCCTTTTCGAAAAAAAACTTGATATTTTCGTCTGTTGGTCCTTCAACATCAAGAAAATGAGATTTTAAACGAAATCGAAACGATAAAATATAAAGGCCGAAAAAACCCGTGAACTAACCATCGTTGATTTTTTCTTGGAGACTTTTTCGTTGAAATTTTGACCAAAACTTACAAATACAGGACAAAAATTGAAGTTATCCTTTTCGAAAAATAACTTGATATTTTTGTTTGTTGGTCCTTCAACATCAAGGAAATGAGATTTTAAACGAAATCGAAACGATAAAATATAAAGGCCGAAAAAAACCGTGAACTAACCATCGTTGATTTTTTCTTTGAGATTTTTTCGTTGAAATTTTGACCAATACTTACAAATACAGGACAAAATTTAAGGTTGTCCTTTTCGAAAAAAAACTTGATATCTTCGTTTGTTGGTCCTTATACATCAAGGAAATGAGATTTTAAACGAAATCGAAACGATAAAATATAAAGGCCGAAAAAATCCGTGAACTAACCATCGTTGATTTTTTCTTGGAGACTTTTTCGTTGAAATTTTGACCAAAACTTACAAATACAGGACAAAAATTGAAGTTATCCTCTTTGAAAAAAAATTTGATATCTTCGTTTGTTGGTCCTTCAACATCAAGCAAATGAGATTTTAAACGAAATCGAAACGATAAAATATAAAGGCCGAAAAAATCCGTGAACTAACCATCGTTGATTTTTTCTTGGAGACTTTTTCGTTGAAATTTTGACCAAAACTTACAAATACAGGACAAAAATTGAAGTTATCCTCTTTGAAAAAAAACTTGATATCTTCGTTTGTTGGTCCTTCAACATCAAGGAAATGAGATTTTAAACGAAATCGAAACGATAAAATATAAAGGCCGAAAAAATCCGTGAACTAACCATCGTTGATTTTTTTTTGGAGACTTTTTCGTTGAAATTTTGACCAAAACTTACAAATACAGGACAAAAATTGAAGTTATCCTCTTTGAAAAAAAACTTGATATCTTCGTTTGTTGGTCCTTCAACATCAAGGAAATGAGATTTTAAACGAAATCCAAACGATAAAATATAAAGGCCGAAAAAATCCGTGAACTAACCATCGTTGATTTTTTCTTGGAGACTTTTTCGTTGAAATTTTGACCAAAACTTACAAATACAGGACAAAAACTGAAGTTATCCTCTTTGAAAAAAAACTTAATATCTTCGTTTGTTGGTCCTTCAACATCAAGGAAATGAGATTTTAAACGAAATCGAAACGATAAAATATAAAGGCCGAAAAAATCCGTGAACTAACCATCGTTGATTTTTTCTTGGAGACTTTTTCGTTGAAATTTTGACCAAAACTTACAAATACAGGACAAAAATGGAAGTTATCCTCTTTGAAAAAAAATTTGATATCTTCGTTTGTTGGTTCTTCAACATCAAGGAAATGAGATTTTAAACGAAATCGAAACTATAAAATATAAAGGCCGAAAAAAACCGTGAACTAACCATCGTTGATTTTTTCTTTGAGATTTTTTCGTTGAAATTTTGACCAAAACTTACAAATACAGGACAAAAATTGAAGTTATCCTCTTTGAAAAAAAATTTGATATCTTCGTTTGTTGGTTCTTCAACATCAAGGAAATGAGATTTTAAACGAAATCGAAACTATAAAATATAAAGGCCGAAAAAACCCGTGAACTAACCATCGTTGATTTTTTCTTTGACATTTTTTCGTTGAAATTTTGACCAAAACTTACAAATACAGGACAAAATTTAAGGTTGTCCTTTTCGAAAAAAAACTTGATATTTTCGTCTGTTGGTCCTTCAACATCAAGAAAATGAGATTTTAAACGAAATCGAAACGATAAAATATAAAGGCCGAAAAAAACCGTGAACTAACCATTGTTGATTGTTTCTTGGAGACTTTTTCGTTGAAATTTTGACCAAAACTTACAAATACAGGACAAAAATTGAAGTTATCCTCTTTGAAAAAAAATTTGATATCTTCGTTTGTTGGTCCTTCAACATCAAGGAAATGAGATTTTAAACGAAATCGAAACGATAAAATATAAAGGCCGAAAAAATCCGTGAACTAACCATCGTTGATTTTTTCTTGGAGACTTTTTCGTTGAAATTTTGACCAAAACTTACAAATACAGGACAAAAATTGAAGTTATCCTCTTTGAAAAAAAATTTGATATCTTCGTTTGTTGGTTCTTCAACATCAAGGAAATTAGATTTTAAACGAAATCGAAACTATAAAATATAAAGGCCGAAAAAACCCGTGAACTAACCATTGTTGATTATTTCTTTGGAGACTTTTTCGTTGAAATTTTGACCAAAACTTACAAATACAGGACAAAAATTGAAGTTATCCTCTTTGAAAAAAAAATTGATATTTTCGTCTGTTGGTCCTTCAACATCAAGAAAATGAGATTTTAAACGAAATCAAAACGATAAAATATAAAGGCCGAAAAAATCCGTGAACTAACCATCGTTGATTTTTTGTTGGAGACTTTTTCGTTGAAATTTTGACCAAAACTTACAAATACAGGACAAAAATTGAAGTTATCCTCTTTGAAAAAAAACTTGATATCTTCGTTTGTTGGTCCTTATACATCAAGGAAATGAGATTTTAAACGAAATCGAAACGATAAAATATAAAGGCCGAAAAAATCCGTGAACTAACCATCGTTGATTTTTTCTTGGAGACTTTTTCGTTGAAATTTTGACCAAAACTTACAAATACAGGACAAAAATTGAAGTTATCCTCTTTGAAAAAAAAATTGATATTTTCGTCTGTTGGTCCTTCAACATCAAGAAAATGAGATTTTAAACGAAATCGAAACGATAAAATATAAAGGCCGAAAAAATCCGTGAACTAACCATCGTTGATTTTTTCTTGGAGACTTTTTCGTTGAAATTTTGACCAAAACTTACAAATACAGGACAAAAATTGAAGTTATCCTCTTTGAAAAAAAACTTGATATCTTCGTTTGTTGGTCCTTCAACATCAAGGAAATGAGATTTTAAACGAAATCCAAACGATAAAATATAAAGGCCGAAAAAATCCGTGAACTAACCATCGTTGATTTTTTCTTGGAGACTTTTTCGTTGAAATTTTGACCAAAACTTACAAATACAGGACAAAAATTGAAGTTATCCTCTTTGAAAAAAAACTTAATATCTTCGTTTGTTGGTCCTTCAACATCAAGGAAATGAGATTTTAAACGAAATCGAAACGATAAAATATAAAGGCCGAAAAAATCCGTGAACTAACCATCGTTGATTTTTTCTTGGAGACTTTTTCGTTGAAATTTTGACCAAAACTTACAAATACAGGACAAAAATGGAAGTTATCCTCTTTGAAAAAAAATTTGATAT
Organism: Sisyra nigra; assembly: GCA_958496155.1. Taxonomy (NCBI): domain Eukaryota; kingdom Metazoa; phylum Arthropoda; class Insecta; order Neuroptera; family Sisyridae; genus Sisyra; species Sisyra nigra. The sequence continues at coordinate 14,809,288 of OY292319.1, read as the reverse complement.
CTTCGTTTGTTGGTTCTTCAACATCAAGGAAATGAGATTTTAAACGAAATCGAAACTATAAAATATAAAGGCCGAAAAAAACCGTGAACTAACCATCGTTGATTTTTTCTTTGAGATTTTTTCGTTGAAATTTTGACCAAAACTTACAAATACAGGACAAAAATTGAAGTTATCCTCTTTGAAAAAAAATTTGATATCTTCGTTTGTTGGTTCTTCAACATCAAGGAAATGAGATTTTAAACGAAATCGAAACTATAAAATATAAAGGCCGAAAAAACCCGTGAACTAACCATCGTTGATTTTTTCTTTGAGATTTTTTCGTTGAAATTTTGACCAAAACTTACAAATACAGGACAAAATTTAAGGTTGTCCTTTTCGAAAAAAAACTTGATATTTTCGTCTGTTGGTCCTTCAACATCAAGAAAATGAGATTTTAAACGAAATCGAAACGATAAAATATAAAGGCCTAAAAAAACCGTGAACTAACCATTGTTGATTGTTTCTTGGAGACTTTTTCGTTGAAATTTTGACCAAAACTTACAAATACAGGACAAAAATTGAAGTTATCCTCTTTGAAAAAAAATTTGATATCTTCGTTTGTTGGTCCTTCAACATCAAGGAAATGAGATTTTAAACGAAATCGAAACGATAAAATATAAAGGCCGAAAAAATCCGTGAACTAACCATCGTTGATTTTTTCTTGGAGACTTTTTCGTTGAAATTTTGACCAAAACTTACAAATACAGGACAAAAATTGAAGTTATCCTCTTTGAAAAAAAATTTGATATCTTCGTTTGTTGGTTCTTCAACATCAAGGAAATGAGATTTTAAACGAAATCGAAACTATAAAATATAAAGGCCGAAAAAACCCGTGAACTAACCATTGTTGATTATTTCTTTGGAGACTTTTTTGTTGAAATTTTGACCAAAACTTACAAATACAGGACAAAACGTGAAGTTATCCTCTTTGAAAAAAAAATTGATATTTTCGTCTGTTGGTCCTTCAACATCAAGAAAATGAGATTTTAAACGAAATCAAAACGATAAAATATAAAGGCCGAAAAAATCCGTGAACTAACCATCGTTGATTTTTTCTTGGAGACTTTTTCGTTGAAATTTTGACCAAAACTTACAAATACAGGACAAAAATTGAAGTTATCCTCTTTGAAAAAAAACTTGATATCTTCGTTTGTTGGTCCTTATACATCAAGGAAATGAGATTTTAAACGAAATCGAAACGATAAAATATAAAGGCCGAAAAAATCCGTGAACTAACCATCGTTGATTTTTTCTTGGAGACTTTTTCGTTGAAATTTTGACCAAAACTTACAAATACAGGACAAAAATTGAAGTTATCCTCTTTGAAAAAAAAATTGATATTTTCGTCTGTTGGTCCTTCAACATCAAGAAAATGAGATTTTAAACGAAATCGAAACGATAAAATATAAAGGCCGAAAAAATCCGTGAACTAACCATCGTTGATTTTTTCTTGGAGACTTTTTCGTTGAAATTTTGACCAAAACTTACAAATACAGGACAAAAATTGAAGTTATCCTCTTTGGAAAAAAATTTGATATCTTCGTTTGTTGGTCCTTCAACATCAAGAAAATGAGATTTTAAACGAAATCGAAACGATAAAATATAAAGGCCGAAAAAAACCGTGAACTAACCATCGTTGATTTTTTCTTTGAGATTTTTTCGTTGAAATTTTGACCAATACTTACAAATACAGGACAAAATTTAAGGTTGTCCTTTTCGAAAAAAAACTTGATATCTTCGTCTGTTGGTCCTTCAACATCAAGAAAATGAGATATTAAACGAAATCGAAACGATAAAATATAAAGGCCGAAAAAATCCGTGAACTAACCATCGTTGATTTTTTCTTGGAGACTTTTTCGTTGAAATTTTGACCAAAACTTACAAATACAGGACAAAAATTGAAGTTATCCTCTTTGGAAAAAAATTTGATATCTTCGTTTGTTGGTCCTTCAACATCAAGGAAATGAGATTTTAAACGAAATCGAAACGATAAAATATAAAGGCCGAAAAATACCGTGAACTAACCATCGTTGATTTTTTCTTTGAGATTTTATCGTTGAAATTTTGACCAAAACTTACAAATACAGGACAAAATTTAAGGTTGTCCTTTTCGAAAAAAACATGATATTTTCGTCTGTTGGTCCTTCAACATCAAGAAAATGAGATTTTAAACGAAATCGAAACGATAAAATATAAAGGCCGAAAAAAACCGTGAACTAACCATCGTTGATTTTTTCTTTGAGATTTTTTCGTTGAAATTTTGACCAATACTTACAAATACAGGACAAAATTTAAGGTTGTCCTTTTCGAAAAAAAACTTGATATCTTCGTCTGTTGGTCCTTCAACATCAAGAAAATGAGATTTTAAACGAAATCGAAACGATAAAATATAAAGGCCGAAAAAAACCGTGAACTAACCATCGTTGATTTTTTCTTGGAGACTTTTTCGTTGAAATTTTGACCATAACTTACAAATACAGGACAAAAATTGAAGTTACCCTTTTCGAAAAAAAACTTGATATTTTAGTTTGTTGGTCCTTCAACATCAAGGAAATGAGATTTTAAACGAAATCGAAACGATAAAATATAAAGGCCGAAAAAATCCGTGAACTAACCATCGTTGATTTTTTCTTGGAGACTTTTTCGTTGAAATTTTGACCAAAACTTACAAATACAGGACAAAAATTGAAGTTATCCTCTTTGAAAAAAAACTTGATATCTTCGTTTGTTGGTCCTTCAACATCAAGGAAATGAGATTTTAAACGAAATCCAAACGATAAAATATAAAGGCCGAAAAAATCCGTGAACTAACCATCGTTGATTTTTTCTTGGAGACTTTTTCGTTGAAATTTTGACCAAAACTTACAAATACAGGACAAAAATTGAAGTTATCCTCTTTGAAAAAAAACTTGATATCTTCGTTTGTTGGTCCTTCAACATCAAGGAAATGAGATTTTAAACGAAATCGAAACGATAAAATATAAAGGCCGAAAAATACCGTGAACTAACCATCGTTGATTTTTTCTTTGAGATTTTTTCGTTGAAATTTTGACCAAAACTTACAAATACAGGACAAAATTTAAGGTTGTCCTTTTCGAAAAAAAACTTGATATCTTCGTTTGTTGGTCCTTCAACATCAAGGAAATGAGATTTTAAACGAAATCGAAACGATAAAATATAAAGGCCGAAAAATACCGTGAACTAACCATCGTTGATTTTTTCTTTGAGATTTTTTCGTTGAAATTTTGACCAAAACTTACAAATACAGGACAAAATTTAAGGTTGTCCTTTTCGAAAAAAAACTTGATATTTTCGTCTGTTGGTCCTTCAACATCAAGAAAATGAGATTTTAAACGAAATCGAAACGATAAAATATAAAGGCCGAAAAAAACCGTGAACTAACCATCGTTGATTTTTTCTTTGAGATTTTTTCGTTGAAATTTTGACCAATACTTACAAATACAGGACAAAATTTAAGGTTGTCCTTTTCGAAAAAAAACTTGATATCTTCGTCTGTTGGTCCTTCAACATCAAGAAAATGAGATTTTAAACGAAATCGAAACGATAAAATATAAAGGCCGAAAAAAACCGTGAACTAACCATCGTTGATTTTTTCTTGGAGACTTTTTCGTTGAAATTTTGACCATAACTTACAAATACAGGACAAAAATTGAAGTTACCCTTTTCGAAAAAAAACTTGATATTTTTGTTTGTTGGTCCTTTAACATCAAGGAAATGAGATTTTAAACGAAATCGAAACGATAAAATATAAAGGCCGAAAAAATCCGTGAACTAACCATCGTTGATTTTTTCTTGGAGACTTTTTCGTTGAAATTTTGACCAAAACTTACAAATACAGGACAAAAATTGAAGTTATCCTCTTTGAAAAAAAACTTGATATCTTCGTTTGTTGGTCCTTCAACATCAAGGAAATGAGATTTTAAACGAAATCCAAACGATAAAATATAAAGGCCGAAAAAATCCGTGAACTAACCATCGTTGATTTTTTCTTGGAGACTTTTTCGTTGAAATTTTGACCAAAACTTACAAATACAGGACAAAAATTGAAGTTATCCTCTTTGAAAAAAAACTTGATATCTTCGTTTGTTGGTCCTTCAACATCAAGGAAATGAGATTTTAAACGAAATCGAAACGATAAAATATAAAGGCCGAAAAATACCGTGAACTAACCATCGTTGATTTTTTCTTTGAGATTTTTTCGTTGAAATTTTGACCAAAACTTACAAATACAGGACAAAATTTAAGGTTGTCCTTTTCGAAAAAAAACTTGATATTTTCGTCTGTTGGTCCTTCAACATCAAGAAAATGAGATTTTAAACGAAATCGAAACGATAAAATATAAAGGCCGAAAAAAACCGTGAACTAACCATCGTTGATTTTTTCTTTGAGATTTTTTCGTTGAAATTTTGACCAATACTTACAAATACAGGACAAAATTTAAGGTTGTCCTTTTCGAAAAAAAACTTGATATCTTCGTCTGTTGGTCCTTCAACATCAAGAAAATGAGATTTTAAACGAAATCGAAACGATAAAATATAAAGGCCGAAAAAAACCGTGAACTAAACATCGTTGATTTTTTCTTGGAGACTTTTTCGTTGAAATTTTGACCATAACTTACAAATACAGGACAAAAATTGAAGTTACCCTTTTCGAAAAAAAACTTGATATTTTTGTTTGTTGGTCCTTCAACATCAAGGAAATGAGATTTTAAACGAAATCGAAACGATAAAATATAAAGGCCGAAAAAATCCGTGAACTAACCATCGTTGATTTTTTCTTGGAGACTTTTTCGTTGAAATTTTGACCAAAACTTACAAATACAGGACAAAAATTGAAGTTATCCTCTTTGAAAAAAAAACTTGATATCTTCGTTTGTTGGTCCTTCAACATCAAGGAAATGAGATTTTAAACGAAATCGAAACGATAAAATATAAAGGCCGAAAAAATCCGTGAACTAACCATCGTTGATTTTTTCTTGGAGACTTTTTCGTTGAAATTTTGACCAAAACTTACAAATACAGGACAAAAATTGAAGTTATCCTCTTTGAAAAAAAATTTGATATCTTCGTTTGTTGGTTCTTCAACATCAAGGAAATGAGATTTTAAACGAAATCGAAACTATAAAATATAAAGGCCGAAAAAACCCGTGAACTAACCATTGTTGATTGTTTCTTGGAGACTTTTTCGTTGAAATTTTGACCAAAACTTACAAATACAGGACAAAAATTGAAGTTATCCTCTTTGAAAAAAAACTTGATATCTTCGTTTGTTGGTCCTTCAACATCAAGGAAATGAGATTTTAAACGAAATCGAAACGATAAAATATAAAGGCCGAAAAAATCCGTGAACTAACCATCGTTGATTTTTTCTTGGAGACTTTTTCGTTGAAATTTTGACCAAAACTTACAAATACAGGACAATAATTGAAGTTATCCTCTTTGAAAAAAAACTTGATATCTTCGTTTGTTGGTCCTTCAACATCAAGGAAATGAGATTTTAAACGAAATCGAAACGATAAAATATAAAGGCCGAAAAAATCCGTGAACTAACCATCGTTGATTTTTTCTTGGAGACTTTTTCGTTGAAATTTTGACCAAAACTTACAAATACAGGACAAAAATTGACGTTATCCTCTTTGAAAAAAAACTTGATATTTTCGTCTGTTGGTCCTTCAACATCAAGAAAATGAGATTTTAAACGAAATCGAAACGATAAAATATAAAGGCCGAAAAAAACCGTGAACTAACCATCGTTGATATTTTCTTTGAGATTTTTTCGTTGAAATTTTGACCAAAACTTACAAATACAGGACAAAATTTAAGGTTGTCCTTTTCGAAAAAAATCTTGATATTTTCGTCTGTTGGTCCTTCAACATCAAGAAAATGAGATTTTAAACGAAATCGAAACGATAAAATATAAAGGCCGAAAAAATCCGTGAACTAACCATCGTTGATTGTTTCTTGGAGACTTTTTCGTTGAAATTTTGACCAAAACTTACAAATACAGGACAAAAATTGAAGTTATCCTCTTTGAAAAAAAACTTGATATCTTCGTTTGTTGGTCCTTCAACATCAAGGAAATGAGATTTTAAACGAAATCGAAACGATAAAATATAAAGGCCGAAATAATCCGTGAACTAACCATCGTTGATTTTTTCTTTGAGATTTTTTCGTTGAAATTTTGACCAAAACTTACAAATACAGGACAAAATTTAAGGTTGTCCTTTTCGAAAAAAAACTTGATATTTTCGTCTGTTGGTCCTTCAACATCAAGAAAATGAGATTTTAAACGAAATCGAAACGATAAAATATAAAGGCCGAAAAAAACCGTGAACTAACCATCGTTGATTTTTTCTTGGAGACTTTTTCGTTGAAATTTTGACCAAAACTTACAAATACAGGACAAAAATTGAAGTTATCCTCTTTGAAAAAAAATTTGATATCTTCATTTGTTGGTTCTTCAACATCAAGGATATGAGATTTTAAACGAAATCGAAACGATAAAATATAAAGGCCGAAATAATCCGTGAACTAACCATCGTTGATTTTTTCTTTGAGATTTTTTCGTTGAAATTTTGACCAATACTTACAAATACAGGACAAAATTTAAGGTTGTCCTTTTCGAAAAAAAACTTGATATCTTCGTCTGTTGGTCCTTCAACATCAAGAAAATGAGATTTTAAACGAAATCGAAACGATAAAATATAAAGGCCGAAAAAAACCGTGAACTAACCATCGTTGATTTTTTCTTGGAGACTTTTTCGTTGAAATTTTGACCATAACTTACAAATACAGGACAAAAATTGAAGTTACCCTTTTCGAAAAAAAACTTGATATCTTCGTCTGTTGGTCCTTCAACATCAAGAAAATGAGATTTTAAACGAAATCGAAACGATAAAATATAAAGGCCGAAAAAATCCGTGAACTAACCATCGTTGATTTTTTCTTGGAGACTTTTTCGTTGAAATTTTGACCAAAACTTACAAATACAGGACAAAAATTGAAGTTATCCTCTTTGAAAAAAAACTTGATATCTTCGTTTGTTGGTCCTTCAACATCAAGGAAATGAGATTTTAAACGAAATCGAAACGATAAAATATAAAGGCCGAAAAAATCCGTGAACTAACCATCGTTGATTTTTTCTTGGAGACTTTTTCGTTGAAATTTTGACCAAAACTTACAAATACAGGACAAAAATTGAAGTTATCCTCTTTGAAAAAAAATTTGATATCTTCCTTTGTTGGTTCTTCAACATCAAGGAAATGAGATTTTAAACGAAATCGAAACTATAAAATATAAAGGCCGAAAAAACCCGTGAACTAACCATTGTTGATTGTTTCTTGGAGACTTTTTCGTTGAAATTTTGACCAAAACTTACAAATACAGGACAAAAATTGAAGTTATCCTCTTAGAAAAAAAACTTGATATCTTCGTTTGTTGGTCCTTCAACATCAAGGAAATGAGATTTTAAACGAAATCGAAACGATAAAATATAAAGGCCGAAAAAATCCGTGAACTAACCATCGTTGATTTTTTCTTGGAGACTTTTTCGTTGAAATTTTGACCAAAACTTACAAATACAGGACAATAATTGAAGTTATCCTCTTTGAAAAAAACTTGATATCTTCGTTTGTTGGTCCTTCAACATCAAGGAAATGAGATTTTAAACGAAATCGAAACGATAAAATATAAAGGCCGAAAAAATCCGTGAACTAACCATCGTTGATTTTTTCTTGGAGACTTTTTCGTTGAAATTTTGACCAAAACTTACAAATACAGGACAAAAATTGAAGTTATCCTCTTTGAAAAAAAACTTGATATTTTCGTCTGTTGGTCCTTCAACATCAAGAAAATGAGATTTTAAACGAAATCGAAACGATAAAATATAAAGGCCGAAAAAACCCGTGAACTAACCATCGTTGATTTTTTCTTGGAGACTTTTTCGTTGAAATTTTGTCCAAAACTTACAAATACAGGACAAAAATTGAAGTTATCCTCTTTGAAAAAAAATTTGATATCTTCGTTTGTTGGTTCTTCAACATCAAGGAAATGAGATTTTAAACGAAATCGAAACTATAAAATATAAAGGCCGAAAAAACCCGTGAACTAACCATTGTTGATTATTTCTTTGGAGACTTTTTCGTTGAAATTTTGACCAAAACTTACAAATACAGGACAAAACGTGAAGTTATCCTCTTTGAAAAAAAAATTGATATTTTCGTCTGTTGGTCCTTCAACATCAAGAAAATGAGATTTTAAACGAAATCAAAACGATAAAATATAAAGGCCGAAAAAACCCGTGAACTAACCATTGTTGATTATTTCTTTGGAGACTTTTTCGTTGAAATTTTGACCAAAACTTACAAATACAGGACAAAACGTGAAGTTATCCTCTTTGAAAAAAAACTTGATATCTTCGTTTGTTGGTCCTTCAACATCAAGGAAATGAGATTTTAAACGAAATCGAAACGATAAAATATAAAGGCCGAAAAAATCCGTGAACTAACCATCGTTGATTTTTTCTTGGAGACTTTTTCGTTGAAATTTTGACCAAAACTTACAAATACAGGACAAAAATTGAAGTTATCCTCTTTGAAAAAAAACTTGATATCTTCGTTTGTTGGTCCTTCAACATCAAGGAAATGAGATTTTAAACGAAATCGAAACGATAAAATATAAAGGCCGAAAAAATCCGTGAACTAACCATCGTTGATTTTTTCTTGGAGACTTTTTCGTTGAAATTTTGACCAAAACTTACAAATACAGGACAAAAATTGAAGTTATCCTCTTTGAAAAAAAATTTGATATCTTCGTTTGTTGGTTCTTCAACATCAAGGAAATGAGATTTTAAACGAAATCAAAACGATAAAATATAAAGGCCGAAAAAATCCGTGAACTAACCATCGTTGATTTTTTCTTGGAGACTTTTTCGTTGAAATTTTGACCAAAACTTACAAATACAGGACAAAAATTGAAGTTATCCTCTTTGAAAAAAAACTTGATATCTTCGTTTGTTGGTCCTTCAACATCAAGGAAATGAGATTTTAAACGAAATCGAAACGATAAAATATAAAGGCCGAAAAAATCCGTGAACTAACCATCGTTGATTTTTTCTTGGAGACTTTTTCGTTGAAATTTTGACCAAAACTTACAAATACAGGACAAAAATTGAAGTTATCCTCTTTGAAAAAAAATTTGATATCTTCGTTTGTTGGTTCTTCAACATCAAGGAAATGAGATTTTAAACGAAATCGAAACTATAAAATATAAAGGCCGAAAAAACCCGTGAACTAACCATTGTTGATTATTTCTTTGGAGACTTTTTCGTTGAAATTTTGACCAAAACTTACAAATACAGGACAAAACGTGAAGTTATCCTCTTTGAAAAAAAAATTGATATTTTCGTCTGTTGGTCCTTCAACATCAAGAAAATGAGATTTTAAACGAAATCAAAACGATAAAATATAAAGGCCGAAAAAATCCGTGAACTAACCATCGTTGATTTTTTCTTGGAGACTTTTTCGTTGAAATTTTGACCAAAACTTACAAATACAGGACAAAAATTGAAGTTATCCTCTTTGAAAAAAAACTTGATATCTTCGTTTGTTGGTCCTTCAACATCAAGGAAATGAGATTTTAAACGAAATCGAAACGATAAAATATAAAGGCCGAAAAAATCCGTGAACTAACCATCGTTGATTTTTTCTTGGAGACTTTTTCGTTGAAATTTTGACCAAAACTTACAAATACAGGACAATAATTGAAGTTATCCTCTTTGAAAAAAACTTGATATCTTCGTTTGTTGGTCCTTCAACATCAAGGAAATGAGATTTTAAACGAAATCGAAACGATAAAATATAAAGGCCGAAAAAATCCGTGAACTAACCATCGTTGATTTTTTCTTGGAGACTTTTTCGTTGAAATTTTGACCAAAACTTACAAATACAGGACAAAAATTGAAGTTATCCTCTTTGAAAAAAAACTTGATATTTTCGTCTGTTGGTCCTTCAACATCAAGAAAATGAGATTTTAAACGAAATCGAAACGATAAAATATAAAGGCCGAAAAAACCCGTGAACTAACCATCGTTGATTTTTTCTTGGAGACTTTTTCGTTGAAATTTTGTCCAAAACTTACAAATACAGGACAAAAATTGAAGTTATCCTTTTCGAAAAAAAACTTGATATTTTCGTCTGTTGGTCCTTCAACATCAAGAAAATGAGATTTTAAACGAAATCGAAACGATAAAATATAAAGGCCGAAAAAATCCGTGAACTAACCATCGTTGATTGTTTCTTGGAGACTTTTTCGTTGAAATTTTGACCAAAACTTACAAATACAGGACAAAAATTGAAGTTATCCTCTTTGAAAAAAAACTTGATATTTTCGTCTGTTGGTCCTTCAACATCAAGAAAATGAGATTTTAAACGAAATCGAAACGATAAAATATAAAGGCCGAAAAAACCCGTGAACTAACCATCGTTGATTTTTTCTTGGAGACTTTTTCGTTGAAATTTTGTCCAAAACTTACAAATACAGGACAAAATTTAAGGTTGTCCTTTTCGAAAAAAAACTTGATATTTTCGTCTGTTGGTCCTTCAACATCAAGAAAATGAGATTTTAAACGAAATCGAAACGATAAAATATAAAGGCCGAAAAAATCCGTGAACTAACCATCGTTGATTGTTTCTTGGAGACTTTTTCGTTGAAATTTTGACCAAAACTTACAAATACAGGACAAAAATTGAAGTTATCCTCTTTGAAAAAAAACTTGATATCTTCGTTTGTTGGTCCTTCAACATCAAGGAAATGAGATTTTAAACGAAATCGAAACGATAAAATATAAAGGCCGAAATAATCCGTGAACTAACCATCGTTGATTTATTCTTGGAGACTTTTTCGTTGAAATTTTGACCAAAACTTACAAATACAGGACAAAAATTGAAGTTATCCTCTTTGAAAAAAAATTTGATATCTTCGTTTGTTGGTCCTTCAACATCAAGGAAATGAGATTTTAAACGAAATCGAAACGATAAAATATAAAGGCCGAAATAATCCGTGAACTAACCATCGTTGATTTATTCTTGGAGACTTTTTCGTTGAAATTTTGACCAAAACTTACAAATACAGGACAAAAATTGAAGTTATCCTTTTCGAAAAAAAACTTGATATTTTTGTTTGTTGGTCCTTCAACATCAAGAAAATGAGATTTTAAACGAAATCGAAACGATAAAATATAAAGGCCGAAAAAAACCGTGAACTAACCATCGTTGATTTTTTCTTTGAGATTTTTTCGTTGAAATTTTGACCAAAACTTACAAATACAGGACAAAATTTAAGGTTGTCCTTTTCGAAAAAAAACTTGATATTTTCGTCTGTTGGTCCTTCAACATCAAGAAAATGAGATTTTAAACGAAATCGAAACGATAAATTATAAAGGCCGAAAAAATCCGTGAACTAACCATCGTTGATTGTTTCTTGGAGACTTTTTCGTTGAAATTTTGACCAAAACTTACAAATACAGGACAAAAATTGAAGTTATCCTCTTTGAAAAAAAACTTGATATCTTCGTTTGTTGGTCCTTCAACATCAAGGAAATGAGATTTTAAACGAAATCGAAACGATAAAATATAAAGGCCGAAAAAAACCGTGAACTAACCATCGTTGATTTTTTCTTGGAGACTTTTTCGTTGAAATTTTGACCATAACTTACAAATACAGGACAAAAATTGAAGTTACCCTTTTCGAAAAAAAACTTGATATTTTTGTTTGTTGGTCCTTCAACATCAAGGAAATGAGATTTTAAACGAAATCGAAACGATAAAATATAAAGGCCGAAAAAATCCGTGAACTAACCATCGTTGATTTTTTCTTGGAGACTTTTTCGTTGAAATTTTGACCAAAACTTACAAATACAGGACAAAAATTGAAGTTATCCTCTTTGAAAAAAAACTTGATATCTTCGTTTGTTGGTCCTTCAACATCAAGGAAATGAGATTTTAAATAAATCGAAACGATAAAATATAAAGGCCGAAAAAATCCGTGAACTAACCATCGTTGATTTTTTCTTGGAGACTTTTTCGTTGAAATTTTGTCCAAAACTTACAAATACAGGACAAAATTTAAGGTTGTCCTTTTCGAAAAAAAAACTTGATATTTTCGTCTGTTGGTCCTTCAACATCAAGAAAATGAGACTTTAAACGAAATCGAAACGATAAAATATAAAGGCCGAAAAAATCCGTGAACTAACCATCGTTGATTGTTTCTTGGAGACTTTTTCGTTGAAATTTTGACCAAAACTTACAAATACAGGACAAAAATTGAAGTTATCCTCTTTGAAAAAAAACTTGATATCTTCGTTTGTTGGTCCTTCAACATCAAGGAAATGAGATTTTAAACGAAATCGAAACGATAAATTATAAAGGCCGAAAAAATCCGTGAACTAACCATCGTTGATTGTTTCTTGGAGACTTTTTCGTTGAAATTTTGACCAAAACTTACAAATACAGGACAAAAATTGAAGTTATCCTCTTTGAAAAAAAACTTGATATCTTCGTTTGTTGGTCCTTCAACATCAAGGAAATGAGATTTTAAACGAAATCGAAACGATAAAATATAAAGGCCGAAATAATCCGTGAACTAACCATCGTTGATTTATTCTTGGAGACTTTTTCGTTGAAATTTTGACCAAAACTTACAAATACAGGACAAAAATTGAAGTTATCCTCTTTGAAAAAAAATTTGATATCTTCGTTTGTTGGTCCTTCAACATCAAGGAAATGAGATTTTAAACGAAATCGAAATGATAAAATATAAAGGCCGAAAAATACCGTGAACTAACCATCGTTGATTTTTTCTTTGAGATTTTTTCGTTGAAATTTTGACCAAAACTTACAAATACAGGACAAAATTTAAGGTTGTCCTTTTCGAAAAAAAACTTGATATTTTCGTCTGTTGGTCCTTCAACATCAAGAAAATGAGATTTTAAACGAAATCGAAACGATAAAATATAAAGGCCGAAAAAACCCGTGAACTAACCATCGTTGATTTTTTCTTGGAGACTTTTTCGTTGAAATTTTGACCAAAACTTACAAAAACAGGACAAAAATTGAAGTTATCCTTTTCGAAAAAAAACTTGATATTTTTGTTTGTTGGTCCTTCAACATCAAGGAAATGAGATTTTAAACGAAATCGAAACGATAAAATATAAAGGCCGAAAAAATCCGTGAACTAACCATCGTTGATTTTTTCTTGGAGACTTTTTCGTTGAAATTATGACCAAAACTTACAAATACAGGACAAAAATTGAAGTTATCCTCTTTGAAAAAAAACTTGATATCTTCGTTTGTTGGTCCTTCAACATCAAGGAAATGAGATTTTAAACGAAATCCAAACGATAAAATATAAAGGCCGAAAAAATCCGTGAACTAACCATCGTTGATTTTTTCTTGGAGACTTTTTCGTTGAAATTTTGACCAAAACTTACAAATACAGGACAAAAATTGAAGTTATCCTCTTTGAAAAAAAACTTAATATCTTCGTTTGTTGGTCCTTCAACATCAAGGAAATGAGATTTTAAACGAAATCGAAACTATAAAATATAAAGGCCGAAAAAACCGTGAACTAACCATCGTTGATTTTTTTTTTGAGTTTTTTCGTTGAAATTTTGACCAAAACTTACAAATACAGGACAAAAATTGAAGTTATCCTTTTCGAAAAAAAACTTGATATTTTTGTTTGTTGGTCCTTCAACATCAAGGAAATGAGATTTTAAACGAAATCGAAACGATAAAATATAAAGGCCGAAAAAAACCGTGAACTAACCATCGTTGATTTTTTCTTTGAGATTTTTTCGTTGAAATTTTGACCAATACTTACAAATACAGGACAAAATTTAAGGTTGTCCTTTTCGAAAAAAAACTTGATATCTTCGTCTGTTGGTCCTTCAACATCAAGAAAATGAGATTTTAAACGAAATCGAAACGATAAAATATAAAGGCCGAAAAAACCGTGAACTAACCATCGTTGATTTTTTCTTGGAGACTTTTTCGTTGAAATTTTGACCATAACTTACAAATACAGGACAAAAATTGAAGTTATCTCTTTGAAAAAAAACTTGATATCTTCGTTTGTTGGTCCTTCAACATCAAGGAAATGAGATTTTAAACGAAATTGAAACGATAAAATATAAAGGCCGAAAAAATCCGTGAACTAACCATCGTTGATTTTTTCTTGGAGACTTTTTCGTTGAAATTTTGACCAAAACTTACAAATACAGGACAAAAATTGAAGTTATCCTCTTTGAAAAAAAATTTGATATCTTCGTTTGTTGGTTCCTCAACATCAAGGAAATGAGATTTTAAACGAAATCGAAACTATTAAATATAAAGGCCGAAAAAACCCGTGAACTAACCATTGTTGATTGTTTCTTGGAGACTTTTTCGTTGAAATTTTGACCAAAACTTACAAATACAAGACAAAAATTGAAGTTATCCTCTTTGAAAAAAAATTTGATATCTTCGTTTGTTGGTCCTTCAACATCAAGGAAATGAGATTTTAAACGAAATCGAAACGATAAAATATAAAGGCCGAAAAAATCCGTGAACTAACCATCGTTGATTATTTCTTTGGAGACTTTTTCGTTGAAATTTTGACCAAAACTTACAAATACAAGACAAAAATTGAAGTTATCCTCTTTGAAAAAAAATTTGATATCTTCGTTTGTTGGTCCTTCAACATCAAGGAAATGAGATTTTAAACGAAATCGAAACGATAAAATATAAAGGCCGAAAAAATCCGTGAACTAACCATCGTTGATTTTTTCTTGGAGACTTTTTCGTTGAAATTTTGACCAAAACTTACAAATAGAGGACAAAAATTGAAGTTATCCTCTTTGAAAAAAAACTTGATATTTTCGTCTGTTGGTCCTTCAACATCAAGAAAATGAGATTTTAAACGAAATCGAAACGATAAAATATAAAGGCCGAAAAAACCCGTGAACTAGCCATCGTTGATTTTTTCTTGGAGACTTTTTCGTTGAAATTTTGTCCAAAACTTACAAATACAGGACAAAAATTGAAGTTATCCTTTTCGAAAAAAAACTTGATATTTTTGTTTGTTGGTCCTTCAACATCAAGAAAATGAGATTTTAAACGAAATCGAAACGATAAAATATAAAGGCCGAAAAAAACCGTGAACTAACCATCGTTGATTTTTTCTTTGAGATTTTTTCGTTGAAATTTTGACCAAAACTTACAAATACAGGACAAAATTTAAGGTTGTCCTTTTCGAAAAAAAACTTGATATTTTCGTCTGTTGGTCCTTCAACATCAAGAAAATGAGATTTTAAACGAAATCGAAACGATAAAATATAAAGGCCGAAAAAACCCGGGAACTAACCATCGTTGATTTTTTTTTTGAGTTTTTTCGTTGAAATTTTGACCAAAACTTACAAATACAGGACAAAAATTAAAGTCATCCTTTTCGAAAAAAAACTTGATATCTTTGTCTGTTGGTCCTTCAAAATCAAGGAAATGAGATTTTAAACGAAATCGAAAAGATAAAATTTAAAGGCCGAAAAAAACCGTGAACTAACCATCGTTGATTTTTTCTTTGAGTTTTTTCGTTGAAATTTTGACCAAAACTTACAAATACAGGACAAAATTTAAGGTTGTCCTTTTCGAAAAAAAACTTGATATTTTCGTCTGTTGGTCCTTCAACATCAAGAAAATGAGATTTTAAACGAAATCGAAACGATAAAATATAAAGGCCGAAAAAATCCGTGAACTAACCATCGTTGATTGTTTCTTGGAGACTTTTTCGTTGAAATTTTGACCAAAACTTACAAATACAGGACAAAAATTGAAGTTATCCTCTTTGAAAAAAAACTTGATATCTTCGTTTGTTGGTCCTTCAACATCAAGGAAATGAGATTTTAAACGAAATCGAAACGATAAAATATAAAGGCCGAAATAATCCGTGAACTAACCATCGTTGATTTATTCTTGGAGACTTTTTCGTTGAAATTTTGACCAAAACTTACAAATACAGGACAAAAATTGAAGTTATCCTCTTTGAAAAAAAATTTGATATCTTCGTTTGTTGGTCCTTCAACATCAAGGAAATGAGATTTTAAACGAAATCGAAACGATAAAATATAAAGGCCGAAAAATACCGTGAACTAACCATCGTTGATTTTTTCTTTGAGATTTTTTCGTTGAAATTTTGACCAAAACTTACAAATACAGGACAAAATTTAAGGTTGTCCTTTTCGAAAAAAAACTTGATATTTTCGTCTGTTGGTCCTTCAACATCAAGAAAATGAGATTTTAAACGAAATCGAAACGATAAAATATAAAGGCCGAAAAAACCCGTGAACTAACCATCGTTGATTTTTTCTTTGAGACTTTTTCGTTGAAATTTTGACCAAAACTTACAAAAACAGGACAAAAATTGAAGTTATCCTTTTCGAAAAAAAACTTGATATTTTTGTTTGTTGGTCCTTCAACATCAAGGAAATGAGATTTTAAACGAAATCGA
The DNA here is from genome assembly GCA_958496155.1 of Sisyra nigra. NCBI lineage: Eukaryota > Metazoa > Arthropoda > Insecta > Neuroptera > Sisyridae > Sisyra > Sisyra nigra. Next base: position 14,792,690 of record OY292319.1, on the reverse strand, counting down.
AACGATAAAATATAAAGGCCGAAAAAATCCGTGAACTAACCATCGTTGATTTTTTCTTGGAGACTTTTTCGTTGAAATTTTGACCAAAACTTACAAATACAGGACAAAAATTGAAGTTATCCTCTTTGAAAAAAAACTTGATATCTTCGTTTGTTGGTCCTTCAACATCAAGGAAATGAGATTTTAAACGAAATCCAAACGATAAAATATAAAGGCCGAAAAAATCCGTGAACTAACCATCGTTGATTTTTTCTTGGAGACTTTTTCGTTGAAATTTTGACCAAAACTTACAAATACAGGACAAAAATTGAAGTTATCCTCTTTGAAAAAAAACTTAATATCTTCGTTTGTTGGTCCTTCAACATCAAGGAAATGAGATTTTAAACGAAATCGAAACTATAAAATATAAAGGCCGAAAAAACCCGTGAACTAACCATTGTTGATTATTTCTTTGGAGACTTTATCGTTGAAATTTTGACCAAAACTTACAAATACAGGACAAAAATTGAAGTTATCCTTTTCGAAAAAAAACTTGATATTTTTGTTTGTTGGTCCTTCAACATCAAGGAAATGAGATTTTAAACGAAATCGAAACGATAAAATATAAAGGCCGAACAAAACCGTGAACTAACCATCGTTGATTTTTTCTTTGAGATTTTTTCGTTGAAATTTTGACCAATACTTACAAATACAGGACAAAATTTAAGGTTGTCCTTTTCGAAAAAAAACTTGATATCTTCGTCTGTTGGTCCTTCAACATCAAGAAAATGAGATTTTAAACGAAATCGAAACGATAAAATATAAAGGCCGAAAAAACCGTGAACTAACCATCGTTGATTTTTTCTTGGAGACTTTTTCGTTGAAATTTTGACCATAACTTACAAATACAGGACAAAAATTGAAGTTATCTCTTTGAAAAAAAACTTGATATCTTCGTTTGTTGGTCCTTCAACATCAAGGAAATGAGATTTTAAACGAAATTGAAACGATAAAATATAAAGGCCGAAAAAATCCGTGAACTAAGCATCGTTGATTTTTTCTTGGAGACTTTTTCGTTGAAATTTTGACCAAAACTTACAAATACAGGACAAAAATTGAAGTTATCCTCTTTGAAAAAAAACTTGATATCTTCGTTTGTTGGTCCTTCAACATCAAGGAAATGAGATTTTAAACGAAATCGAAACGATAAAATATAAAGGCCGAAAAAATCCGTGAACTAACCATCGTTGATTTTTTCTTGGAGACTTTTTCGTTGAAATTTTGACCAAAACTTACAAATACAGGACAAAAATTGAAGTTATCCTCTTTGAAAAAAAATTTGATATCTTCGTTTGTTGGTTCCTCAACATCAAGGAAATGAGATTTTAAACGAAATCGAAACGATAAAATATAAAGGCCGAAATAATCCGTGAACTAACCATCGTTGATTTATTCTTGGAGACTTTTTCGTTGAAATTTTGACCAAAACTTACAAATACAGGACAAAAATTGAAGTTATCCTCTTTGAAAAAAAATTTGATATCTTCGTTTGTTGGTCCTTCAACATCAAGGAAATGAGATTTTAAACGAAATCGAAACGATAAAATATAAAGGCCGAAATAATCCGTGAACTAACCATCGTTGATTTATTCTTGGAGACTTTTTCGTTGAAATTTTGACCAAAACTTACAAATACAGGACAAAAATTGAAGTTATCCTCTTTGAAAAAAAATTTGATATCTTCGTTTGTTGGTCCTTCAACATCAAGGAAATGAGATTTTAAACGAAATCGAAACGATAAAATATAAAGGCCGAAAAATACCGTGAACTAACCATCGTTGATTTTTTCTTTGAGATTTTTTCGTTGAAATTTTGACCAAAACTTACAAATACAGGACAAAATTTAAGGTTGTCCTTTTCGAAAAAAAACTTGATATTTTCGTCTGTTGGTCCTTCAACATCAAGAAAATGAGATTTTAAACGAAATCGAAACGATAAAATATAAAGGCCGAAAAAACCCGTGAACTAACCATCGTTGATTTTTTCTTGGAGACTTTTTCGTTGAAATTTTGACCAAAACTTACAAAAACAGGACAAAAATTGAAGTTATCCTTTTCGAAAAAAAACTTGATATTTTTGTTTGTTGGTCCTTCAACATCAAGGAAATGAGATTTTAAACGAAATCGAAACGATAAAATATAAAGGCCGAAAAAATCCGTGAACTAACCATCGTTGATTTTTTCTTGGAGACTTTTTCGTTGAAATTTTGACCAAAACTTACAAATACAGGACAAAAATTGAAGTTATCCTCTTTGAAAAAAAACTTGATATCTTCGTTTGTTGGTCCTTCAACATCAAGGAAATGAGATTTTAAACGAAATCCAAACGATAAAATATAAAGGCCGAAAAAATCCGTGAACTAACCATCGTTGATTTTTTCTTGGAGACTTTTTCGTTGAAATTTTGACCAAAACTTACAAATACAGGACAAAAATTGAAGTTATCCTCTTTGAAAAAAAACTTAATATCTTCGTTTGTTGGTCCTTCAACATCAAGGAAATGAGATTTTAAACGAAATCGAAACTATAAAATATAAAGGCCGAAAAAACCGTGAACTAACCATCGTTGATTTTTTTTTTGAGTTTTTTCGTTGAAATTTTGACCAAAACTTACAAATACAGGACAAAAATTGAAGTTATCCTTTTCGAAAAAAAACTTGATATTTTTGTTTGTTGGTCCTTCAACATCAAGGAAATGAGATTTTAAACGAAATCGAAACGATAAAATATAAAGGCCGAAAAAAACCGTGAACTAACCATCGTTGATTTTTTCTTTGAGATTTTTTCGTTGAAATTTTGACCAATACTTACAAATACAGGACAAAATTTAAGGTTGTCCTTTTCGAAAAAAAACTTGATATCTTCGTCTGTTGGTCCTTCAACATCAAGAAAATGAGATTTTAAACGAAATCGAAACGATAAAATATAAAGGCCGAAAAAACCGTGAACTAACCATCGTTGATTTTTTCTTGGAGACTTTTTCGTTGAAATTTTGACCATAACTTACAAATACAGGACAAAAATTGAAGTTATCTCTTTGAAAAAAAACTTGATATCTTCGTTTGTTGGTCCTTCAACATCAAGGAAATGAGATTTTAAACGAAATTGAAACGATAAAATATAAAGGCCGAAAAAATCCGTGAACTAACCATCGTTGATTTTTTCTTGGAGACTTTTTCGTTGAAATTTTGACCAAAACTTACAAATACAGGACAAAAATTGAAGTTATCCTCTTTGAAAAAAAATTTGATATCTTCGTTTGTTGGTTCCTCAACATCAAGGAAATGAGATTTTAAACGAAATCGAAACTATTAAATATAAAGGCCGAAAAAACCCGTGAACTAACCATTGTTGATTGTTTCTTGGAGACTTTTTCGTTGAAATTTTGACCAAAACTTACAAATACAGGACAAAAATTGAAGTTATCCTCTTTGAAAAAAAACTTGATATCTTCGTTTGTTGGTCCTTCAACATCAAGGAAATGAGATTTTAAACGAAATCGAAACGATAAAATATAAAGGCCGAAAAAATCCGTGAACTAACCATCGTTGATTATTTCTTTGGAGACTTTTTCGTTGAAATTTTGACCAAAACTTACAAATACAAGACAAAAATTGAAGTTATCCTCTTTGAAAAAAAATTTGATATCTTCGTTTGTTGGTCCTTCAACATCAAGGAAATGAGATTTTAAACGAAATCGAAACGATAAAATATAAAGGCCGAAAAAATCCGTGAACTAACCATCGTTGATTTTTTCTTGGAGACTTTTTCGTTGAAATTTTGACCAAAACTTACAAATACAGGACAAAATTTAAGGTTGTCATTTTCGAAAAAAAACTTGATATTTTCGTCTGTTGGTCCTTCAACATCAAGAAAATGAGATTTTAAACGAAATCGAAACGATAAAATATAAAGGCCGAAAAAATCCGTGAACTAACCATCGTTGATTGTTTCTTGGAGACTTTTTCGTTGAAATTTTGACCAAAACTTACAAATACAGGACAAAAATTGAAGTTATCCTCTTTGAAAAAAAACTTGATATCTTCGTTTGTTGGTCCTTCAACATCAAGGAAATGAGATTTTAAACGAAATCGAAACGATAAAATATAAAGGCCGAAATAATCCGTGAACTAACCATCGTTGATTTATTCTTGGAGACTTTTTCGTTGAAATTTTGACCAAAACTTACAAATACAGGACAAAAATTGAAGTTATCCTTTTCGAAAAAAAACTTGATATTTTTGTTTGTTGGTCCTTCAACATCAAGAAAATGAGATTTTAAACGAAATCAAAACGATAAAATATAAAGGCCGAAAAAATCCGTGAACTAACCATCGTTGATTGTTTCTTGGAGACTTTTTCGTTGAAATTTTGACCAAAACTTACAAATACAGGACAAAATCTGAAGTTATCCTCTTTGAAAAAAAACTTGATATCTTCGTTTGTTGGTCCTTCAACATCAAGGAAATGAGATTTTAAACGAAATCGAAACGATAAAATATAAAGGCCGAAAAAATCCGTGAACTAACCATCGTTGATTGTTTCTTGGAGACTTTTTCGTTGAAATTTTGACCAAAACTTACAAATACAGGACAAAATCTGAAGTTATCCTCTTTGAAAAAAAACTTGATATCTTCGTTTGTTGGTCCTTCAACATCAAGGAAATGAGATTTTAAACGAAATCGAAACGATAAAATATAAAAGCCGAAATAATCCGTGAACTAACCATCGTTGATTTATTCTTGGAGACTTTTTCGTTGAAATTTTGACCAAAACTTACAAATACAGGACAAAAATTGAAGTTATCCTCTTTGAAAAAAAATTTGATATCTTCGTTTGTTGGTCCTTCAACATCAAGGAAATGAGATTTTAAACGAAATCGAAACGATAAAATATAAAGGCCGAAATAATCCGTGAACTAACCATCGTTGATTTATTCTTGGAGACTTTTTCGTTGAAATTTTGACCAAAACTTACAAATACAGGACAAAAATTGAAGTTATCCTTTTCGAAAAAAAACTTGATATTTTTGTTTGTTGGTCCTTCAACATCAAGAAAATGAGATTTTAAACGAAATCGAAACGATAAAATATAAAGGCCGAAAAAAACCGTGAACTAACCATCGTTGATTTTTTTTTTGAGTTTTTTCGTTGAAATTTTGACCAAAACTTACAAATACAGGACAAAAATTAAAGTCATCCTTTTCGAAAAAAAACTTGATATCTTTGTCTGTTAGTCCTTCAAAATCAAGGAAATGAGATTTTAAACGAAATCGAAAAGATAAAATTTAAAGGCCGAAAAAAACCGTGAACTAACCATCGTTGATTTTTTCTTTGAGTTTTTTCGTTGAAATTTTGACCAAAACTTACAAATACAGGACAAAATTTAAGGTTGTCCTTTTCGAAAAAAAACTTGATATTTTCGTCTGTTGGTCCTTCAACATCAAGAAAATGAGATTTTAAACGAAATCGAAACGATAAAATATAAAGGCCGAAAAAATCCGTGAACTAACCATCGTTGATTGTTTCTTGGAGACTTTTTCGTTGAAATTTTGACCAAAACTTACAAATACAGGACAAAAATTGAAGTTATCCTCTTTGAAAAAAAACTTGATATCTTCGTTTGTTGGTCCTTCAACATCAAGGAAATGAGATTTTAAACGAAATCGAAACGATAAAATATAAAGGCCGAAATAATCCGTGAACTAACCATCGTTGATTTATTCTTGGAGACTTTTTCGTTGAAATTTTGACCAAAACTTACAAATACAGGACAAAAATTGAAGTTATCCTCTTTGAAAAAAAATTTGATATCTTCGTTTGTTGGTCCTTCAACATCAAGGAAATGAGATTTTAAACGAAATCGAAACGATAAAATATAAAGGCCGAAATAATCCGTGAACTAACCATCGTTGATTTATTCTTGGAGACTTTTTCGTTGAAATTTTGACCAAAACTTACAAATACAGGACAAAAATTGAAGTTATCCTTTTCGAAAAAAAACTTGATATTTTTGTTTGTTGGTCCTTCAACATCAAGAAAATGAGATTTTAAACGAAATCGAAACGATAAAATATAAAGGCCGAAAAAAACCGTGAACTAACCATCGTTGATTTTTTCTTTGAGATTTTTTCGTTGAAATTTTGACCAAAACTTACAAATACAGGACAAAATTTAAGGTTGTCCTTTTCGAAAAAAAACTTGATATTTTCGTCTGTTGGTCCTTCAACATCAAGAAAATGAGATTTTAAACGAAATCGAAACGATAAATTATAAAGGCCGAAAAAATCCGTGAACTAACCATCGTTGATTGTTTCTTGGAGACTTTTTCGTTGAAATTTTGACCAAAACTTACAAATACAGGACAAAATCTGAAGTTATCCTCTTTGAAAAAAAACTTGATATCTTCGTTTGTTGGTCCTTCAACATCAAGGAAATGAGATTTTAACGAAATCGAAACGATAAAATATAAAGGCCGAAATAATCCGTGAACTAACCATCGTTGATTTATTCTTGGAGACTTTTTCGTTGAAATTTTGACCAAAACTTACAAATACAGGACAAAAATTGAAGTTATCCTCTTTGAAAAAAAACTTAATATCTTCGTTTGTTGGTCCTTCAACATCAAGGAAATGAGATTTTAAACGAAATCGAAACTATAAAATATAAAGGCCGAAAAAACCCGTGAACTAACCATCGTTGATTTTTTCTTGGAGACTTTTTCGTTGAAATTTTGACCAAAACTTACAAAAACAGGACAAAAATTGAAGTTATCCTTTTCGAAAAAAAACTTGATATTTTTGTTTGTTGGTCCTTCAACATCAAGGAAATGAGATTTTAAACGAAATCGAAACGATAAAATATAAAGGCCGAAAAAATCCGTGAACTAACCATCGTTGATTTTTTCTTGGAGACTTTTTCGTTGAAATTTTGACCAAAACTTACAAATACAGGACAAAAATTGAAGTTATCCTCTTTGAAAAAAAACTTAATATCTTCGTTTGTTGGTCCTTCAACATCAAGGAAATGAGATTTTAAACGAAATCGAAACTATAAAATATAAAGGCCGAAAAAACCGTGAACTAACCATCGTTGATTTTTTTTTTGAGTTTTTTCGTTGAAATTTTGACCAAAACTTACAAATACAGGACAAAAATTGAAGTTATCCTTTTCGAAAAAAAACTTGATATTTTTGTTTGTTGGTCCTTCAACATCAAGGAAATGAGATTTTAAACGAAATCGAAACGATAAAATATAAAGGCCGAAAAAAACCGTGAACTAACCATCGTTGATTTTTTCTTTGAGATTTTTTCGTTGAAATTTTGACCAATACTTACAAATACAGGACAAAATTTAAGGTTGTCCTTTTCGAAAAAAAACTTGATATCTTCGTCTGTTGGTCCTTCAACATCAAGAAAATGAGATTTTAAACGAAATCGAAACGATAAAATATAAAGGCCGAAAAAAACCGTGAACTAACCATCGTTGATTTTTTCTTGGAGACTTTTTCGTTGAAATTTTGACCATAACTTACAAATACAGGACAAAAATTGAAGTTATCTCTTTGAAAAAAAACTTGATATCTTCGTTTGTTGGTCCTTCAACATCAAGGAAATGAGATTTTAAACGAAATTGAAACGATAAAATATAAAGGCCGTAAAAATCCGTGAACTAACCATCGTTGATTTTTTCTTGGAGACTTTTTCGTTGAAATTTTGACCAAAACTTACAAATACAGGACAAAAATTGAAGTTATCCTCTTTTAAAAAAAAATTTGATATCTTCGTTTGTTGGTTCCTCAACATCAAGGAAATGAGATTTTAAACGAAATCGAAACTATTAAATATAAAGGCCGAAAAAACCCGTGAACTAACCATCGTTGATTGTTTCTTGGAGACTTTTTCGTTGAAATTTTGACCAAAACTTACAAATACAGGACAAAAATTGAAGTTATCCTCTTTGAAAAAAAACTTGATATCTTCGTTTGTTGGTCCTTCAACATCAAGGAAATGAGATTTTAAACGAAATCGAAACCATAAAATATAAAGGCCGAAAAAATCCGTGAACTAACCATCGTTGATTATTTCTTTGGAGACTTTTTCGTTGAAATTTTGACCAAAACTTACAAATACAGGACAAAAATTGAAGTTATCCTCTTTGAAAAAAAATTTGATATCTTCGTTTGTTGGTCCTTCAACATCAAGGAAATGAGATTTTAAACGAAATCGAAACGATAAAATATAAAGGCCGAAAAAAACCGTGAACTAACCATCGTTGATTTTTTCTTTGAGATTTTTTCGTTGAAATTTTGACCAAAACTTACAAATACAGGACAAAATTTAAGGTTGTCCTTTTCGAAAAAAAACTTGATATCTTCGTCTGTTGGTCCTTCAACATCAAGAAAATGAGATTTTAAACGAAATCGAAACGATAAAATATAAAGGCCGAAAAAAACCGTGAACTAACCATCGTTGATTTTTTCTTGGAGACTTTTTCGTTGAAATTTTGACCAAAACTTACAAATACAGGACAAAAATTGAAGTTATCCTTTTCGAAAAATAACTTGATATTTTTGTTTGTTGGTCCTTCAACATCAAGGAAATGAGATTTTAAACGAAATCGAAACGATAAAATATAAAGGCCGAAAAAAACCGTGAACTAACCATCGTTGATTTTTTCTTTGAGATTTTTTCGTTGAAATTTTGACCAAAACTTACAAATACAGGACAAAATTTAAGGTTGTCCTTTTCGAAAAAAAACTTGATATTTTCGTCTGTTGGTCCTTCAACATCAAGAAAATGAGATTTTAAACGAAATCGAAACGATAAATTATAAAGGCCGAAAAAATCCGTGAACTAACCATCGTTGATTGTTTCTTGGAGACTTTTTCGTTGAAATTTTGACCAAAACTTACAAATACAGGACAAAATCTGAAGTTATCCTCTTTGAAAAAAAACTTGATATCTTCGTTTGTTGGTCCTTCAACATCAAGGAAATGAGATTTTAACGAAATCGAAACGATAAAATATAAAGGCCGAAATAATCCGTGAACTAACCATCGTTGATTTATTCTTGGAGACTTTTTCGTTGAAATTTTGACCAAAACTTACAAATACAGGACAAAAATTGAAGTTATCCTCTTTGAAAAAAAACTTAATATCTTCGTTTGTTGGTCCTTCAACATCAAGGAAATGAGATTTTAAACGAAATCGAAACTATAAAATATAAAGGCCGAAAAAACCCGTGAACTAACCATCGTTGATTTTTTCTTGGAGACTTTTTCGTTGAAATTTTGACCAAAACTTACAAAAACAGGACAAAAATTGAAGTTATCCTTTTCGAAAAAAAACTTGATATTTTTGTTTGTTGGTCCTTCAACATCAAGGAAATGAGATTTTAAACGAAATCGAAACGATAAAATATAAAGGCCGAAAAAATCCGTGAACTAACCATCGTTGATTTTTTCTTGGAGACTTTTTCGTTGAAATTTTGACCAAAACTTACAAATACAGGACAAAAATTGAAGTTATCCTCTTTGAAAAAAAACTTAATATCTTCGTTTGTTGGTCCTTCAACATCAAGGAAATGAGATTTTAAACGAAATCGAAACTATAAAATATAAAGGCCGAAAAAACCGTGAACTAACCATCGTTGATTTTTTTTTTGAGTTTTTTCGTTGAAATTTTGACCAAAACTTACAAATACAGGACAAAAATTGAAGTTATCCTTTTCGAAAAAAAACTTGATATTTTTGTTTGTTGGTCCTTCAACATCAAGGAAATGAGATTTTAAACGAAATCGAAACGATAAAATATAAAGGCCGAAAAAAACCGTGAACTAACCATCGTTGATTTTTTCTTTGAGATTTTTTCGTTGAAATTTTGACCAATACTTACAAATACAGGACAAAATTTAAGGTTGTCCTTTTCGAAAAAAAACTTGATATCTTCGTCTGTTGGTCCTTCAACATCAAGAAAATGAGATTTTAAACGAAATCGAAACGATAAAATATAAAGGCCGAAAAAAACCGTGAACTAACCATCGTTGATTTTTTCTTGGAGACTTTTTCGTTGAAATTTTGACCATAACTTACAAATACAGGACAAAAATTGAAGTTATCTCTTTGAAAAAAAACTTGATATCTTCGTTTGTTGGTCCTTCAACATCAAGGAAATGAGATTTTAAACGAAATTGAAACGATAAAATATAAAGGCCGTAAAAATCCGTGAACTAACCATCGTTGATTTTTTCTTGGAGACTTTTTCGTTGAAATTTTGACCAAAACTTACAAATACAGGACAAAAATTGAAGTTATCCTCTTTTAAAAAAAAATTTGATATCTTCGTTTGTTGGTTCCTCAACATCAAGGAAATGAGATTTTAAACGAAATCGAAACTATTAAATATAAAGGCCGAAAAAACCCGTGAACTAACCATCGTTGATTGTTTCTTGGAGACTTTTTCGTTGAAATTTTGACCAAAACTTACAAATACAGGACAAAAATTGAAGTTATCCTCTTTGAAAAAAAACTTGATATCTTCGTTTGTTGGTCCTTCAACATCAAGGAAATGAGATTTTAAACGAAATCGAAACCATAAAATATAAAGGCCGAAAAAATCCGTGAACTAACCATCGTTGATTATTTCTTTGGAGACTTTTTCGTTGAAATTTTGACCAAAACTTACAAATACAGGACAAAAATTGAAGTTATCCTCTTTGAAAAAAAATTTGATATCTTCGTTTGTTGGTCCTTCAACATCAAGGAAATGAGATTTTAAACGAAATCGAAACGATAAAATATAAAGGCCGAAAAAAACCGTGAACTAACCATCGTTGATTTTTTCTTTGAGATTTTTTCGTTGAAATTTTGACCAAAACTTACAAATACAGGACAAAATTTAAGGTTGTCCTTTTCGAAAAAAAACTTGATATCTTCGTCTGTTGGTCCTTCAACATCAAGAAAATGAGATTTTAAACGAAATCGAAACGATAAAATATAAAGGCCGAAAAAACCCGTGAACTAACCATCGTTGATTTTTTCTTGGAGATTTTTTCGTTGAAATTTTGACCAAAACTTACAAAAACAGGACAAAAATTGAAGTTATCCTTTTCGAAAAAAAACTTGATATTTTTGTTTGTTGGTCCTTCAACATCAAGGAAATGAGATTTTAAACGAAATCGAAACGATAAAATATAAAGGCCGAAAAAATCCGTGAACTAACCATCGTTGATTTTTTCTTGGAGACTTTTTCGTTGAAATTTTGACCAAAACTTACAAATACAGGACAAAAATTGAAGTTATCCTCTTTGAAAAAAAATTTGATATCTTCGTTTGTTGGTCCTTCAACATCAAGGAAATGAGATTTTAAACGAAATCGAAACGGTAAAATATAAAGGCCGAAAAATACCGTGAACTAACCATCGTTGATTTTTTCTTTGAGATTTTTTCGTTGAAATTTTGACCAAAACTTACAAATACAGGACAAAAATTGAAGTTATCCTCTTTTAAAAAAAAATTTGATATTATCGTCTGTTGGTCCTTCAACATCAAGAAAATGAGATTTTAAACGAAATCGAAACGATAAAATATAAAGGCCGAAAAAACCCGTGAACTAACCATCGTTGATTGTTTCTTGGAGACTTTTTCGTTGAAATTTTGACCAAAACTTACAAATACAGGACAAAAATTGAAGTTATCCTCTTTGAAAAAAAACTTGATATCTTCGTTTGTTGGTCCTTCAACATCAAGGAAATGAGATTTTAAACGAAATCGAAACGATAAAATATAAAGGCCGAAATAATCCGTGAACTAACCATCGTTGATTTTTTCTTGGAGACTTTTTCGTTGAAATTTTGACCAAAACTTACAAATACAGGACAAAAATTGAAGTTATCCTCTTTGAAAAAAAATTTGATATCTTCGTTTGTTGGTCCTTCAACATCAAGGAAATGAGATTTTAAACGAAATCGAAACGATAAAATATAAAGGCCGAAAAATACCGTGAACTAACCATCGTTGATTTTTTCTTTGAGATTTTTTCGTTGAAATTTTGACCAAAACTTACAAATACAGGACAAAATTTAAGGTTGTCCTTTTCGAAAAAAAACTTGATATTTTCGTCTGTTGGTCCTTCAACATCAAGAAAATGAGATTTTAAACGAAATCGAAACGATAAAATATAAAGGCCGAAAAAACCCGTGAACTAACCATCGTTGATTTTTTCTTGGAGATTTTTTCGTTGAAATTTTGACCAAAACTTACAAAAACAGGACAAAAATTGAAGTTATCCTTTTCGAAAAAAAACTTGATATTTTTGTTTGTTGGTCCTTCAACATCAAGGAAATGAGATTTTAAACGAAATCGAAACGATAAAATATAAAGGCCGAAAAAATCCGTGAACTAACCATCGTTGATTTTTTCTTGGAGACTTTTTCGTTGAAATTTTGACCAAAACTTACAAATACAGGACAAAAATTGAAGTTATCCTCTTTGAAAAAAAATTTGATATCTTCGTTTGTTGGTCCTTCAACATCAAGGAAATGAGATTTTAAACGAAATCGAAACGGTAAAATATAAAGGCCGAAAAATACCGTGAACTAACCATCGTTGATTTTTTCTTTGAGATTTTTTCGTTGAAATTTTGACCAAAACTTACAAATACAGGACAAAATTTAAGGTTGTCCTTTTCGAAAAAAAACTTGATATTTTCGTCTGTTGGTCCTTCAACATCAAGAAAATGAGATTTTAAACGAAATCGAAACGATAAAATATAAAGGCCGAAAAAACCCGTGAACTAACCATCGTTGATTTTTTCTTGGAGATTTTTTCGTTGAAATTTTGACCAAAACTTACAAAAACAGGACAAAAATTGAAGTTATCCTTTTCGAAAAAAAACTTGATATTTTTGTTTGTTGGTCCTTCAACATCAAGGAAATGAGATTTTAAACGAAATCGAAACGATAAAATATAAAGGCCGAAAAAATCCGTGAACTAACCATCGTTGATTTTTTCTTGGAGACTTTTTCGTTGAAATTTTGACCAAAACTTACAAATAGAGGACAAAAATTGAAGTTATGCTCTTTGAAAAAAAACTTAATATCTTCGTTTGTTGGTCCTTCAACATCAAGGAAATGAGATTTTAAACGAATTCGAAACGATAAAATATAAAGGCCGAAAAAACCCGGGAACTAACCATCGTTGATTTTTTTTTTGAGTTTTTTCGTTGAAATTTTGACCAAAACTTACAAATACAGGACAAAAATTAAAGTCATCCTTTTCGAAAAAAAACTTGATATCTTCGTCTGTTGGTCCTTCAAAATCAAGGAAATGATATTTTAAACGAAATCGAAAAGATAAAATTTAAAGGCCGAAAAAAACCGTGAACTAACCATCGTTGATTTTTTCTTTGAGTTTTTTGTTGAAATTTTGACCAAAACTTACAAATACAGGACAAAAATTGAAGTCATATTTTTCGAAAAAAAACTTGATATCTTCGTCTGTTGGTCCTCCAATATCAAAGATAAGAAATTTAAAACGAAATCGAAAGGATAATATTTAAAGGCTGAAAAAAACCGTGAACTAACCATCGTTGATTTTCTTTTGAGATTTTTTTGTTGAATTTTTGACCAAAACTTACAAATACAGGGCAAAATTTAAGGTTGTCCTTTTCAAAAAGAAATTTTATATTTTAGTCTGTTGGTTCTTAAACATCAACGAAATGAGATTTTTACAAAATTGAAAGGATAAAATTTTAAGGCCGAAAAAAACCGTGAACTAACCATCGTTGATTTTTTCTTTGAGATTTTTTCGTTGAAATTTTGACCAAAACTTACAAATACAGGACAAAAATTGAAGTTATCCTCTTTGAAAAAAAATTTGATATCTTCGTTTGTTGGTCCTTCAACATCAAGGAAATGAGATTTTAAACGAAATCGAAAGGATAATATTTAAAGGCCGAAAAAAACCGTGAACTAACCATCGTTGATTTTTTCTTTGAGATTTTTTCGTTGAAATTTTGACCAAAACTTAAAAAATACAGGACAAAATTTAAGGTTGTCCTTTTCGAAAAAAAACTTGATATCTTCGTCTATTGGTCCTTCAATATCAAAGAAATGAGATTTTATACGAAACCGAAAGGATAAAATTTAAAGGCCGAAAAAAACCGTGAACTAACCATCGTTGATTTTTTCTTTGAGATTTTTTTGTTGAAATTTTGACCAAAACTTACAAATACAGGACAAAATTTAAGCTTGTCCTTTTCGAACAAAAACTTGATATCTTCGTTTGTTGATCTTGTAACATCAAAGAAATTAGATTTAAAATGAAATTAAAAGGATACAATTAAAAGGCCGAAAATAACCGTGAACTAACCATGGTTGTGTTTTTCTTTGAGATTTTTTCGTTGAAATTTTGACCAAAACTTACAAATACAGGACAAAATTTAAGGTTGTCCTTTTCGAAAAAAAACTTGATATCTTCGTCTGTTGGTCCTTCAAAATCAAGGAAAAGAGATTTTAAACGAAATCGAAAGGATAAAATTAAAAGGCCAAAAAAAACCGTGAACTAACCATCGTTGATTTTTTCTTTGAGATTTTTTCGTTGAATTTTTGACCAAATCTTATAAATACAGGAAAATATTTAAAGTAATCCTTTTTAAAAAAAAAAAGTTGATATCTTCATTTGTTGGTCCTTCAACACCAAAGAAAAGAGATTTAAACGAAATCGAAAGGTTAAATTTTTAAGGTAGATTTATACTTTATATTATTAGTTATTTAATAACAATTACTCGAAAGTCTTTTTCAATGTAAAATTAAACAAAATATCCGAATTTTCAAACGTAAATATATCGATATTTAACGATTGTATAGTAACGATATATATTGTTACAAAGTGCTTTAAAAGCTCTTTTAAAGGATTTCTACTAATTTTCAAAATCTTTTCACAGCTAAGAGCAAGACATTTTTTTTTTCACAGTTTTTCCGTTTAATTATCTTAAAGTTCTTTTGCATTCAAATGAAAGAGTTTGTTATCTTCTTTTAATCGATACCCTGATCGTTACTAATGTTTTAAAATATTCTTATCGAGTTATTTGAGTTTGACCCGCCACTGCTTGCAACGATGCGTAATATATACAGGATGTTGGATAAAACTCAAGGAATTAGTTGGAACTAAAAAAAACAATTATATACGACTAAAATATAATATATTGTTTCCAATTAAAATCATAATTACATTGGTATTTAATTAATTAAAATAAAATAAGTTACTCATTAAATAAATTTACTAAAGAGAAAATGGCCGTTCAGAGGAACGGCTGTTTGAAACATTATGCGACAGATACTAATTTAAATTGAATGTCTCAAGAAAAAAAAAACAAAGAAGAATAATTTTAATGTATGAAAAAAGCTATAACTATTCTTTAAATATAAAAAAAAATATAAATTATTAAAATATTCTCTTAAAAATATTTACAAAATATAGGTGGATATAATAAGAGAGATAAGTATATCTATATTGATAAAAATTCTTGTCGAAATTTCCAGTGTCTTGAAATTAATGATAACATTTCATGACGTTATAGGTTTATGTGCTGGGAGTATACATTTGCCGAAATGTTACGAGTGTAGGCGAATGCGTGTTCGTGTCGATTCGATGGTGTCCGAAAGACCGAAGTTTATGTGCGTGCGGCAACGATGTTTAATCACATAAGTCAAGTATGTACTGCGTAGTGCGTACCCACTGACCACAAATTGTCCAACTAGTTCTGTAAGTTACATAACGAAAGACCGTTACGTAATTGTGATAGAGCTGCCACGTTATTGGACGTTTTTTGTTCATTGGGTTCATTCGCTTCTTCACCTCATGTAAAATTTCGCTGATAACTTCGACATATGCATACTGCCAGTATAAAAACTTGTTTAATTAATCAAAAACTTGCATTTGACCAACAAACAATGGCCAATTTTATGGAAGAAATTGCCAAATCACAAAATCAAATCTAAATAAAATTTTAGTTCCTCTAAATACTAAGCGAAACCCTGGTGTAAAATAATTTTTTTCAAATTATATTTGATGCATTGATTCGAGGCGAAACTTCTAAGTCAAATGTATGGAATTAATAGCGGTTCAACACGTCAAGTAGTTGGACCTTTTTTTCAATTGAATTGATATTTTGATTTGTAACTGAAATAATTTGCAGGGAGTCAATTCGCGATTTGATGTGGAATAAAAAACAGTACTATTTGACAGGAGTTTGGCTTGATTTCAAGTCAAATTTCGATCAAGTAGCTTGAAAATCAAGCCAAATAGTTTGAAAGAAATACACACATTTGATTTAGTAGCATTTTTGGTACTTGTGTCAAGTACGTTCAACCTGACTTATCTCAAAAGATTTATCCTAAAATCAGTCTCAAAAACACGTTGCAATTAATACTTTCACCTATCGCCAGTCTAATACGTTTTTGTTTCTCTGGTAACTTTATCAAATCTCCATATCAACGCATCAAATAATAACAGTGAATTATTTAGAGGCACTTTCCAATATAAAAACTATTCCAAGATAATAAACATTAAGATCACGGAAAATTCACACGACGAATTTTCTTTTTAAATTAAGCATTTTTTTTTTAATGGACTGGTGTTAAGAGATTTTGGCACCTCGTCGAAAAGTAGAAATCAATTTACAGTCTCAAATTTCCTAGTTGCACTACAAAAACGACACAATGTAACTTAAATCTAGCGAAAAAGCGCAAACTGGGTCTTAATGTATTTTACGTACATGTTACGTAACCATGACGTTAAAATGACATATCTACAAAATAGTACGAATCGCTAGTAAAACAGTCACTGATCGTTACAAAACAATGCAACTCGATTAAAATATGAGAAAAAAAATCAAAGCGTTAATATTTGAAGGAAAATTTGACCCTTCTTAAAATTTGAGACTCCTTGAATTTATCACACATGCCTTCGACTTCTTCTTTAATGAGTCAGGAGGGGTTGGGATGGAAGGAAGGTTTGTGTATCTGATTTAAAAAAAAAAGGATTTAGAGTAAATTCCAAAAATCAAACGGACAATTAAAATATGGCTTTAATGGGGTATTTTAAAAAATAAGTTTTGGCAAAAAATGAAATTTGCTAAGATTTAAGGGTGTCGTATGGCTGGGTGTAAAAGATGAGTGGGATGTCGTTGTTTTAGAGAGTTGAATTAAACTTAAAAAAGGATCTTAATGATGGGGGGGGGTGAAAAGATCCCGATCATCTTTCTTTAGCACATACGATTTGGGTTTTTATGGAACTTTTTTTAAATAGATCACACTTTAGTCGTCGATGTCGTTGTCGATTCGACTGCTTTTGATTCCTGTTTTACCAGTCCAAGGATAGATGTCCGGACAGGGTTGACACGTGCGCATGTATCGGACTCCAGACTTGTGCCACAAGTTGCACACCTTTGGGTTGTTACATTTCTTGGGTCGATTCTGAAACCAGAAAACAAATGATTCAAACTTTTCCTATGTCTTTTGGGATAAGTCTACTTACAGGATAATGGCATTGGAATGGTTGGAATTGATGGAGTCGAGAAAGAGGAGTTGGATCTCGGACCCATTGAATCGCCTGCCAGTTCGTTATTAGGTAGACATCTTTCATGGCATTGATGGTATCCAAGAATTGAATGAAGCCTTCCTTATGGTGAGGCTGCGTAAACCATGCAGCATGATAAAAGAGCCCGAACGGAGCTCGATTAGTGCTATAATGGCGGTCAAAGTTCTTCATCAACATTTTGAAAACGCCATCAGCTGCTGGAGGGTTGCTGCATGCATCTCCCATCGAGCACCGGCCTCCGTTCAAATCTTGCCACATCACCATTGGAACCTCCCAAACTCCTAGAAACAAAGGGTTTTGTCCAAATCCAGAACAGTTTAATCAGTCAGTACTCACCTGGATAGGATCTTGTCGGGCATGGAGGGATCATGCAATCATGGAAGAGCTTATAGTCTAAAGTGTATGGCCAGCTGGGTGGTCGATTTTCATACACAGGCATTGACGAGTCGTAGGTGAAATTGGAATCGTACAACATCTTGAACATTTTATTACCGCCGACCGACAAAAATGGGGCTCGCATTCCACGAACATCTTCCAAATGGACTCCTCCGTATGCCGCTAAAATTTCCCGCTGTCCAGCCACTTCGCGATTCCATTTCTTCTGTGAAAATTGCTCACCAAAACTATGCCTAAACCGGAAAATTAAAATAGAAAATTAGACTCGAACTAGGCACATGAAAAATATCCCAGACATCCCCCTCTAATTTCATTCTTTTTACGATGTATCTATAGTTCTTTTTGATCAGCGTAATTGGAACATGCTCTTAACAGAAGCTGATCTAAAAGAAAGCTCGTCCTGGTCCCGCACATTACTTCGAAGTAATTTCAAAAACCCTAAAAATATGGGTTATTGAGATTTCGATGAAGACTAACATATCTTAAAATGAATAAAATCAGAGGGGTGGAGGTATTTGGGATACTACTGTTGTTAGCGGATCCCTACAGTGATCTTTTGGTTACTTACGAAACAGTATGAGATGCGATTTCATGCCCTGTGGCATATAAATTCTGGACTTGGCTGTAGTCAGTCCATTCATGTGAGACGTAAAACGTAGCAGAAATCGGACATCCGTTAGGGTTGACTCGGCCTTTTTCGAACAAGTCGCTGTACAACCCTTTGTTTAAGTCATTGACTGAATCATCGAAAGTGAGCAAAACAATTTGAGGAACAGATTCGACGGGTAGATCGCCAGGAACGTCTTTTCCACCGCAGGAGCAGTCGGGTAAGAGGCACACGTCTTTACGGCATTTGGCTGCACTTTTGTCCACTTGGGGTGTTGGATAAATGGGCGCTGGCCGACTAGGGGCGTACTTGTAAATGTCAATGAATTCGGATGCTTTCGAAACAATGGAAGTTGATGGTTTTAAGGTCGGCCGTGAACGACTATAATTTGAAAATGAATGGTTAGTGTTTCAAAGTAGTTATTTGGAAGTGTGGCGGTACGTACGCCGGTGGAGTTCCACGGTTCACAGTGATACCTTCGTCGGAGTTGGTATAATGGGCCGAACCTCTTCCTCGAACACTTGTTCTGAAAATTAGCACTCTAAATTAGTATAGATCTACCATCAAACCTGATCAAATTCATCTGTTATTAATCGTTGAGTATCCTCACTAAGCAAAAGCATAATGTGCTAAATCCAGTCAATAAAGCGTTTTGTTTTTTTTTTTGTTTTTTGGTAAAACGATAGAAACGACCGAACTGAATAACATATTAAAATTTATATTCAATAGAATAGAAGAGTTTGGCAGGGGAAGCGTAAAAAGGTCCTCTTTATAGGTTTTTCTTAAATATTCTTAAGACCGTGCGTTCTAGTGAAAAATATGTAACTAACAAATATATAGGAAATAAAATTTCTTATAAAATATGTCCTTTTTATTTTTTTTTTTAGGATCACTACCAAACAAAATAACGGGAATTCAAACCTCAACTATGGAAACAAAATTTCAAAGCTAATAAATGCGGGTTTGTGATACATTGCTCTAATAAAATGTAATGCAAGCAGAACAGAATGTTTTTACTTCAAATACATTCTTTTTCGTTTCAAATGCAACCTTATTTTATTTGTCGTTGGATATTGGGTGAAATAATTCATTTTTATATTTAAAACAGTGCGTTTAACAAGTGTGTACCTATACTTATTGAAGTCGAAATTCGGGAATTTCGGTAAAAACAAACGGCTGTAGTCGCCTACAAACTGCGCATGTGCATAAGATTAGAGGGGGAGTAGTGCAATTGTCTTTAGAATTTCGTACGCAAAATTCCCGAATTCCTACTTCAATAAGTCTTCAGCACACATTTTGTAACTGTAATTGGTTATACCTACTCGTATTTCAAATGTTAAGATTTTCATCGGCTGTATCTCGTTGAAAATAGTAAGGACTTATGTTAAAGGAAATTTTATTATCTTTAATTTGATCTATTACATGTTTTTCGTTAGAAAACAAAGTTTTTGATATATTTAAGAAAAACCTAACAGAGCTTTAAACCCCTCCAGCCTGTCCAACACTTGCATTCAATTGAAGGGAGGTTTTAGTATGTTGTTTGTGTAGACCTTCTCTATCATTTTCTCTAAAAGAAAAATAAGATATCTGATTTATTTTCAAAAGTCCCCTTTTTAGTCTTTATTGACTGGATTAAATGATCAATTAATTTAGTGGCATGAAAATAAAGCACCCACAACACCTCGATTTGCCGTGAAATTGATGAGTACCAGTATTATTCAGTATTACGTCACTTCTAAGAATGTCTATTCAGATGAACAGGTTTTGTAAGTCGTCAATAAGTTCAAGAAGTTGAAGAAAGTTCAGTTGGGATATTATTAAGAAGAAGTAAGTCTCTAACAAGTAAAATATCGTGTGAACTGTTTGGATGAAATAGGAATAGAAAATCATAGGTGATTATTTGGGAGAGAGGAAAGATTTTTACGCTAATACGAACTAATTAATGTTATTTTGAATAAATTTTATGTGAAACCAACAAAAAAAATAAAAAAAAAATGGTGCAGCTAAAATTATCGTGAAACGTCCAAACCGCTGACCATGCAACTTGATTAACGTTACTGATCATCAAAATTTGTACAAACATCCGTTTTGGAGGCTCCCATTTTGGAACCATATCGACGAAGTCCACGGGAACTTTCAGTTTTTGGAACCACTACAACTTTAGCTCTGATCATAGTTTCGCCAATATCTCAGACTAAGCTACCATTTTTGAAATGAAACTTCTTTAGATGTGGTAATAGAAAAACTTAGTAGGTATACTTGGTTATGTATTTGTATAGTAGGTATATGAGGTTGATAACAACATTTATTGTAGCCCTTGTATAGCTGTGCACATGCGTCAAAAGACTGTCGAGATCAAAAAACGCTGACACGGAGTGAACCTTCTGATATTCTGTGGTACTGCCACAGATATGGTAACACCACGGTATATACCAGAAGGCTCACACGGCGCATTGTCGTCTCTAATCAGGACATTTTTTTATACCTTTGGTACATCTGTGGAGGATCTGTGTTTAGGAAGCAGCAAAACCTATAAAAGTGAAATACTTTTTCCACTACAATACTAAAATGAGGTTACCAATACAATTCAAATATATCATGTATTCGTGAGTGATCACCAAAAACTCCGAGTGAACTTTCTGTTAGTATCTATATTTGGTGGTAATATTATGAGTTTAGGTGCATTGACTTGGATCGGTGAGTACCACTAGCTTTACGACCGACTTCTGATTGAAGGCGAGAACGACCGCGTTACCTACCGGTAGTGTTGGTTCATATTAGACAGTGATTACGACCAGCTGGTAGTGATCTAGCCCCATTCGCAAACCCCGTGTGAACCTGACTAGAGATTAAATGCCAATACTAGAAGTTCTGGGAACATATGATCAGGCTAAAAAGTGAACAATTGATTGAAGTTGAATGAACTGATTGAGATACCAATGGACTTCATCTGGCCGATGCTTGTCAATTTTGTGTGTTTGTGTAGTATGCGTGTATCATTGATGGTTATCGTGTTTTTTTTTTATACCTCTGCTGAACCTCGTTGCAGTTAACATTGGGATTTGTTTCGTTGCCGAGACATTTGGCTCTTTGGAAACTTCCCCGTGCTCCCGAGAATGTGGTTATTATAGATTTGATGGCCGAATTAACTCGAGATACTCGCGCTGGTGTTGTTACGTGTGAGTAATAGGACGTCGGTGTGAATCGAACGTTCGGAGCCGGTGTTGTCGTCGAACTAACTGCGACTTTATGGGTGGAACTCAACATGGATGACGTGGATGTACTTACGGGAATCTCCATGATTTTGGTCAGATAATTATCGTCTAGTATTTCGTCTACGTTCGTCTCAGGTTGTTTTAGATTCGTCGTGAGAGCACTGGGAACTTCCGTCGTACTGGCAAATGGCTCAACATGTTTCACGTTTTCAAATGTCGCCGCTATTTGATTCTTTGAGTACGGCCTACCACGCTCGATTGAAAACCGACTCTTAGCAACCGGTTCGCTCAGTGCCACGGATTTGGTTACTTCCGAAACGGGACCAACTGATTCGGGACTACGGTTAAACGAAGAACTACCCGGATAATGGTTCAATAACATCGGAATCGAGTTATTCGTTTCATTGTCATCAACCGTTTCAACGATTTCGTCTTCTGGAATCACCGTTGAACTGACATACGGACGATAGGGATTCGGGATGTGTTTAATCGTATCTTGATACCGTTTCGTGTTTAAATCGCTATTTGCTATTTCGACATTCCGAACTATACCAGCTGTGGGAATGGGATTCAGGAAGCTTGATCTAGATGTGATCGACTCATCTTGATGGACTCTAGGAGTGACTCGCAATGTTTGACGATGAATATGAGGACGGTTTGGTCGGAAATCCTGGAGACTTAAATTCGTCTCAACATTGATTGAATTTTGAGTCGTCAATGAGTAATCGACATATTGAGGGATTTCAGTGGTAGATGACAACTGATTTTTTGGGATGCTCGCCTGTTCGTAGTCAGTCAAACGAGAAGACTTAGTCGTCACTGACGGCCGATAAATATGTTTGGCTTTACTAAGTTCCGAGTCAGGTTTTGTAACCCTGTTGTGGCTGAACCGAGTCGAATTTACGACCGGCTCTGCACTCTGATAGTACTCAGAGTGTTTTCTCGCGTTTGGACGGACATATAACGGAACGTAACGACTATCGAGCTCCTCATATAAAATGTTTGGCTTCTGAGAAGATGTACTAGTGGTGATTGGGACGGTGGTGGTGGTTGAAATGAACGGTTCGAACAAATTGCGGGTTTTGTTAAAGATTGCCTCGAGAAACTGTTTCGGGACTGAGTAAGTGGTTGGACGGATATATGAGGTGATGTTAGCTTGTGTGGCAAGTTCGCGTTTTAGAGGGTCAGTTGGTCGGGCTGTGTGGTGTGGAATGATCGTGTCACTGTGTTTCTGTGATCTGGTTCCCGATGGTGCTCCGAGAGCAGCTGACGATAGATTGATCGTGATCGACTTGGACTCGGATGAAGGCAGGTTTGTAATTGTAAATGGTCGATTTGTGTCTGAATTCGTATTAGTACTGTCGTTAGCTTTTGAGAATGGTACTGGTTTCATAATGGTCGCGTTATGGGGGAAATGTGCTCGGTTCGTTTCCGGATCGGTATTCGAACGAGTCTTGTCTGCGTCCAGTAACGTGAAACCAGCTGACAAGGATATGAGACGGGAGTGGTTCTGGGCGTTCGGGAGGAACTTGGATGGGGTATCAGAAAGCAGAGGAGTTTCAGGTTGGGATGGAGATCTTGGCCTGGCCGATAATGTTATAAAAATGGACTCGGGGCTCGTTCCATTCGTGGGACTTCCCGTACTATTGAATCTGTTGAAATATAAAACGAGGTCTTCGTGTCAGCATATGTTACATGTTACACTTCACTTACTACCTCCCAGAAACCCTACTCTAAGCTGATCTGATTGGTATTTGAGAGTCGAGAAAAAATGTGCAACGCCAATGTATGCAATGAATTTGAAGTAGATGTGTGATAAATGAATCAGCTACCAAATATTCAGTTTAAAAACAGATACCTGCTTGAGTATGGAGTCGTCGTAGTTATTCGAGTCGGCGTTGGCGTCTTAAATACGGTCAGTGTCGTCGTTTTTGTCGAATGGAAGTCATTGGAGTTGGTATCACTGGTCTTTGTCTTAATCCTGTCAGGATCATACACACATCAACTCATTTCATGTACATACATACAAGTAACTCGAGTAACATATTTACATCTGGAATGCCGTCGCTAGCATCGCTAACAACACTCTTCCAGTTATCAAGCTTCTGGTAAACGTTCAGTAAAACCAAATCATCGTCATTTCATCATCTGAAAGAGCCTTCCAGAAAATATAACACGCAAACTATTCACCCTTATATCTGATATTCGTCGCAAACTTTAAAACGTCACCTTTTCCCCCTTCCCAAAAAAAAAAAAAAAAATAACATCCGTTCGACAAAAAGATACCAAAAAGAGATCTCTAATATTTATCGTTATCCTTAAAATTTCAGAAATGCATCTTATAAAGGATATACTTTAGAACTCATCAAAAAGATATCATAAAGTTATCTCAGAAATTTGAGGTTAATTACAAATTATGAAAACCTATAAAAATAAAATGATAAACAGTTCTAGCTAAATGTGGCTAAGGAAGTTTCCTTGTAAATTTTTGCGGAATCTAGTTTTCAATTTTCACTAACAGATCAGAGGCTTAACCAATTTCAATTGTTATGTAGAACCCATCAGAAAAATATCTTTTTGATGTCATAGAAGCATCTACAAAAGTTTAACTAAGTAATCTGTTAGATCTTCCAAATCACCTCTTCAGTAACTTGTCAAAAAGACAAAATTATTTTAAATTCTTTTCGATAATATTACGATAGCTTTCTGATTTATCGAACGGGAAAGTGGCTCAGATTCTCAATCACTCTTAACGCGCATATTTTATGGATGGCTCTTATTTGGGATTGGAGATTTTCTCCGACGAGCTTATTTCAACAAACAGAATCTTCCAGTTCTAGTTCTCTCAGTTATTACTGAACTATCAACATTTGAATCTTAGTAGGAACAAAATTGGCTAACTGGATGAGCTCTTAATACTAAAGTGCTTTATACAATGCAAAAATTGATAAGTGGAAAACATTTTACCTGGATGGTTGTCGAACTGATTGAGAATACGAGTTCTGATCGGTTTCCTGGAGAAAAGAAAGTATGAGTTAATATTTGGATTTTGAAGAATATGTTTTCATTTACATCTGAATAGTCTTCGATGATAGTGGAAGGTTTGTACAGGTTTTGCTGGGGAGAGATACTATACTGAATGTTGTCTTGTTGGTAGTATGTCGATGGTTTTCGGGATGACACTGTTACAGTTTCGACTGGTTGTTCGGAGCTCGGTGATACTGGGGCTCGGTAGATCTGCTGTTGTCCCTTTGACGGATTTTCACTGGCAGTTGGAGTGTTATAGTTTTGGCCGTAATCTGAAAATAGATCCGGGTTATGATACATGTGAGCTGTGCCTATAGAGGTAGGTATATCTCTTATGGAAGAATAACACTGCCACACAAAAAAAATATCTGACCCAGAGATACAACATATGGTATTTGGTGTACTTTTTTTCAGGAAAACTGACCACGAACCCGTGGTCAGTTTTCCTCCGGCACCCTTCAGATTTTTTTGTGTCAGTAAAATTTTTCAGTACTGAAAATTGAAGGGTGCAAGAGAAAAAATGACGACGACTTTTGTGCTCAGCAAAAAAAAAAATATGCCGGAAATATTTTGTCGCATATTATTTGGGTCTTATATTTCTTTTAATTAAAACATGATTAAATATTGAGATCAGAAAAATGCTTCTTGAATAGTCATTATGGATGGTTGTCTGTTATAAGTTGCCGGTACCATAATATAATAAGTGCTCCTGTTTTGCTAGTAGGAGTCTGCAAAAATGTGATTGATGAACCCTTAATGGTAATAAAAAATTTTCACTCGGGGATCACTAGAGATAAAAAGCGTTGTTGCAACTGACACTTATTTCATGTAATACACTTACCAACATCTCGATAGATTTCTACTTCAACGTCGTCATCGTATAGAGCATAGTATGGGTCGTACTGATTTTGTTCGTACTGGGTTCGATTGTAAAGCTGTGTGTTACCAGACTGGGAACCAGCGATCGGACGAACCGGACGAGATGTTTCGTACTGGGTCGTGGCTGGAGCATTCGCTTCGATTCTAAACAAAACAACGTCATTGAAACTTGGTGAAGTTCCCATTGGCTAGTTACCAAACAGTACGAGTGAATTTCAGCAGGGAGCTGAAATAGTTACCTGTTACTATGTTCGTCAAGCAGTCTGTTATCTTTCTTGTGACTGTCACTGCTCGTGCTCACTACATGCCTGCTACTGGTCAAAAAATTTTTGGTCGGTCGAACAGTCGTCCGTTTATTTTCTGGTCGTTTGATCTTAATGCTACTGTTACTGTAAAGTTTCGGTATTGTTGTTGGTATTTTATAGTGGGTGGTGGTCGTTTTGGGTGTCATCGCTGATGTACTTAGCGTCGATTCGGTTGCTACGTTCAAGGATGGTCTCGTCGAAAATATATTAAATGATTCAAATGTGATGGGAGGAAGTTCAGTTGTGACTTGAACCAGGGATGTCTTGGTTGTAGAAGGCAACGAAAAGTGTCTGGGAGTTGTGCTACTCGAAGAGACAAAATGGGGAGTCGTGTTAAGGGTAGGTTTAAACGGTCGAGGCGTCTGAATATCAACTGCTTTTGTAATAACTACATTAGGTGTTTTAGTAACCTTTAGTGTGTCAGGTCGAATTTTTTCAAAGACATATTCATCTTTATCCGATTCGTTCAACTTCTCGTCGGTACTGCTAAAAGTTTCATCGCTGTAAACCCGACCATCCGAATCATCTTGATTGTAGAAATATTTGTTTTCTTCCTGACTATCGTCGTTTTTGTAGTTTTCAAAGACCAGCTGGGGACGAGACACGAAAGTATTCTTAAGAGGGTTCGGATTGGCTGGTGGATCTGAATCGGGTTTTGCATAATTCCCGACGTATCGAGGAAAGTAGGATTCCGTTTGAAAAACTTGCCCGTTTGTATGAATCCGGATTGATTGGTTGCGATTGTCGTCTAAGCTACTGGGACGTTGGTAGATTGACTTAAATTCAATTGATTCGTAATTGGAGGGCTTGTCGTTCAACGTGTGACCAAGATGACTCTTGTAACTGGTATAGGTTTGGACTTGTTTGCCTGAATCACTTTCTGGTCGTCCCGAGTTATATCGGTTATAATTATTACTGATGGTCTCAATTATTTTTTCAGTCATCGGGCGAGAGTCTTCAGTATAGTATGCGGTTCCCAAATTGGAACTTCCGATATTATAATATGCGTAACTACTATCTCCTACCGGCGGAGTTATTACTTCTGAAGGTACACTACTCGGATTAAGATTGAAATATGAGAAGCTTCCGTTAGATGGAACGCTCGAGAATGAAGCTTGATGAATCAAGGGGAGTATGTGTACTGGGAGTTTCGAAACATTCGGGATAAACGGCTTGAACTGATCACTCTCCGAGTTTGAATCAAACGACGAGGATGAGTATGCTTTTTCGGGAACGGAAGGTCGAAATATCGAGGAAGGATCACTACTTGGGTTTTTTCGACTGTCTTGTTGGTAGTAATTCGGACTTTTGGGCTTTGAACCAATTTGTGTTCCGGCTGTCCAAGTGTACCGAATTCCAGGGTTCGTGTTCTGTCCGTTTGTGGTTTGCAGTCGGCTAAAGTGTAAATGGTATGTCAACGGTTTAAAAGTATAGGGCATACGGGTCGAGTCAACGTTTTACCTGAATCGCAATTGTCGTTTTGTTCGTTTTTTAATGGTCACTTGAGTCTTTGAATGAGTCGTCTTTAACGCATCATCCGCTAGTGCGTTCAGTTTGCTTAAGCATATCAAAAAAATTCAGTCAGTTATTTGGATCGATCAAATAAGGGTCAGTTTGAGATCAATGCAATGATTTAATTGGTAGCTTAAGCCGGTTACCTGAATTGAGGTTGATTCAGCTGCGGCTGAGAGGTTTCTTGACGAGTTTCCACGTGCGTTTGTTGCGGTTGACGTTGCGTTCCAAACGAGATCACTCCGATTTTTGTCGCTCGTACATTCGAGACCTGTAAATTTAGAACACTGTTTCATCTAGTTGAGTATAAATTTTAGATGATTCATACCGGAATTGCGTTTGTATGGGAAAGTGCATCTCGATCTCGTTGAACCTGTCCGATGGTTGAAGGCTGACCTCGATAAACTCGTTGTTGGCCATCAGACTCAATTTCTTCTGCCGCTGGTAGATCGGATTCGGCGTCCACGTACAGCTGTTGTTGGCGTTCGCGTTGCTGAAAAACGTGATGCTTTGATGAAAGTTGCTGAATTGTCCGATTCGAGATAGCATACCTTGCTGAGTTTGTAGTCTTCGTCTAGTTGTTGGTGTTGTAGTTGGCGGGGTTGGCCTCGAGATGATATTGTCACGGCTATCGGAGATGGAGGCGTGTAGCGGATTCCAGAACTGCGAACTGATGCCGTGGGAGAGGACAACGTTTGCTTCGGGGATTCAGCACGCAGTAAAGCTGCCGCTGATCCAGTTGAAGAATCGCATCCCACATTTCTGGGCCAATCGCACGTTTGTAATTCATGGCTAAAATATAGCAAAAGAAAAAATATAGCTTACAAATATTGGCTAGTTCATGTTATTAATAACTAACGTTAAGCCAAATAAGAAAATGGCTATGGGCTTTTCGTCCTAAAATTGCATCATCTATCCCCCATTTTCGACTTTCTTACTATTTTTGGGACACCCTATATACAAGAGGGGTGGGGCAGGATTTGGATCGGTTAACAGGAAACCCCAATTTATTCTATAGATTTTTTCAACTTTTTTCGAAAACAGCTCTAACGACTTTCAGTAAACTTTTTATGGTATTTAGATCCATCAAAGCCTACAACTTTTTTTTTTAACTTTTTTCATGAAAAATTCATATAAAAGGGATTCTAGAGGGGTGAAAGGGTGACAGTTCGTATATACATAGGGTATGTATATAGTTTTTTTTATGTAAATATTTATATATTAGTTGATACCCGCGACGTCGTCTGCGTAGGTTATTATGTTAAAAACATATTTAATTTACAGAGAAAAACATTTAAAGAATTGAAAACAAAATTATATTAAAAATAACCGGAAAGAACTTAGCGTAGAATATTTTTAACTAAATGCCAAAAAATGTCTCCTAAATTGCTCCTTCAGAATCCGCTATTGCTCCAAGTGTATAGTTATTAATTAATTAATAATTAATTTTTCAAAAATTTGTAAATTCTAAAGTAAAAATTACTATATACTCCAAAATAATGACTTTTTTTTTCAAAAAGTTGTTCCTTAAATGCTCTTTCAGATCCGCAATTGCTCCAGGTGTATAGTTAATTATTAGTAATTCAAATTTTAAACTATTCATGTTTATAAGATTCAACGGCAGTTGATGACGTCACAGTACAACAATACATGTATAAATAGTTTAAAATAATTAACTTTTGAAAATATTGCAAAAATTTGATCAATTATTTGCGTAATGAAAAAAATAGATAAAGATTTGGGGTTTTATTTGGAGCAGATTTTGGGTTTTATAGAGATTTTAATTCTTAAGATTGAACATTTTTAAAAAATTTAATTGTTAAATAACTATTAATTATACACCTAGAGCAATTGCGGATCCGGAAAGAGCATTTAAGAAGCAATTAAAAAAAAAACTTTAATTTCACCAACTTAACTCTTTCTAGTTAAAAAATATATGCAATAATAAGAGAAAGTGTTGAAATATAATTTGATTATTGTAACGGTTGTAACTTAAAAATGTATTTTGAATTTGTATTTCCAGTAAAATATAATGCTAAAAGATAATTTAAAAAAAAGCTATATTAATTTAATATCTCGCTGAACTGCATTAACTATTAAGTCTATGTTCAAATGAGTCGGTCAGTGCACACTTCAATTAACTCCACTTTTTCAACTTTTACAAGTTTTCATGTCAAAACACTTAGTTGACTCCTAACAATTATATCCGAAATAAATTTTTCGATTAATCGATGTGTGCACTGAGTGGCTCAAATATGAAACAATTAGTAGGCAGTGGAAGGAGAAACACTATCTCTGCAGTCCGTGCGTATTAAACCGATTGCCCCACTCTATCAAAGCAACGAAAAATCTACCGCTTAACGCGTTTTGCTTGTAAAAATCACATTTTTAAAACTTTAATTACTTTGTTTATATGAAGATTTCGAAAGAAGATATCGTGATAATTCTTTATTTAGATAAGGACTGAGTATATAAGAAGTTACACAAAAAAAAATAATCGAAAGCTATCCAGTAGTTTATTTATGTTCAGTCAACCAATAGTTTCATGTGACACGTCGCAGCAGATATTTTTTTAAACAAAAATTGTTTGTTGAATGAACAACAGAGAGCACCGAAATGGTCGCTGTCTTATCGCTCATCCTTGAACCCTTAACTACATTTGATGGTCATTGAACTGGGAGCTCGAATTTACATACGTTTAAAAAATTAGTTAAAACAAGATCAAAAGTTCATTATAAATCGAAAACGTTTCTCAAAAGAATAATAAAATAGGGGTCACCGATATTTTGTATAAATTTTAATAAAATATAAAATTAAACAAATGTTGACGCCTTTAAAAATAATTAAGCTAATTTTTTATATTTTTTTCTTTTGTTTTTCACTTTCGTGTTAAGCGTTTTTCACTGTATATGACGTCAGTATCTTCAATCGAAATCAATTAATTATTAGCAAATATTTTCAGCCAATGATCCCCTGCTGTTAAAGTTAACTTATTGTTAGTTGTTTATTATCTAGTTTTTGGTAGACCTCTTTTAATGACAAGAAATTTTTACATAGTCGGATTAAATATCATTATTGTTTCAAATGACATACGAAACTTTACTACAAAAAAAATTAGTAGGTACAAAAATTTTAAATAAAAATTAAAAACCAAATTACCGAACAAAATTATGTAGGTATATGTATACCAGTGGGGTGCGGTGACTTTTGAAACAGGGCATGCGGTCAGCAGAAGGGGGGGGGCGACTTTTATGGTTTAATTTATTTATTTATTAATGTTTTATTAAACATTGTATTGAAGTATTTATATTTTTAAAAATTAGCCTTATTCGACGCCCCTTCTTACAAAAATCATCAATAACCGATCATATAATGTATTTAAAAACAACGAAAATAGTTCTTATCCTCCAGAACATGTGTATGGCCTCTTGGTAAATAAATCAAAATAAGTCACGAACAATATCAGTAACTAGTTAATTCACTATACTATAGATTCAAAATGTCAACCGCATATGCAAACCGTCAATCGGCAATGTGAAACGCTAAGAGAGTATTCGACCATACTAGTGCGCCTGCGCGACCAATTTAAAGCAAACGGCCGCATCAGGCCGCATGTTGCGGTCGGTCTGCGCATTCATTCGGCTTTTGCCGTTCATTTGATTTGGTGTTCTATGCCAATTTTATGAGCCATACCTTTTATAATTGCGTAAATTAAAAAATTTATAAATGATAAAAATATTTAGTATTTTTAGAATCATTTTCAAATGCATGCAACTACGTAAATTAAAAAATGAAATGAATAAATCATAAAAATTATTCAATTTTTAAAATCGTCTTACAATCCCAAGGCATGCGGCGCATCTATAGCATGTATGGACCGCACGCCACTGATGTATACGTAGCCTCTTAGTATATATAAACTCCCATCCTTTACCCCAACACTGTCTTTATTTGAATTTTCCTGGGAAAACGTTTCAAACAAAAGTTGCAGGCATTAATGAGTCTAAGAGCTATAGCAAGTTTAAAACGCATCATTTGAGCAGTTTCCAAAAAAATTTAAAACTGTGGGGGCAGCAAAAACGGTTTAGTCTACGAATCCTGTCTGCAAAATCAGGAAATGAGTGAAAATGAGAAAAATCGATAAACGAAACTTTATAATACGTACAAAATTTGTGATATTCCCCGGTTTGGGAAACAGCAAATCTGCTATAAAAAGGATGTTAAAAAATTGGCTGAAATAACAGCACAACAAATGCTGATGAGAAGTACCCAAGTCGAAATTTTGAGCCGAAATAGACCTTTAAATTCAACTAACAATTTTCGTGGGTTCTCGTTAATCCTCGTCTTACTTCCAAGCATTTTCAAATTCGTTCACGGGAAAATAACCCTTAATCAGTTCATAAGCGTGTATGCGTTTGGCGATTATCCTAAATCCACTTGGATTGATTCGTTATCGGTTCAGTATCAGATCCGCGAACAAACCTATGGTTTTCGACCAAGATTTTTCGAATAAGACTTTTAAGAAACTGTCGTTATTCTTAACGGACAATGCTAATTTTCAAAACAAAATATTACACCTGATATTAAAAAAAAATGATAATATCTGCTAACTCCTCTAGACCTCAAGGGCCTTTTAAGGATCTTTCGCAAAAAAATCGGTGCTTAATTAAATTCTGGGACGCTAGATACAAAAAGCAAAATTCATATAAGGTAGGGGCCGATCTATTTTTTTTTGCGGTGGGGCCTAAAATGTGTAGTTCCGCCACTGGTTTGAAGTGGATGGATGCTGAGACATCGAAGAAAGAAAAGTACGGCGTTAAAATATTGAAAATTGATTTTAAGTACATTTAAAATATGAATAGTTAAGTATTGATTGATATTAAAACTATCAAAAAGATTGACAATCATAAAAAAATTGTATAGATTTTTTTTTTTTGTTAATGAAATAAATATTTTATAATTTTTTAGATAAAGAAGATTTGGAGAACGAAATTGTAACAACAGAAGGAGAAATCCATGCTCCAAATCCTCAAAAAATATACTTGGGCGAAATGAATATTAATTATGGATATCCAGAAAATGACTACATTTGTAACGAGGTTCCTCCAAGTATCAATCAAAAATTCAATAATAATAAAGAAATGGACGGACAAACACAAGACAATGAGCATAAGTCATGTAAGTGAGTTTAAGTCATTAACAAAATTTTCGTAAGCGTACAATCGTGTAATTAATAAATTGAATTTTCGATTGTTACAGATTTGAAGGATCATCCTGAAGGAAATTGTCTTCTAAGTTTGGAAATCACTGACTATATATCAGCAATTATAATGTAATTCTTAGTTTAGCTTTTAATAGCTATTTATAATTTAGTATAAAATACTTTCAGAGACCCCTGAATTACATGTTAATAACGTAACAATGTTTATGTAATAGCAAATAAAAAATTACTTATTATTAATATTAATTTCACTACTATTATAATAAAATAGGACACATGGGTTCAAAATTGGACGTAATTTTTATTTCTGTCAGGTCCGACTTTGGATCCCAAAGGCGTAAAACGGAAATTTGTACCACTTTGGGGTTCAAAATCGGACCGAATTTAACATGTAAATAAGACCGACTTTAGGTCCCCAAATTCGAACTACGTCCAACATTAGGAGGCTCAATATCGGATCTAAATTTTGACTCGGGTTACTGATTGGAAACTCAGCAAAAGAATGATAGAAAGAATCTGCTCCTTGCGAAGGTAGTGCGACAAGGAAGGAACAAACTCAGAACTTGATCGAGTCTGATATTGTAAACTGAGAGAGTATACGGAAACTAATGGGATACCCTAAGAGAATCCAAAATGCAAACTAGACACGATAATCCACGTCAACTGTGAAGCTCTCACAAATTGGTCACTGACATTTGTATGCAATCAATGGTGTCCTAAGTCCTAACAGGAACAAATCGCATCAAGAACCCAGTACAAGAATTCCTGTTGTTAGGTAGACTGTTGGACTTGGAATAAGTAGAAAGAAATACATATAATATAAGGTTTGCTCCGGACGTTGAAGCCAAACACGTCCACGTAAGACAAAGAGCAAGGCACACTGACCAAGAGACAAGAGTGAGTGAAGAAATGTTTCAGCCCTCAGCCGCTTGGCTGCATTAGACCGAGAGTCGAGCTATGAACGTACGTTTTCATGACAAGCGCTTGTATAGACACTGGTTTGGAGGTGTTTAAACACCGCAAAACTGGTTTAAAATTAGGGGTAAGTTCTTGCTTTATGATTTTCACTCACTCTTGTCTCTTGGTTAATGTGTCTTATTATTTGTCATTCGGTGGACGTGTTTGAACATCATCAAACGAACAAGTGGAACAAACCTATTGCTAAGCACACCAGTAGCATAATAAAGCTACAGTGCAGTGGTAATGGGGTATGAATCAGAGCTTGATGATTGAAAAAGAAACGCTTATAACAATCGATTGTCTGTCTTATGAGAAAAATAACGGAATATTTAAAGGGCTCTGCGATACAATCAAACAGTTTACGGTTAGCGCGTGTGGATTACCTTGAACGGCCTTGGTAGTGTTGTAGTAACGGATGTTTCGTTCTATTGTATCTAAACAAGTTCTTTGTTCTTCGGCAATTCAAGCGAGGAAGGAAAGTTTAACGTGGAAGTGGAGGAAAAAAGTAGGTTGATAAATGAAAACCTCCAAATTTCCACAATGCATCACCAGTTTTCAATTGTTTTTAGGATTATCATTTCAAAGTTTCCCAAAGTTTTTTTTTTTTTTTTTTTTTTTTTAATTCTGGGACACCAGAAATGCCATTGTAATGTGTTACAAGCAGAATTAAATTAAGATTTGACTTTCAATTAAATGAGGATTGAATCGAAAGTGTTCTTAATTGTGAAAACAGGGATCCGGACAATTGGGCGGGCGACAACTGGGCGGGTGTCAATTGGGCGGGGACAATTGGGCGGGGAACAATTGGGCGGGGAACAATTGGGCGGGGGACAATTGGGCGGGTGACAATTGGGCGGGCGCAGGTTGACCTAGGTCATTCATTTTTGTCCATTCATTCATAAAATTGTTTTCATCACATTTTGTGAGTTTCATCGTCGTTGAAATTTCTTACAAAACTAAATTGCTTGTTGTTTGCCTTCTATTGACGCGTTTTTTGGAAACTGAGCGCGGTGGCCGAAAACTGCTTTACGATGGTCATGCTTATGTAAAAGAAGCAGAGAATACATTAAAAACACACTGGAAATGTGAAAAGAAACGAATTTGCAAAGCTCGCTTGCATACAATTTTGAATCCGATGCCCGGTGCTGATGTAGAAATACGCTCAGAACATACTCATCCTCCTGATCCGACTTTGTATGAGGTAATTAGCGTCGTTAGTGTCGCCAAAAATCGAGCACGTACAACGCGTGAAGCAACCAGTGAAATTGTCCCTGTCGCGTTCAATTCAGTGTCTCCTGCTGCTGCAGCTCAAATGCCTACACAGTTGACGTTGCAAAGATTTATTCGTCGGCAAAGAACTGTTGCTGGAGTTTTCTGCCACCGCGCTCAGTGTCCCAAAAACGCGTCATAAGAAGGCAAACAACAAGCAATTTAATTTTGTAAGAAATTTCAACGACGATGAAACTCACAAAATGTGATGAAAACAATTTTATGAATGAATGGACAAAAATGAATGAGGTCAACCTGCGCCCGCCCAATTGACACCCGCCCAATTGTCCCCCGCCCAATTGTCTCCCGCCCAATTGTCCCCCGCCCAATTGTCCCCGCCCAATTGTCTCCCGCCCAATTGTCTCCCGCCCAATTGTCACCGACCCGTGAAAACACACTCGCAGTAATAATCCAGAATTTCAATTTTACATTTTTCCTGGATAAATAATAATATAAATACATAAAACCACTAATTGATTTTGAAATATTTACTTATTATACTTATTATTAAAATGTTAATAGGTTTTTATATGACAATCGCGTTTGTAACAGAGGTTTGGTAAGCCACTATTTAAAAAAATTAAATACGTGATAGCGCAAAAGTCGCCCGCCAAAGATACTTTACGTGCCTATTGCACTCGCCTGTGCATATATGTCGAATATGTCACAACATGTTTTTAAAAAGAGATTTCCAAAAAAACCCAACCCTGTTTCCTGGTAAGAACTTTAGCAGAAAAAATAAGGATTGCTTCGATAAGGTAAACCTGACGTGGTCTAAATCAAGATAACATACATTTATATTTTCCATTCTTGCTTGGGTTATTCTGAATTTTTTTCAGAATTATAAAATACTAGCTGATACCCGCTCGCTTTGCTGAGAGTATCTAAATTTAATTGATTGATTAATTGATTCTCGACCTTCAAAACGAAATTTAAAAATTAATCTATTTTGACAGAAAAGGATGATAGATACTTCCAGACTTTAGATCCTGAGTAAGTTTATCAAAATCCTTAAAACTACTTTTCCAGAAAGAGATATTAGCTATCTTACAGGTTCATTACAATTTTAAATATAAAATGTTCCTTTAGACATGAAGATTGTTCATTTCAAATATCATTTATAACCGTTCAGCTATTTTAGTAGAATAGATTCGTAGCTATCCTACAGGAACCGTGCCTTTTTTAGGATAAATGGTATTCAATACGTTAAGATCTGAGGTATCTTTAACAAAAATTCATTAAAATAAGTTCCGTTAAGTTATTGTTAATTATATATAAATAAAATATATTATTTTAATACGTTTATTTCTAATTAATATTTTCGACAATGAACAATAAAGATATTCAAATATATTCAAAAAATTTCATTATTAATTTTATCGGGTGTTAATTGAAATTCATAATATTTATTTTCCAGTAAACTGACACTTTTTTTAATTTAAACTTTGTAGATATTTCTTTCGTTACTGTGTAAAATTGGTCAGGCCGTGTTGAGGAAAATGCGTTAAAATGCTATTTCACGAACTTTAACAAAACTTGCCGAAAATACTACGGAAATATACGGTTCCTGTAGGATTCAATTTTTATGCTATCCTATGACCAATCGTACTCTTTTAAGAGTACATGTACCTTACATACCTAATTGGTGTAGAATTTTTCGAGTTTTTGTTCTAAATAAGGACCAACAAAACATTGTTATATTTATAAGAAAAAGATAGCAATAAAACAGGCACTACGTACGACATACGATATCCAGTCGCTCTGCCAACGCTTTTTAAATCTGTGATATCTTCTAAGATATTCATTTTTATGATACGATGTAAAGGGCAATTTTGATCTACATGAAATGCACAGCGTATCTAATGTATTTAATTGGATAAGGAATAATACTGTATTGTTTAAAATAGCTTGGTAAATAATCAATGATTTTTTTGGAATGTGTAAAAGATAAAAATGGTTCCTGTGGGTTTTCCTTAGGAGATAGACATATACCGTCGCAAACTTTTTAATCAATCTTTTTAAGATACACAATTTCGCGACATTTTAGTTTGATCTATCCCGTAAGGTTTATCCAGCGTTTGCAATGTAAGTGCACAAAAATATGTTGATTATAACCTCACATTATAAATCTTTGAATTTCCCGACTTTTCTCTACTATAATATGCATGTGTTATACCTACAAACCTTCCTCTTAATCACTCTATCAATTGCGGAAAACTGCATTAAAATCCGTTTTGTAGTTTAAAAGATCTAGGGGAACAGACAGCGGGAGCAACTTTGTTTTATACTATGTGAAGAAGTCATTCTACATCATATGTAAAATTTGGTCCAACTGAGGTACTTCTCAGGATTGGTTTGTTAAGAGAACCATTATTTGTCATCAATCTTTTTCAATAATGTGGGAACATGATTTATACCCTATAAGTCATAGTCTTGGGGTTGATTCTTAATGAAAATCCAGGATTTATAACTTGCAATTCAGGATTCACCAATCTCTATAACGGACCAGAACAGTTGAAGCGATTTAAAACAATAATAGAAAGAAATCATAATAATGTTGCTTTTTTTTCACAACAAGGTAATTCTGACAGGAACTTCGAAATGCGATCTTACTCGGGAACATATAATATAATCTTGATAAGGAACCTAATGGATTATTTGCATTATATTCTTGTCAGGTTTCTCATCTAATAATCCTGATCTTAACCTTATCAAGTCCCAATCGGGTTCGCATAACAATCTATTACCGGGTGTAGGTAGGTATACCCTGAATCTAAAAGTACCTACTTTATTGAGTTTTTGAAAATTGTATCATAAATTATATTAATAATATTTTGACCTGTAAATGAAATTACTTCCGAAATCAACGCTTGACATGACATATTGAAACATTAAATTCGAGTTTGAGTTAAAATTAAATCAATTAATTTAAGCCGCTTTGAAAGCAAGTCAAGTAGTGAATCACTGAGCTAATATTTCAATTACCTGTACATTAGTCCTCCAGTACAAGACTCGAGTAGGGCACCCCCGAAGACACACACATAATACTGGGTGCAGTCATTGGGGTGTGGATAGTATCCGAATTCTTCAGGACAATCGAAGTCGAGAGGCTGCTTAACATCGAGACTGACTCCTGCGTTTCTACTGACTTTCCTCTGTGCACGGCTGAAGTCTGAAACAGAACGAAAGTGAGTAAAATGAATACATCGCCAAGAAACCATGAAAATATGAAAATGAATCTGATTAAGTGGTCATTGTTTGTGCGATTTGTATCGTTATCTGATAGCCATGACTTGGACATGCTGAAATAGATTTGGAACGGAACATTATGAAAATGTTCAAAGGATGAAGTAACCGGCATGATTCTAACAGTAATTGTGCGACTAATTAACGAGTTTTCGACCAGGAAACGCATTCGAGTCGAATGGTCGAGATGAACGTGTAACCTATCACGATTTCAGATTTCATGTTTGGCAATATTCAGCCGTATATATTATGTTTAGTCCGACAACGATATGTTGTTTAAATAAAGTCTACCATGCGTCAAATTAGTTGAAAGAATTTTCCTATTTTGTATATATGACTAACAAAGTAGGGGAGACCGGAGCAGTACGGTATAGCTAAGACAAAAATCGTCACAGAAAGAAAAATAAACGCTTATTGAAATTCTTTTAAAAAAGAAATAAAACGTATGGACTTATCTACTATAATTATACCTTTTAACGTCTAAAATCACATAATTGTTTTGACAAATAGAATTTTTTTAAAAGTTGTCAAATTTCCCGTCTTGCCCACGGGCGGGGTAAAATGGAAAACGCTGCGGGGCAAAACGAGGACATATTCATATTAAATTTCATATTACATATTATATTCAATCCGTCAGACATTCTTCACAAGTGTGCCCTTCTTCATTTTCTCCAACAACTCCAGCACAAGAATTATGTGCCCATACACGGCATACGTTGCAGATAACCCAACCTTTGATTGACTCTGAGTATAGGTACCCACAATAGATGCAAGCACAGTCATCATTTTCTTCTTTGGATGAATTACTTTCCGTTTCAGTTTCTTTTTTGTG
Source organism: Sisyra nigra (assembly GCA_958496155.1). Lineage (NCBI taxonomy): Eukaryota > Metazoa > Arthropoda > Insecta > Neuroptera > Sisyridae > Sisyra > Sisyra nigra. The sequence continues at coordinate 14,753,582 of OY292319.1, read as the reverse complement.
ACTTTTATTCAAATGCTTTTTTTCGTTTCTTTTCATTTTTCTTACTTTTTTATTATTTGTTGCAGTCCCATTAAGCCCCGACCTTTTTGCCCCATTAGACATATTTTGTAAAAGTAACAACAGTTCCAACCTACAAAAATTATTCTGCAAAAATCCAATCTAATCCAAATTCATTAGTCTTACACCATTACTAAAAGTACGTCTTAAAATTTTACAATAGCACTGATATCTACCTCTGTGCACTTCTTCTTAGAAATCATATACTTGGTAAAAATTCTCCAAAAAGCTGTTTTTTCTCGCCACGCAGCCAAAACAAGTGGTGACAAAGACGAGCCGATCAGACTCGTGTGACGTAACCAAACATCGCCCGAATGACATTTTGTTAGGCTCTGTTGTGTTCACCAGTCACGCACAAAAACACTTTTCCCATCCTGCCCCGAGCTTCGTCTTGCCCCGGTCTCCCCTACATAACGCACTTTTTTGACTTTACATGCATTAAGCGTAAACATCAAAAACCTCAAAACTTCAGTCATTTTTATTTTTCTAGTATAACTCTCTTCTAGTGCATCCTAGCAAAATGAATTCTTATAATTTTGAAAAACGATAAAATTTCTTTTAACATTTATTTTGAACATTTTCATCTAAACTCAAAATCAAACAAACTGCAGTGTTTCAAATAAAGAAGAAATTTTTCAAAAAAAAAAAATGTTATCTTTGAAGAGAAAACTGTATACAAAACATTAAAAATAATCCTCCTAAACAACATGCTTACAGTGGTACCTCGACATACAAGTTTAATTCGTTCTGCAACCTTGCTCGTATCTTAAATTACTCGTATCTTAAATTTAATCTTTTATCTCTATTAAAAAGTTCAGATGCACGACCTGTTGTAACTTTTTTCGAGACCTTCGACCTGCTAAACCGAACTCGTATCTCGAATTTCGCTCGTAACTCAAAGCAAAAAATCACTCACTTGCCTGCTCGTATCTCGAAAAACTCGTATGTTGTAAACTTGTACTTAGTTTTCACCGATAGGATGTGTTCGTTGTGTAAAAGAAATTCAATGGGCTCAATTTTTAGATTTTTCTTAAATTTGGCGAAAACGGTAGGTTTCAGTGAAAAATGTATGATATATCTACAAACTTATAGGGAAAAAAATTTATCACAATAAAATCTCTTTATGTTTTATCTATAGTCAATATTAAACAAGATATGAGGGATGAAATCATATAAATTGAAATTAGGGTTTGCAATATTTGACGCGTTGTAATTATGTTATTTTTAGCCAATTTAAAAAAAGGAGGAGGTTCTAAATTCGACTGTGTGTTTTTTTTTTTTGTTTGTTACCTCAGAATTTTCGACTGGGTGAACCGATTTTAATGATTTTTTTTTATTTGAAAGCTGGTGTTTCCCGTGTGGTCCCATTTTAATTTGAAAGAAATCTTTCACTTCTAAAAGGTTGAAAACTAAGGGATGAAATACTAGCTTCTTGTTGGATAGCTCGTTTTTGATAATTCTTATTTTTTTATTGGTAGAACATAATTTTAAATTAATCTCATTTACATTTTTATAAAAAACGCCATTCATTAGGTTAAAATTAAGGTTAAAAATTAGGGATGAAATTATAAATTCTTCCTGGCTAACCCGATTTCGATAATTTTTTTTCTATAACGTACATCGTACCTTTAAATTGTTCACATTTCAATTTTAAGAAAAAAAACCCACTCCCTAAGGATGAAAATAGGGGATGAAATAGTGGCGTTTAACTGAATCATCGAATCTTGATGATTTTGTTTCAATTAGAAAAAGTATTCCACTTAGTTCTTTCATTACATTTAAAAGCAAAAAAATTCAACCCTTAAAAGCAAAAGGGGATGAAGTAGTAACTTTTACCATTTAAACGGCGCCGTCTCATATGAGCAGCGGATTTAGTAGGTTTACCCATATACATATATAAAGAAATCAAATCAGTTATCAAACGTTAGACCACTAAAAATCGAGAAATAAATAAAAATTATAACAAAATGAAAAATCGACTTCAAAATAAATAAAAAAATCTTAAACAAAAAATGCACTAAAAAGTAAATATATAATTGCGTATCCTTGCAGTGTGTACAACTTACAAAATTATTAGGATGACATAATGTACAACAATTGTTATTTTTGGAGTTGGTGTCGGCCAAGGGAATACGACCTACTTAGCAATAAACGAGAATACCTTATAAAATTTATTTTTCAAATTAACTTTTACACAATATACTGGTACTGTGACAATATCTAGCGACCTTTTAACTACAAAATACCAATAACCAACTAAACCGTTTTACCAATTAATATTAATATTTCAACATTAATATTTATTTCCTTGACTGACACCAACTCCAAACATAACAATAGGTGTACATTATATCTATAGGGTCAATATTAAACAAGATTTGAGGGATGAAATCATTAAAATTGAAATTAGGGTTTGCAATATTTGACGCATTGTAATTATGTTGTTTTATATTTAGAGAAAAATAGTTTATGTAAAATGTATAGCAAACTGTGTCCCTTTTTAAAGTTGTTATAGCTGGAAAAGCTGTTAAAATTTTATCAATTTCGCGTTTTTTGATCACAATAAAGTATATGATGGATATCAAAAGGTGAAAATTGATATTTTCATAGGCTTACTAACATTTACTAAGTAAAGAGTTATTTTTTACTCATTTTATGTTCAATTTATTTCATGTTTATGTTCCAAAAATATATTGCATTGATTTATCGATTAATACTAGTAATACTAATAATATTTACAATCCTGTTATAGTTTTTCATGAAACCAAGGTCAAGGATTACGGAAGACCATCGAGGTAAATGGATGGTGCCTTGGTTAGATAGTTTCTCCATTCGCTGCGAAATTAACGTTGTAACCGATCGCATGATTACTTCGCACTTGAACACCAAGTTTTCTCGACCCCCGTTTTTTCTTTACATTCACGATTTTCATTACTTGTTCAAGTTCTTCCTCGATGAAAACGGTCAATTATAGTTCTCGCATATCACATAATCTTCCACTGACCACTCGTGACAAAAACGTTTATCAAACATTTAACAGTTTTTCAGCTATAACTTTTTTCCGGTGGGTCTTTAGAAAAAATTTTTCCAACAACTTTGACAAGGAGCCCAATTTTCTATAACTTTTATATAAAACAATTTTTTCTTCATTCAAAATTATCTAAACTACAATGCTTCACATTTTGCAAAATCTGATTTTATTATTACGATTTCCATCGCTTATGGCTCGTTTAGTATTGATCCTAGAGCAGTGGTGTCCAAGCGTTTAACTTTAAATTGGCTCTATGTACATTCTTGCGGCGCACAGTTTGGGAATCGCAGTCCTAGAGAGACGTTATTGTGAGAAATTTACTTTCCTATAAGTTTGTTTGAGAGTCCTAATAAGTTTCCTAAAATTTTTTTTACCGCTTAAAGCAAAGTAATTTTGTAGTTTCTCTCTTCATAGACAAACATTTATACCTGACCTATGCCAGTTTTTTTTTTTAATTTTATATGAACGAAGTCACTGGTAGCCATTCGTAAGCAAATAAATGTGGGGGATGATGTTTTGTTATGGTCGACCCACGAGCCCACAGCGGCTACTTAATATGGGCTGGATGCAAATCAGCGCAATTTTCATAAATGTCACGACGTGGAGTAACGTCCAAGCGGCTCAAAGTCCACCTATGCACGCCTTCGAAACGGCCAACAAAAAAGGTGCCAAGACAAAGGCTACTTAAACGCAACAATTTATCTCGCGAAACATGAACTTTACTGTGGCAATCGTTGACCTTTTCAGTCCGTTGTTTATGGACTGATATCGATCGATTCCGCTCCACCCAGCAACGACATTTTCTCGGTCCCAACGATTTTTCGCCATAAATTTCGCACGATGCCCATTAACTCACTCCAGTATTAATTCACCTTAGGCCAGGGGATAGATACATAATCTGATTGAAACCCACTCACAATAACTGCAATATCGAAATGTCCAAGTTTAAAATGATCAACTAAAACTATCGCCATAAATATTGAATTAACATAAAGCTATCGAAAAGCCCAAGAAAAATCAATAAAAAATAATGTCAAGAGCTTAATTCTTAAATTTCAAAAAACTGACATTAATTTTATCCAAGATGCTAGGAAATGTAATTTTGAAATTACGATTGGTCGCCATGTTTGTGACGTCATAATGTTAAAACGACAATGATACTTCCACAGCAACGGTACAAATTTTTATATCAACCTGTGTTTTCATGTTGATTTTTTCAGCTGATGTTATATTTGGGGGCACAACTTCAAAAACTGTTAATTTCAATACTTCTTTTTTATTCCCTTCAAATATCCTGGATAGTTGGTTGTTTCATTCTTTTATTCTGCACCTGGTCCCATTACCTTATTGTTTACAGGTAGTTTTTAAAAGTATAGATATATATGATACTTTTTTGTACGAACAGCTAATAGTTGAATTGATATATCCGGATTTATTGGGATAATCTTCATACTATCTGGAATATTGAGTTGGTAACCCTAAATGTGAGCTCCACGACCATATCAAACGCACAGTCTGTTATGCAACTAATATAAAATCTAATGCTGCGTACTCACTTTTAATTTTAATTTCATACATACAATTAACGCTTGCATAATTGAGAAATGTTACACATGCAATTATTGTTTGTGATTGTATTATAGGTATATAAATTATAAACTAAACCAAATTGTTGAATATGTTTCTTCGTTCTCACACGAATTATTTAATTATGATGCAATTATGATTATATTATTATTGGAAAGAGCGCGGGGAAAAAAACTAGACGAGAAAATGATGAGAATGGGTCACACCATTCTATATGAAATCATCGTTTTGTTGGGTGTGTGAGTACTTCTTTATATTCTCATCATTCATCGTTCAGGTCCCTCATTATACCCTCATGTCCACCATAGGTAGACCTTGTTGCAAGCTGTCAGTTCCCTGAGAACTTGTTGACACTGTCAAAGAAGCTTAGACCTAACCATCTTAGATGACAGTGCCTTTAGCGCTACTTGAATGTCACTTACAATGTTGATGTGTGCCCCATTTAAACCCCTTCGCAAGGTTTAGTCTGGCACATTCATCTATTGCGAGTACTTCCGCTTGGAAGATGGTAGTGCAAGTCCCAAGAGCCTGTTCAATTTGACCATATCTTTAATTTATTAAATAATCTTTAAATTATTAGAAAATTAGAGATAAAATATAATCTCAGCACAGCTGGCATGTGTTTGTTGTAAAAAATCGCTCATAGATGACGCCTCAAAAATGTTAAAAAAACATTTTTTGTTTAAATTTTTTGTTTCCTGCTTTCCCAAAAATAGAGGAACTTAAGATTTAAAATGAGTATTGAAAATATGTAAAGAAATCTTGCCACTTCGGGAAAAAAATTATATTATATAAATATAAAAATTATAACAAAATGAAAAACCGACTTCAAAATAAATAAAAAATCTTAAACAAAAAATGTACTAAAAAGTAAAAAAAATAATTGTGTATCCTTGCAGTGTCTACGGCTTACAAATTATTAGGATGATATAATATACAACTATTGTTATTTTTGGAGTTGGTGTCAGCCAATGGAATACGACTATATTGGTAGGTACTTAGCAGCAAACGAGAATACTTTATGAAATGTATTTTTCAAATTAACTTCTACACAATATACTAGTACTGTGACAATATCTAGCAACCTTTTAACTACAAAATACCAATAACCAACTAAACCGTTTTAAAAATTAATATTAATACTTATTTCCTTGGCTGACACCAACTCCAAAAATAACAATAGTTGTACATTATATCATCCTAATAATTTTGTAAGTTGTACACACTGCAAGGATACGCAATTATTTTGTTACTTTTTAGTGAATTTTTTGTTTAAGATTTTTTTATTTATTTTGAATTAGGTTTTTCATTTTGTTATAATTTTATTTATTTCTCGATTTTTAGTGATCTGAAGTTTGATAACTGATTTTATTTCTTTGAAAATGGGTAAACCTAATAAAGAAACTCATATCATGCTGCACCGTTAAATGTTTAAAGTTACTACATTATCTTTTTTGCCCTTAAGGGTTGACATTTTTTGAATTTAAATTTAATGATAGAACTATGTGGAATACTCTTTCCAATTGAAACAAAATCATCAAAATTCGATGATTCAGTTAAACGTCACTATTTCAACCCCTATTTCCATCCTTAGGGGTGAATTTTTTTCCTCAAATTTAAATGTGAATAATTTAAAGATACGATGTACGTAATAAACACAAAATTATCGAAATTAGGTTAGGTAGGAAAAATTTATTATTTCATCCCTAATTTTTGACCCCTTATGAGTGGAGTTTTTTTTATATAAAAAGTGGATATGAGATTAATGTAAAATTATGTTCTAGCCATAAAAAATAAGAATTATCAAAATCGAGCTATCCAATAAGAAGTTAATATTTCATCCCTTAGTTTTCAACTCTTTAGAAGTGAACGTTTTCCTACAAATTAAAATGGGACCACACGGGAAGTACCAGCTTTCAAATAAAAAAATAATCATCAAAATCGGTTCACCCAGTCGAAAATTCTAAGGTAACAAACATAAAAAAACATACAGTTGAATTGAGAACCTCCTCCTTTTTTTGAAGTCGGTTAATAATTAGTCAATACCAAGTGAATTAAGGGCGAGTCTACTTGTATTAATACCTTATCAAGTGAAGTAAAATATGTTATTTGTACCAATAAATGGTGTGCTACTTTATGATAAGATTTTGGTGGGCCAATTCTGATACGAAAAAGGTCACCTTCACTTCAATTGAAACATATCAACTACATGTTGTGAACCATTGAAAATGAAAACGAGTTCCAATTATGAAATAAAAGACACCAAATATCAATGTAATTACCTACGTTCGAATCAAGGTAAAAAATCGATATTTGCCCGAAACAATAAGCGCGTGGTTTTTTTTTTCTTTTTGCCGCCCGTAATTTGAAAGTTGATATTCAAAATTCAAGGTTTCCGCGTCTTAATGGGTTGCAGTCGATGGAGTCTATTGTTTGAATTGTTCGGAATTCGATCGCATTTTGTCATAGAACGATTTGCGAAAGTCGCCATGAAAATTTATATGTAGATATGGAAATGTGTATATACAGGCCCGTACTGGCCATAGGTCACTCTGATCTGATCAAAGGACTTTTTAGTCGATGGCTGATTACATTACAACCGGGAAAAAATATTTTTGATCTAAGTTTATCTACTTGATCCATGTAGATCAACTTAGATTTACTTAGGCCAATCTAGGACTAAGGGTGTTACATTAGATCTAAATAGTTATAAGGGTTTATTTTATTTTGAAACAAGCTTAGATTAGCTTACAATTAGACCTAAGAAAATTTTTCTACAAAATTTATTTAATATAAAAATAAAACAATTGAATTTTTAGTGTATATGTAGTGTTTGGTGGGACTTTTATAAAATTCCAGGGTTACTTTTAGGCCCTAGTTCGGGCCTGTATTGTCTATATGACAGGCGTTTATATTATGAGGTGAAACGACCACGAGTCAAACTCCCGCAATATATTTGAAAGGATTATAGAATAATAAAAATAATATAAATACATAATATAATGTATGGATTAATGAAATGAGGGAGGGGGGGGGAGAGAAAACATAGAGAGAGAGGTCGATTTTATAAAAAAGGAATGGCTCGATTAAAGTGGTTTTATTCATAAAATCTAATAATGTCGATCGATATTTCTTTGAGATTATAATAAAAGCAATCGTTGAAGGCCTTGCATGGAACTATTATTTAATAAAAATTAAAAGTAATAAAAAACAGAACCGAACGAGTTTTGGGTGTGGTCACTGTGTTGTTCCATTGCAGACCGGTTTTTTACCGACCTTCGGTAAATTGGTTGAAATATGTATTTTATTTATTTATCATTTTGTTTTTTTTTTCCTTTTTGTAATTCGAGCAGAAAAGAGAGGCAATGATGTGATTGTAAGTGAATTGGTTCTGTCTCTCTATGTCGAGTTCCTCGAGAAAAATTCGTGTTCGTTTACGTTTGTTGTACGTGTGATTATTAGCACAGTCACTTTCACTAATCAATCGCGCTCCGTTTCTCACACACGATACATCGCTTTGTCTCTCACCAACACCACAAGAAACAATTAACGTTAATGTAATGCAACTATTATGTAGATTAAGGCAACCGGGAAATTGAATTAAATCCATTCCAGAAATACCTAATTCTAATTATTTATTCCAATTAACCATAATATTTCCGATTTTTTCATTACAGGGTTACAAGTCAACAAATTACGACAATGGAATTGCGATTGTTTATTGAAACAAAATCTTTACATTATTAAATAGTTTAAGTCCACATTGAAGTGGTTATCGCGGGACCAGAGTGAGCTTCCTATAACATCGACCTCTTGGTCAGAACGTGCTCTTACGACCCAAGAAAAAAACCTACAAAAACCATCCAAATAAAGTTTGAAATTTGATTGTTATGCGATTTCATTTGAAATAAATCCTTGATAACCACCTATTGGCGTAGTGGCTAGAGCAATTGCTCTCTCCGTTGCAAGCGTCAAGTGGCACTGGGTTCGATCCCCGTTGAATCCTAGACTTAAGATCCTAGACCTAAGATATAATTGACCAACAGAAATTCTCTGTGTTTAGACAGTCGTGATATGACCTTAGATGTTAAAGCGACATTAAACACACACAAAAAAAAATCCTTGATAAGGAAGGAAAAAATAATTAAGAAGTGGATAACTTTAAATTGTATCCTGATAGTCTAAGTTTTCACTAATATTTCAACGAAACGAAAATTTTCCGCACTTTTCACAGGTGATGTGTACACTACCAATTTCCATATCGTTCAAGTTCAAAAGTTTTGAAAACAAATTTTCCATGTCCTCATAAGATTATCTCTGCATAAGAAGCGTAACTATGAAAATTTTGGTTTACGTAGTTAATCGAGATGAATTTGGTGCGAAAGATATTCTCTTTGTTTTGAATTTTCACAAAGTAATATTCGAATTTTCGATTGTGTGTGACAACGTCATCATATCGAAAACTTTATCCGAATTTCACTAACATTTTTTACATATTTCATATTATATCTAGTTGTGTTGCACAGTTTTTGGTTGAAATCGAATGATAGAAAGCCCTACTTTGTTCCATTGCTTTTTGGGGTTTTTCAAATTTTTTCGCAAAACGGCTCCCCCGATTTTCGTTAAACTTGCTATAGTTCTTAGACTCATTAATACCTACAACTTTTACTTGAAATTTTTTCCTGGAAAAATTCAAAAAAAGGAGGCTTTGGGGAAGAGAGGAGGGGGTTGTATAAACATTGACGCTGTATACACATTGTTTTGTAGATATAGATATGCGTGTATTATTCTATTTTTAATTTTTTTAACCAATCCTCAACTTTATTTATGTTCTTTTAATCAACAGCTGGTTTCATTCATGTACAAGAAAGTTCTGTGACGCGTCGCAGCAGATATTTTGAAATAAGTTATACAAAACATTTCGACTCGTAAATGAAATAACTTGAGAAATCAATGCTTGACAAAATGTTTTACTTGAGTTTGACTCGATTTTAAGACAAGTAGCTTGAAAATCAAGTCAAGTAGCTTTACAATCAAGCCAAATAGTGAACCCCTATTTTGTAACAACTACAAGTCAAATAATTCAAACTTGAGAATTACATTTTTTGTCGTGTAAATTTCTATTGAATTTTACGGCACTGCTCGTTAACTATAAGTCAATTCATGTCATTGAACAACTACCTTAAGTGAAAGAGTTGAAAGCACTGGAACTATAGCGGTTGCCTATATTTCAAAATCAATGTTCTAAAGTTTCGATGCTATAAAATTTCATACTCTATGATTTAATGATGGAGTAGGTTTTGATCCGTCAATGGTCCGAAGCCTTTCCAAAATAGTAGGGAGTGGTATTGTGATGAGATTTCATTTGATTATTTAACACGTTGCGTTTTAAATCAATTGAACGTTAACCCTTTAACCTATTGTCAGATCTGATAAATATCAAAAACAATTCGTACGATCGATTTGATTGTTTCGAACGCGGAAAATTTATTGATTTAAGGAAAAGAGAAATCGTAGAAAGTTTTTTTTTTCAGCTAAATATTATTATTTTTTTGATCGGTTACGATTAATAATTGATACTTAATTAACGTTTTAAATAGGTTAGGTTTTTCATTCGGGTGACGGTTACTATGAAAAAGGACGCCATTAAATGCGCGTCATTGATAAGGCACTCGAATGCCTTTTACATTATTTCATTATTATGCAACCGACCAAATCGTGATCGTGTAATTATCTTGAATTTCTAACATTTACTTAATAAAATTTTTATAAAGGTTATACAATGTACATACATTGTAATTATTAATTTAATCAAAAATTTTAGCGGCGTTTAATGAGCACTAAACGCTTTTTCATGTTTGAATTTCGATGAGGAAAATTTTAAGGTTAATTTCCTTATAATATTTTTTTTTTGTATGAGAACATTACATGGATCAATTATAGATAATTGTGGTGTATTGATTGATTTTTTCTTAAGAATACACGTTAAGTAGCGTGAAGCTGTGATTAAATCATTAATTTTAATATTTTAGATCCTAATTTTTTGGTAATTTATGGTAATTAATACAAATTTGCAAAGGAACGTGAAAGTTTAACTTTGATTACCAACAAAAAAAACTTCTTCATTTGATTGTTGGTCGGAAAATCGTGATATTGCAAATGCTAAATTAGTTGATTAGTTGAAGTTAGAACATGCGATGCAAATGTGATCGACCAAAACAGTGCGCATGCACTACAGGCTAGCCACCCTTAATAACGACATAACCATATCATACTACTGGCATTCAATTCAAACAAATCATAGTTATGTGTTTGTCAAACAGGAAGCAGGAACTAGGTGTTGGTGTAATTCGCGTCTCAAAAGAGACCAATTTTCAAATGAAATGTTTCATTTAAACATGAAATTAAATCACAAGTTATGAGTATGAAGTGAAAGATGTTTGAAAATCCATTTGAACGACTCGTTGAATTTATTCAAAAATAGAAATTTGGTAATCAAAATTGAAATTCCAACAATAGCTTGTAACTATATCGTAATCAGAGTAAAAAATTTATTTTGAAATTTTACTTTCCATTTTCTGATTTAAATAATTTCTTTTCATTGAACTTGAGGAACTGGAAGACATATAATAAATCGTTTTAATTTTTTTTATAAGATTTAATTCATCACTTACCAAACAAACCGTTTTTTAATATATAATTTTTTTATCAACAAGTTATAGGTGGTTTCAAAAGAAATCAAGTTTTGTAAGAACGTAATATAAGCTAAGACGCTTTTACTACCAACCGATAATGCTAATTAAATTTCATAAAAGTACAACACAATGTTGGCAAAAGGTTCAAATATTAATCCTTATATATACAGGATGGCACGCTATTAATACCCTTTCTCCCATTTGTTTATAAAATTTAAAAATTATTTTAAATTTTACGCATGCTCGAGTATATTTCCTATTCTCGATGAGGTCATACTTAAAAAATTAAAATTGTAATGGGCTACTTTTTAGAATTGATTTCGATTAGAGTTTTATCTCTATTTAGGAAATAAAATAGCTGACCAAAAACTCAATGCTTGACTTGACATGATATTTAAATTTCCATTTAACTTGATGTCAAGCCAAATGTAAATCAAGTAGCTAAGACTCAAGTCAAGTAACGCAAAAATGAAGTCAATTAGTGAATCGCTCATAATACGGCTCAATTAAATCAGGTAGGAATTAAAATCAAAATACTGATACTCAATACTTTTGGAGTTGAACTGAATGTCTCGTGATATTAGCAGATTAAATAAAAAATCAAACACTAAAACTCATAAAAGATACTTCATTTCGTTCTAAGGACTTAAAGCAACACGAATATAGTTTATAGTTTATATAGAGAAAAAAAAAACGTTCAGAGCCTGTGAGATAGTTTATATCTCTACCTGGACAAGTAATTTAACGAATTTTTGTGAACTATAAAAGCTATCTTTTACCATGAATCTAGGGCCCTGGAAGTGACATTAAGATATTTGTTAACCCGGAAAATGCATGGATCTTTAGGAATTCATATCTTTTTCTGTTGAAAAAGCTAAAAGGAATTTGGTCGGCGAAATTAAGGTATGCTCAGCAAAGCGGGTGGGTATAAACTGATATTTAATAAATTTTATAAGTATTGGCTAGCAGACCCGTGCGAAAATTTTGTAATTTTTAATACGTTGATTTTATCAAAATAATTTGATTCGGTAATTAGAAATCTATACTAATACATAAAATTGAAGAGTTTGTTTGTTTGATTGTTTGGTTAAACGCGCTAATCTCAGAAACTACTAGTTCGAATTGAAAAATTCTTTTTTTGTTGGGTAGCCTAGTTATCGACAAAGGCTTTAGGCTATACAACATCACGCTACGGCCAATAGAACCAGAGCATCGATGGAAAATGTTGCAAAAACCAGGAAAATGTTTTCCTTTTAAGAGCGTTTGTTGCCTGCCCTGTGTAAATGGTTAAAGTTACGCAAAAAGCATGTGTAGCAAAATTATTCCTCTTAAAAATTTCTAAACAAAAGTCCGCGAGGACATATATCTATCTTTTAAGGTTGGCCTGCTATAACCTTTTTAATGGTTATTAAAGTTGTTTCAAAAATAAATCATTATTTTCGAAATTTGTTTTTAGAAACATATTATTAATTCTTACCCAAATAAGTACGGTTTTTGATAAAATTTGGTATGATGATAAATGACAATCTGAGTCATTAAATAGAATACTTTTTATTACGGGAAAATATCTCATTTTCCCGGGAAATTGAAAAACGGGTTGGAACAAAAATTATGCATTAACTATACATTTTTAGTTAAAAATGAATATTGGTGATATTTAAGTATGATGATAGCTAATTATGCGAATCATTATCTAGAATACGTTTTATTTCGGAAAAATTTCTCATTTTAACGGGAAAATAGAAAAACTGGTTTAAAGAAAAATCATGCTGAAACTAAACGTTGTTAGCTGATTATAATGTGTTAATAGTAATAACTCATAATGTCAAGGCAAAAAATAAATTTTCTTATCCTACAGTCATTTGTATCCAGGAAAAATGTGCGGTTCCCGTAAGATAGATATGTTTTTATTTTTCACAGAGCAAAAGATTACCATAATTTCTTACAATGTGGTGGTTAATTAAGAGTCAGAGAATAAATATAGGCTAACTTTTATGTCAGAATATAGCACGGTTCCCGTAGGATAGGATAAAAATTGTATCCTTCAGGAACTGAGTATTTAAAAGGAGTTTCGTAAAAGTTCATGGATAAGTGTTTTAACGAATTTTCCTCAAGACGGATTAATCTACCTTTTATTCAGGGAAAATGTACGGGCCCGTGGAATAGATACGTTTTTATTTTTCATAGAGCAAAAAATCGACATAACTGTAGGTACTCTTCCCATGGAATAACAAGACAATTGTATCTTACAGAAACCGTGTATTTAAAAAAAGTTTCGTTAAAGTACGTGAAATAGAATTCTAGCTCATTTTTCTCAAGAAGGCCGGATCTCTTTTATATCCAGGAAAAATGTACTACTCCCGTGGGATAGATATGTTTTTGTTTTTCATAGAGCAACAGATTGGCATGATTTTTTGCAATAGGGTAGTTGAGACGTCAGAAAATAATATAGATTATTAATTCGTATGTTAGACTAATGCACGGGTCTCAAAAGATAGCATAACAATTGTACTCATCCTGCAGGGGATTCGTGTTTTTAAAAAAGCTTTCCCTAAAGTTCGTAAAATAGCGTTTTAACACAATCACTCCAAAAAAAGTTGAATAGAAATGACAATTTTTACTGCAAAATATGATTTTTAATTTAACATCTGATAACATCAATAAATTTATAATGAAAATTTTACACTACTATTGACAATTCTTTCATTGTTAATCTTGAATGTCTATAATGTTTATAGAAATAGGTACGCTTGTTAAACAATCAAAAATTACTTCACGTACTCAATTTTTTGAACTATTGAAAAATTTGAACTTGGCGAAAAACTCAGTTAAATATATAATACATTCAACATTTTCGAATTGTATTGCTATACTTAAGGAACACAAGTATAAGTATTTTATAATATTCATAAAAACGTATAGAACCTATAAGGCTATATGGAATATCTTCCTGGAAAAGTAGTTTATCAACTTTTCATGAACTTTCTATGAATCAAAAATCTAGAAATATCTATCTGTCTTTTTTTGTTGGGATGAAAGTTTCTATTATTCAATCAGTATAATTTAGATACGCTCAGCGAAGCGGGCGGGGACCAGCTAGTTTAAATAAAATATCAATAAGTATAAATAATCTCATAGCTGTCATGTGTTTGTTATAAAAAATCGCTCATAGGTGGCGGCTCAAAAAAAATTTTTTTTTAGTGTTTCCTATAGACCCTACTCTCCCAAAGCTTTAAAATGAGTATTTAAAGAGATCTTGCCACTTCGGGGGAAAAAACACCGTTTAGAAATAATGTTATGGTACTTAGGTGTATGATAATTCCGGCAACGCAGTGCTCTCGTTTAAATCCTGACCGAATCAACACAGTTTCCATATCGCATATTTTTATGATATTAATATAATTTATTGAAAACGTTTCATGTCACATGAAATGGATTACCTACGATTTGTGTTTGTTGGAGCGCAATTCACGTTATTCGTTCCAAATACTTTCTCTTGCAAGACGGCTGTAATTCAGTTAATTCTTGGCGGGGCTCTCGGACAAACGGACAACAAAATCAACGGACAGACGGACAGACAAACGGACGCGTTACATGTCATTGATTATAATTATTGTGTAATATTTGAACGATTTCAGTCGATTCCGAGACGCATATTAAAAATATATGAATAAGTCGGGTAGGTATATGAAGTGAATGTTGCGGGAATAATGAAACTGAAAGGTCTCAAACAAACAGCGAGCTCTAATTTAATAAATTAACCATTGAATGCACGCTTTACGTCGATTTTACGTCATCGCCACGTTGATCAGCGCCGGCCTGTTCTGATTGTTGTAAATGTGCATTCAATCGTTTCCACGTTGATTTTTCGGCGAACAATTCGCGTTTAACCTTTCCACAACCCACGTGGGCCACACATTAAATAACGCTTACGTAATGTGGCTCGGTAATGCCACATTTGTACAAATGATGGAGGAGGTTTGTACAGTTAGAATGAGAAAATCTCAACCTCAAGGCCTTGACGCCACAATCGAAATTATAATATGTACACAACACAATCAACGAATTGATTCAAAACAACGATTCGATCAGTTGATTTGTTGAAGCACACGTGTGGAAAGTGGTCAATTATTAACGCAAATGATTATCAACACACTCGTATAGATGTGGATTGCAACTTTAGCCTCGGGTATAAAGTGGAAAATTTTACGGAAATAATTTATTAAAACTGCTTGTTTTTTTTTTTTGAAAACTGTAGAAAAAATCTAATAAAACAACATACTAAAAGTTTTCATCGATAGAATGTAAGAATTAGGCGAGAGGGGGGTTTAAAAGTACTTTTGTTAGGTTTTTTTTTTATATATCTCACAAAACATGCCTTCTAGCAAAAAACATATTATGTACAAATGTAAAGAAAATTTAATTTCCTACAAAATATAGTATTGTCATTTTTTCTCTAGAATCAACCCTTAACAAGATATGGGTAATGATAATAAATGCGTGTTTATACAGTGCAGTAACTGTAAGAAATTAATAGGAAAGAAAATTTTGTATTAGTTGTAATATTCGAAAGTTATGTTTCTCAACCGATGACTTTTGCTACGTTCCGTAACCGGGCGACAAAATAACCGCGGACAAAATAACCGAATATTTAATTTTTTTTACAAAATATTGCTTTATATACATATTATGCTATACACATACATAACACCTTGAAAAATATGCACTGGAAGTATTTTATATGTTAATAATTTTTTAAGGATAAAGAACCGCGCACGCCGCCCAGTTTTTTAAGGATAAAAAGATATAATTTTTTTTTTGGTTTATTTAAGGTCGCTTCAACTACTTTGGTCATTAGCGACCGTCGAATCCAAAAACACAGAAAAAAAAATCTTAGGCTTTCATGGGATTCGAACCCAGGACCACTGGCGTATATGGCAACTATCTAGTCCACCACGCGACTAAGTGACCTGAGATATAATATGTTAATATAAATTAAATACGCGTATATTGTTTAAAAATTTATTATTTTAATGATAAATATATTTGGATTTATTTATGTCTTCAAAGTGAATTGATATTATATTTATTCTGTTGTGCAATTATTTTGTCCATGGTTATTTTGTCCGCGGTTATTTTGTCTTCGGATATTCTGTTAGGGCACCGTTTTTTCCATTCCACCAACTTTGTGGTGCCTAGGAGAGACGTTTGATTTATATCCTATGAAGGTGTGCGTGCTCGTAAGCAAAAGTAATGGCGCCATTGATGACGCTTTACTGAACACAACGACCAAAGACCGAAAAAACAATTGTTAATTGTCGTTAGTACGTTAGTGGAACGTAGCCTAAAAATATTTAAAAAAAAAGGAAATATATTCCCTGACAAAGCACTGTAACATGTTATATTCATGCAAATCAGCTTAATTATTCGATGGTACCTATATGAAATAGAGGCATCATTGACTGTACAAAAAAAAAATGTGGAAATCGACTTTAAACAACGATAGATGAACTTATCGAGATCCGACCCGAGACTGTGCATTCGTTGCTCAATAATCGTGTTGTAATTGTCGTATATCATTTTGGAATTATCAAAATTCCAAGTGACCTTATTGTAACAATGCGACTTATTCGCCTTCTCGACCATTCATTTTCGACTTTCGTTAAGCGCACAATGCGAGCTGATTATGTAACGACAATCAGTGCCTTAACAACTCGTTTTGTTCTCGCGTTGAAAGAAGAGAAGAGAAAAATAAAAATTAAAAATTACAATCATTTTTCAAGGCATGTTTCGTTATGGTACCTTTGACCCCGATTGCGGTGCTCTTTTCGAGTCTAATGAAGAACGTATGGTAATTTCATAGGAGCATACGATATCTTAATTGGCTTCATTGGATTGTACAATGTCAAGATTTGTCGCCGTACAAGACATTATGGAAACTCACTGTATTTGTCCTAAAGAGAATCAAACAGCCATCGTATTATTTTGGTAATTTTACCATAGTGCAATCTAGTACTAGCTTCATTTAAATAACGCCTATTTTAAATTGATCGAATTTATTACACTATATGTACCTTAGGTATCATAATTAATTAAAAATTTCTTTCAAGTTTATAACAGAAAAATAATATGAAATGAACGAAAAAAAAAATAACTGAAACATATTGCTAGAAAGGCTTTGAAATGACTGATAATAAATGTCACAAAATAATACAAATGATTTAGTTCCTTTTTGTTGGCACTCATGGCAACCCCTAAGCAGGTGCTGGCTTTCTTCAAAAGACTGATGCTCCCCTAATTAATTTCCCTTAAAATCTCTTCTTTCAGATTGTTGTAACTATGAACTGTTTTAACGTAATGAAAATCAAAGAAAAACTCTCTTTATTTAAATGGAAAATGAAAAAATGGATTTAGGCAAATCTTTGATATTAAGAGCTTGTTTTTGAAAATTTTTGTTTTAATAAATACTATCATTTTTTTTTAATCACTCTAATATACCCCGATCTATTGAAACAGTTTGCGATGGATGTCGACCCGAATTCCGACAAATTCAGAAATTTGCGACGAGTTGCAATTTCGAGAGGCCGAACAATGGTTCTTTCCACACACTATGTGGTTACGTGGACACCCAAATTTAGAGGCAGCTCGTTCAATCACTATCTACCTACATGAAAGTCATCTTTTTGTAACATCTAATTATAACTTTCATCTTGAAACCATAAAAAAAAAATTATGAACCACATCTCAATTCGGTGGCAATATCATTTCTTAACTCACTTTGGTTCGGTTAGTTTATGTAATTAGCTCGTACCTGATTCCTTAAAAAATAATTTGCTACCATTTTTTTTAGATTTATGTACTTGCTGTTACGAATTCCAATAGTTCGGGGACCGTTTTCATGATAAGTGTCATATAATTTAAATAGTTTTTATACAGTTGACGTGCCAGCGCTATTCTATATAACCTGCGCCGACAAAAACGCGACGCCAAAATCGCGCGGACATAATCGCACTGTTTTTTTTACTTTAACAACGTTCAAAACTCTCCGCCCCCCTCTTCCATATTTCTTATCACAGATGACCACATATGTGAGACTTCCTCCCCTCTGGTACCCATTTATTTAGATATAAATAGCGTTGGTAATATTTTTAAGTTTACACGTTTAAATACTTTGATGACATGTGACTCCCTCCCCTTATCATAATTTATGGATCATCCATAACTCTTTAGATTACACTCCACATTTGTAGTAAGACTTACAGCAGGACGTCGTGATAATATTTGAGTGTATTTGGACTTTCAAATTGCTGGTAATTTTAAATAGGGGGATTCATCAAGTCAAGTAGTTGGATATTTTTTTTTAAATAAATTGTGCAAGATATAATGACTTGTAAATGAAATAACTTGCGATGCCAATAATTGACTTGACTCGTCATTGAAATATTTGACTTGATCTTATGTCGCATTTAGGTCAAGTAGTGAATCTCTGTTGAAAAATTTTATATCTGATGTCAAATCGATCCCCCAAGTGCAAAACAAAAAAGCCGTGGAGGCAGATTTAAATGCAGCTATATATCCTCTAATGTATTTTATTATATGCTGGACGGAAAAAAATGTGTTGTAGTTTTAACAACATTTCTTGTTAATTATACTCTAACTAGTATAATTAAAGTGTAAGTGTAATTAAAAAACTGTAGTTTTATTTACCACACGAACTAGTAAAAATGTAGTTGAATTTTTGACACTTGCATTTATTTGTCAAAATTATTGGTTATGTTGTACGCGGCGCATGCGCAAACGCCAAAATTTGTTAATTGTACAACACTCAGCAGTTGTAACAGCTACATATATTTACTACACTATGGTAGTAAAAAATACTATCCGTTAGAGGTGAATACAACACAGTGTGTTATCTGCTGTTACATTTGTGGTTATAGTGAACACAAAGTGCAGTAAAAATATTACTAGTTTAGTGTTGTAAATTTTACACCACTAATTTCTTCCGTGTGGGATAAATCTGAGTAACCAAATACTTTTGAGCACTAGTGTACCTACCTAAACTTGAAAAAATTCCTTTGTATTTCGAGTTGTTTACAACGAATAAATCAGATGGTGTAATGACGGTATGAAATAAAAATTTCCATTTATTATCGAGTTGTTAAAAAGACAAATCCACGCAATGGCGCGAGTCAACGTTGAATAGTAGCTATACAATGTGTGTGAAATCGAAATCGAATCAATAGCCGACACGAATATTGATCGATTGATAGAAATTGATGTTAACAAATCAATTCATTTGGGTGGATAAAATCACTTGACAGACGACATTTCATTTGGCTTTTTAATGCGATTGCTTTGGTTTTTGGTTTATTAAACCCATTTTCGAAACGTTCACCTCAATGCCATGTTATTTATGAGTACCTATCCATTCTGGTATAGGTATACCCAATATAAATCAGACGGAATGCAACGCGTAGGTATGCAAATTTCAACGAGCATATCTCACATGTATAATCTCTGTATTATAATTTTTACACGAAAAAAAAAACAATCAAAAACCAGATTTATAAGTAGTTGGGTTTGTTACGAACAACAAAGGTATCCAAGAAATATAAGTCGTATAAATTATACGCATCAAAACAAACATTTATTACAATTTTATACTGCACATAACTTGTACTGTACAATGTACGGTTTTATTTTGATCTGGAACAAACCTAAGGTGGTTCTCTTCGATTATGTTCATTTTGATATACGTTATTTTTTATCGAAATCTGAACAATCCATATCGACAAAAACACATTTAAGGGTTTAAACCCACCTTACAAATTTCCCCCTATACCGCATTGTAGGTGATTTTGGTGTTTCTCTGTCATACCTAAAGGTTTATTTTCTGACACCTACTGTTTACTAATTTTGTTAAATTTTACATGGACAAAGTCATGGGCCGCTAGTTCAGTTGTATAAGATGAAAAAGCGTTCGGCCACGAAATGAAAAAGGTAGAAATAACTTTGTTTTCGTCTTTCATAAGTTACTTGAAAAGTTCTTGATAAAAGCTCACATGCGTGTGTCAAGGTTTTAAACTCAAACTCACATATCTCGTTTCCTGTACTTTTAAGACATTTTCGGTTATGTGCAAACTTGAAGAACAGACAATTTCCTACAAGCTTTGCTCTTATCAAATTTTCATTTAGTTAACCGTTTTTGTATGTTATTAACTGTTTTATATTATCTGACGTGCTTTCGTAAACTTACAATGTAAACGGCACTCCTCAAAATATGACGCTCTATATCGAAAACGGTTAGCTGCATGAAAATTTGATAATAACCAAATTTTTAGTAAATTGTATGCTCTATAATTTTGCAAATAACCAAAAATGTCCTAACAAGTACAGGAAACGTAATATCTATAAAAGTTTGACTTTGAGAGTTTTACTATGACTTAAATATATTTTGTTTTGCTTTTTATAACTGTTGGCTGTATGAAATTTTGCACCAAATATTTTTGTACTTAACCAAAAATATATTTAAAAGCACAGGAAACGAAATAGTTATTAAAGTTTGACTTGAAGAGTTTCACCATGATTTCTAATAAAACGGCGGGAAAGAATTTGCAAAATTATTAATTATAATTATAACAAGGACTTAACATATACTTTCATTTAATATTAATTTGCTCTAAATTTAAAAGCTTGTCTTTAGTTTTAAATTTGAACCCTAATAATTATATCCTTTTGAGACAACTCCCATTTGTTGTACATTAATTCTACACGGAAAAAATAGTGGTGTAAAATTTACAACACTAAGTTAGTAATATTTTTACTGCACTTTATGTTCACTATAACCACAAATGTAACAGCAGATAACACACTGTGTTGTATTCAGCTCTAACGTATAGTATTTTTAACTACCATAGTGTAGTAAATATATGTAGCTGTTACAACTGCTGAGTGTTGTACAATTAACAAATTTTGGCGTTTGCGCATGTGGGCGTACAACATAACCAATTTTGACAAATAAATGCAAGTGTCAAAAATTCAACTACATTTTTACTAGTTCGCGTTGTAAATAAAACTACAGTTTTTTAATTACACTTGACTTGTTAACGTTACCACACGTAGTGTCATCCTATATAATACTAGTTAATGTAGTAAAATTAACAAGGATTGTTGTTAAAACTACAACACATTTTTTTCCGTTTAGGATTGTATAAATTTTGTTGAAGAATCTCAAAATGGATGAAAAGGAGGACAATTGAGATAACTTCCTTGTTAGTGATTGTAATGAGAGATGCGACTGCGCTAGTTGCGCATTAGATGATGCGTAATTTTAATGACAGCTCCGGAAACGTTGAGGATTGATATAATAGGAAGTTAGTTTTTAATTTATGTGTAATGGTCGAATTAGGGCAGTTGGGTGGTACGTAACCACGTATTTCAGTGTGTGATACTTAAGTTAATGAATTCAATGAACGTAGGTACATTCTATTTGGACGCGACTTTCATTTTCAGACACCCACACATTGCCTCATTTTTAGTAGCCACGTACGAAACGCAGCAAACCGTTGAATGTTGATTGATATCTCAATCGAAATATTCGATTCATTGGCCATGAATAATTTCAAATTCGTTTCATCGATCGATAGATCTTGCTTAGAAGATGTATGGAAATGAAATGGGGAGAGTCGTAGGACAAAGCTGGATACTTATACTTAATACTAATCGCGGGACCAGGAAGGGCTTCCATTCAGATTCAGAGCGTGTTCTGATTGCAACGATAAAAAAATCGATAGATCTAATTTCTAGATCGTTTTATTTGTAATCTCAGGGCGAGTTGTATGGCCGGTTATTACGAGGCGAGCGATTGAATCGATGCGGGACATTTGCTAATTTTCCTGATCGTAATCGAAAACTGTGTCACTCAGGCGAATCGGAATTCAATTTCATTTCCTGTAATCGAACGATTGATTCAAGTTGAATGAAAGCAAGTTACATGGCGTTTTTTTTTTTTGTCTCTCCCCGGTTACTTCATATTCCAAATGTTGCAACCCTCAGCATTGGTTTTCAATGAAGAAAATCTTAATGGAAAATGTTTCGATGAAGACACCATTGGTAATTAGGGTAAATGGTTTTGAAGGAGGATTTCCAATAAACGAGTCTCAGCGTGACAAATCGAATAATTAAATTTGATGTACACATTGTTATATAATACGACGGGAGATGATTTTAGGAAATTTTCACAGTTAATTAATTTCCGTTGAAATTACAATTTTTCGGTTCAAGTGACATAATCCCTAATTGTCTCAATTTTATTTTACAAATAGTATACATTGGAATATTTTTAAAAAGAAAATGTTTAAGACAAAATTTGAAGTAGGTACCTACACTGGATACATAATAGTGAAGTATAATGAGTTGAGCTGACAATGAGCTAAATTCATTGCAGTGCAAGCTACAATTAAATGATCACTCGGCCGAGACAATTTTCGGCTTGAAAATGCAATCACAGTTCCAACAGTCAGAAAATACGGCGACTTATTATGCAAAACGGAATTTTCTGCTCTGACCACTTGGTCCTCTTATTACTTTCACTTTTGTCTCTCTGTTACAGTTTTACTTACACAGATATAAATATACATACAAAAGTATGTCTAAGTAAAAATTTTTTAAGAAAGTGATAGAGAATTTTATGTCACAAATCGAACGTATTCGGTTCTGATACCTTAAGTGTAACACAGCCACGTAACAACTTCCCAACTTGTTTCTCGACCACAAATTACATTCCAATTGCGTGTCCAATTATTAATTAATAATTCGCCCGAGCTACTGCCACCACTGTTCAGGCCCCGTTTACGCATTATTATTATTATTATTATTCAACAACATATCCATCTAACACAAGAAAACATAACCAATACCTTCCATTAAGCTAGTCCTCCATTTTAGTCAAAATTTTTCACTTTTGATGTTTCATACCAAAAAAAAAAAGTAAATACCTATGAAACGCGTGCAAAGAGATCCTAAAACTAACACAATGAAGTTGGTTACCACATAGGTACTGTATTTAACCAGTTTTTCAACATTATTCCCATGTAACCACAAGAAAATATAAACAATACTTTGTCCATTTTGATTCATGTATAAAACGCAGACTTTTAGCGGTCCATAAAAAAACAACTGTAGGTAATAGTGTGAGAGAATCATTTTTGAATTTGAATTTCGCGCCATCGTGACATTGAAAGTTACTTAAAATTGGTAAGACTGCTGATCTATAGGTTGGCATTATGGTAAAAATCGGTTCAAATTATGAAGTATTTGGGTACCTAAAGTTAGTCTCCCTTGATTTTTATAATATGCGGTTTATTTAAGAACGAACGAAAGGTGGGGTGATTTCTACTTTAATATTTTTTTAATCCAAGAACTCGCCAGAATTCAACAATGTTTAGGTACACTACTTCAACGGTGCTCTCAGCTGTGTACCTATGTAGTTCATCAAGTACCACTCGACAGATATTTTCCTCGACTTTCATTTAAAAAACTCGATTATCTCAAGTCGTCCGAAAAGTAATCGAAAAAACGAAGATTACACCAAAATATATTCAAATTTGGATCACGTTCTACAAATTGCACGAAAATTATGGGAATTCGCTTTTTTATCGCGTAATTAAATTGAAAAGTAATTTCGATTTTATAAAGTTCATAGAAAGTAATAGTAGTTAATAACCTTGTTCCATTGTTCAAATGGAAGAGAGAGGTTTCCAAATCAAACAAATCGATTCGACTAGAACATTAAACTAACATTTCAAAATGGAGAAATTGGTATCAATGGTATATTTCAAGACCAAAGATACTTTAACAATTAGTGTTCACTTGTCCATCAGTTTGTGGATGGCAGCTCGTCTATGGAGGCAAGGGAGGCAGACCCTCCACAAAACAAATATGAGGTAATTTTTATTTATAGTCAATAAGGTATTTGACAAAATATGGAACACGTACATCACACCATACATATCATGCGCAGAATAAAAAAGTTGTCACCTTTCTTATTGTGCATTATTTTAATCTGGAACAAAGTATGGCAGCTGTATCATCAGAAGTACGGAAAGAGTTTAGTTGGAATTTTCACTACACCGTGCTTGTTGATAATAGGAATTCTTATTAAAGTATATTCAATGTTTTCGATTTCAATTTTCACCAGAAATACACGTTTTAAGATAGAAAAAGTGCACGGAAAAAAATAGTGGTGTAAAATTTACAACACTAAACTAGTAATATTTTTACTGCACTTTGTGTTCACTATAACCACAAATGTAACAGCAAACAACACACTGTGATGTATTCAGCTCTACCGTAGTAGTATTTTTTACTACCATAGTGTAGTAAATATATGTAGCTGTTACAATTGCTGAGTGTTGTCCAATTAACAAATTTTGTTGTATCTGTTACGCCACGAATTTTAACAATTTCAGTAATCGTTACCATTTTTGGTGTATACGATACTAGATACAATGTAGAATTTACTCCAATATGTTGCAAAGCCTTGTAAAACGGCTGAGAAAAAAAAAACATCAGAGCCATCTTTACTTTTTTCTATAAATATATTTTTAAGATTTTTAATGGTTGCGCATGCGGCGTAACGTACTAACTTATATGTTTGACAAATAAATTAAAGTGTAAAAAATTGAACTACATTCGGTTTATCATGGAGTTATTTTTACTAGCTTATGTTGTAAATAATACTACAGTTTATTAAATAACACTTAACTGGTAAACGTTATCACACGTGGCGTTATCCTATATATTACAAGTGTATGTTGTAAATTTAACTAGAATTGTAGTTAAATATACAACAGATATTTTTCCGTGTGGTTTTGAAAACAATCTCTGTATGTGTGACAGCGATATCGTATCGAAAGCTTTATCCGAATTTCTATAAACTAGGAATTTCGTCTTCATATTACATCTAGTTGTACTGCGAAGCTTTTGGTTGAAATCGGTTGTCAGTAAGCCCCACTATATTCTGCGGGGTTTCGAGCTTTTTCAATTTTATTTTTCGAAAACCGCACCACCGATTTTCTTTAAGCTTGCTACTTTGTTCTTTGACTCATTAACGCCTACAACTTTTATTTGAAACTTTTTCCTGGGAAAATTCAAATAAGGACGGTTCTTGAGTTAAGGGATGAGAGTTCGTATATACATAGGTCATAGAGATTATTTTCATATTTTTTGTTGTGGTATGTTTTTGGTATAAGTATTCAAATAAGAAAGTGGAAGTGGTAAAGAGTGGCAAGTCACTGCTAAAAACTGTACGAAAACAGAACTGAAAGTGTGCGGCGCGTCCTACAGTTCTCGCATACTCCCCCCTCCTTTATCAGTTCCATCGTATTGTATATGACTAAGGACTTATTTATCAAGATACTTCACTTAAATCTGGTTGTTTGAAATTAAGTCAGAAGTTAATATTTAAATATCAAATCAAGTCAAGCATTGAATTTGAGGCAAAGGTTTGACAGTTACCCAAATACCTCTAAGAACTGTGCAGTTTCACTCAGTCCGCACACTGTATCCTAATCTTAACCGGGCCACTTTTTGTCTCCTATTCGGCTCATTTCTTTCTATATCATGCATTACGTGAACTAAATGATAATCAAAAAGATTAATTTAAGGGATGTAATATTTAAAAAATCTTCGCTTCTCATTTAAATTAGAAAATCAATGGCTGCTAGATGATTTTATTTTTTGGAATTCTTTCTTATAGATTTGTAATTTGCTCTCAAATTGAATTAATTTTTGTTTTATAGTAGGTGAAACATTTTAATTTAATGGGGCTATAAATTACCCCTTCTAGATCTTGGCAAGAGACAAAAACAGCTAGACCATAATGATTTGGGATCATTTTAATTTATTGTAGATCATTTTGAAGTGGCATTTGAAACCGCGTTGCGTTGTGCTGGCAATTTATGGGATTTATCTAGAGCTAATCTAATTTAAATTCGTTTGATCTATTTGAAATTTTTTCGTGTTCCACGTCCGGGAAACCCCTCCCCCCTTTATTATAGATCCCTAAAATTTAAATGTCACGGTCGACTTTTTTTCATAGCGACAAATGGTGGGAAATTTAAAAAACCCACTTTATAAAAATAGAACATTTGAAATTGATTCGATAACCATTCTCTTTGAATATCAGGAAAAAAGTTGTTAAGGAGCAAAAAGTGATATATGTAATATGATTAACCTTGATTTGAGTTATCTCTATAGATAAATATAATTGGGAAAGAGGGAGGGGGCAATCGGGGTTTTTCTTTATATAAAATAGAGAAATCGAAAAGTAAAGAAAAAAAATTTTTAAGTAGTTCAATTATAAACGTATTATAAGAATTTAACACGAAAAAAGATCGAACAAAAACAGCCACATTGTAATTTTAACTAATTACCATTCGTGTACTTGAACCAAATTTTTTTTCACATTCAAATTGCATTTTATAACATTTTAATTAATTGCACCTCTAAACACGCGATTTAATATATTTTTTTTCGCCAAAAATTACTCTCCTAGTTATTATGAACGCAACTACATTTTTTTTTACCTCAAACACAACTTGTTTTATATCAAAAGAAACTTTTTTCATCTCAAAAGCAACCTTCTTCATTTCAAATAACGTTTTTATATTCTTTTACTGCTATTGTAAAGGACGCGCAATCAAAGTATTGTAATTTTTGATTTCGAGTTTTCACCAGAAATACACGTTTTGAGGTCCCCTGAATCCAAAAAAAAAATGGTTTTTGGAAAAGTGTTTGTGTTGGGATTTTTTTTTTGCGCAAAACGGCTCTACCGATTTTTGTTAAACTTGCTATAGTTCTTAGACTCATTAATACCTACAACTTTTACTTGAAACTTTTTCCTGAAAAAATTCAAATAAAGGAGGCTTTGGGGAAGAGAGGAGGGGGTCGTATAAACATTGACGCTGTATAATATGTAGATATGTAGATATAGATATGCGTGTATTATTCTATTTTTTATTTTTTTAACCAATCCTCGACTTTATTTATGTTCTTTTAATCAACAGCTGGTTTCATTCATGTACAAGAAAGTTCTGTGACGCGTCGCAGCAGATATTTTGAAATAAGTTATACAAAACATTTCGACTCGTAAATGAAATAACTTGAGAAATCAATGCTTGACAAAATGTTTTACTTGAGTTTGGCTCGATTTTAAGACAAGTAGCTTGAAAATCAAGTCAAGTAGCTTTACAATCAAGCCAAATAGTGAATCCCTATTTTGTAACAACTACAAGTCAAATAATTCAAACTTGAGAATTACATTTTTTTTCGTGTAAATTTTTACTGAATTTTACGGCACTGCTCGTCAACTATAAGTCAATTCATGTCATTGAACAACTACCTTAAGCGAAAGAGTTGAAAGCACTAGAACTATAGCGGTTGCCTATATTTCAAAATCAATGTTCTGAAGTTTCGATGCTATAAAATTTCATACGTTATGATTTAATGATGGAGTAGGTTTTGATCCGTCAATGGTCCGAAGCCTTTCCAAAATAGTAGGGAGTGGTATTGTGATGAGATTTCATTTGATTATTTAACACGTTGCGTTTTAAATCAATTGAACGTTAACCCTTTAACCTAGTGTCAGATCTGATAAATATCAAAAACATTTCGAAACAATTTGATTTTTTTTTTAAATTTATTGTGGTTCTTAGACTCATCAAAGCCTGCAACTTTTATTTGAAACTTTGTTATGGAAAAATTCAAATTAAGGGGGTAGGGGTTATGGAGAAGAATATTCTATAACATTGCTTACACGGTCCCGCGAAATTAGTATAAATGGAATTTGTACGGTTTTTGATGTAATTTTATTTGGTTTATGTTTTAGCTTTATGTGAAAATGGTTTTGTATGGACCCTTGACAAGACGTGCAAAAAATAAGTCAAACGAAATTTGTAGAGAAAAATTAACTATGTACTTAATAACTACTAAATTTTCGATTTTCCTAATAGTTTTCTCAAATATCATCTAAAATAACACTTTCTATTTTCAAGTGGTACCAAGTAAGATTCAACAAATGAAATAATTCAACGTTCTGCATTGAACTGAGCTAAATATTTAAGCTTTGAAATGAAACAACTTGCAAGTTTGATTTTTAAACGTTCGACTTTAGACTGACTTGATTGTATGATAACTTTTAAGTCGGGTAGCTTGAAAATCAAATCAAGTGAGTTCCTAAAATAAAATTTTATTTTGTGTACAAATAAAAATTGTTATCGAACCACCTATTGACGTAGTGGCTAGAGCAATTGCTCTCTCCGCTTCATGCGTCAAGTGGTTCTGGGTTCGATCCCCGTTGAATCCTAGACTTAAGATCATAGACCCTAAGATATAATTGACCAACAGAAATTCTCTGTGTTTAGACAGTCGTTATATGACCTTAGATGTTAAAGTGACTTAAAACACCAAAAAAAAAAAAAAAAATATCAATAGACGCGCTTCATTGAAATTTTTCTAGGCTCAAGAATGTGCTGTTAAGGTATTTATTTAATTTCGTTTTCACATATTCACACACGATCAATTTAATGAGGATCCATTTTATTAATTAGAAAAGAAAAACGCGTGATGTGTGAAGTAAAACACATTTTCGCATGAAAAATTATTCAAGAACGAAGCATCTTCAGATCGAAGAAAGTTTTTCGAGCCATAAAGCAATGTAAATATAATTGGTACAATTAAAAAACTGGTCGTCCGACAAAAATAGAAACGTGAACTTCAAAGAGGAAGTCTCAGAAAATTATAGTTATGAGCCCTTCGAAATGACTGCCATTGAGGGAAAAATTCGATTATAGATAGTCACTAAACGTCTCCATTTTTTTTTTTGTTATTAATTTTCGTGTCGAGTAAAAGTAAATGAGCGATGGAACGTAATGTAATAGCAACGTCCAAAAAAGGGAAAGTGTTGTTATATTTTTGATTTCATTCAAGCGTTTAATGATGAAATTCAATTATTTCAAATAATAATGAGGATAAATTAACGCCACTGTGATAACAATCAGACAATGGCATTGAAAATAGATCATTTTTGGGGCCGCTCATAATTCAATTTTGAAAAAGAATGGAGAAACATTTACTATCTAAATTGTCGATGATAATCGACTAGAAAAAATCATTTCTAAAGCAGAAATCACTTTCACACAAAATATCTCCCGTGGACAATTCCCGAAATACTATCCGACTATCCGAAACATATCAAGAGGTCATGGTCAACTTAGCACCTACCAAATTTTTTTCTCAAAAATTAATAAAGTTTGTTACAAACCTATATTTTAATCAGTATATTAATATGTTCAATTAATAGCTGTTTTAGGTAGTAATCTAAAGGTAGTAGCTAAAATTGATTGGACATAACATTTTTGATCAGCCCAACAGAAATCAATACATAATTATGACATTTTGAACAACCGATAAAAATTAAGTCCAAAAAATTTTCCACTAGACGCAAAATGTATCATTTTACAAGTTGTTATTGGAAGCACGTATTTAGGAATTCCCTACTTGACAGGATTTTCAACCTAGTTGACTTAAAATCAAGTCAAACTCAAGTCAAATGTTGATAATTAAATATCAAATCACGTCAAGCATTGAAATCATAAGCTATTTTAACATTAAAATGTTATTCTCAATTCATTGAACAATATGTCCAATTTCTAGGCTTGATGAATCTCATCACATTTTGGGTGAGGGGGAGGGGTGGGTAAAGAGAAGTTCCAGTAGGCCCAAATGTGAGGAGCCGGCGAAAAGCTATTACTTTCCTGCTCTCCCTGTAGTCAAATAGTTGGACAATCAAGTCAAATGTGCATCGCTAGTGATGATTCTCCTTTAATTTTTACTGCTATATATTAAAGGAACTTTACTGTAATCGGGTCGAATTTTGAATTTCGAGTTTTCACCGACAATACACATTTTGAGGTCCTCTGAATCCGAAAAAGTGGGTTTTTAGAAAAATGTCAGACATTGTATTGAATGTTGTATTCACGAAACGTGGAATTTCGCCTTCAAATTACATCTAGTTGTGCCGCAAATCTTTTGGTTGAAATCGACTAGCGAAAAGCCCCATTTTATTTCATTGCTTTTTGGGTTGTTCAATTTTTTTCGAAAACGGCTCTAACGACTTTTAACAAACTTGCTGTGGTTCTTAGATTCATTAATCCCTACAACTTTTATTTGAAACTTTCTCCTAGGAAAATTCAAATAAGGACGGCTCTGGGGTGAAGGTTGGGAAAATAGAGGCTGTATACATTATATTAGGTTTGTTCGCGGATCTCATACTGAACTGATAACAAATCAATTCAAGTGGATTTAGGATAATCGCCAAGCCTCTACATGCTTATGAACTGATTAAGGGTTATTTTTCCGTGCACGAGTTTGAAAATGTTCGGAAGTAAGACGAGGATTAACGAGAACCCACGAAAATTGTTAATTGAATTTAAAGTTGAAAGAAAAGGATAGAAAAACGGGACTTTGGATCTAGCGATTCTTGGGTTTTTTTTTAGGACGAAAAATTCAATTCTCATACTCATGCGCAGTTTGATAAAATGTGGCTAGTTTTTCTTTCCTTCGCTATCAACATTAAATTCAATTAACAATTTTCGTGGATTCTCGTTAATCCTCGTCTTACTTCCGAACATTTTCAAACTCGTTCATGGAAAAATAACCCTTAATCAGTTCTTAAGACTGATTCGTTATCGGTTCAGTATGAGATCCGCGAACAAACCTATTATATACATAGTTCTGTTTATATAGGCATTTATGTATTATTCTATGTATAATTTTTTAACCAATCATGGGTTTTGCTTATGTTCTTTTAACCAACAACGAGTTTCATGTAAAAGAAAGTTCTGTGACGCGTCGCAGCAGACATTTTATTTTATTGTCATAGTAACTTGACTAAACGTACGGAGGAGGCAACCGGCTTCATCTTTCTTCATTTTTTCTAATTTTTTTTATTTTAATGCGTTCTCGCTACGTTGGCGATGTTTGCATTATAAGGCGGTTGATACAAAAAAAATCACAAACGATTTTTTATCTGATACACAAAGGATGTACAAAGACAATGATAGTTATCCTTATGTCTAAGCTTTCCGAATAGTTTCTGTCATTTAGCTTATCATACATTAGTGTTAATGTTAATTAAAATATTACTTTTAGTACGAAATTTTACTTTGAAATATCATGAGCCGTATTTATGTCAATTACTCGACATTTTAGAATTAGATTTTAAGCTAGTTATTTTTGCTGGATTGCCCGAAAATGTAATACCAATTCAATTTATAAAGGTCTATCTTAAGAATTGGGAAGGTTTAGAGATAAATAAACTCAATTAATAAGACATTCGATATAGAAATTTTAAATAATAAAGCCACATACACTTTAGGAATGTCCTCTCATTGTTATGCCACAATCGTCTTGGATCAATGATCCATTTACTTTATAAAGAGTTGAGCCCCTGAGCTGATTTTGTAATACTAATTTAAGCGATGCATTAAGGCTAATATCAAATAGTGTAAGCAATAATTGCACTGAAATGCTCGCAGCAATAAATTGACTAAAAAATCAAATGCAATTTCTCTTGCAAACCAATCATTTCGTGAAGACATTATAATTATAGTTCATTTGTGCATAGAACGAATGTTGAAATGCTACGATGAATATTATTATTTATGAGTTAAGATTTAAAAAAAAGCGGCCATGCTGTAATGCAATGTTTATTAATTGAATGCTAAAAATCAATCGACGAAAATTTATTCATTCACTCGATTTGATGAAACAGTTCACGAAATGGGTATAAGATAAGGGATGGGTTTCTAAAAAAAAAAAATTGTTAAAAAGCATCAAAAAGAAATTTATACGTTTTATCTACTGTCGTATATATGAAACACATTGAAACTATCCAGGCCATTGGTTAGTAATAACAATAACAATAATTCTATAATTGAACTTTCTTATTATAAACCGCAAAAGTAATCAAGTTAAGTTGGTTAAGTAGGAAAAAATTAGATGAGATACTTCAACCTCCCATATCATGGTTGAAACAATAAAAATTACAAGCCATAAAACGTCGAATGAAACAGACAAACCAACCACTTTATTATCAAATTAAAAATTTGCGTACCCACAAGTTTTAGAATGGAAAACTATGGATGTGCAAATGTTTTTTAAATAGTCGTTTTTTTCCAGAGTGTATTTGTGTGAATGATCTGTGGTGGTTTTCAGTTGTTCATATCAAAAAGCAATCTTTTTCATTCCAAATTAAAGTATTTTTTTTAAATATTGCTACGACGCGTCACATAACATTTTTTTTATATGAAATCGTTGGCTAAAAGAACATAAATGAAACCCACCATTGGTTTAAAATATTATAAATGGGTGTTTCTCTGTAAACTGGGCAACTTTTTGTAAGAAACTGTCTAAGCAACTTTTTTGCTTCGATCAGTAATAAATCATATTCAGGGAATAAATATCTATCTATTTATTAATACTGGGAAGATGAACCAAACATATTTCCATTACTTTAGAAAATTCTGTGCATTTTCTAAAAAAAAAACCGATACAGGGGACTGTGAATTTCAAAAAAAAAATACAATTTCGGTACCAAAATTAAATATTTTTTATTTTAATTAAACTTTGGAGCTTAAGAATAAAATAACTGAACAATAAAAAAACTTCTAAAACGTTTTTTAAATATCTCACTTAAATATACTTAAATTTCAACTGTGCACTTTTAATATTTTACTTATATAAAAATTTCTTCCTTAGAGAGCTTTTTTTTCTTTGGTGCCATATTCGAAGCAAGTGTGTACCTAATACAATAGCAAACATAGTATAACGACAGCCTTTTGGAGGCGAAAACAGTCCTTTGTCCTGTTGAGAGACAAGAGATTGTTGCCAGGGGACTGTTTAATTTGATTTCATTGAAAGATAGCACAAAATGTACTTGATCTATGCTATTTTGCTATACGTAGAAAAGTCTTGTTTATTATAACGTATAAAGATTCTGAGGTATTATTATAATACATATAAAAAGAAATAAAATACTCCTTGCCAGGGGACTGTTGGCTGTTAGGTTTCAACGTGTTTTCCACAGAAAGACGCTCGTGCAGCACTAAATAAAATGACGTCTGGACATTAATGACAGTGACCGTGTAAACTTTAAACCGTTTGCGTTTGGTTACACTTAGAAGTGCCATTCTTAAACCTTTAGGGTACGTAATTTAAAATATAGACAGGAGAACTGTTCACAAAATGCGGAGACTGGCTTTAATTGACTTTGTTAGTATGAGAAAATAATATTTTTTAAAAATAAACAGTTCTAATTAATAATTAAACAATATTGTTTTAATAATAAAAACAATTTGATTGTTTCAAATAGTAAGGGTCTAATAAATTTAATCTGAAGTAACTATACTGCTTTGGTGACACGCCAGGGGACTGTATTTTTAAGGATTATATCAATGATTTTGATCGAATAAAGTTTATATTAATGGATATTAAATGTTGGGGAAAGGTAGATTAGTTAATTATCTTTTAAATTATCCACGAAACGTATACCATTTGTAATTTCTTTACACAATATTGGCTTGAGACAATGAGTTGCCCAGTTTACAGAGAAACGCCCAAATAAAGAGTGGAAACAAATTCTTAAGAGCAGGAATAAAATACGAACTCTCATTCTCTCCCACAGAACTATTTTATTTGATTTTCCCAGGAAAAAGTTTCGAATAAAAGTTGTAGGAATCGAAAAAAACACGTTAGAGCTATTATCGAAAAAAAATTTAAAAACCTATATAGTAAAGTGTCCTGTCAACCGATTTCAATCAAAAAGTTCGTGACACAACTAGATAAAATATGAAGGCAAACTAAGTTTGGTGAATTTCGGATGAAGCTTTCGGTATAATGCATGATTGCAACACCTACTTACTTTACTAGTAGTAAAAGAAAGTGTAACGTCTTACAGGACGTCAGTTGATTACGTGAGGCGTTAAGGGGTGGGGTTGAGTCCAATCTCATCGAACCTTTCTTTAGGGTGTGGGGATTCAGCAAATATCACGTAATTTTTTTTTCCGCAAGAAACAGGTATATTACAAAAAAAATGGGTTCAATTAAGTAAAACATGCTCCTTCACTAAAATATGGCCAAATATTACGTGAGATTGGCGAATGGGGGAGGGAATTGTGCTAAATTTTACATCTCACCAAGGGGGGGGGTCCAAACATTACCAAAAAGGCCTCGCGTAATTAATGGATGCCTCCTTAGTTGAAATGAAAACGGTTACTTTTTAATTTCTTTTGAAATGGAAAAGGTTGTATATGAAGTAAAAAAACGTTGTTAGATGTGTTCCAAAAAAACAAAAAAATCGTACATTGTACGGTTCAAGTCTTTCACAATATAAAAACGTTGCCAATTTTATATTGCGCATGACTTGTAACGCAAAATGTACAGTTTTATTTTCATCTGGAACAACCTATTTTACTGCATTTACATTATACATCAATTTCAAAAGAAACTTGTTTTTATGGAAAAATGGCAATTTTATGTTGCGCATGTCTTACATCGTTCAATGTATCTTTTTATTTACTGGAAGTAACAAGTTATATCATGTTGATTCATGAATAGAGGATAAATCGAGAGAATTGATTTAAATGGGTCGAATTTCGAACATAAAAAAATAAAAAGAATGTAGTGATGAGTTATAGAATTGCATAAGATAATAAGACGGAAAAAATATGTAAACTTTTTTTTTCAATCGAAACAGATTGTCACATTTGCATATTTTTTATCTATAACGGAACGATTTATGTAAATCAGTAAATCGTACTCAGTCTGTTGCGGGGGGCCACCGATAGTGTCGTCTCGGTTGCTCTCACTTTGATGTGATTTTTTTCACAAAATATTCAAAATTCTCAAAATATTCTCATTCGGAAGATCGAAGGAAGTGACCTTGCTGGCCCCGGAGAAAATTGGAAATCTTTAAAAAAAAAATGTTTAACATTTATTGTTCCACGAAACGAAGACAGAGGTGACCATTTGGGCGCGAGCGAGACAGAATCACAGGCCTCGTCATCGCGAACTTCTTCACAGATTTTGTGTGAAATTTATGAATTTCCGAATAAACGTCTCTAATAAATAAATTACACCCAAAATATTTACACGTTGAACGTTACGAAAGGTGAAAGGAAGATTATTCAAATCGAGCGGCTATTTCGGACGGCTTAACGGCTGCCCAGTTCCGATATTAGGCAATTTTTTCTCTCCGATTAATTTTTCGGATTCATGCACTCGATAAGCTGCTTAGCATAAACCACCTAATTTCCTCAATATCACATACTGATTATTTAAATTTTATAAAAGAGTAACTATATGCGAATATTGCATGATCATTGCGTAGGTACTATTTCAATTTCATTCTGCCACACCCTCTCCAAGGAACAAGCTTTTTTTTAATTAAATCGAAATAGTGACTTTCGACTATCAAATAGTGACTATTCACTATTTAGTAGTGAAAAGTATACCACTATTTGAATTTAGTGGTTATACTCTGCACTAGTGATGTTACGAATGTCCGATTTTTGACATTCGCGAATGCGAATGCGAATGCGAATATTTTTTTCCAACATTCGCGAATGCGAATACGAATGTTGACTTTCAAATAAAGTGCGCGTAAAATCCTAATTATGCTTATAATTTTTATTGTTTTGATTTTTTTTTGTGTTTATTAATTATTTAAATAGAAAAATATATTATAATTAAAGCGAAAAATCAACTTGGATACCTACTAGAAGTTTAACTTTCGTTAAATTTTTTTGTTTTGTGTAAAAAGATATTTAAATTTTATTATTTATAGACCAGGGTCGATAATTTTTGAACCCAAAACAAAACTATAGTAGGATGAAACCCATTAGAAAAAGAGGAAAGTAAAACAAAAATTAAAGGAAAAATAAGTTACGGTCGATCTGAGTTCGGGAAGTGGAAAAAAATGGGGGAGTTAAGGGTAGAAACGGTTTATCTCGATTTCCGACAAAACTACAAGTCCTATGGGAAAAAGTTAAACAGCAAAGTTGTAGGTGATAAAAAGAACTGCAACTTTCGTTTTCAGACTTTTTTACATATCCTTAAAATGTATGTGAAAAATTCCAATAACCAAGTATATCTTTTACAAAAAAAAAAGTTTTTTTCATTAAATTTATAAAATCTTACTATTTAATGTCCCAAACACACTGTAATTTGTTGATGTAAAATATTAATTTTTTCACCCTTTTTTGACTTAATATTGAAAGAGCACCCTTATTTTCAATCGAAAATACTTCGTCCAAATATTTACTTTAAAAAAAAAATACTTTTACTTTTTTTATAAATTGCTCAAAGTTGTAGATAGTATTTGTTAATTTTTTTTATGTACAATTTTAAGCAATTTATTGAAATTTAGACTTTTGCATTTTGCATCTGGGAACATTTAACATTGTAATGTATATATTTTTTGTACCATCAGAAAGTAGAGATTTCAACGAACAAAAAGCCTACCGACTTTTTTAAAAAAGTAGATATTTTGACGTGAGAATTTTCGATTGAAAATTGGGGTGCTTTTTCATTATTAAGTCAAAATAAGGCGAAAAATAGATATTTTAAATCAAAAAAATTACAGAGTGTTTGGGACATTAAAAGGTAAGTTTTTATCAAATTACATGAATTTTTCTTTTTGTAAAAGATAAAAATAAAAACCAAAAACGTGGTTATTAGAATTTTTAACATAAATTTTGAGGTTATGTGAAAAAAGTGTTAGCAAAATAGTTGTAGATCTTCTTACTATCTACAACTTTGCCATTTACCTTTTTTCCATAGGTCTTGTGGTTTTGTCGGAAATCGAGATAAACTGTTTCTACTCTTAAAAACACCCCCTTTTTCCACTTCCCCACCTCAGATCAACCGTAATTTATTTTTCCTTTCATTTTTGTTATATTCTCTTCCTTTTCTAATGGGTTTCAACCAACTATAATTTTTTTTTTCACTTTTTACCATTTTCAAAGGCTTTAGCTCTGGTCTATTTAATTAATATCCTAGTTATAATCTGCGTAATAAGTACAAATCTTACAATAAAGATTGCAACAAAACTTATTAGACCTAGAATAATATTACCACCTTATTTAATTGGATTCTCAAGTTGGTTTTTCAAAATATATACAAAAATTTAGAAATTTAGTTTTTTTTTTAACGTAATAAAAGAAGGATTTTAGTTTTTTATTTTAGTTGTGATTTTTCCATTATTAACTAAACTAACAATAATATTAAACAATATTTTTAATTTAGTGGCCTATCTCAAAACTGTTCCCTGATCATTTAATTATTCAAATGTTTTAATGAAATATAAAAAATTAAAAATTGTTATCAGTTGTATTATCATTCCATATATTTTCCTTTTGGTTTGTCAAAAACATTCGCAAAACATTCGCGTCGTTTCTTGCAAATGCGAATGCAAATGTTAAAAAATATACGAATATTCACGAATGCGAATATTCGTTACATCACTACTCTGCACTGCAAAAATAGTGAAAAGTCACTATTTCGATTTAAGAGAGATCATCAACATTTTCTAATTCGTCTTATTTCTGTTTCTATTCCTGAATTGAACACAAAGACACTACAAACTCAAGTTTGTTATTTTAAACACTTAAAATAATTAAATGCTGTAGTCGATTTTTAAGCAATTACTTAGTTTTTTTTTTTTTTTTTTTTTTATAAAAACCCTTTAAGCGTTTTATTTCAACACACTGTGTTATAAGTTGACCTACATGATATAGGTATGATAAGTCTATTTTTATAAGAAGACAACCTGATACCCGCGACATCGTCTGCGTAGGTTATTATGTTAAGAACATATTTAATTTACAGAGGAAAAACATTAAAAATATTAAAAGTGAAAATATATTAAAAATAACCAGAAAGAAAATAGCGTAGAAGATTTTAACTAAATGCCAAAACACTGCTCCTTTAGAATCCGCTATTGCTTCAAACGTATAGTTATTACTTATTAGTCAATTAATGATTAATTTTTCAAAAAATTTTAAATTCAAAAATAAAAATTGCTTTATAATCCAAAATAATCACTTTCTTTTCCAAAACATTGTTC
The DNA here is from genome assembly GCA_958496155.1 of Sisyra nigra. NCBI lineage: Eukaryota > Metazoa > Arthropoda > Insecta > Neuroptera > Sisyridae > Sisyra > Sisyra nigra. The sequence continues at coordinate 14,715,028 of OY292319.1, read as the reverse complement.
CTTAAATGCTCTTTTCGGATCCGCAATTGCTCCAGGTGTTTAGTTAATTAGTAATTCAATTTTTAAACTATTCATGTTTATAAGATCCAACGGCAATTGATGACGTAATTATTAAAACTATTGTAAAAAATTGAATAATTATTTTCTTAATGAAAAGAACAGATAGAGAACTTTAAAAAATACAATTAAAAATTATTGTGGGTGTTATAGAGATTTTAATTTTTTTAAATTGAACATTTTTTAAAAATTTAAATATTAATTAACTATTAACTATACACCTGGAGCAATTGCTGATCCGGAAAGAGCATTTAAGGAGCAATTTTTAAAAACAAAAACTCAAAAAAGTGACTTTTGTATTTTACAGCAGTTTTAATTAGTTTGCAAAATTATGAAAAATTAGTTATTAATCAATTAATAACTACACACTTGAAGAAATTGTGGATTCTGAAGGAACAATTTTTTGGCAATTAGTTTAATTTTAAAAAAAAATTTCTTGCAAACTTAACTCTTATTGGTAAAAAAATATATACAAAAATAAAATTATTGTTAATTATATTGTAACGGTTGTAACTTACAAATGTATTTTGAATCTGTATTTACAGTAAAATATAAAAAAATGCTAAAGAGAATAAAATACAAAAAATATTTTATTAATTATTTTAATAACTCGTTTAACTGCATGAAGTCGTACCGCGTACGCTTAAATATGAAATAATAATAATGCAGTGGAAGGAGAAACATTCCCTCTCTAGTCTACTCTAGTTCATGCGCATAACATCGTTTTCCTCACTCTATCAAAGCAACGAAAGAACAACGAAAGCATACGCAGTCAGCTTAGAAAAATCAAAATTTTTAAAACTTTAATTACTTTGTTTTTAATGAAGATATCGTGATAATTCTTTTTTTAGATAAGGACCAAGTATATAAGAAGTAAAACAAACAAAAATTATTCGAAATCTATCCAGTAGTTTTTGAGTTCAAAGCGAACATTGGAAAACAGCTACCATTTTATTTATATAGATAAAATAGATAGGATTATACCTATATAAATAAGGCGAAGAAAAGGATCAAACTCGGGATAAGTAAAATGAAAACTTATTGTTTGTCTTTGTTTTGGCATTTTATAGTTTGTCTCAATAACCTAATAAAATCTCATTTGCATGAGTCAAGATATTTAATCTTTTTTTTTCCCCGTTAGCAGAAAAATAGGTAAGGGCTCGTTCCCTCCGAACTGCAGCCTTAGACTTATTGTACACCTGTTCTGCTCATGTATTCCTGTTAGACAAGAATTCTTGCTTATTCCATGCTTCCTTGCTTATTTGATATTTCAAAACTGGAGTACATTTTGGATAGCTTGTAAGAATAATTATTTTAATACTCGGCAGAAAATTAATTGATTTCGTGAAAGGTGTGTTATGTCGAAGTTAACTGTTTGATTTGAGTGAAAGTGTTTTACAACTGGGTTACATTTTGAAGGGATGATTATATAGAGTTTATGGAAGGTACTGACCGTAGTATCTAATTTTGAGATTATAAAATCATTCGATTCGAAAGCGTTGTAAATTAAATGTTAAAAAAAATTTTATATTTTGACCAATTAAAAACTTTACCGTGAATATCCAGAAATTAAATTGAGTATGGTAAATGCAGAGAATTACAAAAAAAAAAAAAAAATAACAAGGATGATAAATTAATTAATAATGTTGGGGGTGTTTATGTAACGAGGCGCGAATTCAATTGAAACATGTTCCATTGGGCATTAAAAATTAATCGGATCTATCGACAAAGTTGCATAACGATTCATGTAAAGAATCAATTGAGAGAGAGAGAAAAAAAAAAAAACTTTCTTTCCGCTCGATCCCAAATCGTTTCGCCAAATCAAAAATCCGAGACACGAAACGTGAATTAGACGTTCTGTAAAATTTGAATTGACGCGTGCAGAACGTAACAAATAGACAGTATTTGGTTTATTTTTAAATATCTATCGGGAAATGTGACCGATTTTTGTTTTGTTGTTGAAATTCCAATCGCATTCACACCGTCATTACATAAGGACATTGTAATGTGGTGAATTTTATCAAAAATTTCAAGCGGGTTTTAATGGCGCTAATTAGCATTTAATATATTTAAATGACTGTCGTTCAAATGATAATGAAAACGATTTGACTGGGCAAAATGAAGTGCTAATTTGATGACTGCTTTCAACAAGTTTCACATGCTACAGCCGCAATGGTCTCCAAACTATGGCCCGCGGACCAACACTGGCCCGTGAACACGACCAATCCAATCCGCAAGAATTTTTGTATCGGTTACAGACTCACTAATTGACATTATTTTCAAGGCACTTGATTTGATTTTCAAGCTACTTGACCTAAATTTAACTTAAAAAAATCAAACTAAAAAATTTCTAAATTAGAGTTTTACCAAATCAAGTAGCTGAACATTGAGCTTAAATTGTTGACTTTAATATAAAAAACTTAAAAATTTGAACGTTTCACTTGAGTATGACTATCATGTTTAGTTAACTTGTTTGAAAATCAAGTCAAATAGTGCATCTTTATTTCCAACTAGCTGATACCCGCGACGTCGTCTGCGTAAGGTAATTATGTTAAGAACATATTTAATTTAACAAAGGAAAAACATTTAAAAAATTGAAAACAAAAATATATTAAAAATAACCGGAAAGAACTAAGCGTAGAACGTTTTTAACTAAATGCCAAAAAATTGCTCCTTCAGAATCCGCTATTGCTCCAAGTGTATAGTTTTAGTTAATTTATAATTAATTTTTCAAAATTTTGTAAATTCAAAAATAAGAATTGCTATATAATAAAAATAATCATTGCTTTTAATTTATTTTTTTTAAATTGTTCCTTAAATGCTCTTTCCGGAGCCGCAATTGCTCCAGGTGTATAGTTAATTAGTAATTCAATTTTTAAACTATTCATGTTTATAAGATCCAACGGCAGTTGATGACGTCATCGTACAACAATACATGTATAAATAGTTAAAAATAATTAATTATTTTCAAATATTGCATAAAGATCAATTATTTGCGTAATAAAAAGAGCAGATAGAGAGCTTAAAAAAAAAACAAAAAGTTCAATTAAAAAATTATTTTGGGTTTTATAGCGATTTTAATTCTTAAGAGTGAAAATTTTTTCAAAATTTATTTATTAATTAACTATTAACTATACACCCTGGGCAATTACGGATCCGGAAAAAGAGCATTTAAGGAGCAATTTTTTAAAAAAAATTTAAACTCGCTAACTTAACTTTTTCTGGTTAAAAAATATATGCAATAATAAAAGAAAATGTTGAAATTTAATTTGATTATTGCAACGGTTGTAACTTAAAAATGTATTTTTATTTGTATTTACAGTAAAATATAAAAAATGCTAAAGGTGAATTAAAAAAAAAAAGCTACAAAAATAATTTAAACACTGCTAAACAAATAGAAATCAAATAAATCTTTATTAATCTATTATCCTGCTGAGCGGCATTAAATCTACGTTCAAAAATGAAATAATCATAAGGCAGTGGAAAGAGAAACATATTCTCCCCAGACCATGCGCATTAGATCGTTTAAACTCTATTAAAGGGACGAAAAATCCACCGCTTAACGCGTTTTGCTTGTAAAAATCGCAATTTTTAAAACTTTAATTACTTTGCTTTTAATGAAGATATCGTGATAATTCTTTTTTTAGATAAGAACCAAGTATATAAGAAGTAAAACAACAAAAAAATGTTCGAAATCTAACAAGTAGTTTTTGAGTTAAAAGCGAACACAGGAAAACAGCTATCATTTTATTTATATAGATTTACTATATGTACCTACCAAAGTCTACCCGGTATATTTATCCAGTTGGATCTTTTAACTTTAAAAATGTCGATTTATTTCAATTGATTTATACGAATCTTATAGATGTAGAAATCGTATGTTGTTGTATACAAAAAATGTTATCAAGTCTTTAAAATGAAATTGTTTAACGGGCATTAATTATATTGTTAGTTTAGGTAGTTGATAGAACTGTCGATTGTAATTCAACTGAGGAAAAATATTTTTTAATGAAAATTTCATTTTAAATTTTATCCTCGTTTTGAGGAGAACGTTCGCAGGTTGGGAATCCCACGAAATATATATTTGTCACGTTGAAAATGTGTGGTTCTAAAACGGTTAATGCCCCCGAGGCATCTCGTTATCGTCACACTAATAGTTCACTTTTGGAAAGTTTATCAAAAAATCGCCTCAAATTAGCTCGAATCAAAGAATTTTTTTTTTTTTTTGAATATCGTTCACCACATGATATCTTTATGGGCATTAATGGTAACCTTGGCATACAATGGTTGACTCCAATTGAAACATGAAATAAGTTCTTGATTGAAAATAGCCTTGCTTTCTATAACTTGGAAAGTTTCAATTGATCCAATATTTCCAGCAGAGCCGACTACAATCGCCACCACTCAAACATGTCTTGTTCACCTTCTTTTCCAACAAAAAAGAAAACGCGTTTTTCACTCGATTTTTTGTTTTGTCAAAATAAACACAAATCGACCGCAATGCCAAGGAAAACTCAAGACATTAAATCAAAAAATTGTTTCATTAACACTATTAACTGTCGCTCCAATCAACCTTGGACGGTCTTCTGGTCTGAATCGATTTGAAACTAGCTGTTACCCGCCCGATTCGCTCAGCGTATCTTAATCAATATTGTCATAGTAAAATGCCTTATTCCCTAACTAAACACCCGCAGTACGGCATTCATTTCAAAGAAATAACCCATCCACTTCAATGAGCATAAATCGAAGTATATTGATAAATAATACTGTCACACAGGAAAAAAGTATCTGACCGAGAGATTTTTAGAAAACTAGAAGGGTGTTGAAGAAAAACTGACCACGGATTCGTGGTCAGCTTAGCATGAATAGCCAGACCAGAAATTAATCACACTCCCGGTTAAACAAACGTGAAAAAGTTATATATCATAAAATAAACACCAATTTTTAATTACGGATGAGATATCGGGTCACATTTTCGAATTTTCACCGAAAATACACGTTTTGAAGTCCGCTGAATCCAAAAAAGTGGTTTTTAGAAAAATGTCTATGTGACAGCGATATCGTATCGAAGTATTAACCGAATTTCACCAAACTTGAAATTTTGCTTTCTTATATAAACTAGTTGAGCCGCGAAGTTTTTGATTGGATTCGGTTGACAGGAAGCCCCACTTTATTTCATATGGTTTGAGTTTTTTAAATTTTTTTTGATAATGGCTGCAATGTTTTTCTTTACAAACTCTTATTAGTTTACTCATTATTATTTTAAAACATAAAAAGTTCGTTGTAAGCGTTTTCGTAATAATAGTTTTCCGTTATACATACAGTATAGTTTGGAATGTCAATTATTGGAATATATTGAGGCTTACCCTAGTCCTGACTATAAATCACACATATTTTATTGTTTCAATATTTCAAACCACCTTTTGAATATGATTTAAATTATCCCTAAGTAGGTTATAAAAATTAATTAATATATAAATAAGGTTATGTGTATGATAACGAATAGGTTACAATTCTAATCAGGTGACATAGGTAATGGGGCAACGGGCTCTCGCACCCTTTGATTGGTGTTCGAGATGAAACAAGACGGGGATCACCAGGGACGTACTTCAAAAACAATACAATGTTTAAAAAAAAATATGAAAATTAGTAGTTTTAAAGGAGATTTATTCTAATATAGATATGTATTGTCTTCAATTGTAATAAATATATAAGAAAAATGGAATCACGATTGATAAATGGGTGAAACATTGAATCGAAATGGCAACACAGAGAAAATGTTTACACGAAAACGAAAGATGATCGAAGCAAATGACTGATTTAAGGTTAGAAAATAATAGAAATTGAGTGTTTGGGGAAACTCGAAAAGCCATGATTGGAGTTGACGTATTTAATATGACAATGACAGCCGTTATGAAAAATTTATATGCAAAATAGAAGCAGATGAGACGACAGTACATAGATAGTGATCGGATCAATAGAAGATAGTAGGAGAGACGAACATATGGACAAATACACTGAGAATCCCACCGACACAAATCAAGTGTTACTTTCCATCGTTACAGATCCACATTTTCATTTACTTACTACTTTCACGGTCATTAATACAAACCACATGCAACTCGAAACAGCGACAATTCAACCGAGAAAAGAACTTGAATTGTTACTTTTCAATTTATAGACGTATACAGAGACGTTGTTTTCTTCCTACTGTTATCATCAGTAATTTGAATTTTAAGAAATCGCTTGAAAATTGATCAATGATCTATAGATCATTGAATCTATAATACACACATTGAATAATTTCTTTCCGATTCATTTGATTTTTTCGTTTAAAAACAAATCAAGAGAAATGAAACACAAAATAATCATGATTCGGAGATTTAACGTATAAAATCAAAGGTCGATGATCTATGGATCTTTCACACTCAATTTATTTTAATTTTTAACTACCAAAATCGTTTGATTAATGATCAAATATAAGAAAAAAAGACAGCATATGTATATCAATATGTAAATGTTACGGTACCGTGTTAAGTCCTCTCACTTAACCGATTTTGATAAGAAATTATGAGTTTTATGAGAAATACTATTTCAACTATCAAACTTTATTAAAATGTAACTGCACCCTTATTTATAGATTATTCAAATTTTCAAGTTTAATGTTTTATTTCAATAATGACAGAAGTTCAATGGGTATAGATCAATCTATATGTATTAGATAACGTAATGTCTTTCAAATTTCATCGGAGAAATATCGAAAATCTAATTCTAAAATTTCACATCTCGTTAAGTGGTTTGTCTCAGCTCCCCTAAGTAGTCTCGGTGATAAAAACGAAATCTACATACGTACTAATTTCCTTTTAAGTACCCACAAGATTTATGGTTTGTGCCCTTTGACGACCTCAACACGCTGATATCAGTTGAATTAAACGCCTCATTGTTTTCAAATGTCTTAAAGCTCAATAAGCTTCGACAAAAATTGAATTCAGTGTGGGAAATGAACGCTGAGGTCAATAAGATTTCATAGATCATTGGAAATGATCAGTTTAGTCAACGAAATGTAAGTTCTTATTTTTCAATTAACATTAAAATGTCAGTGCAAGTGGATCGTAAAAATTGAACAATGAGTGAAGAAGTGTGTGAGGGTGGTGGTGAGTGGTATGTACAAGTCCTTATTAATTGCATTTTAAATAGAAACCCCTGTACGTTGTAGACATTGTTATTGTAACTGAAAGAATTTAATTTGAATTGTTTGTAGGTTAAAATGAAAGAAACAGTTGAAATATTAGCACGAATTTCAATTGTTTTTCAAGTACGTTTGCGCAAATCGTACGAATTGAACGTGTAAATGGCCTTTTACTTTGTGAAATTCCATTTCCTCTATTATTTAACACAATATAAACGCGCTCAACTCAAAAATCTCATAATATAATTTCTTCAAAGTGATGACGCAAGATTTTACTGTAATATGTCTTTCATTTTAATATATTATTATATGAAGTAGATTTATATAAATCCTACATAGAGTTTAAAAAAAAAGAAACGTAGGTACATACATTTGTATGTAAATCGTGTACTTGGAACAGTTACAAAAAATCTTTTGCATCTGAGACAAAATGGCTAAAACAAAAGATTAACGGTAATCTGATCCTTGACCTGTAGCTCTTATTTTCGTTTGTGTGTTTTTCGTATTTCTTTTTTTCTCTCGTGGTAGATCACCGTATCACCGATCACGTAGATCTCATTAACTATTTAATTAGGTACACAAAATGTATCAATTTTTCAACCTTGATTTTCTTTGTGCTCGATGCTTTCACTTACCTAAACGATTTTGATAGATCAATAACATAACCTTATATATTATTACAGTTATTACGAACAGATTGATCGATCAAAACTGTGAAATCACGAGATTGTTCGATCAATTTTCGATGAAACATTTCATTTTATAATGAGCCGAGACGAAATTGAAACACATTGACATTCAGTTGGTAGCAATGTTACACTTGCGCATTTGATAATATTCAGTTACAATGGTAACAAACATTTTTGGGGTGGTACTTTATCGTAATTTTACATTTAAAATCGTTTTCAACATATAAACGACTGTATTTAAAATAGGCAGATACATATAATGCATTTTGGAATAGGGCGAAGTCAGCCCAAAAGAGGTGAGCAAGGCGCAAAGGTAAAAAAAACTGTAAAATTTGTATTATATGGTATGTTAATTTACTTTATAATACAGCATAACAATTAAACTTTGAAATAAAACACGATTTGACCACAGTATATGTCCAGCATTTGTTTATTTTAAAAAATCACAAAGTTATCGAAAAACCCGTTTTACCCTATACATAAGCCTAAAACGGGTAACTACCTTGGGCAAAACGGGTTAACTACTTTTTATTTGCTGTAATGAGTCATGAATCATTTTTTTTTCGTTTTCTATAAAAATAATGTATTGATATTACTCATTTATGTAGTATTTAATCAATGAGTCTCAATATTTATTGATTATTTAGTCGATAGAAATTAACAGTAATTTTATACTCATTTCATCAGACTTTTAGAGTCACCTATTATTATAGAGATCAAATATGTTAATATTGTAATAGAAAACAATAATAATTACAATTAGATATCAAATTAAAAATAAAAACGGATAGTAAATTGCTAAAATGCTTCAGAACTTCATTCTTGGCACAAATTACAATAATATCTCCTATATGCCAGAATAAGAAGTACCTACAGGTTTCATAAGCTCATTCTCTACAATCTCCACATTCGATCCAGTTTTCTTTAGGTGGATCTTCATACGGATTACCACAAACAAGGCATATGAAAATTTTTGGGTTTTTCTGCGTATTTTTCATGTTAATTTGTTGATCTCTTTCTACCCGTTTTGCCCAAGACATTATTTTCTTTTTAAAGTAGAAATTAACTCAAAGTGGCAGATAAAGCAGGCAAAGTGTTCATGTAATTTCAAACTAATATTAAACTAAAATACAACGATGATACGAACAATACGAAAATTATAACGATTTTCGACTAATCAGGACATACATAACTTGAAAATTGATATTATAATTAGCAAAAAACTTTTATTTAAAATTTCTATGTTGGTGAACAATTCCAGCGCTCGAGTCTAGCTGATCAAAGCTTGTCATGGTTAGGCAAACTCTACACGCACGCGCACAAAATTCTAATGCCTCATACAGAAGCGTAAGACTGCTTACCCGTTTTGGGCTCACTTCCCCTATCTAAAACCCTACTTCCTATTTCACATTATATTTTGCCATTTAACAAAATTGATTTATTCATTTCGTACAGGAAGCGTTTATTGTCCTGAGTTAAAATCTTTTGAAATCTATAGTACTAGGCTAAAATAATTTGATTATCCCACAGAAATCGTGCACTTCTCCAAGACAAACTATTTATTGCCCATTGCCTTTAAAACTGTCTCAATATGAAAAATCACATTGATTTGTGGTTCCGTTTTTGCGTACCAAAATCCCAAATTACCAAACGTATATATACATACATGTAAAACTATCCCACGAAAACCGCACATTTCTTTGACTACATATACCTATGCAGTTGCATATTGTTTGCACAACCCTGGAAATTTCTGATAAGGGCAGCCAAAGGTTTAAATAATTTTAAAAGTATAAGATTTAAGACATACCAGTTTTTCAAACAAGAAAATCCACGATAAAACCAAAATTGTCCAGTCCAAGTTTCAGCATTTCCATAACCACACTTACGTTTATTTGCACTATTTAAACGTCAAAATATCTCGATTATATTTTGATCGAAACAATTAATCAGGATGCAATCACACAGTAAAACACTTTCATTCACTCAAATTGACTTAAATCTGGGAAAATTTTGTATAAAACAGGACGATATGTGCAAATGTCAAAGATAGTTTCTGCTACTGAGTTGTGAGTTGCAACTGTTTTTAAGCAAGCGGCCATTGTTGAGATAGCCGCGCAAACTCCGTCCGGGCTCGAAATTCAAACCCGGGGTTTGAGGCAAAGATTAAATAAGTAACGAGGATTTTTTTTTAAATAAGCCCATTAGTATTTTAATACTAATCAATTAATTCAGAACAATTTTCTAGTGTTCAAAGAACTTTTCATAATTGCTTTTAAAAACGTTTCAAGCCAGTTCCTTACGGGACAACTCTCATGTATGGTCATATGTTTAAACAAATTTGAAGGGGGGGGGTTGCACGGGAAAAAAACTAAAATACCAAAAAATGAATCATTTTTGGTACCATCTCGCCTTTTACTATGCCTGTCAAAACTATTCGAGCGACTTCTCTTGAAGAGAATTCAATCCATCCCTGAGGAGGACCACGTCATCCTACCTCACTAGTTTAGTTTGAGACAGCATCACGCTAAAACCGAGCAAGTACACAGAGTAGTACAGACCATTATAGACTATATACACAAAAAAAAATTGCTCTGCTGTCTTTCTAGACGTAAGCCAGGCATTGGTATAGGGGACTCAACCATAAAATCGAAAGGGTGCCCAACTGGCTAGGGTCGTCGAAGCCTATCTAACCGACAGACGATGTAAAGTAATATTCAAGGATGCAGTGTCAATATCCCATCAAATAAAATCAGGAGTACCACAAGGCAACGTTTACCTTATACATGTCAGATATGCCCGCTGCGGATAGCACCACAATGACCACTTTCGCAGATGATACGGCTTGCGACCACAGCCCACTGGCCCACTTCAAGAGTGGTTCCACACATAAAAAACCAAGATCAATTATGCCAAGTCGGTCCATGTGACTTTCACAGCCAGGAGAGATAGTTGTCTTCCAGTATTTATGAACAACAGACAAATTCCCCAGACGACGGAGGTCAAGTATCTTGGAATTTGCTTGGACTGACGACTCACATGGCGTAGATATATATCCATGAGCGTCAACAACTTAAAATTGCCCTAAGAAAACTATGGTAGCTGTTAAGGGGAGGATTACAACTACCCCTGGATGGTAATCCAATCATCTAGCCGTCCTAAACGTCCAGTCTGGACGTATAAAATTCAACTTTGGGGAACTGTTAGCAGGTCCAGTATTGTCATCATATAGAAGTTTTAGTTCAATATGTTGCGACTTATTATCAATGCGTCATGGTACATCACACAACAAGGATATCGATAAGGATCTGGGCATGGCTATCGTCAGGGAGGAGGCAGCCAGGTTTAGTTCTAAATACCTCAGGCGCCTAAATGAATACCCTAGCCACCTGGCTGTTAACCTCCTCGACAACGGTGAGAATTCCCTAGCTGCCCTACAGGTAGCAGTACAGCAGCCACCCCACCTGGGGTGACCTGTCTCGTTCATACGTTCACCAGATTCGGTTATTGTTTTGGAACAGATTGCAAAATAAATAATAATAATAAAAAATTGTTTGTCTGGTTTACGCACGATAGTTTTACGTGATAACGTTATAAAGAAACATTGATGAAAAATTGCATACCTTTATAAATTGAATTGAATTATTATCACTGAATTATCATTACTTTGTATAGTACAAAAAAGGAGTTAATTGAATATTACAATTTTTGAAAATGAAATCAGACTGTAAATGATGAAGTAAAAAAACACAAAACACGTTGTGTGGTATTCAACAATTATTGAATCCAAGGCGGAGCCTATTGTAGAAGTTCTTAAAGAAGCTCGTGTGGTGGCGTTCCAGTAGCAAAACTCTATCGTGGCTCTCTATCGCTTGTATCGCGTTCTCGCTTGCACGCACAGACTCAAACGGAACGTGACACTTTTTCATGCATACTGCTGGTGTTCATTAATTTATTAGACGTTATCACGACAAAAAAATGAATATATGAGATTTTCCCGTAAGGAATTGGCTTGAAACATCTATAAAATCAATTATGATAAATTATTCAAATCGATATTTAAACACTGAAATATTGTTCTGAAGTAAAGAAATATAATATATTTAAATATTCATAGGACTAATAAAATCAAATTTTCGCCGTTTTTCTAATTAGTTTTTTTTTTTTTTAATTTTCTTCAAAATCGCATTTGTCGCAACTGAGAAGCGGAAATTAGCTTTGACATTTGTGCATATTGCCCTGTTTCATTCGAAATTTTCCCGGAATTAAGTCAAAGGAATGAAATTTGTGAGAAAATGAGTGTCACTTGAGTGAAATGGAACGGTTTTCTGTCTTACGAATCCCGGCCAATTGTTTTGACTAAATTGCATTCGAGGTAATTTGACATTTAAATACCGCCCAAAGTCATCTTATGTTTGAAAATGCTGAGACACGTGCTGAAAAATTTTTGTTTTATCATAAATTTTTTTCGCTGTAAAACTGGTATGCCATGAGTTTAATATGTGGTTTTAATTATTCAAACATTTAGTTGACTTCATCAGAAATTTCCAGGATTCTAATCGATTTGGTTCTGTTTTATGCGACTTTTTATAGTGAAAGAAAAACATTTTTTTTTTCTGAAAATACAGCCAGAATAATCACACGTTTCTCTAGTTTAAGATACAAAAATAGTTCGGTAATGGTATGATTGAAAAACTGCTTAAATTACTATACCAAAATTGGCTTTAAGGTTTATGGTTGAAATCAAATGTAATTTCTTGTCATAATTTAAAGCTGAAATTAGAAGTGGGCCCCCAGTTCATTCAATGTACCGAAAGATATTAAGTTACATTTCTATTACAGTGTTACATGCCTAAGATTTGAGTGTGTGTGCGTATGCCTTGCATCTGGTGCCCACTGTGTGCTCACCGAAGCATGAAAAGTAAATAAACAGGGAGCGGTCAGCAATGAGACAAAAGATGTTCCAGAGTTTCCTTTAAGGGTTCTTGATTTAAAAGAAAAATGATAGACAATAACAATTAGGGTCGAATATGCCATTCTGGAAGCATGTCTGGGCCCATATGTATAACGGGTTGACACTGTTGATAAATAACAGTTAGTGAGTTAACAATAGTGAACCAGTTTTGTGTGATGAGTGATATACAGACAGTTAAATCAAGTGGCAAGTTAAACATGGAAATAAACGATTGTTGAATTGTAATTGTGGCGACTGGAAATTCCGATTTTTGCAGATTGTCTCTCGCATGTGTCCTGACGGAAATTTACTATAACCTTTAAGAAATTCTATTTGTTCGAGGCCAGAGCTGGCCTATGTAATTGTATATAATATATATGTAAATAAACGTGGGTATCCACCCCCACCATTACATAATCAAATAAGTGTGATGTGTATTAAATAAATTTTTCTCTTAAAACACAAATCCTAAGAACATGTCAGTATAAATAGTTTAAAACGTAACAATAGGAATAGATACTGTAGTCTACTGTAGTAGTGAAATTTTATTTTTGCCTATACTTTGAGACTAAGTCATTGATAAATAAAAAACAAACTGCGTTATGATTATGAATTGTTTGTATATTTTTTCATCGATCAGCATCCATTCTTGTTAGGATGTAACGTTCCTACCAACTTAGTGGCGTAATGAGTAGATTGTTGCTCTGTGATCTAAAGGTTATATCCCACTAACTGTATACGAGTAAATAATATTAAAAAGACGAGTCTATTGTTTCAAAAAAAAAGTTCATGTCTTCGGTGGTTTTTTTTTTGTGTATTCAATGAGGTCACGTGTGACGTTCAAATTAAATGAGAGAAAAATTTAATGAAAACGAAAAGTAGTAGGTAATAAAAACGATAAAAAAGCCCGACAGAGAAATGAACCGCGGCCTCCAACATCTGTCTACCGTAACAATTATTGCAACAAAAATATTTCAATGAAAGTGGCCTAAATTTTCCCTCATATCATTTCATACAAGCAATGTGGTTGTAGTAGATACAATTTCATCTATTTCTCTCAACAAAACCAACAAATCGAATGCCTCATGTAAATTAGGTTAATTACATAAACACTTCGGTAACATTATTTCCATATTCATCCATGTTTTTTATTTAATTTTTTTTACTTTCTTTTACTACTATATAGATAGTAAAGGAAGTATTGTAATCGGGTCGAATTTTCGAATTCGAGATTTTACCGGAAATACATGTTTTGAGGTCCCCTGAGTCCAAAAAAGTAGTTTTTAAAAACATGTCTGTGTGTGTGTCTGTGTGTCTGTGTGTCTGTGTGTCTGTGTGTCTGTGTGTCTGTGTGTCTGTGTGTGACAGCCATATCGTATCGAAAGCTTTATCCGAATTTCACCAAACTTGGTATTTGACCTCCCTATTATACCTAGTTGTGCCGCGAAGCTTTTGGTTGAAATAGGGTAACCGAAAGCTCCACTTTACTCTAGAGGTTTTTAAGCTTTTTCCATTTTTTTCGAAAATGGCTCCAACGATTTTCTTTAAACTTTCTATAGTTCTTAGACTCATTAGTGGCTACAACTTTTATTTGAAACTTTTTCCTGGGAAAATTCGAATAAGGGCGGTTCTGGGGTGAAGGTTCGTAATTCGTATACTTATATGTACATATATATAAGCTGTATAGTGTATACATATTACTTTCTTTTACTACTTAATAGTAAAGGAAGTATTGTAATCGGATCGAATTTTCGAATTCGAACTTTCAACGAAAATACATGTTTTGAGGTCCCCTGAGTCCAAGAAAGTGGTTTTTAGAAACATGTCTGTGTGTGACAGCCATATCGTATCGAAAGCTTTATCCGAATTTCACCAAACTTGGAATCTAGCCTCCATATTATACCTAGTTGTGCCGCGAAGCTTTTGGTTGAATTCGGTTAACCAAAAGCTCTACTTTACTCTTGACGTTTTTGAGCTTTTTCAATTTTTTTCGAAAACGGCTCCAACGATTTTCTCTAAACTTTCTATAGTTCTTAGACTCATTAGTGGCTACAACTTTTATTTGAAACTTTTTCCTGGGAAAATTCGAATAAAGGCGGTTCTGGGATGAAGTTTAGGAATTCGTGTATATATACATATAGCCCTATAGGTTGTATGCATATAGTACTGTTTATATGTATTGTTACAAAGTGCTTGTATTTCTTTTAACTAACAGCGAGTATTTTCATAAATGAAAGTAAAAGAAAGTAGTGTGACGCCTCGCACCAGATATTTTTATTTGTAACGCTTGGTAACCTTCACTGTTTCCATGTTCCTGGTAAAAAAACTTTTTAGCATGAAATTTTTTCAATTTTTGAGAATCTTTTGGAGTACCTACATATTTTCTATAGGTATGTATAAGTACAAGTACAAATAGAAAAACCGAAACAAACCATTAATTAATTATCTATAAATGGGCAAACAAGTATTAAATATTATAGGTAGATATATTATTATAACATAGTTTGTATTAGTTAATATTTAATCAATCATTGATTTCCTGAAACAATTACATAAACAGCAACAATAAGAATGAAAATGTAATAAATCAAACAGAAAAGAAAAAATAATTGTAATAATTTATAAGCGTTGTATTTTGTTCTTTTGCTCGATTTCTTGCACAATTTCGCTATAAATTAATTGGCGTTGTAATTATCGAGAAAAAAAGAAAACGGCCGATGGAAATTACGGAATTGAATCGATATTTTCATGTAATTATATTCATCATTTCGCAAGGATTGATTCGATTACAGGCGTTACCAGTGGCGGCTCCGGACAAAAATATCTTTACTGGGCATTTTATAGAAATATATACTAAGTGATACCCGCTCGCTTTGCTGAGAGTATCAAATTGATTGATTAATTGATTCTCTATCATCACAACGAAATTGAAAACTTAATCTATTTTGACAGAAAAAGATGATAGATACTTTCCAGACTTTAGATCCTAAGTAAGTTCATCAAAATCCTTAAAACGCCTTTTCCAGAAAGAGATATTAGCTATCTTACAGGCTCATTACAATATTAAATATAAAATATTCCTTTAAACTTGAAAATGTTTCATTTCAAATATCATTTATAACCGTTCAGCTATTTTTGTAGATAAGATTCGTAACTATCCTACAGAAATCATGCTTTTTTTTTTAAATAAATGGTATTCAATACGTTAAGATCTGAGGTATCTTTAACAAAAATTCATTAAAATAAGTTCCGTTAAGTAATTGTTAATTATTTTAAAATTTAGTATATTATTTTAATGCGTTTATTTTTAATTAATATCTTCGACAATGAACAATAAAGAAATTAAAATATTTTAAAACATTTCATTACTAATTATATCGAATGTTTCATTCAAATTTATTTTCCAGTAAAAATAGTCAATTTTTTAATTTAACCTTTGTGGAGATTTCTTTTATTACTGTGTAAAATTGGCCAGGCCTTCTTGAGGAAAATACGTTAAAATGCTATTTCACGAACTTTAACAAAACTTACCGAAAATACACGGTTCCTGTAGGAATCAATTGTTATGCTATCCTGGTGACCAACCGTACTCTTTTAAGAGTACATGTACCTTACATACCTAATTGGTGTAGAAGTTTTCACGGTTTTGCCCTTAATAAGGACCAACATAACATTTTTATATTTATAAGAAAAAGATAGAAATAAAACAGCCACTATATCCAGTCGCTCTGCCAACGCTTTTTATATTTGTGATATCTTCTAAGATATTCATTTTTATGATATGTTGTGAAGGGCAATTTTGATCTACATGTAAAACACAACGTATTTAATTAGATAAGGAATAATACTGTATTGTTTAAAATAGCTTGGTAAATCACAAATAATTTTTTTGTAATATGTAAAAGAGAAAAATGGTTCCTGTGGGTTATCCTTAAGTGATAGACATATACCGTCGCGGACTTTTTTATCAATCTTTTTAAGATACACAATTTCGCGACATTTTAGTTTGATCTATCTCGTAAGGTTTAGCCAGCGTTTGCAATGTAAGTGCACAAAAATATGTTGATTATAACCTCACATTATAAATCTTTGAATTTTCCGAGTTTTCTTTTCTATAATATGCATGTATTATACCTGCAAACCCTCCTCTTAAATCAGTCTATCAATTGCTGAAAACTGCATTAAAATCCATTCGGGGGTTTAAAAGATCTAAGGGAACAGACAGCGGGAGTGACTTTGTTTTATATTATGTAAAGATATATGTTACAGTCAACATGATTATTCAGGACAGTTGTCATAATGCTTGGTCATTATGAATAATGACTTTATAATGAATTAATTCTTTTGCCCCGGCATATATAAATTCTGCTTGGTCGCTTTAATTAATTGGCATATTTGGCGTTTTTCCCTTTTTTCTGTGCGACCAATAGATTTTGTGTTATATGAGAAAAATGAACACAGAGTACCCCTTGGGGGTAATTTGATTTTTTTTTGACAATTAACAGATGTTACATCTAGCAAAAGTAGATTAGAGGTGATTAAATTACTGATTCGTTCTTCACAGTTTTTTTCCTGATAAATTTTATCAATCTTAATGCAGTGGAGTTACAAAGACATGAAATCGAAGCCATTAAGTTCGATTTGCGTCGATTGATAGAAGAGTTACCAAATCATATTGATAATATGGGTGTTAATTAAATTGTCACGGTCTTAAACTGTCCCATTTCACGAATTTCGGAACAATGACACACGATTTGTGTTGGATTAGTAGCGATTTTTCGCGCTTATTTGCACGCTTCATTCGACCAATCAAATGTTTATAACCTATAGAGAGAAAAAAGAAAATATTCAATCACTTGCACTTTCTTTGAACCAAATAAAATTTTTATTCGTTGCGTTTTTCTTTTTAAGTAGTTTGTTCGTCATGTGAGTTCAATGTGCATGCCATGGATATAGATTATATGCATATGAACACGTGACATGCGTCGATTGCTTCTGTAGCTCCCTATATACGTAGTTACGTTCATATTTTCCAACAATCAAACATTAAAATGAATACACAAACATTTTAAGGAAAATTGATCTGTGTATAATTTGCATGTACCTTAGATGTCTTGCAATGTTATGGTGTTCGTAGCCAAGGCTTAAAAGAGAGATTAGAAACTTAATGCGTGTTAATTTTAGGGGCGATCTACGAACGCGTTATATAAATTCACTTTTAGGATTATCTCGTAACTCAAAACAAGTAGGTAGGTAAGCCACAAAAAACAACTAGAAATGATCTAGTGCACGTAAAATGCATATTGATCCCATTAATTCGACACGCTCGAGCTGAACTGAAATCATAATTATTGTGTGTCTCTCATGATATTAATCTGGCTAGTGAATATTAAAGTAATAATGGTATCTACATTCTATATAATATGTAAAGGTACCAAACGTACAGTGAGACCGATTTTTGGATTTGTTACGTCATTACTTTCTACACGAAACACGACGTGATTGCCTTTTTCCAACCAAGTCCACACTTGCATTCTATGTTCGAATGAATTACTCATAAAAATACAATCAAAACACAAATAAAATACTTTCAATTGGTTTCAAATCGGTATAATACCTACTCATTTATGACTTCTTTTCCCGTTTCACGATCAATCGGCCCAATTGGCCCCATTTTACCTCATCTGGGCTCGAATTTCTTTTCTTCGTTAAGCTCTAGAAAAAATTTTCACACTACTTGAAAATATGTACCTACTCTCTTAAATCGAAATAGTGACTTTCGATTATCAAATAGTGACTATTCACTATTTAGTAGTGAAAAGTATACCACTATTTGAATTTAGTGGTATACTCTGCACTGCAAAAATAGTGAATAGTCACTATTTCGATTTAAGAGAGTACATGGTTTTAACTACGTATTGATGCATTTTTACTATTTTGTCACTAACATTAATGTGTAGGTAACCATTTTCTTGACAAAACACAAAAAAAAGTCTGAAATTCAAACCTTTCCAGTCGCATACTTTATGAGATACTTCACTCTGATATTTTTAAATTAAAAACAATTCAAGGCATTTAAGATATCACATTTCAAACAAAGATACTTAGATAAAGAAGGTGTAACGCATTTTGGGCCCACGACAATTCATCCCCGCGACAATTGATACTTTTTAATGGAAAATTCTCAACAAATAACTAATGTTAATATCAGTATCATACCAATTCCATGTATATCATTATAATTATTATTTATTATATCATTAAACATTTATTATATTAACTACTGAACAAATTTTGATAAACCCTTTCTTTTTGTTATTCATCGCTCGCTTTTTTATTTTTATTTTTTTTACTCGTTCTCTCTTACACCGCTGACATTCATTTTTTCATTTGATTATAAAGCAAGCTCATAGACAAATAGAAAAAAATGTGTTAGTAAAAGAGAGGGAGACAAAATATTCTTCTATTTGTCTGTTGATTACTTTTTTATAAACAAGCTTTTCATGAGTTTCTTGGTTTGAGCTGTGAAAAAATATTGTGGCTATAGAAGACCATTTAATTGATAAAATAAAATACATTTTATTTTCGCTCAAACTTCAAGAGTACTTAATTCACAAAAAAGTAAGTGCGACGTCTCTGAATTCTGGGTATAACTATTGCATATATTTAATCAGTTTCTCAAATATTGCAAAAGAAAAAAATAAATGTCAGCGGTGTGAGAGAGCGCGTAACTCTCACGAACACACTTGTTTATAAGCCGTGGATGTTGTTTATCACAGGATGTATTATCGAAAATGAATTATCTTAGATTTGAATCCAAATCGAAATAAGTATTGAATCAACACTATGATAAATATGTGTTCAACAGTTATTTTTTTTTTATTTTAATTTTTCAATGATGCAACAACAAAAATGAAATTTGCCCGCTAAAAGTAAATTTATTACAAAAACAAATCAAGCGTGAGAACGAAGTCATCGGTTGCAGTTCCGAGATAATCGAAAAAATAAGGAAATCCAATCAGCGAATAAAGAATCTCAATTAATTCATTTATTTCTATAGTCTTAACAAAAACGGTCTCTCAAATTAATTAAAATTCTTATTGGCTTCAACTAATCGAGTTACGAGAAAAAAAAAACAACTGACCAACAAAAACGATCTTTTGAAGAGGCGATTGAAGAAAAAAAAAATCGAACATAAAATGTTTTATACACATAGTCACCTATTTATCCTATTGAAAAGTTCCTCAAACTGTTTTAAGAATGGAACTTTTGAAGTGAAATTTCCTTAGGTACGATGAGAAAAAAATTTGTACTGCATTGAATTAAAAATATTACGTTACGTTACGTTACGTTATAATAATTTACGCGTTACGGTAGTTTAACAAATTCGTTTGTTTTCAGGTCGAAAAATTGATTTAATCGATGGATTTCATCGAAAAACTGATTGGTCGCAGTTGTTCAATCAGAAAAAATTCGTTGTACATATAAAACCACTTTTACACCCATTTCAGCCCACCGACAACAACAATATTATTCTCATTATCTATATGCATATATACAGGGGACCTCAAAATGTATATTTCCGGCAAAAACTTGAAATTGAAAATTCGACCCGATTTCAATATTTCCTTTAGTTAAATAGTTTAATTAGTTAAATAAAGTAAAATGAAAGATCAACAAAGCTAAGTTGTAACTAGGGTAACTACTTGTCTTGATTTTCAAGCTACTCGACCAAGACGTAAAATCAAGTCAAACTCGAGGCAGACATGTTAATATTGAAATGGCAAATCAATTCAAGCATACACTGTAAAATCAAAATGTCAAGCAAAATTCGTGTTAAAAATGTTTAAATACTTGACGTGATAAATGCCTAGTAACTATGCGTACGAGTATGTTCATATGTAAAATCAATCACTTAAAATTGTTTTTCAGGAAAAAGTATTCAAAATAATTTTTTTCCCGATTTTCTAAGGGTGTATAATATTTTTATGTTATCGAAGCACGGCGCATAGTACGCAATGAATTTGACTACAAAGGTGCACGATAAAGAAATGAACTGTTGAAAATTTTCTAAATCTGTAGTATATCTATAATGTAATTTTTAAGATAAAATTTAACAATAACTCTTCATAAAAATTATTGTGTAAATTTTGATGTTAAGCTACTTAAATTATCGATACTAAGCACAATACGCAATAGATACGCAATGAATTTGGTTGCGAAGGTGCAACTTCACGCTGTGAAGAAATGAACGTTTGAAAGTTTTCCAAATTAGTTTGATGTAAATTTTTTAAGACAATCACACCGATAAAGTTATTATCTCTCTCAATGATGTAAGTTCCTACTTTGTTTTTTTTTTTTTTTTAATAAAATGTGTTTAATGAAGATGCTCACCGGATTCACACCGCGATTGTTATCGAATAAATATTACGAGATCATCTCACTGAAAATATAATCAAAGACAATCTTCTTCATGGGAACACCATGTAACCAGTATGTATTGAGAAAAATTTAAATTAACCAAACAATAATCGCTACTTGTTTCGCATCCAGGGAAATGGTGAAAGTGTTTTGCGCGATATTCCTCAACTTTGATTTGTTTTTTCTCGATGAGAATTTCATTTAATGTCTAGGTAATAAATGTTTGAGTCAAATATTTCACTTACCGAGTAAAGTAAGTAGGACAAGAGTTAGTGTATAATACAATAAAGTGTGATGCTCTCCTCTCGGTCGTAATAGATGCATGATGAAACTGGGTTAAAATATACGTAGATGAGAAGAAAATATAATATCTAATTGTAGTAAAATAAACAGCAAATTGTAAAAAATCCAACCGGACCGTAACTGAGACGAGCGAAAATCGTAGGAAATATGTTTTTCACAAATCTGACACAATCAACAACAATCACCACTAGGTACACCACATCATATATTACGCGACTGAATTGTTGGCCGATTGTTGCAGGCTATCTGCACGGGTTGATTGTTGGAGTGAAGGTAGTCTTAGTCCGCCGTCTCGACAAGGTGTCGCACATGCAGAGACTGTCGCCCAATCATAGACAATCGTTATTCTTAAGTGAAATGTGCTGTTTGTACTTCCACAAGTCTTCCACCATACTTAGCTCGCCTTCAAACGATTACTAATTTGTTCAAGACTTGCCAACAATCGCCATCTCTCCATCGAAAACACCACAAGCCATTCACTTCTTACCAACTCGAACTCAACAATATCAATTTAATGATTACCTCAAACTCGACTGATCCAACAAATTTAACATTAAAATATATTTAATTCCTCTAGGATCATAGCTACAAAAGTAATTTCTGATTCTCACACAAAAATGAAGAAATTGCCATTAACTAGCATTACTAGGTAGTAGGTACCTAGTAGTGATGTAACGAATGTCTAATTTTTCACATTCGCGAATGCGAATGTTGACTTTCAAATAAAGTGTATACTTTATTATAAAGTATAATTAAGTACATTTTTTCGGGATATAACGTATGTAAAAAATGTACAGTTTCCGTGGGATAGATATTTTTGTTTTTTTTTTTGTTTTTTACAGAGCAAAAGATTAACTTCCGTTTTTACAATTTGGTAGTTTAGGAGTCAGAGAGTGATATAGGTTACTTCTTACGCCGGAAAAATGAACGGTTCCCATGGGATAGTAAAACAAGTATGTATTCTATAGGAACCGAGTATTTAAAAACAGTTTCGTTAAAGTTCACGAAATAGAGTCTTAACTCATTTTCCTTAAGTAGACTTGATCTATTTTTTACTCAGGAGAGATGTAAGTATTGATATGATTTTTGCAATGTGGTAGTTTGGGGGAGAATGATATAGCTTACTTTTAAGGCTAGAATAATGCATAGTTCCCATGGGATGACAAAATAATTATATCCTACAGAAACCGTACCTAGGTTTAAAAAGTTTCGGTAAAGTTCGTGAAATAGAATTTTCTGAAGAAGAGCTGACCAATTTTACACAGTAACGAAATAAGTTCTTTAAAAGTTTAAAATAAAATATTTGCTGCGAGGCGTTACAGTACTTTCTTCTACTTTCGTTTATGAAACTCACTGTTGGTTAAAAGAACTATTAGTACTTTATAACTATACAAATACATATAAACAGAACTATTCTATATGCATACAACCTATATGCATATGAGTATACGAATTCCGAACCTTCACCCCAGAACCGCCCTTATTCGAATTTTCCCAGGAAAAGGTTTCAAATAAAAGTTGTAGCCACTAATGAGTCTAAGAACTATAGTAAGTTTAAAGAAAATCGTTGGAGCCGTTTTCGAAAAAAATTGAAAAGCTCAAAAACTCTTACAATAAAGTGGAGCTTTCGTTTACCCGATTTCAACCAAAAACTTCGCGGCACAACTAGGTATAATATGGAGGCCAAATTCCAAGTTTGGTGAAATTCGGATGAAGCTTTCGATACGATATGGCTGTCACACACAGACATGTTTTTAAAAACCACTTTTTTGGACTTAAGGGACCTCAAAACATGTATTTCCGGTGAAAGCTCGATTTCGAAAATTCGACCCGATTACAATACTTCCTTTACTATCTATATAGTAGTAAAAGAAAGTAAAATATCTGCTGCGAGGCGTCACAGTACTTTCTTTTACTTTCATTTATGAAACTCGCTGTTAGAAGAAGAAAGATAGAAGAAATATACGCACTTTGTAACTATACATATAAACAGAACTATATGCATACAACCTATAGGGCTATGTATATATACGAATTCCCGACCTTCACCCCAGAACCGCCCTTATTCGAATTTTCCCAGGAAAAAGTTTCAAATAAAACTTGTAGGCATCAATCAGTCTATGAACTATAAAAAGTTTAGAGAAAATCGTTGGAGCCGTTTTCGAAAAAAATTGAAAAAGCTCAAAAACGTCAAGAGTAAAGTAGAACTTTCGGTTAACCGATTTCAACCAAAAGCTTTGCGGCACAACTAGGTATAATATGGAGGTCAAATTCCTAGTTTGGTAAAATTCGGATAAAGCTTTCGATACGATATGGCTGTCACACGCAGACATGTTTCTAAAAACCACTTTTTTGGACTCAGGGGATCTCAAAACATGTATTTCCGGTGAAAGCTCGAATTCAAAAATTCGACCCGATTGCAATACTTCCTTTACTATCTATATAGTAGTAAAAGGAAGTAAAATGAATATTTTTACTGGAAAATAATTATGAATTTCAATTTAACAACCGATAAATTTAATAATTAAATTTTTTGAAATGCTTGAATTTTTTCATTGTTCATTGTCGATTGTATTATTTAGAAATAAACGTATTAAAATAATAACCTAAAAATTTCAAAAAATTAACAATTACTTAACGGAACAAATTTATATGAAGTTTTGTTAAAGATCCTGTAGGATAGCTACTAATCTATTGTTTTAAGGGAACATCCATTAACTACGTGAGGTGTTTAAGGGCCGATGGGGTCGAACCAAATCTCATCTAATCTTACTTTGGGGAAAGGGAAGGTCTCCCAAATATCACGTATTTTTTTGTTTTGACAAATATCACATTAGATTTTAGGTTGGGGGGATGATATATGCCAAATCTCATGACATCTTACCAAATTTTACAATACCAATACAAATATGATTGACAATTAATGACAGCTTATATTATAATAAAACGTTGTCATGGAGAGGAAAATAGCTCATTACATTCAGTAATTGTTTGCGCAACAGGTTTGGGTACACGACAGGTATATAGCTAACAATGTGTATACGAGCTCTGCCGAACACTTGCCGATTTCCTGCCGAGAATGTGTTACATTTAGCGACATGCTAAAGACAAGCCAAAAAATTTGAGACGATGTATAAAAAGTTTCACTTTAAAAATGGGAATCTTTATTGATATCTCCTATCTCACGACTTCTCCCCCGTCAGTTGACAGTTTTCCGAACTACCATGAGGCACGACTACCTATGCGAGCACTTGCACTGTATTGGTATCCTAGCGACTCCAATCTGTACCTTCTGCAATGGGAAACCCATGAATGCCATGCATCTTGGTAATTGTCCTGCACTTGCAAACGTCAGAGAGAACAACGAAAACAACCAAAACCAACTAGTCTCCAACCTCTATTGAACGGCGCGGCACCGAATGACAGAAATGTCAAGCCTGGGTTTGAATTTGAATTTGTTGGAAAAGAAGAAGAAGAAGAAGAAGAAGGTTAGAATGATGATGAAAACATTCTGGTTCTCTCACAGGAACGAAGAAATTTAGTTTTTTTTTTATCGAAGTAAACGTTCGTGAGCTGAAGAAGCCCACTCTGATCCTGTGATAAACATTACTACAGATTGGATCCATCTTTGTCTCTCAATGATACGTCTTATTCTATTTACATCTTCTATTCTCATATCGAGGTCAAAGGTTCAAAGAGGATTCCGGATTACTTACTTATTTGAGACTTGCCAACAATCACCACCTCTCCATCGGAGACACCACAAGACCAAAATACGGGATCCATTCACTGCTTACTTATTACCAAGAAGTTTGTATTTATCGATATAATCAGGGTATGTTCTGAAAGGAAGCCCACTCTGGTCCCGCGATAAAAATGAGACCCATTTGGTTCTAGGACAGTATATATATGTGGAATCTCCACATATTTCACATATCCTTCCATACATCTCTCATCCTTTTATTGAGATTCCTGTTGTATATGGAGCCTACAAATAGAAAACAGTGACTTTAGTACTGATATTGTGATTCAAGTAAGAGTAAAATTCTATACGTAATTTTAATTTGCTACTTTGGGCCAGATTTACAAATAAGTAGGTGTTGACTCAAAGGCCTTTTCGACGCAAGTCCTACTAACACTAGATCGATTTATAATATTTTATGATAATTTGCGATCGTTTGTCAACATTTGCATAGATAGACAGGAACAAACCTATCACACAATTAGTCAATTTCTTTCCGCTCCCAATTCGTGCCAAACGACTCATCCTCTCGTTTCACCAACAAACCTTAACTTACTAATAAATCCGCATAACTCATTTGAATCGGAGCGACTGTTAGATACAGTTAATAATAACTAAAGAAATTTTGGTCCTTATATACTAGCCTCTCATACTAGGAGATCTTTTATTTTATCACTCAAATTAATGCATTTTCGTTAATCATCGTTTGTTCGATTACAATTGATTATTTTAAAAAAAAAGTGGTTGCGTGTACTTATGTACGCGCGTGAGAAGTTATACTCCTTTGGTATCATTAAAAATTAATTTTTATTAATTTTATTCAAATAATCAATTTTAAAAAGCTGCAATTTAATATTTAATAATAATAATATATATATTTAAAGATATAATTATTAAAAATAAAATTTAGAGAATAATATTTTAATTTGTATCAATAAATAATATCCAAAGAAAACTGTAAGACGTTTATAAAATTTGTCAGGATTATTTTCTGGTTAACAATTCATGCATGTCATGAAAACGAAGCTTCATAGAAATTGCGAAACTAAGTAAGTAGCTACTTTTCAAAGTAAATGTCTTAATCTTATTCATATCTTGTGTTACTAAATTATTATTCTAAGATGGTTGAATCATTTCAGAATTCCAGATTTCGTGATAACTAAGAATATGCATGAAATGCAGACGTCATTTTCATCATTAAATTTCAAATAGTATAACAGCTACTGCAAAATTCGAGAAAAATAATAACTTATTTATTAATAATATGTGTCATTTGTATATATAATTATTTTTAATTTAAATATAAAAATTAATAAATAAATACAACAAAAATTCCAATTACGCGCGCCTAGTTAAAAATACCGAGCCGTTTTGCGGGCAACTTCATCTTGTTAATTTGTGATGATAAAATAAAACGCTACAAATGCTTCTGAAACCGCGCCGAGATGCAGACGTCATTTTCATCATTAAAATTTAAAAAGTACCTATAACAGCTACTGCAAAATTTGAAAAAAGTAATAACTTATTTATTAATAATATGTGTCATTTGTATATATAATTATTTTTAATTTAAATATAAAAATAAATAAATAAGAAAGTAAATACAACAAAAATTCAAATAACGCGCGCCAGGAAACCCAGTGATTTGGCGACTAACTTCATTTTGTTAATTTTTGTCTTAAATCTTAAAATTTCACTCTCATCATTTTTTTATACGCGCTTAAAGAAGTATAATTTCAAAAAATTTGCAATAAATGAACAAATCATACATACCTACACATTTTCTAGTAAGACTATTTTTAGTTATTCTTTCTTCATTCTAATTAAAAGTTTATATTTAATCTATATATAAATAAATAAATAACGCTGTTTTCCAATGTTCGCTTTTAACTCAAAAACTACTGGATACATTTCTGTCAATTTTTGTTTGTTTTACTTCTTATATACTTAGTCCTTACCTAAAAAAAGAAATATCATTATATCTTCATTAAAAACAAAGTAATTAAAGTTTTAAAAATAGCGATTTTTACAAGCACAACGCGTTAAGCGGGTCATTTTTCGTCGTTTTGATAGAGTGGGGTAATCGGTTTATTGCGCATGGGCTGCAGAGACAGTGTTTCTCCTTCCACTGTCTACTGCTTATTTCATATAATTATATATTACATAGTTACAACCCATACAATAATCAAATTACATTTCAACACTCCCTTTTATTATTGCATATATATGTATGTTTTAACCAGAAAGAGATAATTTAGCGAGGTTAAATTTTTTTCTAAAAATTGCTCTTTAAATGCTTCTTCCGGATCCGCAATTGCTCCAGGTGTATAGTTAATAGTTAATTAACAATTAAATTTTCAAAAAATTTTCAATCTCAAGAATTAAAATCGCTATAAAACCCAAAATAATTTTTAATTTAAATTTTTGTTTTTTTTTTCAGCTCTCTATATCTACTCTTTTTATTACGCAAATAATTGATCAAATTTTTGCAATATTTTTAATAACTAATTATTTTAAACTATTTATACATGTATTGTTGTATTATGACGTCATCAACTGCCGTTGGATCTTATAAACATGAATAGTTTAAAAATTGAATTACTAATTAACTATACACCTGGAGTAATTGTCGATCCGGAAAGAGCATTTAAGGAACAATTTTTTAAAAAAAAAGTGATTATTTTGGATTATATAGCAATTCTTGTTTTTGAATTTACAAAATTTTGAAAAATCAATTATTAATTAACTAAAAACTACACTTGGAGCAATATCGGATTCTGCAGAAACAATTTTTTAGCATATACATTAAAAATGTTCTACGCTAAGTTCTTTCCGGTTATGTTTAAGGGGGTCGACCCATGTGACGGCCTGTTTTTTAGGGTTTTTTTAGGTTTTTTTTTTTCTACGAGCAATAAATAGATAGAGCTTTAAGTTTATCGTCATTTATTAACATATATTTCGACAGTATAAATATAAATTTTAAGCTAAAAATATTGTGTAGAACATGAGTTACAGCGTTCTAAACATCCCCACCTCGAAAAAATGAGCTCGCACTTCCTCCACGATTCCGGCTAATTGGCTTATTCGAATCAAAAAAAAAAATACGACGTTTTAATTTGTAAGCTTAAATGCACAGAATTAACATTATCATTATCAAATAAATATACAAAAAATTGAACTTTTGGTAGACATTTGAAATAAAAGTTGCGAAATTTGCGTTTTTTTTGCTATAAAAAATAGAAATTTTGGGAATTTTCGATTGATAATAGTTCATTCCATGCGTTTATATGTATTGAGTGTAATCTATAAATTTCAAGTCATTCGGTCAAGCCGTTTTTGAGATACGATGGAGGAAAGTTTGAAAAAACGGTTTTTGAGAAAAACGCGTTTAAAGTTTCAACTGCCAATTCAGCGCTCCGAGCAGCTCTTTCTTCTACCTGCTGTATCTTTAAAACGACTTCGAATTTTCAAAAATCACTTCACTACCGTATTATAGATATGTTAAGAAAGCAATTTATTAGAAAAAAAAATTCGATTTTTTGAAACCATCACATGGGTCGACCCCCTTAATATATTTTTGCTTTCATTTTTTAAATGTTTTTCCGTTTTACATTGAATGTTCTTAACATAATAACCTACGCAGACGATGTCGCGGGTATCAGCTAGTTAAAAATACAATTTTGATTCCAATACTGAAGCACGCCGACAATTGTTGAACAAACTCGAGCGCCTATGACGTCACAATGTTAATTTCTACTCATTATAGCATATAGATGATACAATGTTTTGATTTTTAATTGATTAAATCTAGTTATAATAGTCAACATATAGTCAACAGGTACAAAAAAAACTCCCCAATAATATTAAATGTTTTAAAAAATGTTTTAAACGTCAACATGTAGTGCGACAATCTAACCCCAAAACAGCATGAACTCTTTTGTGTTCTAAAGTTCTAAAATTCTTCGTCTTTTTATCAACGCCCCTGTCTTGACATTTCTGCCATTCGGTGCCGCACCGTCCAGTTGACGTTGTATAACTGTTGACGTTAGACGTCTGTAAGTGCAGGACAGTTGCCAAGATGCATGGCGTTCATGGGTTCCCCATTGCAGAGAGAGCAAACTAGGAGTCGATAGGATGCCATTACGGTGCAAGTGCTTGCATAAGTAGTCGTGCCCCGCGATCCAAAAAAGTGATTTTTAAAAAAATATTTGTGTCAGCGATATTCGAAATTCATTAAGCATGACAT
This sequence comes from Sisyra nigra, assembly GCA_958496155.1. Classification (NCBI taxonomy): domain Eukaryota; kingdom Metazoa; phylum Arthropoda; class Insecta; order Neuroptera; family Sisyridae; genus Sisyra; species Sisyra nigra. The sequence continues at coordinate 14,685,427 of OY292319.1, read as the reverse complement.
TTTTTTCGTATTTCATCTAGTTGTGCCACAAATCTTTTGGTCTAAAATGGGTAACAGCAATCCCTATCTACTATATTCTAAGGATTTTGTCGTTTTTTCAATTTTTTTTTTTCGAAAACTGCTCCAACGATTTTCTTTATGCTAGCTATGATCATTAGACAATTAACAACTTTTTCTGGAAAAATTCAAATAACGGGGGCTCTGGAGAAAAGGGAGACAGTTAGTATATGAAAGCTACATATAGTTTTGTTTTAGATATTTATATATAATTTTATTTATAATTATTTTAGTCGAGCTTGATTAAGTTCTTTTAACCAACAACGAGTTTCACGTAAAAGGAAGTTCTGTGACGCGTCGCAGCAAATATTTTTAAGTTGGTAATCATTTCGTTAGTTGTATAAAACGAATTAATGTGTTAAAAATATTACTCATATAATTTTTTTTGTGTTTTGTGCTTCGAGCAAGAACACATAAAGACCATAATACGTATAGTGATAAAACCCTGAAATTAGTTCTACTTTGGAAATCCCTGCCCTTTCAAGTCTCCCGATAAAATACCACGTGAAATCAAGGTTCGTGTTGAATTTGTAATTGTAATTTAATCTCTACCTACATATGTATTAAACCTATTAATAACCACCTTGACATTTCAAATAATACCTTTTCGAAATAAAGAAATATTGAAATATTGTATCCTATATATTAAGTAGGTATTTTTTTATTATTACTGAAGTGGGTACATATTGAAGTAGTTATGTGATTGACAGAATGCAGGAAAATATAAAGTAATTATAATTGAATATGTATCAAGAGGAAAAAAATTACTTCCGAACGAATAACAAGATTTTTTTTTTCAAAAGCAACTATTAGCAGTACATTCACAAAATCCCCTTCAGCTTTGTTCAATGACTCACGAAAAGTACTAACAATATTTTTAAATACCAGAAGTCGTTTCATTGCCAACAAAATTTTTAATAAATATAGGTAACGACATATAAAATGTTTTACTTCCATTTTCTGTGACTACCAAAAACCATCAAATTTTTTTAAAAATAATATTAGGGCGCGAGATATTTTTTCTCAAAGTATCTCAATTAAGGGTTAATTTTCAACCCTTAAAATTGTTATTTGTAACTTTTCTTAGTTATTCGATGATACGCAAAGTTATTTTAGCCACAGACCGGAGAGGAATCAAAACTAAGTTTAATTCTTTATCTCCCTTCTTTATAGTTTTTGAGAAAATATTTAGAAGCTTAATCATCTAATGTAGGTATTTAAAATTTTGATAGATACCACTCACATTTTGTGTCTCCCCATTGAGCGACAAACGTCCAACTGCATAACACTTCTATAACAGTTGCATAACGAAAGATGCTGCACGGAAAAAAATAGTGGTGTAAAATTTACAACACTAAACTAGTAATAATTTTAGTGCACTTTGTGCTCACTATAACCACAAATGAAACAGCAGATAACACACTGTGTTGTATTCAGCTCTAGCGTATAGTATTTTTTACTACCATAGTGTAGTAAATATAGGTAGCTGTTACAACTGCTGAGTGTTGTACAATTAACAAATTTTGGCGTTTCTGTTACGCTACGAACTTCAACAAATTTGTAATCGTTACCATTTTTGATGTATATAATACATACCGGAAATTTCTAGCCAGTATTTATTTTATTGCTGTCTCAGCCGACTTTTTATCGCCATTTTGACAGCAGATTTGGTGATCCCCACTTTAGGCTCTGGGCCCACGAGTGGGGTCATCGAACCAGTCCTTGTGCAAGCATCAGCTTCTTCATTTATCTCGAATCCTTTATTATATAGCACCAGTATTTCCGGATCCTGGTATGGATGAACCATTCGTATAGATGTGCAGAAACGCTGACAGTGGATGGTTTCTAGGGAGGCTTTCCATAGCTCGATATCCAATTGTTATTGTTACGTTTATTTCTAATTAATTTCTTCGACAATGAACAATAAAGAAATTCAAATATTTAAACAAATTTCATTATTAATTTTATCGTTTAATTGAAATTCTTATTTATTTTTCAGTAAAATGTTGTCAATTGTTTAGTTTAAATTTTGTACAAAATTTCTTTCGCTACTGTGTAAAATTGGTTAAGCCTTGTCGAGGAAAATGCGTTAAAATGCTATTTCGTAAACTTTAAAGAAATTCTTTTAAGTACACGGTTCCTGTAGGATACAATTGTTATACTATCCTATGGGATTCACATGTTTTTCACTATATATTACTGACGCGAAATATCGATAAAAACCATTCTGGAGCCCGATTGCATATCGTATCAAAATTTGTGCTCAATTAGTAGAGAATAAGGACCAACTAAACATGTTTATATAATATAGAAGAAGATACCAATAAACCAGGTAATACCTACGTCGTATAATAGCCAGCCGCTATGCCAACATAATTTTTTTGTCATTTGTAAAAGATAAAAATGGTTCCTGTGGGTTATCCTTAGGAGATAGACATATACCGTCGCGAACTTTTTTATCAACATTTTGAAGATACACAATTTCGCCGCATATAAGTTTGATCTATCTCGTAAGGTTTAGCCAGCGTTTGCAATGTTTGCACACAAATATGTTTGTTATGACATCACATTACAAATCTTTGAATTTCCCGACTTTTCTCTCCTAAATTATGTATAAATTATAGCCTTTGTGTTACTGAGGACTTATATCTATATAACAAAAAAAAAAATTCATCAAAATCCGTTGAGTAGTTTTTGCGTGAAAGGAGCACAACAAAAAAACAGACAAAAATCTTTTATAGTTTTATGTTAGAGGAGAGGTGTGCGTTTTGAGTCTATTTGGAGCTTTGCGATAATGTTGCCAAAGCTCATTTAAATCGATTCAATGTTGATAATAAAATGAAAATATTTCGTTGTTGTTTGGAGCGTGTTGCCGTGTGTTGGCGCATAGTTTGCGTTGTTCACGATTGATTGAAGAAAAAAAACAACGCAAGTGCTGAAACATAAGCGAGTGAGTGGTAGCATTCACACAATGAGGCCACATTGTCGATAAGAATGAGAGCTATGTAGAAGAATTTGAATATTTGAAGGTCTTGTCTCGTCAAAATAATGGCCGGGAAAGTGAATCCACATCCTCCGTGCTTACACTCCGTGAATTGCAACTCTCGATTTTCGATAAGTCGACTCGAATTGTTTCGATTTTCCGTCGACTGAACGCCGAGTGAGAAATGAAAGGGCCAATTGGGGAACAATCGTAACGAACAAAGTCGCTATTGTTGCCAAGGTGTTTGGCGAGCGGCCTGGGGGAGGGCTTCTCGGCTGCCTCCACTAGGCTAAAGTGAAGTGAGCAAACGGCCGTTTCGGACGGCATACAAGGACATGGTGCCTTAGTTCCGTTTGGGTGTGGCCGATAATAGAATGTGCTTTTTCCAAGTTACACAATCGGCCCCGAACTGCGTTGGACTTGCAGACTTCGTGAACAATCCAAACTCTTGAAGGTCTGCCATTGCTCTATCAACAACATTAATCATTTCACTCAAATATAGTCTAGCAGCTATCAAATGTTCGCTCTAGTCGCAATAAAAACGAGATCAAAACAAACGCAGACACGGACGTGGACAATCCGGTTTGTCCCCGACATTAAACATGGAAACACCCAAAATTGGATCGAGACACCAAATGTCAATTTTTTTTACTATCAATTGATCTCCAATAGTTCAAGATTTTCAAGATTCGTGTTTTTATTAGCTCACTTAAGGGTCCACTCTTTCGTCACGGCTGCTATTTTCAAATTATTGCTCTCTTTCTCAAAAAAAAAAAAAATTAAAAACACAATTTGCAGTTAAAAATAACTTAATATTTCGGTTTCTTAATATTAATCTTATGAGAAATCCATAAACACTACTTGTATTTTAAGAGTATATATCTTATATCTTAGCATACATAGAAGTATGCTAGTTACCCCATTATACCCGAATGTCTCATCTATATCTATACTAATATATAAAATTCAAGAGTTTGTTTGATTGTTTGGTTAAACGCGCTAATCTCAGGAACTACTGGTTCGAATTAAAAAATTCTTTTTGTGTTGGATAGCTTAATTATCGACGAAGGCTTTAGGCTATACAACATCACTCTACGACCAATAGCAGTAGAGCATCAATGGAAAATGTTGCAAAAACCAGGAAAATTTTTTCCTTTTGAGAGCGTTTGTTGCCTGCCCTGCGTAAATGGTTAAAGTTACGCAAAAATCATGTGCAGCAAAATTGTTTCTCTTAAAAAGTTCTAAAAAAAAGTCCGCGACGACATATGTCTATCTTTTAAGGTTAGCCCGCTATAGCCCTTTTAATGGTTATTAAAGTTGTTCCAAAAATAAATCATTATTTGCGAAATTGTTTTTAGAAACATATTATTAATTCTTACCCAAATAAATACGGGTTTTAATGAAATTTGGTATGATGATAAATGACAATCTGAGTCATAAAAAAGAATACTTTTTATAACGGGAAAATGTCTCATTTATCCGGGAAATTGAAAAACGGGTTGGAACAAAAGTTATGCATAAACTATACATTTTTATTAGCAAATGAATATTGGTGATATTTAAGTATGATGATAGCTAATTATGCGAATCATTATCAACAATACGTTTTATTTCGGAAAAATTTCTCATTTCAACGGGAAAATAGAAAAACTGGTTTAAAGAAAAATCATGCTGAAACTAAACGTTTTTAGCTGATTATAATAGAGTATATTAATAGTTATAACTCATAATGTCCTCAAAGCAAAAAATAATTTTCTTATCCTACAGTCTTATTTTTATGCAGGAAAAATGTGCGGTTCCCGTAGGATAGATATGTTTTTATTTTTCACAGAGCAAAAGATTACCATAATTTCTTACAATGTGGTGGTTAATTAAGAGTCAGAGAATAAATATAGGCTAACTTTTATGTCAGAATATAGCACGGTTCTCGTAGGATAGGATAAGAATGGTATCCTTCAGGAACTGAGTATTTAAAAGGAGTTTCGTAAAAGTTCATGGATAAGCGTTTTAAGGAATTTTCCTCAAGAAAGATTGGTCTACCTTTTATCCAGGAAAAATGTACAGGCCCGTAGGCTAGATACGTTTTTATTTTTCATAGAGCAAAAAATCGACATAATTGTACTCTTCCCGTGGGATAACAAGACAATTGTATCTTACAGGAACCGTGTATTTAATAGAAGTTATGTTAAAGTACGTGAAATAGAGTTCTAGCGCATGATCCTCAAGAAGGCCTGATCTCTTTTTTATCCAGAAAAAATGTACTAGTCCCGTGGGATAGATATGTTTTTGTTTGTCATAAAGCAAAAGCTTGACATGATTTTTTGCAATAGGGTAGTTGAAAGGTCAGAGAAATATATAGATTATTAATTCGTATGTTAGAATAATGCACGATTCTCAAAAGATAGCATAACAATTGTACTTATCTTGCAGGAATCGTGTTTTTAAAAAAGCTTTCCCTAAAGTTCGTGAAATAGCGTTTTAACACAATCATTCCAAAAAAGTTTAAATAAAAATTACAATTTCTAAAGCAAAATATGATTTTTAATTAGGTAGGTTGACTATAAGTATGGGGTAGGTTGACCTAGGCAGTAATTAGTGTAAATAAAAAGGTCTAGTAAAAAAAAAACATTAAAATTTACTAAACGATAAAAAGTTTTTATTTAATTATAAATAAACTAAAATTTGAAATCCATTCTTGGTTAATAAAGAACTTAGTCTCTTTGAACTATTAAAAAAAAAACTTAAACCAACAATAAGTAAGATTAATGTTTGTACTTTTTTTTTGGTGTTTAAAGTCGCTTTAACATCTAAGGTCATATCACGACTGTCTAAACACAGAGAATTTCTGTTGGGGAATTATATCTTAGTTCTAGGATCTTAAGTCTAGAGGTTTGTTCGCGGATCTAAAACTGAACCTATAAAACGAATCAGTCCAAGTGGATTTAGGATAAAGGCCAAGCCCATACACGCTTATGACGGGTTTGAAAATGTTCGGAAGTAAGATGAGGATTAACGAGGACCTACGAAAATTGTTAATTGAAATAAACGTTGATAGAGAAGGATAGAAAAACTAGGCACAATTTATCAAATTGCGCATGAGTAAGAGAATCGAATTTTTTGTCCTAAAAAAAACCGAGTATCACTAGAACCAAAGTCCCGTTTCGCTGTCCTCTATCAACGTTAAATTCAATTAATAATTTTCGTGGGTTCTCGTTAATCCTCGTCTTACTTCCGAACATTTTCAAACTCGTTCACGGAAAAATAACCCTTAATCAGTTCATAAGCGTGTATGGGCTTGGCCATTATCCTAATTCCACTTGGACTGATTCGTTTTATAGGTTCAGTATTAGATCCGCGAACGAACCTTAGGATTCAACGGGGATCGAACCCAGAACCACTTGACGCATGAAGCGGAGAGAGCAATTGCTCTAGCCACTGCGCCAATAGGTGGTCTTTGTACTTTTTGTTTCATCCTTAATTGTAATTTGAATTATTCTAATCTAATAAATCGCTAATCAAAAATTACATTGCTTTTATGAAAGTATTATTACATACATTAATATACATACGTATGCTTTTCAAGGATATCTTTTGGTACATCATCCTTTTCAGATTTTCTTTTGTACGTCCTCATTTTCTGTAAAAATACAATTGTATTTTAAAATGTGAGAGAAGACCATAATAGTGTTTACATTGATGATGTACATTAATCATTAATCATTAGCTATACTTATTATAAAGGGGTTGGTTGACTAATTAGTCTACCTACCCCGAACAAAACTTGTCAACTAATCCCGGACGCCATTTTGAATTTTAGCTGCGTATCATATGAAAACTCTGGCACTAACATGGAAACAATACTGTGTAATATAGAATAAAGCTATCATATTTACATTTGGCATAACAACAACATTGTTTCCAACAGATCCATAGCCACAATAACAAAAAAAGTACGAACGAAAAAAACTACTTAACGACGCCAAAAATACAACATGTGATGTCAAACAAGAACGCTGCGTGACTGCAGCAGCTCACTTCACACAAGTAAGCGAGTCGCGGGGAGGCATCGTCGCTCCTAATTTGTTGATGAAAAACAATTGATGATGGCGAGTTATTGTCGCTTAGTCTACCTGGCCCTAGAGCCAATTATCCCCGGTCTCCCCTACTCTCAGCAAAGCGAGCGGGTATCAGATGGTGTAATAATAAGTAGAATATACAAGCAAAGGTTCTTTTACCTAATGTGGTATTTTTTTGATTGTTAAGCGAAAAAGCAAAACGGTATTACATTTTTGGTCACTTTCCTCTATTGTCGACGGCTTGTTGATAGTCTGAAGCTGTTGGATCGTGGTGTACCAATCGCATATATTAGTAGGTTTTTTTTTTAAATGCATCCAATTGAAATACGTCAGAGTTAAGTAAATGCACGCGAATTTAATGGAAATCGGTTTCGATTCGATTGGCTCACTTCATCCGTGTGTTTCATTCTGCCTTTCATGTCAGCCTTTTGGGTTGGTGCATTCATTTCCAGAATGTTGCTGAAATTGTTCTTGAATTCATCGAAACTTGAGCCGTATTTTTATGTAATTCTCATTTTTTTTCCAGTGACTTTCTATTACTTAATTTTAAATTCCGAAACAACTGTTGTTGTTATATATTATATTAAAAATGCGGTTCCGCATGCATAATCAGACGTCCAAGTCGAGTGAAGTGGAAATTTTTTCAAAAAAGTCAAAAACGCCACAAAAAAAAAAAAAACAGTTCGACCCCTATCAGCCGTTGTGTGGAAAATCGTAGATATATTTCGATCTGGTTTGTTCGATTCGGGTGACGCAAGTGTGACTTGCGGTCTGAAATCGTGGCTGAGTCGTGGCCGCGCCTTTGCTAAAACAACCTTCACTTTTGTGTTGTTTTGTTGTTAAATATAAATTAGCGATCAATTGTCTACGAGATTAGATTGTAATTATCTTCGCAATAATATGTCGACCATTTCAATGGGGGTGAATGCAAACCAACAATGGCCAAACAAACAGCAACGGAACTAGGTTTTTGGATCATTTCGACCTGTGACCACCAACAAAGATTATTTTGGTAACCCACCGAAATATTTTCCATAGACAAACGAACAGTGAACGATTTAAACAAAACTGAAACGACCCAAATATTTTTGAAGTTATACTTCTTTAGGCGCGTTATATGATGAGAGTGAAATTTTTAGATGGGCGGCCATCTTGAGACAAAAATTAACAAAATGAAGTTGGCCACAAAACCACTCGGTTTCTTTTAACTTGGCGCGCGTAATTTGAATTTTTGTTTTATTTATTTACTTATTTATTTATTATTATATTTAAATTAAAAATAATTATATATACAAACGATACATATAAAGAATAAATAAGTTATTACTTTTCTTGAATTTTGCAGTAGCTGTTATAGGTACTATTTAAAGTTTAATGATGAAAATGACGTCTGCATCGCGGCACGGTTTCAGAAGCATTTGTAGCGTTCTATTTTATCATCACAAATTAACAAGATGAAGTTGCCCGCAAAACGGTTCGGTATTTTTAACTAGGCGCGCGTAATTTGAATTTTTGTTTTATTTATTTACTTATTTTTATATTTAAATAAAAAATAATTAATTCTTTAATTATATTTTTTATATTTTATTTAGAAAATATTTATATATACAAATGACACATATTATTAAAAAATAAGTTATTACTTTTCTCGAATTTTGCAGTAGCTGTAAAACTATTTGAAGTTTAATGATGAAAATGACGTCTGCATTCCATGCATATTCTTAGTTATCACGAAATCTGGGTTTCTGAAATGATTCAACCATCTTAGAATAATTATTTAGTAGCACAAGATATGAATAAGATTAATACATTTACTTTGAAAAGTAGCTACTTACTTTATTTTGCAATTTCTATGAAGCTTCATTTTCATGACAGGCATGAATTGTTAACCAGAAAAATGATCTTGACAAATTTTATAAACGTCTTGCAGCTTTCTTTGGATATTATTTATTGATACAAATTGAAATATTATTCTCTTAATTTTATTTTTAATAATTATATCTTTAAATATATATATTATTATTAAATATTAATTTACAGTTTTTTACAATTGATTATTTGAATGCAATTAATAAAAACTAATTTTTAATGATGCCAAAGAAGTATAACTTCTCACGCGCGTACATAAGTACACGCAACCATTTTTTTTCGCACTAAACGAATATATCGATTTAAGCAATATAGCACAGTGGTTCTCAAACAGTTTTGGTTTCCAGCCCCCTTTACATGTTAGAATTATTTTCATGGCGCCAGTTATGGATCACAAACAACGACATCCATTTATTTCTTAATTGAACCCTTAAATTCCTGTAGGTCCTTTAGTAGGCTAAATGTGTTTGCACTTGAAATTGGCTTACAATCTCCTAACAATAACTTTATAAGATATCATAAACCAATTCCTCAAGATATGTAACTCCTTTTGGAGGCTGGCTAGATGGTTTTATGCCTAAATCTGGCATGGATCCCTTCCAAAAAATCACCATTCCTTTAACTCTGAAACTCCCACTACCAACTTACTTCCTTTAAAATTTATTTTAAAGGAAGTATTTTGTCTACATACCTACTGAATTGTATTTGTGAAATATAATAATTAAGTCCAAAATCAGCGATTTTTTTTTTCATACCTACAAGTTTCACGTTTTAATATCTTAAATTTTGTCATGTGGTGTCACGAAGCTTTTGACCCCTCCTGGCACTTGTCACATAACGTCACACTTCATTGATCCCCTCCTCTTCCCTTAAAGTGTAATGTAATTTATGGATGGCGCCTTAGTGGCGTAGTGACTAGATTGTCGCTGTACACGCCAGTGGTTCTAAAATCGAATCCTAATGAAAAGCCAAAAAGGTTTCTTGGGTTTTCAAAATTGCCACTTGCTAACAATAAAAGTATGTAGTTGCTATAACCTTAAATGGCCAAACAAAACCTTATGGCAACTGAACTGATTAAATTTGAACAACTTTTTTTCATGATACCTACATTGATTTTGGTTCGCTATTTGTGTAGGTTTATGTTAGGTTCAATGTTATTGACTTCCACATTTTTCCGCTTACATCATAATAATGTTACTCATAGTTGAGCAAATCAATTAAAACATGACCAAAAGCATTCATATGAAATATCATTGACCTTTATTCTTACAGATCGATGATTTAACCCCTGAAGATTATACGGTATAAAATTGATTTTTCTGAAATGTTATAAACAGCCACAATAAATGTAGCCAACAGGCTAATTGTTGTGTAGCAAATAGTCATTCTCTATGTCAGTGATTCCCAAACTGTTTTGACTTCCGTAAATATTTTTCAATGACGCCACGGTAATAGGCGTCGAATGACAGAGAGAAGACTGAGAGAGCCAGATCGTATGAATACACGTGCTGCCATCTACTTTGAGTAACGGTGTTTGGAACTATTCCTTAGTCAGTTTGTGTTCCTTTCTCCACCATTTTACACTTGGAACGTCTGCCATAGAGAAGCTTATCTCTGTCGAAACATACTCGGAACGCTTTTCTTCTCTCTCATGAGCATAGGATAAGTAGTATGTTTTGACAAAGAAAACCTTCTCTATGGCAGACGTTCCGAGTGTAGAACGGTGGAGAAAGGAACACAAACTGACTAAGGAATAGTTCCAAACACCTTTACTCGGAGTAGATGGCAGCACGTGTATTCATGCGATCTGGCTCTCTCAGTCTTCTCTCTGCGAATGATAAAGATGCCACACGATAGGTGGCCAATAGACATGTCATTTTAGAAAAAAATTTAGTAATGCATTATGGATTATATTTGTGTAGGTCTACAATTTTTCGATTTATTTCAAAGATTATTTTAAAATGAAGGGAGGGGAGGTCATTGTTACTTTCGAACCGAGTATTTTGGGTCTATCTAAAGACCCCTCAGATTCTCACTATCACAATAGCAGCATGTAAGTATATTATGTATCTATTGGTTTTAAGGTTCTCCTATACTAGCTTTTCCTGTGTGACGTCATGTCTGTACGATAGACTATGTAAAGTGAATGGCACTCTCGGTTTTTGGAGATCTTTACGTCGTTGTTAGACCTGTGCTTCGAGAAATATTTTGCAACGATAAACACAAAAAAAATTTTTTTTCAAATACTCAATGGTACCGTCAACTCAGTTCACACAGTTTTTTCACTGATCAATTGCTGTACAAGCCTACAGTATGCAATGGGACTGATCAAACTGGAGGGGAGGGGTATGTGAGAACTGTCGGGCATGACACAAACTGTTAGTTCTTTCCTCGTATAGTTTTTACCACAGTTATTTAACGCAGTAAAACTGCCAATGTATAAGAGACCTTCTATAAAAACTATATTATATATAATATATAGAGACTTTTTTGGTTAAATATCCATTTAATATTGTATTAAGTAGGTCCTCACAAAATGTCATACCATTAGTTCTATAAAGATGATGGAAAAAAGCATTTGTAAAAAGTAGTTAGTGGTAAATGGTAATATATACCAAGTCAATGCATGTTTGATTGGACTATTTTTTATTTTCTTTTTACAACTAAAGCAAGTTTTTATGCTACCAAACCCAAAAACGTAAAAACGTTAAAACACCAAGAAGAGTGTATTACCAATTACTCATATAATAACCTACAGCTAAATTATTATTAATTTAGAGATATCAATAAATCACCAATCAAGTGAGAGAGCAACTCACGTTTTAAGGTTATGTTATTGTAAGAAAATAATATCCTATGTATTTTCAAACGTCAATTTACTGACTTGTGACGTCACACGCGTCACGTGATTATTATCAACCAAAATCGCTGTTTTCACTACGATTTTCAAAAAAATGGAATGGTTGTTTTTAATTTAATTTGAAAATATCAACAAATTATACATTAAATATCATTGTGAGCAATATGAAACAGTTACCATAATTTGTCAAATACTTTTTTAGTCTCAAAAGCATTGACATAACTACATCTCTTCTATTGGAATGTAGTTTTATTAAAATAAGCAGCCAATACTCCAATCTTGTAAAAACTTTTTATTTAAAATAGATTATAGTGGCTTTATAGCATACGCACAGCATCCAGTTTGGGAGCCACTGCTCTAGATAGCAAAAGGATACATTTGAAGCAGCCCAACCTTAATCGTCCTAAAGGGTAGATGATTTGTAGTTCGTGGAGAATCTTGAATAGGCAATTTGAAGGATAATTTGCATAAATTTAAACAAGCGAGGCCATAAAATGTCGTTGAACGACTCTCAAAGCACTATAGTTAAAATTTTAAGTGCCTTTTACAACACTCATAAATCGAAAATGTCGGAACGAAAAAAAAAAATAAACGATCAAGTGCAAGAAACAATCGTAATAGAAGGGTTTTATATTCTGATTGAACAGTTTGCAATATTTTTTTTACTGAAACTAAATTTCCTTGTAGATTTTGAATCAATGATGATATAAATAAAAATTATAACAAAATGAAAAAACGACTTCAAAATAAATAAAAAATCTTAAATAAAAAATGTACTAAAAAGTAAAAAAAAATAATTGCGTATCCTTGCAGTGTCTACAACTTACAAATTATTAGGATGAGATAATATACAACTATTGTTATTTTTGGAGTTGGTGTCAGTCAAGAAATACTACTATATCGGTAGTTAGCAATAAACGAGAATACCTTATGAAATTTATTTTTCAGATGAACTTTTATGCAATGTAATAGTACTGTGACAATATCTAGCGACCTTTTAACTACAAAATACCAATAACTAATTAAACCTTTTTACAAATGAACATTAATATTTATTTTCATAGCTGACACCAACTCCAAAAATAACAATAGTTGTACATTATCTCATCCTAATAATTTGTAAGTTGTAGACACTGCAAGGATACGCAATTATTTTTTTACTTTTTAGTACATTTTTATTTAAGATTTTTTATTTATTTTGAAGTCGGTTTTTCATTTTGCTATAATTTTTATTTATTTCTCGATTTTTAGTGATCTGAAGTTTGATAACTGATTTTATTTCTTTGAATATGGGTAAACCTACTAAACGCGCTGCTCATATGAGGCAGCGTCTTTAAATGTTAAAAGTTACTACTTCATCATTATGAGTTTTTTTGTATAAAAAATGAAAATGAGATTAATTTAAAATTATGTTCTACCAATAAAAAAAGAATTGTCAAAATCGAGCTATCCAATAAGAAGTTAATATTTCATCCCTTAGTTTTCAACCCTTTAGAAGTGAAAGATTTATCTCAAATTAAAATGGGACTACACTTGAAGCACCAGCTTTCAAATAAAAAAAGAATTATCAAAATCGAACTATCCAATAAGAACTTAATATTTCATCCCTTAATTTTCAATCCCTTAGAAGCGAACGATTTTCTTAAAATTAAAATGGGACCACACGGGAAGCACTAGCTTTCAAATAAAAAAATCATCAAAATCGCTTCACCCAGTCAAAAATTCTGAGGTAACAAACATAAAAAAAAATACAGTCGAATTGAGAACCTCCTCCTTTTTTTGAAGTCGGTTAAAAATAGTCCCATTTGGTACTTTTACATAGAAAGCATTTATCTTTTAGATGTTGTATTATACACTTATCGCTTAAAATGCACTTGAATTCAATGTCTGACGAAATCCATACAATGTCAAACAATGCGACAGAATCTTGTTGATAAAGGAAATTTCTATATTGTTCAATTAAATTGTTTGTCGAACACTCCAGAACATTCAACAGTTTTCCGTGAGTACCTAAGTGTTGACATTTCATCTCTTTTTCACGTGTGGTCCATTATCTTTGTCTGTCATAGTATTATTATTATCGTCAACATATAGTGAGTAATAGGATTAAGGCTCCCACATATTCTTAGTTGTTATCACGGTTTTCCATATGTGACATTATGGCTGTACGATAAACTGAATGAAACTGCACAGTTTTCGTAGATATTTACGATATATATCAACGGTACAACGATAAGCTGCGCAGATCGAACAACTTGGAGTACCTACCTTTCGATTCAGACGCCGTGTTATTATTGGAGACGTTAGGTTTGTTCCACTTGTACATTTAATGATGTTGAAACACGTCCATCGAATAACAAAGCGTAAGACACATTAACCAAAAGACAAGAATGAGTGAAAATCATGAAGCAAGGGCTTCACCTTAATTCAAAACTGATTTGCGGTGTTTAAACACCTCCAAATCAGTGCCCGGGCGAGCTATAGTCATAAAAATGTACGTTTATAGATCGGCTCTCGGCCTGGTGCGGCCAAACGGCCAAGGGCTGGGGCGTTTCTTCACTCACTCTTGTTTCTTGGTCAGTGTGCCTTGCTCTTTGTCTTACGTGGACGTGTTTTGCTTAAACGTCTGGAACAAACCTGTTAAGGACCACTTGGATTCAAATGAATTTATTACCAAAGAATCCTCGAATTGCAATCGTCAACGTTTCACATTCTCTCCGGACTCCATTTTCACATACCACCCTAAATCATCGATGAAGATAGAGAAATATATCAGCTCAATCAGTCCATGGGGGGGGGGGTGAAACCCTCCCATTTAGTTGTACAACTGGCCAATAAAAAGGGAAGGTTTCGTCCCTTTTCCTTTTTTTTTGTAAGAAATTCTTTTGAATCCTTAACCAATTCATTATAAACCGCTCCCAATATTAGCACTTCTTTTCAACCGAAAAGTACTTCAACTACCCCAATCGTTTGATCATTCCCCTAATTCATAGTCGCAGTCATTTCTTTAACAAGAAAATGTTTCTCTTTTTATTTACTCCATGGGCTCTAAATAACACGAGGAAACCTGAAAGGAAAAAGGGGGGAGGCTGGAATGATAAGACTGTGGGACGTATCACTTTGAGTTCCTCCATCGTACAGTTTTTACCACAGTTATTTGCATAGTACACTTGAGGGTGTGTGAGGAAATTTCAAAAGAGAAACATTAGTAATGATGGAAAAGCTTAACAATAGAGGAAACTTTGAAAATTTAGCAAAATGAAAGTAAATTATTTGACAAAAGGTGTTGGACCTACATCTTAGTCCTTAATCTTAGAGAATGAATGATTAGAGATGCAGGACCACCAGGTGACCTAACTCCTTAAGGGACAGGATAATTCGATGCATACATGTCATCCAGAGTCATAATAAGAAGCTTTACGATTATCACAAAACTCGGAATAATTGCTCTTATTTCTTAGAAAAATAACTTTTTCTCATTTTACTTGCTAATCCCAGTTTGATAATGACATAAAACATGTCGATTGTCATAAGTCAACCCCATCCGTTAAACTTTCGACTGGATTGTATAACGTTTTCATAGTTCTGGTAAGTGAATCTTGATTTACCTACTTTAAAATAATTCAATATAAATAAGGAAAACATTTCAAATCTAGTAACTTTTATTTCTCAGAAAAGGAACTAGTTTTATTTTTAATTTACAACCGTTACCAATTTCAGGTCAGTAGTAGACATTTTATTACTAGTTCAACTCAAAGTGTTAAATTTCAAGTTAGGTTATAATAAATTGTCATATTTCAAGTGAGTTAATTCTTTTGGTTTACTCTTCAGCTACTTAATTTTATACTATAAACTGACGTTTTACTGTCGCCGTTTTAGATTAAATAACTAAGATGGTTAAAAACAATTAAATCTAGTAACTTTTAGCTCTCAGAAAAGTAACCATATTTCATTTTTAGTTACTAGTTTCAGCTTACAAGTAACCATTTTGTTACTTGCATGCGGCCATTCTGAGCTTCAACGCTAACGGTCATTTGTTAGTCAGTTTTTAGAAAGTTTTCTCAAAATTAAGTAAGTATAAGAGTTGAAATTTATTCTTTAACAACTAAAATTAGTCATAGATAATAATAAATTGATATTTACAATATACATCATAATATACAATTAAAACGAAAACGACTAAATTTGACATCTAGTAACCGTAATATTTTATAAAAGTTACAATTAGTATTTTGAAAATTTGTAATATTCTATTATTGATTTGAATCAAAATTTAGCCATGGACAAATGTACCATGGCACATCATTTAAGAGGAATATAATAAAGAGTTTGTTAGAAACGTAGGTAATAATATGTAACCATTTTATGTTTCAGTTTTAAAGTCCTGTTTGCAGCTGCCATTTTATAACTGCAACGTGATTGTCGCTGTTTATCCGTTAATTTATACAGGTTACATTTTAATTTACTCATAAAAAAAACTGAATAAAAATTAACTAGTTATATGTTCATCTGACTAATATTATTTATTAATTTTTTTTTTTAGGGATTTTGTCAAGATGAATTATCCGGGATCTAGCGCTGGTATATTGGGTGAGAATGAAATGGAGAAGAGCGTAGTCAAAAGGGAACATTCCGATGAAGAGGATTCTGATTATGAGATCGACGATTTTGATGAGGAGGATGACGAGGAAGGTTACGAAGCTGATGATGAAGCCTTTGAGAGTAGCCGTTCTATTTGGTTAAATGATGACGACGATAAATCATTCGTGGAGAAAACTGGAGATGAGGCTTTTGTGACCTTCCCGCCATTACCTGTTGTGAAGCCGTTTCCAAGACTCCTGTCGGACGTTGAACGTGATGACGCCGTTGTCGAACCGGAGCCGGAGTTCCGCGTAGATTTTTACACGTATCAATTGTTTTGCGTGAAGGCAAACGCGTTCGAAGCTACCATTCCAATAGTGGATGTCCCAAAACCGTCAGTTACTGAGCTCGCCCATGACACTTTCGTGGGTCAAATGACTGAGCTTATTTGGCGAAACATCCAATGTCTATGGACATGGTACAATCCCATTCCGATTGTTGACATGAGCGTCCAAATCGCCAGGGAAACTACTGAAGAAATGGTAGAACGTATCGGAATGAAATATGACGTCACCATGCTCACCTTTTCGCTCTCCAAATTGCCCGAGCTGCGAGGACTGGGAAATAGTTTCTTTTTCCCGGGGGAAACTATTTACGAATACGTCGCCAAGAATTTTCCCAAAAAGTAATTTAAATTTTCGTTTTTTTTTTATACTAAATTATTCAATATTGTTACTAAAATGATTGCTGTTAAAAATTATTTGTTCTTTGTTTCTAATCATTTTTGTTCTACTTTAAACTAAATAGTTAGTTGGTATTTCATAAATTATATCAAATTAATATTTAAAATAGATATTTTAATTATATAATTAATTATATATTATATAATTATATATATATAATTATTATATATTATTAATTGTATTATTTTAATTTTATAGATATTTTAATATTTTACTAATAATTACATTTCATATTTAATTCTAGAATATTGACATATTAGTGAAATCCACTATATCTACTATTTAAACAAAAAGTTCAAATATATTAAGTATTTTAGTTTTTATTGTAATGCTTTAGATTAATTCAATCCATATTTAAATTAATTGTTCCAAAGTCAGTACCTGCCTACTGAGTACCTAATTGTTCAATGTTCTTCAGATAAATTTATTACATGCCTACCTTTATAAATCGTCAAATTATCATTAATCAAAATGAATTAATATTTAAGTTTTTAATGCAATGCCATCTTTTAAATAGATTCAATACATTCTAAAATTAATTGTTAAAGTTCCATAAAATTATTATAATATATTTAAACATTCCATTAAGTTCCTTTAGTTAAATACATTTATTGTTAACATTGTGTAAATCAAATGTAAACTTTTTCAAAATTCAATAAACCGCCGAAATCCGAAATGGTGAAAATTCCTATTTAAATTTTCAGAATTGAAATGTAAAGAAACGACCATATTTCGAGAACAGTTGACGGCTTCACAAAACAACAAAGTGAGCGTTATTGGTGGATTGAAAATGTGGCGGCTGTTTTGAGCCGGAGACAATTAATACCCGACAATTCATCCCCACGACTATTAAACTTGTAACTTTCGACTTTGCGTAGCTTGCACATCAAATAACTTGCCACAAGAATGTATTGTCGCAGATGAAATGTCAGGGATAAATTATTGTAACGTTTTTACGGGTTCGTTGGTTTGTGTATAATGAGTACGAATTTACTTCTTAACAATTGTTTATTTGTTTATATAACACTTATGCACTACACGTTAACAATTAGCCAGTTTTTAAAGTCGCTTATTCACTATTACAATGTCCACTGTCACAATTTATGTAACACTTTCACAATATTCACAATGTACACTTTATTTAACAATTAACTGATCACTTTAACAATATTAACTTGATTTATTTCAACAATGGTCGAAGATTTATATCACACGTAATGTCGTTTAGTTGCACTGGTGATTCACAACTTGAAGATTTATTTGAATACTTGTCGAACATTTATTTGAATACTGGCTCGCCTTATGCTTGTCCGGGGCTTATATAAGATTTCAAAATTCTTCTAAAAAATTCGGCTATATTGTCCCTGGACTTTCTATTTTTCTCGGAATTTATTTTTGTCGACACCACTTTCTAGAATTCTCCGAATTATCGATCACTCTAGAATCTTTACTCCTTCTTAATTCATCCAGTAATCCTTTTCGGCCCACCCTCTCTGTATGAGGCCCCTCGCCACTATTAATCTGACAACAGACAGCCTTCTCATTGGCCGGCTGATGGTGACGCCCACTTCCGCTGGGCTGGTAAGTGTAGGCGTTAACATGGCGCCGTCTTCATCTTGGGATTGTGAAATTATCTTCGATTAATAGGACAATGGATCGACGAAGGCGTGTTGCGTTTTAAGCCGAAGACAATCCTCGCAACAATTCAATCTTTAACAATTGATCCGCGACCCCCGTGACATAAAATGAATAAACTATAACAAATGTTTCCAAACTCCTAAAAATCAGTTAATATACCTACATGTCATATCTAAGACCCGACAATATTGTAACGTGTTTACGGGTTCGTTGGTTTGTGTTTAATGACAACGAATTTATTTCTTAACAATTAGTTATTTATTTATCTTACGTTATTGTTGCCTATATACTACTACAATGTTATTTACAATGTTCACTATTACAATGGTCACAGTCACTGTTTATATTTCACCATATACACTGCACAGATACACTTTATTTAACAATGCACTGATAATGTATTTAAGCACTAATCACTTTAAACACTGTCGAATATTTATATCGCACCAAATGTCGTTTATTTACACTGTTGATTCACAACTCTCGAATATTTATTTGAATAGTCGTCGAAGATTTATTTGAATACTGGCTCGCCTTATGCTTGTCCAGGCTTATATAGGGTTTCGGAATATTTTCTGGAATGTTCGCCATTGTCTCTCAACTTTCTATTTTTCTCAAAATCTATTTTTGTCGTGACCACTTTCTAGAATTCGTCGAATTATCGATCATTCCAGAATTTTTACTATTTAATTCATCCAGTAATCCTTTTCGGCACACCCTCTCTGTAGGGGTCTCTCGACACTCCTAAGACCCAAGACCGCCTTCTCATTGGCCAGCTGATGGTTACGCCCACACCCGCTGAACCGGGTAAGCGTAGGTGTTAAAAAAATAGCGAAGTCTCGCCATCTTGGGATTGTGACATTATGTAGGTACAAGAGATCAGGAATCGATCAACGTAAAAGGAAAGGGGAGTTGATGCAGTCCGGTAAGCCTGTAACTATGACCAAAGAAACAATCTGATCTGATTGTTCAGACTATTCATTTTAATTGTTAATTATTTGTCTGTAAATCATTGTTTAATTATTTATTACATATAACTACAAATTGATTTGGATTAATAAAGTGGTAAAATTTGGTGTTTTTTATTCATTTTCATCCTGTAAATACCATCTAAATTTGTCTCTGACTATTATACTCAAGGATAATTTTGGTGCCTCTTCATGAGCGATATTTAATTTTTACTTTTAGATATCTATTTAAACTCTGGACCAGGAATGTCACGAATATTCGCTCCAACATTCAGATTGAATAACGAAGTGAATAGCACTCTGAATTTTTTGCTTTTTACTGCATTCGCATAAACTATAATATTCATAATATCCCTGTTTGGAACACTCTGTATAATGAGTCCTTTCTGTCAAACCTGAACAATTGTTGCGTATAGACAACTAACATTTCATCTAAGTGCTATCCTTAAATGAACTAGCGTTAACGAAATAGAATAAAAGAAATTCAAATTTAACGTTAAATTTTTATCGCAAAATTACATTAAAAATAATCAAATTTAGTTTATAATTAATTTCATAGATGGACGCAGGGAATACGCAGCCTGATTGCAGATTTCTTCCATCGATTTCAATCGATTGATTAGTTATCGGATGATGCATTATTTGCTGATATTTAAATTCAAAATCAATTGAATTGTTGTTGAAATTGTTTTTTTTTTTTTTTGGATTTTTGTGTGCACCATGGACATTTAGTTGAATTGATTGATTAGTTTTGTGTATTTTATGATCATTGGTTTAATATAGTTCCTGGAATTTTATTGAATGAAATTTCGGCGTTTTCAAGATAAAATTTACGAAAATGAGTTATTTAAAGGATTTAAGGATTGCTTTTTGTCATCATATCGATTTTGTGATTGTGAAATATCGATGTTGGAGTGAACAATTTTATGGTTCTAAGGTTATTAAGTGAAACACGAAGGCTTTAAGTGTACTGTAATTGATTGAAGTTTGTAAGTATATTGCAGTATTTGGCTACAGTTTCATTGAAAATCAGTGAGCTGTTAAAATTTGATGTTATTCCCGTAAGATTGCCGAGGATGTGATGAAAATGGAAACTAAATTGGTAAGTTGGTATTGATTAATGGGATTTTGAGTAAAAAATGAAATAACTTCCACTATTTCAATCTGGATCTTGAAGTGTTAAGTACAGGATTTATGTTTAGTGGTTTCTATGCAAAAACTAACCTGGTTTAAAAAGAAAAATAAATTTTCATCAAGGAAATTTTAAAGAAAATTTCCACTTTGAACCGTAGCAAGTGAAGCTATTCCCCGGAAACGTAGGTAGTGACGCTAGTGCAGTGGGGGTGTTCGATGCTGGTTATCGGCATATCTCATTGTGTCGCCGTGCTACTGACGACTGATTACGAGAAAAATTCGATTTTATCCTTCAATCGTTAACCAGTTTTTCGATATCGATTGCAAGTATTCTAGCTATTGACGAATAAAACACATCGGGATCTTGTACCCGTTCAAATTTTGTCTGGAAACTTGTAAATTGAGGGTTTGAGGAGTTCGTCAGCCATTTTTTCGATCCTTGATTTCAAGAGTGGAAATTTTTTGAATCCAAAGTAAGTAAAAGCAAACTTTCCATTCATAACACTTATCTACATTTACTAAAAAAAAAAAAACTTTCAAACAAAAATTAAATAATTAAAAGTTAAAGTAAGTATGTAAGTATCATTAAAATAAGTATGAAGAATATCATAGTAACTATTGTGACGTCATCACGGACACAAAACTAGAACCCTGTCTAATACTAACAAGAAAGATATTGATGATAGAAAGATATCCTTGGCGTTTCCTTTGGTTTTAGTTGAGATATTCATCGAAATGTTAGTAACCCGTATTTTTTGAATCGACAGAAACATACTTACATACTTTTAGGGGTTGAATCACACCTTCAATTGTTTCTCTAGTTTGAATAAATGACAAAACTCTCAAAGTAGTATCTTTCAAAACTTCTCGCTTCCCATGAAATAATGAGATTTTAGATTATGAACAAAATTATAAAACAAAAAATTTCCTCGAATTTTGACCTATATGACAATTGCACATTCTGAACCATTTTCGAGATAGAGTGCGTGAAATGTGAAAGGGGTTTGTTCCAGATTAAAACAAGAAACGTACATACATTGTAAGCAAAACATGCGCAATACAACGAATGTGACTTTTTAAGATTTACGAGAACAAAATTACAAGTAAACTTTATTCATTTCAACAAGGGTGGAGAAAATAATTGTTGAAATTCACGCTCATTGTAATTAACTAATGCTTAAGCTTTCAAAATTTAATTTTTAAAAATATCTCGCTTCTTATGTTCGTAAGAAATTTTTAGATGTGTACAAAGTTATAGAACAGAAAATTTACTACAAGTGTGGTCTCTATCACATTTCTATATATCGAACTATTTTCGAGATAGAATGCAAAATGTAAACGAGGCTTTAAGCTACATGTCAATTGCAGAAATAGTATAAATCCTAGTTAAATTGTTATTTTTAAAATTCCCTCTCGCCCTCTAAATGTATATACATGACAAAACTCTCAAATTCTAAATTTCATAAATATCTTATTTCCTGGGCTTTTCAGGAGATTTTAGGTTATTTTCAAAGTAGTAGAGCAGAAAATTTCCTATAAATTTAGTATTAATAAAATGTTCATACTATTAACCGTTATAGAGATAGAGCGTTATATATGAATAGAGGTTTGCTCCAGATGAAAATTAAACTGTAAATTATACGATCCAAATATTGTGCAATACAAAATAAAAATTATGTGCACATGCGCAACCACAAAAAGTTACTCTTTTTTTTGTACTGCGCATGGCTTGTACCGTACAATGAACGGTTTTATTTTCTGGAACAAACCTGAATATTTTTCATATTTTACACTCTATCAGAAAATCACAATTTATAGAAAAGTTTCTGCTCTACAACTTTTGTAAATAACTTACAATCTCTTGAAAAGCACAGGATAAATTCACAAAAGTTCCAATATGAGGGTTTGTTTAAAAGTGTTTTTAAAGCCCAAAAAATTTTTTCAATGATAAAAAAAAGGTATTGCTATGATATTCATGAAGAATACCAAATTCAGAATAAATGAAATCGGAAGGGAACACCCGATGATACCTTTCATGTAAGCACATGTTTACTTACAGATCCGAATCAAGTTCAAAGCGTATTGATTGTTTTTTTTTTTTTTGTAATTAGATGGATGAAAATGGCGAGCAAGCGATGGATCTATCAAATAGCCAATCCAATAATTCAAGTATCGATGATATCGACATTACAGAAAATATTTATGACGCATTCAAAAACTTTCCTACAGAAACCTTCACTGTTACAACCGCCACCGGTAAGTACCTAATAGATGGAGTACCTACAGATGGAGTAAGGCAGGTTATAGGCAAGGTTATTAGATACATAAGGTATGCTCATTTGGCTAGGCGGCGTTTCTTTGATCTCTGAAAATGACGTCACTGGGATGATCGGCAAACGCGGGAATTCAAAATATATAGCTAAGTATGGTATAGATTCTAGAAGAAACCTTCATTATTCAATTAAAGTAAAATAACAAAGAAAAATCAAATTAATATTTATTATGTTCATAAATAAATATCAAACTATGAGGCGCAATAAGAACAACAAGAAACAACGATAGATAATGACCGCTTCTGTCACTTGTCAGAAAGATCATGCCCGATCATACCCGATCAAAACCCGATCATCCCAGTGACGTCAAATTCAAAGTGAGCACCCCTTGGGTTATAGGTACCATTTATTTTATCTGACTATACTCTTTATGGGTGCAACTATCTTTGATTAACACAAAAATATTTTCAGGAGAAGTCGCATTGGTTAGGTTTCCAAAATTGGATTTTGATTTGCCAACGTGTGAGTCTGCTGGTCCTTTTGATTGCCGACCTTCCAATACTAATCTCAAGCGTGAGACTTCGTCTGATTCGGACGTGGACTCGGAGTTTTTTGAATACGACGCTACGTACAAGCAACGTGATCAGCTCGCGATCCGAGAAATCGCCTTTGTTAGAAACTTTCTGAAGCGCCAGCGAAAAATCACTTACCTATTCTATCGCTTTACTGGAATCAGACTCACGTCTCTATCCGATATCAATGATAAAAACGGCATGAAACGAATGTATGAATCGGAGAAAGAAATTTCCCAGCAGTTGTTCTCGTCGAGAAACCTCACCGAGCTGATAAAATGTAACAAACGACGCAAACTTGTTTACTTATTAATTAGAAATATTACTTATCTCATCTTTCTGATACCTCGACAAATTTTTTTTGAGACCATGAGCAAAATAGCCGCTACGAATCGTAATGATAAAGGAAATTTCAAGCATATCATCGACTCGGATTTGGCAGGACGAGTTGATGAAATCAACGCTCAAATCGATGCAATCACAGCTGAACAAAAAGCCCGTAAGCGAGAAAGAGGTCGAAAAAGCAAGAGACCCATTTCTTCGTTACTCCGGAACGATGATTCAAAGGAACCAGAGAACTGTAAGTCTGTGATTCATCTCACGGAGTTATTAGAGCACGCTTTGCATATTGATGAAGCAGAAGTGCAACCATCTACATCTAGTCGCCGATCTGTTATAACTAGAATCGCTCCATCTCCAGAAGAGCCGATTCAATATTGTGAGGACGGCATTTTTAAGGTTCCTCCCATTCCGAAATATAGCGAAACAAGACGACGTGCCGCATGTTCACTAGAGCCCAGTGCGACTTTCTTAAGTCCAGCCAAATCAATGAAGCTATCGAATGTCCCTACTTTGTCTGGTACTTTGGATATGGAGCAAGCAACTAGTAGTTTTCATGAGCAACCAATAGACGAGGATTCTATTTTGTCGGATAGTTGCGATGACTTTCGTGAAGAGGTTTCTGAAACCTTTATTGAAATCCTGTTGAAAATTAGGCGAGCCGCGTCTTCTATACCGCGTGCACACCAAAGTATTGCACCTTGCAAATGTGATCTCGAAGGAGTGCAATTGTATGAAAAACTTCTTGATGAGGTTGAGAAAATTGCACTGCTTATGGATGCATTGATTGCTAAACTTAAATAATATTATAGATACAATATTTTATTTAATGGTAGTTGTTCGCGATGGTTCCACAGCAAATTTAACCCTTTCAAATATAAATTGCAACCAGTGGCATAGCGAAGAAGGCTCAAAAAAGGGGCACGTATTATCATTCAAAAAACCAACTTAATTTATTACTACTTACTTATAACTATCTGCCCTTTTCCACTAGACGAAGTTCTTTTCATCACATTTTAATTTATAATTTAAGCAGTATCCATAAAATTTTTGGGGAGTTTGAGGTAAATGTTTGATTCCACATGGAGTCTTTTTTAGACCTTTCTATTGACTTACCAATTATAGATCAATAATCAGACCGTAAAACATATCACTTGTCAAGTAAGACAACAATTGTAACTTCACGCAAAATCTCGTGATTTCTCGTTTCAAATTACTGATTCACAATATCACTAAAACTGGAATATGTTGTTTCAATTGTTAAAATGTCCATCCTTCATATCTCGTAAAATATTGATCTTAGAAAAAAAAATGATAAGAACCAATTTGATAGGGAATTTAATTTACTGCAATATTTGAAACAACCGATGTACCACTTGAATGCGCGATTCTCGAAATATTTAAAAAAAAACCAATAGAAGAAATCTTTAAAAACCGTGAACCAACCATAATAGCCGATTGGTTAGAACTTTTAATATGTTACTTAGGTAGGATTTTTCTATCGCCCTCTTTCCGAAAACTTTTTACAGGACTAAAATATTTTTTTGAGAACCAGTCTACGCCACTGGTTGCATCTAACACTATTACATATTTAGCTATGTTTTTACCTGCATGCTTTTCTTAAGTAAAAACAAACGCACGCCATTGAAAATAAACATTTCCTTTTATCTTTATAAAATGTTTATCAAAGTAATAAAAAAAAATGTAAGAAATCTAACGTCTTTCAATCAACTCGTTGTTTCGATCTCCTTTCTATTTAAAAGCATGAACCTAATACAAACTATAGTAGAACGAAAAAGCAATTTCAGTATTATTATGAGCAATGCTATCATATTTTTAACCGACTTCAAAAAAAGGAGGTGGTTCTCAATTCGACTGTATTTTTTTTTAATGTTTGTTACCTCAGCATTTCCGACTGGGTAAAGCGATTTTGATGATTCTTTTTTTATTTGAAAGCTGGTGCTTCCCGAATGGGCCTTATTTTAATTTGAAGGAAATCGTTCACTTCTAAGAGGTTGAAAACTAAGGGATGAAATACTAACTTCTTATTGGATAGCTCGATTTTGATAATTATTTTTTTATTTGAAAGCCAGTACTTTCCGTGTGGTTCCATTTTAATTTGAAGGAAATCGTTCACTTCTAAGGGGTTGAAAACTAAGGGATGAAATACCAACTTCTTATTGGATAGCTCGATTTTGACAATTCTTTTTTTATTGGTAGAACATAATTTTAAATTAATCTCCTATCCATTTTTTATAAAAAAAAAAACTCCACTCATAAGGGGTTAAAAATTAGAGATGAAATAAGATTATACATTTTTCCTGGCTAACCCGATTTTGATAATTTTGTTTTTATTACGTACAACGTACCGTTTAATTGTTCACATTTCAATTTGAAGAAAAAAATCTACCCCCTAAGGATAAAAATAGGAGATGAAATAGTGACATTTAACTGAATCATCGAATTTTGATAAGTTTTTTTCTGTTGGAAAGATTAATCTATTTTGTTTTGTTATTACATTTAAAAGCAAAAAATTTCAACCCTTAAGGTCAAAAAGGGATGGTGTAGTAACTTTTAATATTAAACGTCGCTGCCTCATATAAGCAGCGCGTTTAGAAGGTTTAACCATTTTCAAGAAAATAAAATCAGTTATCAAACTTCAGATCACTAAAACGCGAAAAATAAATAAACATTATAAAAAAATGAAAAACCGACTTCAAAATAAATAAAAATTCTTAAACAAAAAATGCACTAAAAAGTAACAAAATAATGGCGTATCCTTGCAGTATCTACAACTTACAAATTATTAGGATAATACAATGCACAACTATTGTTATTTTTGGAGTTGGTGTCAGTCAAGAAAATAAATATTATTGGTAATTTGTAAAAACGTTTAGTTAGTTATTGGTATTTTGTAGTTTAAAGGTCGCTAGATATTGTTACAGTTCGAGTATATTGTTTAAAAGTTCATTTGAAAAATAATTTTCATAAGATATTCTCGTTTTTTGCTAAGTACCAATATAGTCGTATTTTCTTGGCTGACACCAACTCCAAAAATAACAATAGTTGTACATTGTATAATCCTAATAATTTGTAAGTTGTAGATACTGCAAGGATACGCCATTATTTTGTTACTTTTTAGTGCGTTTCTTGTTTTAGATTTTTTATTTATTTTGAAGTCGGTTTTTCATTTTTTTATAATGTTTATTTATATCATAAAAATTAATTGTCCACACAAAACTTGAAATTTGAATCGATATTTTTCTGAAACAAATTAAAGGAAAATATCAACAATCACTATTCAGGGATTTTCTAATCCCTTCTCAATGCATTAATGTTTGGAAATTGTTATTATTAACGTATGTGATGCAACCACCAACACGTGACAGTATATATAATGGCATAACTAGATCGATTTTAAATCTGATTCAATCCTGTTAAATTATTATATTTTGTTTGAAAAAGAGTAGAAATATTTTGTAAAATAAATTGTAAAGTATTGGAAACGTAGTGGCCGATGTTAAGTTGAACAAATCTTCATTCAAAATGCTCTTTTTCAACGGATGTAATAAGTTTGACGTGCGCATCCGTATGTCTGTCTATGGCATCGTGGCTCACAGTTTTTCTTCCTGAAAGCTGGTATGATTTGACAATTAATCTGTCTGTGATTCTAAACTTTTGTGGTATACTAGCTGATACCCGCCCGCTTCGCAGCGCGTATCTAAATTAATCTTATTGAATAATTGAAAATTTTACCCAAAATAAGAAATTAAGCTATTTTTACAAAAAAATATATTTCTAGACCTTTGTTTCATAGAAAGTTCATGAAAATCCATTAAACTACTTTTACAAGACCAGATATAAGCTATCTTATAGGTAGGTTCTTTACGTTTTTTTTTTGAATATTGTAAAATACCTATACTTGTGTTCCTTTAAGACTTGAGCAACTTTCACACCAAATGTCATATGAAATAATTTATTAATTTTAGTAGAATGGATTAGTTAGCTATCCTTTAGGAAGTGTACATTTCTTAGGATCAATAATATTTAATGTGTTATCTTAAGATCAGGTA
The DNA here is from genome assembly GCA_958496155.1 of Sisyra nigra. Lineage (NCBI taxonomy): Eukaryota > Metazoa > Arthropoda > Insecta > Neuroptera > Sisyridae > Sisyra > Sisyra nigra. The sequence goes on along the minus strand of OY292319.1, from coordinate 14,657,261 downwards.
TCAACTTTGGTTGCCTTAGATTCATTATTCTAGGATATAGTATTAAGACCATTATGTCTTATCGGCAAGTCTGCTATTTCCCGAGGTCCAAGATTAGACAACGAATATCTTGCTAAAATAAATTGAAAATTATAAATATAGTTTTTTGGTAAAAAAACAACGCGATGGTCACATCTAATGCCGCGTTTACACGCTTCAACTTGTGTTGAACACCAATTTTTACAATCTTTTAGACCGTAGCGGGGTAAGTGACGCGAGAAGTGAAGCACAAGCGAGTTGAATGGGAAGCAAATTGAGCAGAATTGAAAGAAAACTGACCGGGGTCGACTTGATCAGTTTTCTTTCAATTCTGCTCAATTTTCTTCCCATTCAACTCGCTTGTGCTTCACTTCTCGCGTCACTTACCCCGCTTCGGTCTAAAAGATTGAAAATTATCGTTCAACTCAAGTTGAAGCGTGTGAACGAGGCATAAGTTACTATTTTCTCTTAAAAAATAAGTTGGGCTGGATTTCTATTTGTTCTGGGGGCTCTGCCTAACGGCTCCACCTCTCTTAACCAAACTCCTAATTGGGATCACAAAGTCGAACTGGCTGTTTTTGTTATTTATTCTTACGGGTCTCATTTTTGAACTAAGATATTTCTTTTTATGAATGAAATCATATTTACTGCAGAGGATTTCCTTCTCCTCTCTCGATAATTCGAACGTTTACTCAGCCGAACAATTAATAATATATTAACTACCCGTAAATTCACAATGGATTTATGGTTTCTAGGAATTGAACCTATCGCTATACTTCTATCATGGTTATAATATTCAAATTTGCGAACATTAATTTATAAGAATAACAAATTACATAGTTTAAAATCATGTCATCTCTACGATATGTACATTGTATCACAGCTGCCTGCCGATGTATGTTTTTCGTTACGCAGTTTTTATAGTTCTTAATTTTTTTGGTCTTAGAAAATCAACGTTTTTTCGGAATAAAAAGTATTTTATAGCACTTGTTGTAATATTTACTACTTGTAGTGAAAATCTCGTCCAAATCGGACCAGCCGTTTTCAAGTTTGCCAAGTACAAACAAACAGACAGGGAAAATTATTCGAAATTCAAAGTAGCTTATAATGTAAGTTACAATATTTAATTACTTTTTGTGAAAATTTTACTGAAATCGGCTCAGCTGTTTTCAAGTTTACCCTGGACAAACCCCTGTTATTACCCTGTTTTTTTGGGGAAATTTACAATGTAAATGGCATTTATTTTTTTGTATTAAATATATGAAAATGTAAGCAATACAGAGTATTCAACAAAACACCTTAAATTTTTTAGATTAGATAAAAATCTTACCTGGGAAAACCGTTTGGGAATTCCGTTTTTCGTTCTCTCGCGCAGGAGAGATGGAATGCTTTTATTATATAGTTATTCAAGTAGTAAAAATCTTCAATCCTATTATTGGTATAGATTAAAAGCTTTTTTCCGCTACGCCAAATTATTTATATTTTTAAAAGTACACTGACGCAGAGTTATAGCGGTAATTGTGTGATTGGTACCCCAGCACCAAGCGCCGAATGGTATAGAGGTGTCATCTAGGAATTGTTTCAGTAATGAACACATGAACAATGAACACATAATGTCACGCCTACGTTATTTGAACGTAAATGTTACATAACGAAAAAATTGTTTTTTTAACAACATATAAAACTGTTATGGATGTGACATTATGTTCTCACTGGGTAGTCAATAAGAAGTATGAAAAAAAAAATTTATTATATTCTATGTTTATAATTAAATCTCCGGTAGGGCTTAGTGTAAGTATCCTCGCAGCCTGACTGGGTAGTCGATAAAGAAAATTAACAAAAATGTATTATATTCTATGCTTATAATTAAATCTCCGGTAGGGCTTAGTGTAAGTATCCTCGCAGCCTGACTGGGTAGTCGATAAAGAAAATTAACAAAAATGTATTATATTCTATGCTTATAATTAAATCTCCGGTAGGGCTTAGTGTAAGTATCCTCGCAGCCTGACTGGGTAGTCGATAAAGAAAATTAACAAAAATGTATTATATTCTATGCTTATAATTAAATCTCCGGTAGGGCTTAGTGTAAGTATCCTCGCAGCCTGACTGGGTAGTCGATAAGAAGGATTTTTCTGCCTAATTCTCCTCCTTTGGAAGCAGAGTAAACAGTTTTAATATGTTGTGACACTTCTTATAGGCGTCTGATTTTAAGTTATCGGTCAGAGCTTGGATGGCAATGTTTCGGACGTTTTGCGCAATTCTTTTCTGCTCATCGTCGAGAACCAGGTCAATGGACATCTGTTCGACGGTGAAGTTACCAAGAGTCCTTAGGACCCTTTGTTGTAACCCGCGACAGACGCGCGATGCCATTTGAGAAGCGATCATTTGACGACGATAGCGCAATGTCTTTTGATAGGCCAAGGGCATCGACAAAATGTCCTCAGCGTCTTCCGGTGGAGATTTCACGGGCCTATGAGGAATAAAAGGGATGATACCACTTAACACTAGCATGAAGCTTCCGCACCAATAATGACTGAAACAAAAGAAACAAAAACAAAAAAAAGGTTATTGGGTTTAAGTACTTTTAGAGCCCAATTGATAAATACTCACTATGGATAAATGGAAACATCGGTTCTATTTGCACGTAGCGCGATGTATGGTAACGTCCATGCTATAGTTACTAAAAAAAAAGAATCATTTACAATACGGCAGCAAGACGCAAAGTTAGATATTTCAATGCACTACGTGTGCATTAACTGAAACATGTAACGCACAAGCAGTGCATTAATAGTGTAAAAGTCGTAGTACTCTTAAATCGAAATAGTGACTTTCGACTATCAAATAGTGACTATTCACTATTTAGTAGTGAAAAGTATACCACTATTTGAATTTAGTGGTATACTCTGCACTGCAAAAATAGTGAATAGTCACTATTTCGATTTAAGAGAGCTAGTAGTGCAACAAATAGCACAAACACTACTCGTTGAATGAACTAGTTAATAGACAAGTGAAATAGATATAGAAATAGAATGAATATACGATATGAGACACTGCACATTAAAATGTTAAGTCAGATATTTCTAACTTTCGATAATTCACTACTCTTTTAAATCGAAATAGTGACTTTTGACTATCAAATAGTGACTATTCACTATTTAGTAGTGAAAAGTATACCACTATTTAAATTTAGTGGTATACTCTGCACTGCAATAATAGTGAATAGTCACTATAGTCACTATTTCGATAATGCACTATGAAATAAACTAAAATAGAATTTTTAATACACAAACAGTATTAAAAAATTCAACTTACAATACTGAAGATACCCAGATCAACCCACAAGATGAGAAAATTGGCCACTTCCAATAATGCAACACCTATTTGTGTAAAATGTATAACAAGTAGTGCTTTAGTAGTGCACATGTTGCATAAGTACTGTACTTGTTGTACAAGAAGTGTAACTAATAGTACAAGTATTATTTGTTATATGGATAATAATAAAGAAAAGTACTTAGACTACGAAGATGCGTGTATTATAAATTATAATAGAACTTACAATCGGGCCACGCGATCAGGGGAGAAGGAGCCCATACCCCGCGAAACTCGTATGTTGCCTGTAATTTGTTAAGTAAATACATTATGGCAAAACGTTGGCATTTACATCGAAATATAATTTTAATTAGTTAAAAAAGCATATACCATCAAACCGAGCCCAAAGACGCAAAACGCCAGAACAGATGGCACCAAGACCCCCTTAATTTGCAAAAAACATACTGCAGTTGCAATAGGGTATGCTGTGAGTAAAACTGTATTAACGCTAAAAAATTCCATGTTTAAACAATTTTTTTAATATTATTATCGTTTGTAAGGTGAACACTCGTGAACAGCGTTAATGGCGTTAATAATCCGTTTGAGGTTTGATACTTTAACACCAATGAACATAACCACGCGTTAGTTAATGCCAACCTAAATTGCGCAGCTAACTTCACTTCGTTTAGATCGTGGAAATGTTAATGGTTTCATGAGAATAAAACAAGATAAAATGTAAGGATCAGTAAAGAAATATATATAAATAGTTTCTAAATCTGCAAAAATACAGTTGACTAATAAAAATGCAGTAGCTATGTTTGTTTAAAAGTGGTAAATCTACTTAAGATTTTTTACAAACAAAGATCAAAAATTTTTTTTTTTGAAGTTAATTGCAACTAATAAATCGATTTAGACGAAACTGAAAGGACTAAAACATTTTTTCGTATTAATTTATGATTTATTAGTAATAAACGTAATAAATTACGTATTTTAATTATTGTCAAGCGGAAGAAACCTGTGGTTAGTTCATTAAAATTAGTTGTATTACTATTCCGGAAAGCGATAATTTTAATTAATTTTTAAGGAATTTTATTTATCAATAAGAAAAGGTTGTAAAAATAGTTTAGGTATTATAAAATTATTTATTTATTTAATTGGCTAAGAACTGTTCGAACCGGTCCGAACCAAAATAAACAATGCCTGACAGTAATCGACCGAAACCGGTTGAATCATAGACTTCAACAAATCACACTCGACACATTTGATGTATAGAACCTATGAACTATTGAATTGTGTACAAAATTTTAACGATCAGTGAGGTGGTAAAGAGTTGGCGTTCCTATTTGAAATAAACATGAAGTTGAAACAAATATTTTATTTGTAAATATGGACAAATATGTGAGAAAAAACGGTTTTCGAACTAGCAACGAAAATGTAGTGAATAAAATTCAATATCGAGCGGCTTTCTATATATTCATGATATAATTAAGTGTCTATAAAATCTTCAATTAAATGCCATCATTAAGTCGAATACATCGCTAACCCAAAAACCCGATAATGGAAAGAAAAATCAAATTAAAAACGTTAAACAGCCACATAACATGTAAAATATGTCGAGGGTATTTAATCGATGCGACTACAGTCACTGAATGTTTACATACTTGTAAGTATAAATGAAAGTATTCACAAAAATAATTTAGGTTAGGCCTGGAACGTCGCGGTGGTTAGTTTCTAATTCCTTAACGAGAATAGTACTTCTTTTATAAATTGTGTCGTTCCACAAAAAAACGGTCTTCTACATGTCCTCCTTTTCGATATTTATTCTTCTTAACGATTAAAAGGATCAAATAGTAGTTTGTACAGGTTATTCATACTTTGAATAATTTACCTTTCGATAGGAATCATTTTTTCCCGTTAATCATTCGACTTAGAAAAAACCAAATCCGGGTGTAACAGCTTATCAAAGAATTACTAAAATTTTAACAATAGTATATTCATCGCTTTGTTCCAAATGGAAATAAAACCGTACATTGTACGGTACAGGGCATGCGCATTATAAAAAATTGGTCCTAGTTTTATACATAATGTGCATGTGGTATACCTTTAAATGCACTTTTTTATTTTCATCTGGAACAAATAGAATATTTTACCGAGCAAGAATACCAAATAAATATCGTTGCGGTGCAGTATAAAACTGACCGCTTATTCTATATTGCGCATGACCTGTACTATACAATGTATGGTTTTATTTCATCTGGAAAAAATGTAACATTATACCGGGAAATGATCAAAAATAAATGTCACGAGAAAGAACAGTTTTCAGTGGTTTTTTGGACTTGATCACAAACAGATTGAATAAGTATATAGTTAAATATTTTTTTCTCTTTAATCATCTAACTAAAAGAATAGCTTATGAAAGAAAACGCAAACTTGTTATCAAATATGTATTCAATAGATTTGTTCCAGTATGTAAATAAAACCGTACCCTGTACGGTACAGGTCATGTCCAATATAAATATGTCGTTATAGTTTTGTACTGCGCATGACTTGTATCGTATCGTGCCGATATTTATTTCTTATAATTTCTCGGTAAAATATTAGATTTGTTTCAGATAAAAATAATAACGGTTATTGTACAAGACATCGGCAGTGTAATATGAGGGTTTTTTTATATTGCGCATGTCCTGTACCGTACAGTGTACGGTTATATTTGCATCGGGAAAAAAATTATTTGAACCTCTTTAGAGTCCTTATCTAAAGAAATGGTAGATAATAACAGATAATGATGTGATTTATTATTAATTAATTTACATTATCTCATTAATTTAAATAATAAATATTTATGACTATTATTTTTTTTTATTTGGTTTTAGTTTGCAAGAGTTGTCTGGTGAAGCATCTCGAGGAAAACAATACATGTCCAACATGCAGTATAGTCATCCATCAGTCGCATCCCCTACAGTACATCTCTCATGATCGTACTATGCAAGACATCGTTTATAAGCTAGTTCCTAATTTACAAATCAGTAAGTAAACTAATAAAGAGTGTATTTGATTATATATATATATATATATATTAGGCAACTTTTTAAATCATATTCAGGGAATAAATGTCTATCTATTTATTAATACTCGGCAGATGAACCAAAAATATTTCCATTCTTTTAAGAAATATTGTGCATTTTCTAAAAAAAACGATACAGGGGACTGTGAATTTCAAGAAAAATGTCGGTACCAAAATAAAATATGTTTTATTTTAATTAAACTTTGGAGTTTAAGAATTAAATAACTGAACAATAAAAAAAAAACTTCTAAAACGTTTTTAAAATACCTCACTTAAATATACTCAAATTTCACCTCTGAACTTTTAATATTTTACTTGTTTAAAAATTTCTTCCTTAGAGAGCTTTTTTTTCTTTGGTGCCATATTCGAAGCAAGTGTGTACCTAATACAATAGCAAACATAGTATAAAGACAGCTTTTTGGAGACGAAAACAGTCCCCTGTTCTGTTGAGAGACAGGGGACTGTTTAATTTGATTTCATTGTAAGATAGCACAAATTGTACTTGATCTATGCTATTTTGCTATACGTAGAAAAGTCTTGTTTATTATAACGTATAAAGATTCTGAGGTATTATTATAATACATATAAAAAGAAATAAAATACTCCTTGCCAGGGGACTGTTGGCTGTTAGGTTTCAACATGTTTTCCACAGAAAGACGCTCGTGCAGCACTAAATAAAATGACGTCTGGACATTAATGACAGTAACCGCGTAAACTTTAGATCGTTTGCGTTTGGTTACACGCGGAAGTTCCATTGTTAAGCCTTTAGGGTACGTGGGGTGTAATTTAAAATATAGACAGGGGAAATGGTCACAAAATACGGAGACTAACTTTAGTTGACTTTCTTCTAATTAATAATTAAACAATATTGTTTTAATAATAGAAACAATTTGATTGTATCAAATAGTAAGGGTCTAGTAAATTTAATCTGAAGTAACTATACTGCTTTGGTGACACGCCAGGGGACTGTTTTTAAAGGATTATATCAATGATTTTGATTGAATAAAGTTTATATTAATGGATATATTAAATGTTGGAGAAAGGTAGATTAGTTAATTATCTTTTAAAGTATTCACGAAACGTATTTTTTGTATTTTCTTTACACAATATTGGCCTGAGACAATGAGTTGCCCAGGTTACAGAGAAACGCCCATATAAGCAGTATTTCTTTAATACGTTCTACCCGTGAAATACGAAAATTTTACCGTCAACCAATTTTGTGAAAAAATCCTTTAAAAATTTATGGTTTTGTCATCCTCGTACAAGTTAGAAGGATGATTTTTTTTTCTTTTTTTTTTTTTAGATGAGGAAAGGGAAGAGCGTGAATTTTACCGGTCCAGAGGATTGCCCTGTCCCAGGGATGTACCGCAAAATAATGGTGACGGCCCGAACGACGACCGGGCGATGGATACCCACGCCGAGTTGGACTATCATCGTCACGATGAACAAGTCAGTGTCTGTCTCGAATGCATCAGCTCAAATTTGAAAACGTTGAAGCGGCGATTTATCCGGTGCTCGGCCCAAGCAACTATAATGCATCTGAAAAAATTTGTCGCTAAAAAAGTATTGGATGGAATTGAAAAATATAAAGACGTAAGTGATTATTTTAACGTGATGATACTTAAAGAAACGAGTTTATTTTTGGGAGGGGGGTAGTGTGGCAAATAGTTCTGGCCTGATTTCATTTCTAGGAAAATTCGAGTTATTCGTATTTTCAGGCTTTTTATTATGGGGTAGTATTATTTATACATTGATGAATAAGGGATTGTCCATCCATCAATGTTTGTTTTTAGTGAATGCTTTGAATTTAGATGGAATATATTTTAAATTCTTTCCTGTTATAATTCTTATTATTTATTTATTTTTATTTTCAGATCGATATTTTATGTAACGACGAGCTACTGGGAAAGGACCATACCTTAAAATTTGTCTATGTAACGAGGTGGCGGTTTCAAAGTCCTCCATTGACTCTCCAATATCGACCTAGAATAGACATATAGACGACAATGATCGTCCTATATAAAAAAACAACCGTAATTAATAATTTTCTATGAAAAAAAATGTGATATTTGTCCGATTTAAACAAACTAAAAACCTTCTCTATATAAATAACTCACATTGTTAATAATTAGTTGTAAGAGTCGCTATTTTTTTAAATGTGGTTTAAGTACACTTCTAACTAAAAAAAAAAGAAAAAATGCTTTAATATTCACATAAAACTAAAACGATTTTGTTTTACGTTGTCAAAGCTGAGAGGAAGCTCATCCTGGTCCCGCGATAAGCATTACTACACTGTGGGATCAAGCTTCGTCCTACGATATCTCATTTTCATATATATTCCATCCTCTTATCAATATCAGGAGTTTAGAAGGACATTATAGACTTAAACCACTTAAAAAACGACTGACAAACTATTTGTGTTAATTTCCCAACTGTTTATCTAAGACAATATACCGACAGATTCAAACGTTTATTTCTTCCCTTAAACATTTAACACAAATAGTACAATAACACTGTTATTATTTTACAATAAACTAATTGGTGTGAGTTAGTTTTTCTAAGCTCAAATAACATCAGTAATAATCGCGGAACAGTTACTTAATTTTTAACAAATTTTAAGTCAATTTTTTAGGTCAAATTATTAGATTTTTAAGTTGTCAATCATACGTATTTAATACTATTTGATATTAATTTTAAATTCAAGAAAATACGACTTGACTTATTGTTCCCAATGAAGCTAGAAGCAAATTTCATTAAATCCTGGTTAATCACGTGTTAATTAGGTAATATCATATCAAGAGAAAATAGTAGCTATCAATGATTTCATCATGCTATTCGTGTTTTTCTGTGTGAATGTTACGGATAATGTAAATATTTCTAATATCTTTAAGATTTAACAAGTCGCTCATTCGACTTACATCATTATTAATAATACCCGGGCAATGTAATAATTTTTTTAAATTCATCATTTTGTCATATCTTTTTGGGTAGTTTTTTAATTGCCCGGGTATTATAAATAATGTTTAATTTTTTACATTGCCCGTCTATATATATATATTGCAATCGATACATGTAATTCGTGTTTGCCAGTAGCACCTAGGCAAAGCTGACAGAGGTGGTCTGAAAATATGATGAACGATCTTTCACTGGCATCGTACGTTCGGGTTGAAAAAATTTGCTAGTAAAGGCGATAGATGGTCAGATTCCAACACTGACAAGAGGAGGGCACAACATGGGAAACGGACTTTGGAATGAGACTTTGTGTAATCGTAGTATCCCTTTAGGATATTCACCCCTTAAAGTATTTCATCCGAATGGCCAGTCGTTTCGCAGAAATTAATTTTTTAAATTTGTACTTTTTTGAACGTACTTTATATTTTTTAAACGTGTTTCTTCTCAACATAAAGTAGTGGTCTAGTTATCTAGTTCCTCTCTTCTGTTATAATCTGAATGGAATGTTCAGTGTTCGAAACTCAATTCATATTTTTTTTTAATTTTTAATTATTGATCCTTTAATTTAAGCAATTAAACTAATTTATTCATAGAGAAAATGTATTTATTACATCAAATAATATTTCAAATACAAAACTTATTTTACAATATAGTCAATTACCTACTACAAATAAAAGATTAAATAACGAATGCTTAAAAAAAATTTGCTTAGGAATATTTATATTAATTGGACAATTTCTATGTTTCAACTTAATTAAACTACATTTTTATATTAAAAATGTAATAAAAAATTTATTTTTTAAAAGCATTCTTGGAACTCATTAGAAAACAGTTGCCAGTAAATTTGTTATCCTATTGGCCCTTTCTTCTATTAAAGAATTATTAGAACCCTTTAGAAAGTAGTTACGAGCAAATTTTTAATCCTATTAGTTCATTTTTTTTGAAGCATTCGTTATTTAATCTTTTATTTGTTGTAGGTAATTGATTACATTGTAAAATAAGTTTTGTATTTGATGTATTATTTGATGTAATAAATACATTTTCTCAATGGATCAATAATTAATATTAAAAAAAAATTTCAAAAAAAAAATAAAACATTGAGTTTTGAACACTGAACATTCTATTCAAAATATAACAGACGAGAGGAGCTAGATAAATAGACCACTACTGCATGTTGAGAAAAAACAAGTTTAAAGAAAGTACGTTCAAAAAAGTACAAATTTTAAAAATTAATTTCTGCGAAACGGCTGGCCATTCGGATGAAATACTTTAGGGGATGAATATCCTAAAAGAGCACTACGATTACACAAAGCCTCTTTCCAAAGTCCGTTTCCCATGTCGTGCCCTCCCCTTGTCAGTGTCACGTGTAAAATGTTTAACAACTTAAATGATTCTACTCTCAGTAAAATTGTTTCTTTTTTTTTACTTCAAATGCAATATTTTTCATTTCAAAAGCAACCGTTTTATTTTTAATTAAATTTGTTTTAATATCTTTGATCAAAATAAAAGAAAATCGTTTCGTTAAAATTATTTAAAAATTTTTTTTCGAATTGGAACATGTTTCTTTTAAATTTGAAAATGGTTGTATTTGTAGTAAAACGATTCTATGTGCAACCTGACAATATTTGAATATGGATTTGATTTAATATTTATATTTTATCGGTTAATCGTGGTTACATTTGAAACAATTATATTAATAAATATTACTAACATTTTGTAAAATAATGATGGGGAAAGATTTTTCGTTCTATGGCTAGTCTGGTAGAGGTTAATTATACGTATCGGCTGCTACATATACAGAGCATTACTAATATCAGTGATATGGTCGTTGATTGAAGAAAATTGGTGCAATTCGTGATTTTTTTGTCAATTTCACTGCTTGATTTGAAAATGGTGACGAGACTAGCTTAAAATAAATATAAAAAAACAGAAGTGTCGATGATTTTGTAAAAGTTAGATTTAATACCCAGAAAAAAAATTTAAGTCTGAGAATATTCTGTTTAAATAAGTTAGTCAAGATTAGTAATAAGGTTTATATATATTTTAAAAAAAAAATACGTCCTATGAACGTTTATTTAAGTTAATTCATGGATAAAGCGTTTTGTTTTTTTTTTTTTTTTTTTAAAGAGAATTCTTGTAAAGGTCCATACAAAACAGATATACTGTATGAGACATATTAAAGTCACATACGTTTTGTAGTTTAATTTTTCAAGCATCGAAGTCCAAACTCAATTTCTAGCAATATTTCTGTTTTTGTGACACCAAAATTTGATATAAAAAGTTTTCAGTTTGATTCTTTGTATGTTTCATCAAAATAAAACGACATTTTTTACGACTTTTCAATATATATCAAATGTTAAAAATTAAAGCAAAAATATCAAACATATATGATTATAAATGTATACAAAATGTATCAAAAGTAATGAAAAAGTCGGAAACTGTATGTAAAGACGCAATTCTAAGACTAACGTATCTCCAGTTTCTGGCTGTTTCAATTCTTTTGAGACACCCTGTCTAAACATATTAAAGATAACATTTTTTTTTATATACCGGAATTTGAAACGAAGCCCATTCTGGTCCCGCGATAAACATTACTACAAAATAACAACTATCTTAATCTTCCACTAATACTAAACCCATTTCACTAGTCTACAATTCTCGTTATCTCAAAAAACTCGATCGTCGTTTTTACTTTTCGTCGTAATCATGAGAATCTATCGTCAAATCATGGTGTCACGAAACAATAAAGTCCTGATTTCTGAATGAATGTGATATTTAAAAACCGCCAATATTTATTTAATGCATCAAAGTTGTGGGAAAAAATATAATAATAAGTTTTTTTTTTTTTAATTTTCTCATATAGAGAGGGTTAATTTTTTCTGTATATATTGAACCTAGACAAGTAACTATTTATTTAAACCCAATGAATGAAGATTATCTTTTATAAATTAAGGAAAAATTCACGACACAATCAATTTATCGAAAGCCATAAATGTAATTGATGTGCGTGGGAAAAATTTGAATCCTGATTATTTCAAATCGTTGTAATATACAATCAAATACGTTATAATTTCCTGAGTATTCTTTTTTTTAAATTAATATACATGTTACGAATAAAGTTAAATAAACGACTAAACTCAGGTTTACTCCGTAATACTCATGAAACATGGGGAAATTTAATTTTTCTTTTTAATTTCTACACATTTGAGACTTTGCCCAGAAAACCACGTTCTGTACGCTTTCGTTTAATTGAACGTGGGTAGAAGCGGATAGAACGTGAGTTAAGTTAGATAAACGATAAAACCTAGGTTTACCCAGCCAAACTCATAAAATATGGGTAAAGTTCAAAATATATTTGAAATTGTACATATTTCATGCCTTACCCGGGTGAACCAGGTTCTGTCAGTTTGGTTAAACTTGGGTTAAAACGGATAGAATGGGGATCGCCCGGGTAAAGTCTGAAACGTGTACAATATATTTTGAACTTTACCTGTGTAAACCTAGGTTTAATCGTTTTTCCTACTTTACCCGTAAGAGGCAATCTATAAAATAATGTCATACGAATTTCATGATTTTTTGACCCCCTCCCCCGTCCTTGTCACAGCTGGTCACATTTATGAGACCCACCCTTCGTTAGTAAGACGTCACATATTTTACAATTTTAAATCTACAAATAATTATTGAATTAAAACAGCAGTTTCAATTTAAATGATTTTTTAATAAATTTAACATCAAATCAAACATTTCAAGAAATAAACAAAAAAACGACTAATTATATTAATTAATGATCAAACTTAATCATCTTGAAAGTCAATTTTCAATGAAATAAAAACAATATCACCGCTAGGCACGGTGCAGCATTTATCAAAGGGCAATAGTATCGGCGCGTAAAATTACACCGAGAAAAAAATTCTCTTCGGACCATTTTTTTTTCAGTGTAGTAGAGCGAATGGCCGACAAAACAATTTGAACCTTATGTTTCTAGAGATGGTGTTACAAATATTTTTGAGTTTTTCGTTAATAGTTTAAAGTTCACGTTTTACTTAACACATACAAATAAAATAGATTTTTAAATGTGACGTCACGAAATGTAGGACCTCTCCCACCCCCTTGTCAAACAATGTCACACCTCGTCGACCCCCTCCCTCCCCTCAACGTGTGACGTAATTTATAGATGGCCCCTAACATATATTCAAAATAACAGTCAAACTTATGCGTTCAAAGTGTGTTGTAAATGTAGCAAGTGATTAGTTTTCAAACTACGTTAAAAATGAATTTTCCTAAAATCTAAATTAAGTGTACCTGTATAATTATTTTAATGTAAATATTTCTGAAATAACTGAAATTTTTTTACGTATTTTATAGTTTAAGATTGAAATTATATTTACAATATATATAATATAACAGTCTCTTAAATATGTCTGGCATTTTTTTTTTTTTGGAATAAATTATTATTTTATTATTTAACGCCGTATGATTCATTTCCTAAGTGCCTAATTGACTTAATCCATTTTCATAATAACCGATTTAATGGTAGTTGCTTTTAATCGAGTCGTACATGAAAGTGTCGTGTCGTTTACATTAATTTGAAGGGAAATTGATGCGATTCGTACTCGACATAACCGACTTAAAGTCGATCAGGTTCTACAATTTTTGTTGGATTGCGCACGACGCGTACCCCTTGAAAAATCATATTGACATAGGAATACCGGGGCAAAAGATCCACTCAATGTCGACGTCTTTAATCTTGACAGTCTTTTGTCGATTTGACGCAACTACAACCCGTAACAATTCAATCAAATATTTTTAGCGAGCGGCCCGATAAATGTTGCCAACAATCTTATGAAAGTGGAACACTTGGCCGCTACATTGCATAAATGAACTGAACTGTATTACCACCACAAGTATAATAATTTAAATTTGCCAATGGCAGCCATGATTTAAATGTGCGCGGCAGATGCGCAAACATTAAAAATGGCTATGAGAAACGCCGATTGTAAGTTTTGGTTTCGTTCTCTGTACAGTGATATTGATGTGCGACTGGTCGCTTGAACTCAGTTTACCGTCCCGTTGTTCAATGGTTGTTGTTCCAGTGGCGAAAATTTGGGCCTCTGAGTGATTGCGTGTGCGTGCCTCAGTATTTTCTAATTATTTAAATTTTTTTTTGCAATTAATCAAACTATTTTCAAATTGTGCTCTGCCAAAATTTGATCACTGACACCCGGTCACCAATTTGTTGTTTCATGTAAATTTTGACAAGCGACTCGGCGTTTTATGAAAGCCGACACACAGTGAACAAATCCGGCATTGACATTGATTCAATCATTTTGAAAATTGACTGAAAATTTTCACTTGGTTTTTCGGTCGGATTGTAAAATTCCCTTTTTCTTTTTCTAGGTATAACTAACTTTCAAACGTTGTGCTGTTCACTTGGTTTTTGTTTAATTTTAATTTTTTCTTTTGGAAAATTTTCCGGTAAGTGTTTTTTTTTTTTTTCATTTAGCATTTTTCTTTTGATATTTTCATGGTTTAGGTCTTAGATGTAAGCGGGAAATATTTTACAACGAAAATGATTTATTCATTCTCTCATAACCTGCGTGATCTTTTACCTTGAAATTTTGCATTTTTATAAGTTCAATTTTTACGTCAAGCGTTTTTCTCATTCAACCAAGTATTGTTTTATTATTTCATTAATAAGTTAGCTTTAAACCAGTTCGTTGGTCAAAACGCTAAGCCGCTTACTCGTCCTAGGGATAGTGAGCAGATTTGTCACAGAGTCTCCCGGATAAATTTTCTTATTTGCTTCCACCGATCGTATGATCGTCTAAGTTTCTCCCACTACTATCAAGCCTCGATCGTTCGATTTGATTTGCACGAATTGCAACCCTGAATTATTTCACTCAACTAAAAAAAAAAGGAGATTTATCTTTAAAAAAAAAACGCTCAAGTGCAAGAGCAACTCGTAGTAGAAAGGTTTCGCTTTACGATTGCACTAAACCGAATATAACCAGTGGCGTGCGATAGCATTTCACTTCTGGTTGTTCCCAATATAACTAAACCTATTTACAAATTTTAATGAAAATTAACAACAACAAAAATCAATGAATTCGTTAAAGATATAATCCTAAATCTATATACAGTAGAAATCGTTTATAACGAACTTCAGGGAACCGTCAAATTTCGTTCGTTATAAGCGATATTCACTATAACCGATTTGTATCGCATGTATCGTCTTATCTAAGACATTTCACGGGACCCGAAGGTTTTGTACGTTACAACCGGTTGTTCATTATAGCCGGTGTCGTTATAAAAGATTTATACTGTATATATATAAAATGATAGCTCTTTTCCAATGGTCGCTTTTAACTCAAAAACTACTGGTTAGATTTCGATCAATTTTTTGTTGTTTAACTTCTTATATACTTGATTCTTATCTAAAAAAAGAGTTATCACAATATCTTCATTAAAAACAAAAATGTTAAAATTTTTAAAAGTGACATTTTTACAAGCAAAACGCGTTAAGCGGTGGATTTTTCGTCGCTTTGATAGAGTGGGGCAAACGATGTAATGCGCATGGGCTGGACAGAGATTGTTTCTCCTTCCACTGTCTACTGATTATTTCATATTTGAGTGTAGACTGAATGCAGCTCAGCGAGATATTAGATCAATCAAGATTTTTTGAAATTCTATTTTCTATTTGTTTAGCAGTTTTTAAAATATTTTTTTAAAATTCTCTCTTAGCATTTTTTATATTTTACTGTAAATATAGATTCAAAATACATTTTTAAGTTACAACCGTTACAATAGTCAAATTACATTTCAACACTCCCGTTTATTATTACATATATTTTTTAACCAAAAAGAGTTAAGTTAGTTTTTTTTTTTAAATTACACCATATGCCTATACGTGTTTAGTTATTAATTGATTAATAATTAATTTTTCAAAAATTTGCAAACTAAAAATTAAAATTGCTGTAAAATACAAACGTCACTTTTTCAATTTTTTTTAAAATTGCTCCCTACGTGCTCTTTCCGGATCCGCAATTGCTCCAGGTGTATAGTTAATTAATAATTACATTTTTAAATGATCGAAAATGATCAAACTCAAGAATTAAAATCGTAATAAAACACAAAATAATTTTTAATTGAATGTTTTTAAGCTCTCTATCGGCTGTTTTCATTACGCAAATAATTGAACAAATTTTTGCAATATTTTTAATAATTAATTATTTATACATGTATTGTTGACTATGAAGTCATCAACTGCCGTTGGATCTTATAAACATGAATAGTTTAGAAAATTGAATTAGTTATTAACTATACAACTGGAGCATATGCGGATCCGGAAAGAGTATTTAAGAAACAGTTTTTTGAAAAAAAAAAATTAAAACAACAATAAGTGATTATATGGGATTATATAGCGATTTTTATTTCTGAATTTACTAATTTTTGAAAAATTAATTATTGATTAACTAATAACTATACACTTGGAGCAATAGCGGATTCTGAAGGAGCAATTTCTTTCCGGTTATTTTTAATAAATTTTTGCTTTCAATTTTTTAAATGTTTTTTCTTTGTAAATCAACGCGGACGACGTCACGGGTATCAGCTAGTTTTTGAATAATTCTGAACTAAGGTATAACCTAAAGAAATCATATTCCAGAAGTTACATTTTAACATGGATTTAAACAGATTTAAAGAAATCGACAAAAATGTGTTTTTAAACTGACAAAATCATTAATTTAATAATAATGAAGAAGAATCTAATAATAATGTTTTTTTTTTATCCCAGCATGTCGTAATGTTTAATAAAAAAAATATTCTTCAAATACTATAAATATAGTCGAGTCTCGTAAATAATTTTGTATTGTGCTTATTTCGAATAACTTAAAATTTAATTTACTGTAGTATGAATACGCCAAAAAAAAACACCTTCGTCACAATCAGTCAAAACGGGTCTCAAAATAACAATAGTCAATTACTAACTGTATTCACTTTTTTGTCGAAATCTAAAATTATGAAATAATAAACCACCAGCATTTGTGCGAAAATTTCGAAATTTCTCATATGTCGATTTTATTCAATTAATTTTAATGAGTAATTATTAATTCGAATTTAGAAAAATGGAAATACATACCATTATTTACTTTACATAACATATAACTTTTTAATGTGTTTTTATTGCGCTCAGCGCACGCTGGTGGGTAACACTTAGTAGGAAGTATATAGAATGTTTAGATGCAGATATTCTGCAAATAAAACTTGAAAAATCAAACAAAAGGTTTACGTATTTTGAAAAAAAAAATACATTAAGGTTGTACTTACTGTACATAGGGTAAAAAAGGGAAAAAACTCATTGTATATTTGCAAAAATATTTGGTTGGTCGTTATAGCCGATGAGTTTCGAAAAAGTTCTGTCACCCTAACTTCACACAGGTCATTGAGTTCGGTCGAGATCTAGTCATTTATCCGTAATAACCGATCCGTCGTTATAAACGATTTCGGTATATTTAGTTTCTATTGCATTTCCACTTTACTCAAACCAAATTTGTTTCGGACTCTAGAATACCCTTAAAATAAGTATGATATGGGTAGAATGAGATAAACGATTAAACCTAAGTTTACCCGAACAAGATTTGTAAGCGTTTCGGGCTTTACCCGGGTAAACCGCGTTCTATCTGCTTAGTTAAACTTAGGTGTTGTATAGTGAGAGTAAGAATTCCAGACGTTGATTGACGGAAGGAAGATTTTAGCAGTATTCTTAAGTTAGTTACCAAAAAAAAAAAAACGATAACGATTTTAATAAGCTAGCAAATAAAGAAGGACCATGAAGAAGAAATGTTTTTCAAGAACCAATTTTCCGTGTGTTGCAGAAAGCTTGTAAATTTGGAATATATAATAGAATATTTCATCGATATAAGCAGAAAGATATTTTATTTCTTCCAGTTCACTTGGGTAAAGTCCGAAACGTGTGAAATTGCAAATATATTTTCAACTTTATCCATGTTTCCTGGGTATTACGGAGTTTAGCCGGGTAAATCTAGGTTTGATTTTTCATCTAACCTTACCCGTACCATATACAAATATTGCTCATTTAAAGTTATAGAATTTACGTATTTTATACAAGCCGCTACTCGCCCGCTTTGCTGGGCGTGCCTTAGTTAGTTAAACTGAAATTTATTTTCCAAAGTAAAATTCCTCTCAATCAATCTTCCGTAGCTATTACCGTAAGATATTTTCTTTTTTCCCGATTTGCCCAGGTAAAGCCCGAAACGTCTACAGTTTCAAAAATATTTTGTACCTGACCCATATTTCCTTAGGTTTAATAAGCTAAACTTTTAAAAAAAATAACTTAACCTTAACTTTACCCGTAACAAAATATTTCTTTCGTAGAATGGTTAGAGTAGAGTGGTCTTTCATAGGTTTTGATACCTTATAAAATGCATTAGATAATTTTTATTGGACAATAATTTTTTCTATTTGAAATGTAGAACTTTTAAATTCTTATCATTGAAATAGAATGCCAGTAAATGAAAAATGGAAAAAAAGATCAAATGACGATAAAATTGAGAAGAAAAACAAAAAGTTTTTAAAAATTTTCATATTGCATACAAAGACAATGAATCTATGTAGGGGAGAGTTGGATAATACCGCGCGTCTGATAATTCAGCGCATCCAATTTCCCTCTTCCAATTTTTTAAAATATCGAAATAACTACTTTCTGTTTAATTTTTACTTTTTTTTACTACTATATAGATAGTAAAGGAAGTATTGCAATCGGGCCGAATTTTCGAATTCGAACTTTCACCGGAAATACATGTTTTGAGGTCCCCTGAGTCTGTGTGTGACAGCCATATCGTATCGAAAACTTTATCCGAATTTCACCAAACTTGGAGTTTAGCCTTCATATTATATCTAGTTGTGTCGCGAGGCTTTTGGTTGAAATCGGTTTAGGGGGTCGACCCATGTGACGGCCTGTTTTTTAGGGATTTTTTAGAATTTTTTTTCTACGACCAGTAAATAGATAGAGCTTTAAATTTATTATCATTTGTTAACATATATTTCGACAGTATAAATATAAATTTTAAGCTAAAAATATTGTGTAGAAAATGAGTTACAGCGTTCTGAACACCCCCACCTCGAAACAAAAAAAAAAATACGACGTTTTAATCTGTAAGCCTAAATGCACGGAATGAACTATCATCAAATGAATATACAAACAATTGGACTTTTAAATAAAAGTTGCGAATTTTGCGTTTTTTTTTTTTTGTTTTGCTATAAAAAATAGACATTTTGGGAATTTTTGATTGATAATAGTTCATTCCATGCGTTTATATGTGTTGAGTGTACTCTATAAATTTCAAGTCATTCGGTCAAGCCGTTTTTGAGATACGATGGAGGAAAGTTTGAAAAAACGGTTTTTTAGAAAAACGCGTTTAAAGTTTCAACTGCCAATTCAGCGCTCCGAGCAGCTCTTTCTTCTACCTGCTGTATCTTTAAAACGACTTCGAATTTTCAAAAATCACTTTACTACCGTATTATAGATATACATAGATATGTTAGAAAGCAATTTATTTAAAAAAAAAATCGATTTTTTGAAACCATCATATGGATCGACCCACTTAAGCGAAAGCTCCACTTTATTCTAGGAGTTTTTGAGCTTTTTTAATTTTTTTTGAAAACGGCTTCAATGATTTTCTTTAAACTTACTATAGTTCTTAGACTCATTAGTGGATAACACTTTTATTTGAAACTTTTTCGTGGGAAAATTCGAATAAGGCCGATTCTGGGGTGAAGCTTGGGAATTCGTATTTGTTATAATATGTACAAAGTACATATAGATTGTATGCGTATAAATCTATTTATAAGTTTAGTTATAAAGTGCTTATTTTTCATATATTTTAGACAACTTATATAAACAGCGAGTTTCATAATTGAAAGTACTGTGACGCCTCGCAGCAGATATTTTAAAAAATTTCGTCATGCTGTATGTGTAGCTTAACAAATTCTCTACTTAACTGCATTTTTTAATTTGTACATCAAACTCTGTCTTAATTATAGATCCAAGTAATTAGGGGCGCGATATTATCCAACTCTCCCCTATTTATTGGTAACAATTGGTGGTTTGAATATTTGCTCTTGTTTGAATAGATGTTGTATGTATAGAATTTACTTATGAAATTACTAATAGCCCCAACGAGTTGAATATACCTTTCGAATTTTGCGTCACCCCCCCCCCCCTCAAAACGTAAACCAGACACGTCCATAGTTGCAGATATTGACTTAGGTTAAATATTCTTGAAAAATCATTAATGAACCCAAACGTAACACCACGGCACATTGTCAAATGGTCTTAAAATGGAAAAATGTACGTAGTTAATTAGATATTCAAATTAGACGTTTGTGACATTGCGTTTTAGAATTTAATTTTCTTTATTGTTTCTTTTGAAAAAAATCAACTGAAAAGAAATTGAATATGTAAACGGCGGGGTTGACGGGGACATGGGGGGCTATTATAGAAAAAGCACAATTCTGTGACCTATTTGTTTGCGACACGAGCAAATTTTACTGATTCCAAACAGTAACTGTCTGAGCAAAAAGGCACTTATACTAGCAACCCAAAGAAAATAGGTCACAAATATGGGTAAAATTGGTCAGAATGTAGACCAATCAAGACTAGTCTAGTGGTCGGTGGACGATGTACACTAAAATGTCTGTAAATCGCAAAACTATGAAAAAAAAACTTTTATTTAAACCTGTACTATTATACAGGGTGTTACGTGGAAGACTGTAAATAACTAACAAATCGAGAAAACTAGTCCATATTTTTACGTATATTAAAATTAATTGCTAAATACATTGAATTGACATATTATAATGACCTCAATATGCATGTATTCACAAAGAAAGCAAAATTGCACAGTTAAAGATAGTGAAATGATCAAAATTAAAACTAACCAAATAAAAATAATCTTTCGAAATCTAAAAAAAAAATTGAACTAAAGACTAACAAAGATCAGGAAAGATGATAAAAAATACTATTTGAAATTAGCGTTTTTAAACAATCAGTCTTTAGACAAATTGATTTAGATACCTACATACCAGTGGCGTGCGGCGACTTTTGAAATAAGGTATACGGTCAGCAGGGTGGGGGGATTGGGTGAAAAAACTAAATTTTTAAATTGATTTTTTTATTTGTTAACCATTGTATTAAAGTATGTTTTTTAACAATTAGCCTTATTCAACGCTCTTTCTTACAAAAATCATCAATAACCGCATCATATAACGTAAAAAACCACGAAAATAGTTCTTATCCAAAAGAACAGAACATCTGTGTGGCCTGTGGGTAATAAATCAAAATAAGTCACGAACAGTATCAGTAACAAGGAGAAGCAAGCAAATGCATTGTGTAGATTCAAAACGTCAAACGCATCTACAAGTGTTAACCAGCAATGTGAAACGCCGAGAGAAATAGTACTCAACCGTACTAGTGCGCATGCGCGACCAATTCGAAGCAAACGGTCGCATGCTACGGTCATAAATTCGGCTTTTGCCGTTCATTTGATTCATTCGATCTGGTAGTCTATGCGAATTTTATGACCGTATATCTTTCATAATAACGTAAACAAATACGTAAATTAAAAATGAATAAATAATAAAAAATATTTTTTAGTTTTTTAAATTGTCTTACAATCCCAAGGCATGCGCCGCATCTACAACATGTATACACCGCTCGCCACTGCTACATACGATACATAGATATTCATTGTTTGACATTTAACCTTTCTCCATTTTATTCTCTCTGAGTAACACTCGCGGCGACTGTAGATTCCAATTCTGCACATAGCACAGTGTAGCCACACATATGCGAGCAATTTTAGCCCCGCCGACTTATTAACTAAGTTATATCTGCTGTGACGCGTCACAGAACTTTCTGTTACTTGAAGCTGAAACTCGCTGTTGATTAAAAGGCCATAAATATTAATCTAATACTTGTTAAATGTTTACTGTTACTGTAAATATCTTAAACAGAACTATATGTAGCTTCAATGGCAGTGTAACTGACTTACACTACACGGAAAAAAATGTGTTGTAGATTTAACAACATTCCTTGTTCATTTTACTACATTCACTAGTATTATATAGGATGACACCACGTGTGGTAACGTTTACCAGTTAAGTGTAATTAAAAAACTGTAGTATTATTTACAACATGAACTAGTAAAAATGTAGTTGAATTTTTGACACTTGCATTTATTTGTCAAAATTATTGGTTATGTTATACTCGGCGCATGCGCAAACGCCAAAATTTGTTAATTGTACAACACTCAGCAGTTGTAACAAGCTACGTATTAGCATATATTTACTAGACTATGGTAGTAAAAAATACTATACGTTAGAGCTGAATACATCAAAGTGTGTTATCTAATGTTACATTTGTGGTTATAGTGAACACAAAGTGCAGTAAAAATATTACTAGTTTAGTGTTGTAAATTTTACATCACTATTTTTTTCCGTGTAGACATTTCTATAAGTGGGGGGTCAAAAAATCGCCAAAAACGCTTTGCGTTTTAAATGGATGCCCCCCTAACTGATTAATTGAGGTTAATATGTCAGATTTTGATTGGTACCGGAAAAATGGTTTGATATTTACATTTTATCATTTGACTTGATTTGAAGACAAATTCAAGATAAGAACCTTGACAATCAAGTTAAGTAGTGAATCCCTATTTACTGATGTCAACTGTTTACTAGTTAAATAAGAACCTTTAAAAGGAAAATAGTGTCGCGGGCAAAACGGGTAGTAGATATAATTTATCCCCTATTATTTATGCCTCGTTTGTGGTGATCCGTATGAAGATCCACCTAAAGAAAACTGGATCGAATGTGGAGATTGTAGAGAATGAGCTCATGAAACCTGTAGGTACTTCTTATTCTGGCATATAGGAGATATTATTGTGATTTGTGCCAAGAATGAAGTTCTGAAGCATTTTAGCTTCAATTTACCATCAGTTTGATATCTATTTGATATCAAATTGTAATAATTATTGTTCTATATTACACAATTAACATATTTGAGCTCTATATTCACAGGTGACTCTAAAAGTCTGATTAAACGAGTATAAAATTAGTGTTATAAATAAGAGTTAATCTCTATTGACTAAATAGATAAATATTTAAGCTCATTAATTAAAAACTACATAAATGAGTAATATTAATGCCTTATTTTTATATAAAACGAAAAAAAACAATGATTCATGATTTATTACAGTAAATAAAAAGACGTTAACCCGTTTTGCCCAAGGCAGTTACCCGTTTTAGGCTTATATATAGGGTAAAACGGTTTTTTTTTGATAACTTTGTTGTTTTTTAAAATAAACAAATATTGGATATAGTATGTGGTCAAATCGTGTTTAATTCCAAAGTTTAATTGAAGGGGTGAGTGGAGTTACGCAAGAAACCATTGCGCCATCCTATTCTGCACGGACGCCAAGAAAGAGAAGTTATATATAGGAGGATTATAACGTAAATAAACCTACCAAATAATACGAATGTTACAGTTTTCTTTTTACCTTCGCGCTTAGCTTACCCGTTTTGGGCTCACTTCCCCTATATAAAAATTTTGAAATAGAGTTTTTGTGAACGTGAGGAAGGAATTTAATTTTTTATTTTATTTGTGATTTTTTCATTATTAATTAAACTAACTTAAAGTATTTTTAGTTTAGTGGCCTATCTCAAAACTGTTCCCTGATCATTTAATTATTCAAATGTTTTAATGAAATAAAAAAAAATATAAATTTTATCAGTATGCTTCCATACATTTTCCTTTTGGTTTGTCAAATACATTCGCAAAACATTCGCGTCCTTTCTTGCGAATGCGAATATTCGTTACATGACTAGAACCTAGAAACTTGTATTATTTACAACATGAACTAGTAAAAATGTAGTTGAATTTTTGACACTTGCATTTATTTGTCAAAATTATTGGTTATGTTATACGCGGCGCATGCGCAAACGCCAAAATTTGTTAATTGTACAACACTCAGCAGTTGTAACAGCTACATATATTTACTACACTATGGTAGTAAAAAATACTATCCGTTAGAGCTGAATACAACACAGTGTGTTATCTGCTGTTACATTTGTGGTTATAGTGAACACAAAGTGCAGTAAAAATATTACTAGTTTAGTGTTGTAAATTTTACACCACTATTTTTTTCCGTGCATCGTTTTAATTATATTTGTATTAGTTGCTAGTGTAGTACGATGTTGGTAGTTAAATTTTCTCCTTAGGACGAATAAGAGGATATGATAAATACATTGAGTGTCAAACTCTTGTTAGTCACTACAAATAAAAAACAAAAGATATTCGTGGTATCTATAGTAAAAAAAAAAAACGTCGACAATGTGTCGACATCCGCAATACACATAATATGACCATGCATTTTCCATTGAGTAACAACTATAGTTTTTCATTTGGATCATAAAAATTTTTTTCAAGTCAGATTTTGACTGTCATTAGAAGCCTACACGAGGAAATATTTAAAAAAAAATAATAAAATTAAAAATGCCCCGTCATGTTATGCTGATATGACGTGAAAATTATCAATTTTTGCTTATCTAAAGTTAATTAATTTCTCTTGACGAATTGCATAATGTTTTTCCAAACAAACAATTTCTATCTATTCAATTTGAACCGAGTCTAATTAAAATTTCCAGTCGCTCTTATACGAATTCCAATCGCGGAAATTATCATTGGAAACTGTTACAGCTTCAATCCATAGAAAAGAAAATTTCATTTAAGCCTTTCGTTTCAAAGCCTCTTAGACAAGATTTTTATATAGCAAATCGACAGTTAAGTGTCAAATTTTAAGTAATCTTAACTTGGTTTCCGTGTGATATATTTTCAACCTTATTGCTGTAGTAAATATGGTTGATGACGCATTGTCTTGAATCTTCATTTTTTTTTTTACATAACTTCTCATTTTATAAGAAGCTCAAACTTATTATTCAGTTTTTTTTTTTAAATTTTTGGCATTGACGTCAAAATTAAAAACTACAAGGTGTCTCCAAAAACTCTATATTATCCTTAAATTGATAGTTTCAATCCCCATGCAGCACCATTGCACCGCGCCGCATTCTAATGGTTAATTTTTTTCTAAATTAATATTTATAATCCTCGAAGAAGTTATTGTAGACACCTTGAATTGGTGTATAGATTCCTTGACCGGATTACACACTTATTTAAATCAAGAGAAAGAATTAGTTGTGAGCATTGTAAAGGGGGTTTCTCTGACTCAGAATGTTGTCCACTAAAAACTTTCTCATAGTGGAATTTCATTGAAAGTCGTCTCCATTTGCTTCAATGGACTTTGTATCTTCTTCTTCGTTTATTATTCCATCTATACCCAAATTCAGTTTCACTTTAAGTCAATACAAAACAATCAACGCCTTGAGTCAATATTCATTTAAAAAATCGACCAAAAAACATCACAACTATCAATTTAAAAAAAAAAAAAAACATTTTAACTATGTTAAAGAAACATCCATGAAAACACTGATTAGGCAAAAACGTCCAAATGAAACATTGCGACTTCATGTTTCGCTTACGAAATTCATATTTATTTAAATCGACACTTTTTTGCTAATTTTGCAATCATTTATTTTATTGATGTTACACGAAAAAATTCAATCGCCCATTCCGTACAAATTGTTTATAAGAAGGCTTATACAGGGTATATCTCAATTTTCAAGTGATTCCAACGTAGAACGTTGAATATTCCAATTTTTTCCATTAACTTTCTGAATCGTTTAACAGAAAAAAAATAATATTAATTATATAAACGATCCATAAACGGTGTAACACGTTTTCCGTACTTTTTGAACCCCTCCCCTTGACTATGCAATGCCATGTACTTTATATCTTTTAATCGCACATAACATGAGAGCATACCCCCACCCCCTTGTAGATCGAGTTTCATGGTTACTAATAAACTGTTAATACATTTTAATGTTATCAAGAACCCCGTATACAGGGTGTGTCACTAAATGCTCACTTCACTTGATAGTACTAACAGGTGTCTCGATTTTCAGGGATGTAGTGACACCCCTCGATTAACCCTTAAACGCTGGATATCCAGATTTTTCATTAACCTCCTTAATGTATACAATAATTCTCCCTATAACACGGCACTCACAACGCGTTTTCATATAACGTGATTTCATGTCCCTCGTATAACACGAGCTTTTTTCTCATATAACGCGGGGATATTCCATTTTATATTTCTGTGTGTAGGCATTTTATTTTTATAGTTGTTTGAATCTTCAAAAGTCATTTCTCCCGCATCTCATCACTCTATAAGCACATCATTACTTTTAATTATAAATGTACTCTATATTTCCTACTGGTCATCTTCATTGTCATTAAACCCTTCCAGTTGCTTTTACTTTCGAAAACGAAAATCACCTGTAAACTGTTATATTTAAAAAAATCTAATAGTTTTTATGATTAACTCAAAAATAACGAGTCCTATCAAAAAATATCCATCAATAAAATCGTATCGGAAATGGATTTCCTTTAACAATCAGCTTTCTTATATAATCTTAAGCGAAACCTATATGAAATTTTAAAAACTAAAAATTAATAAGGGGCCATCCATAAATTATGTCACGCGTTAAGGGGGAGGGAGGGGGTCAACGAAGTGTGACATTGTGTGACAAGGGGATGGGAGAGGTTCTAAATTTTGTGACGTCATATTTGAAAATCTATTTTATTTATAAGTGTTAAGTAAAACGCGAACTTTGAACTATTAACGAAAAACTCAAAAACATTTGCAACACTATCTGTAGAAACATAAGGTTCAAATAGTTTTGTCGGCCACTCGCTCTACGGCACTGAGAAAAAAATTCTCTTCTGACAACTGAATTTCATTTACGCCAACAAAATGATTTGACAGCCCATTGCCAACAAATATTTCATATTTAAATTTTTAGATTTAATTGTCCGAAGAAAATTTTTTTCTCGGTGTAGTTTTACGCGCCGATTCTATTGCTCTTTGATAAATGCTGCACCGTGCCTAGCGGTGATATTGTTTTTATTTCATTGAACAATTGACTTTCAAGATGATTTAGTTTGATCATTAATTAAAATAATTTGTCGTTTTTGTTGTTTATTCCTTGAAATATTTGATTTGATGTTAATTTTATTAAAGAAATCATTTAAATTGAAATAAAACAAATTTTGGAACTGCTGTTTTAATTCAATAATTATTTGTAGATGTAAAATAGTAAAATATGTGACGTCACACTAAGGAGGGGTGGGTCTCACAAATGTGACCGGCTGTGACAAGGACGGGGGAGGGGATCAAAAATCATGAACCTCGTGTGACGGAATTTCTGGATGGCCCCTTAGGATGTACATTTGTATTGCGGCACCTTGTATTTAATAATCTGGCTCGAAGGACCAAAGTAAAAATGTGGTTTTTTCTTATGATTTACTCAAAAATGACGCCTCTTATCTAAAGCCGTGCATGTACAAAGCATCTCAGAATTGAATTCCCTACTCTCTTAAATCGAAATAGTGACTATTCACTATTTGTAGTTGAAAGTCACTATTTTGATTTAAGAGAGTAGGGAAACTAAAAACGAGTAAATGGCAAAAGAATGAATGAAATTTAATAAGAGTGGGCACACATAGTGGAAACCCCTGTATTCGATAGTCTGGCTCGAAAGACCAAAATAAGGTTGAATATTATTTAAATTTCCCGCTTCAAATCTCGTCGAATAAAACAATTACATATATTATGTAAAAAAAATTTCAGATTTTGTCTGGTTGTTGGTGAACTTACATAATCAAGTCAAATAAAATGTGATAAGACCAATTTGGTTTCGTCTCAGGGCCTTAATCACGTGATAATTTCATGCAGACCTGCAAAAATTCAAACGAATTAAAAAAAAACTTGAAAAATTGCAGCACAATCGCCTTATTTCTCTGATAAGATGATAATTTTAGTACCGAAATGATAAATTTTTTATTTATTTATTTGTTTTTTATATGTTTTAATGTCAATAAAATTCAACTCATGGCCATCAAATTTGAACTTGCAGCACAAAAGTTATCTTCTTACACCGAAATACAATTTTTTTCAAAGCGGAAACATTAAAATTTCATTCGAATGAATCATAGTTCTTGATTTTGCCTCCAACTCTTACATAAACTCAATGATTCTATTATCTATCTATTTGCGATAGCGATAAACTTTGCATGGTTAATAAAGTGGAAGTCATCGCTAATTTTTAAAAATTACCGGGTCCCTTATTAAATTTTAACTAAGGACTTTCAACGTATGTGAATATCAAGTATAAAACTTGACACTATAATCTATACTAATATATAAAACTAGCTGGTCCTCGCCCGCTTCGCTGAGCGTATCTAAATTCTACTGATTGAATAATGGAAACTTTCATCCCATCAACAAAAAAAGACAGATAGATATTTCTAGATTTTTGATTAATGGAAAGTACATGCAAATTTGATAAACTACTTTTCCAGGAAGATATTCCATATAGCTATCTAGAAGAGCTATCGTATAGGTTCTATACGTTTTTATGAATATCATAAAATACCTATACTTGTGTTCTTTAAGTAGCAATACAATTCGAAAATGTTGAATGTATTATATACATTTTGATTGTTTGAATATAATTTTTACACGCGTACCTATTTCTAAACATTATAGACATTCAAGATTAACAATGAAAGAATTTTCAATGGTTCAAAAATTTTCATTATTAATTTATTGATGTTATCGGATGTTAAATTAAAAATCATATTTTGCAGTAAAAATTGTCATTTCTATTCAACTTTTTTAGAATGATTGTGTTAAAACGCTATTTCACGAACTTTAGGGAAAGCTTTTTTAAAAACACGATTCCTGCAGGATAAGTACAATTGTTATGCTATCTTTTGAGAACCGTGCATTATTCTAACATACGAATTAATAATCTATATTATTTTCTGACGTCTCAACTACTCTATTGCAAAAAATCATGCCAATCTGTTGCTCTATGAAAAAACTAAAACATATCTATCCCACGGGAGTAGTACATTTTTCCTGGATATAAAAGAGATCCGGCCTTCTTGAGAAAAATGAGCTTTAACTTTATTTCACGCACTTTAACGAAACTTCTTTTAAATACACGGTTTCTGTAAGATACAATTGTCTTGTTATCCCACGGGAAGAGTACCTACAATTATGTCGATTTTTTGCTCTATGAAAAATAAAAACGTATCTATTCCACGGGCCTGTACATTTTTCCTGAATAAAAAGTAGATTAATCCTTCTTGAGGAAAACCCGTTAAAACACTTATCCATTAATTTTTACGAAATTCCTTTTAAATACTCAGTTCCTGAAGGATACAATTCTTATCCTATCCTACGGGAACCGTGCTATATTCTGACATAAAAGTTAGCCTATATTTATTCTCTGACTCTTAATTAACCACCACATTGTAAGAAATTATAGTAATCTTTTGCTCTGTGAAAAAAAAATATCTATCTTACGGGAACCGCACATTTTTCCTGGATACAAATAAGACTGTAGGATAAGAAAATTATTTTTTGCCTTGAGGACATTATGAGTTATTACTATTAACACATTATAATCAGCTAACAACGATTAGTTTTAGAATGATTTTTCTTTAAACCAGTTTTTCTATTTTCTCGTTGAAATGAGAAATTTTTCCGAAATAAAACGTATTGTTGATAATGATTCGCATAATTAGCTATCATCATACTTAAATATCACCAATATTCATTTTCAACTAAAAATGTATAGTTAATGCATAATTTTTGTTCCAACCCGTTTTTCAATTTCCCGGGAAAATAAGACATTTTCCCGTAATAAAAAGTATTCTATTTAATGACTTAGATTGTCATTTCTCATCATACCAAATTTTATTAAAAACCGTACTTATTTCGGTAAGAATTAATAATATGTTTCTAAAAACAATTTCGAAAATAATGATTTATTTTTGAAACAACTTTAATAACCATTAAAAAAGTTATAGCAGGCCAACCTTAAAAAAAAGACAAATGTCGTCGCGGACTTTTTTTAGAAATTTTTGAGAGGAACAATTTTGCTATACATGATTTTTGCGTAACTTTAACCATTTACACAGGGCAGGCAACAAACGGTCTCAAAAGGAAAACATTTTCCTGGTTTTTGCAACATTTTCCATCGATGCTCTGGTCCTATTGGCCGTAGCGTGATGTTGTATAGCCTAAAGTCTTCGTCGATAACTAGACTACCCAACACAAAAAGAATTTTTCAACTTGAACCAGTAGTGTCTGAGATTAGCGCGTTTAACCAAACAATCAAACAAACAAACAAACTCTTCAATTTTATATATTAGTATAGATTGTAGAGTTTGTTTGTTTGGTTAAACGCGCTAATCTCAGGAACTACTTGTTCGAATTGAAAAATTCTTTTAGTGTTGGATAGCCTAATTATCGACGAAGGCTTTAGGCTATACAACATCACGCTACGGCTAATAAGAGCAGAGCATCGATGGAAAATGTTGTAAAAATCAGGAAAATTGTTTCCTTTTGAGAGCGTTCGTGGTCTGCCCTGCGTAAACGGTTAAAGTTACGCAAAAATCATGTACAACAAAATTGTTCCTCTGAAAAAGTTCTAAAAAAAAGTCCGCGACGACATATGTCTATCTTTTAAGGTTGGCCCGCTATAAACTTTTTAATGGTTATTAAAGTTGTTTCAAATATAATTCATTATTAGCGAAATTGTTTTAAGAAACATATTATTAATTCTTACCCAAATAAATGCGGTTTTTAATGAAATTTGGTATGATGATAAAAGACAATCTGAGTCATTAAAAAGAATACTTTTTATTACGGGAAAATGTCTTATTTTCCCGGAAAATTGAAAAACGTGTTGGAACAAAAATTATGCATTAACTATACATTTTTAGTTGAAAATGAATATTGGTGATATTTAAGTATGATGATAGCTAATTATGCGAATCATTATCTAGAATACGTTTTATTTTGGAAAATTTCATCGGGAAAATAGAAAAACTGGTTCAAAGAAAAATAATGCTGAAACTAAACGTTTTTAGCTGGTTATAATATATTAATAGTAACAACTCATAAGGTCCTCAAGGCAAAAAAATAATTTTCTTATCCTACAGTCTTATTTATATACAGGAAAAATGTACGGTTCCCGTAGGAAAGATAAGTTTTTATTTTTCACAGAGCAAAAGATTATCATAATTTCCTACAATGTGGTGGTTAATTAAGAGTCAGAGAATAAATATAGGCTATCATTAATGTCAAAATATAGCACAGTTCCCGTAAGATAGGATAAGAATTGTATCCTTCAGGAACTGTGTATTTAAAAGGAGTTTCGTAAAAATGCATGAATAAGCGTTTTAACGAATTTTCCTCAAGAAGTATTGGTCTACCTTTTATCCAGGAAAAATGTACTTACGGGCCCCGTGGAATAGATACGTTTTTGTTTTCCATAGAGCAAAAAATCGACATAATTGTAGGTACTCTTCCCGTGGGATAACAAGACAATTGTATCTTACAGGTACCGTGTATTTCAAAACAAAGTTCTGAAATAGAGTTCTAGCGCATTATCCTCAAGAAGGCCTGATCTCTTTTTTATCCAGGAAAAATATACTACTCCCGTGCAATAGATATGTTTTTGTTTTTCTCAGAGCAAAAGATTGACATGATTTTTTGCAATAGGGTAGTTGAGGGGTCAGAGAATAACATAGATTATTTCTTATGTTTGAATAACGCATGGTTCTCAAATGACAGCATAACAATTGTACTTATCCTGCAGGAATCGTGTTTTTAAAAAAGCTTTCCCTAAAGTTCATGAAATAGCGTTTGAATACAATCACTCCGAAAAAGTTGAAATAAAAATGACGAATCTTTTAGAAATAAGCGTGTTAAATTATATTTAAACAGTCAACAATTACTCCACCTACTCAACTATTGAAAACTTTGAACTTGGCGAAAAACTCAGTTAAAAATATAATACACTAGCTGGTCCCCGGTTCAGAGGTTCTACGGTTTCATTTATTTAATCAGAATAATTTAGAAACGCTCAGCGAAGCGGGCGGGGACCAGCTAGTATTTTATGTGCAGTTTATTATTATTATACTTCTTACCAGGACTGCCAACCTTACCCAACACACCCGTAAGGAGTTGACTTTTTTTTCTTTTTTTTTTTATTAAAAATATTGAATAATTAAGAGTTAAATTCTATTTCTGATTGAACAAACGAATCGAACAAATTTTACTATAATTTTTCCACCTAAGCCCTTCAAATATCGGGGAGGCTTCAAAATTATTTTCATATATCTACAGATATGGGTAGCTAAAATAAATAACGTGGAACTACTGAAAAGAAAATTGACCCAATTTAAAGGAAAGGTAGCATTTCCATGATACCTATTATTTTTATCACTCAAGGTTTCGAAGGCAAGTTTTTCCTTATCAAACACATAGCTAACTTATCAAAATGTTCTGTTCAATTCAAACACCAGCAATGTAACCTTGATTGTTCATGGACAAAAGCTACTCGTACCCGTACATCACGAACCTACAATGGTACACATCCGAATACATATCCTTATTTATTAACCATTCACACTATGAATGCAATATCCCGGAACGTCTTTGAGAGCATGTTATTGATTTCTCTTATCAGGGATATCTCTGAAATGTTTCCTACACTTGACCTCTATCTAAATATTTTTTTTCCGAACCATTTACAATCAATATCGTAATTTTTCATATGAACACCGAAGGGTTATCTGCTTTTCAATTGGAAATTGGCAAAATAATCGGTCTATAAACCGAGATAACCGAAGCATAACTGTTATCTTTTTTATGGAATTTGTTGTCTTTTATAAAACCCACACGGAAAAAAATAGTGGTGTAAAATTTACAACACTAAACTAGTAATATTTTTACTGCACTTTTTGTTCACTATAACCACAAATGTAACAGCAGATAACGTACTTTGATGTATTCAGCTCTAACGTATAGTATTTTTTCCTACCATAGTCTAGTAAATATATGTAGCTGTTACAACTGCTGAGTGTTGTACAATTTACAAATTTTGACGTTTTTGTTACTGGTGCGCATGCGCCGCGTACAACATAACCAATAATTTTGACAAATAAATGCAAGTGTCAAAAATTCAACTACATTTTTACTAGTTCATGTTGTAAATAATACTACAGTTTTTTAATTACACTTAACTGGTAAACGTTACCACACGTAGTGTCATCCTATATAATACTAGTTAATGTTGTAAAATTAAAAAGTAATGTTGTTAAATTTACAACACATGTTTTTCCGTGCAACCTAATTGAATAGCACAGGGTAACATTGACCCCCCGGAAATTATTTTTTTAGATTTTCTCCTGTTTAACAATTTAATCGTAACTGCTTGTATGAAATATAGAAAGTAGAGGTTTTGGGGTCACAATGACCCCACGGAATTTTTTAATCGAATTTTTTTACATTTAAACTAATGCAACGTGGTGCTATCATTAGAAAGTCGAGTTTTGGGAATCCTAGTGACTCCACAGAATTTTTCAATCATTTTTTTTCCGTTTTGCGGGTCTCAGGATATTTCTTCCTTTTATTACTGCGACCAAAGAGGTCTATTGTGATGTGACTCTCTGTGTTCACTAGGGGAGCTCCTGGCTTTTAA
This sequence comes from Sisyra nigra, assembly GCA_958496155.1. Classification (NCBI taxonomy): domain Eukaryota; kingdom Metazoa; phylum Arthropoda; class Insecta; order Neuroptera; family Sisyridae; genus Sisyra; species Sisyra nigra. The sequence continues at coordinate 14,623,165 of OY292319.1, read as the reverse complement.
AGAAAGCCAGCACCTGCCTAGGGGCTGCCGTTGCTATCTCGCCAGGCGTCATGTCCGTCTTTTCGAGATGCTGCAGTCTTCTTTTGAAAGCTGCCTCAAATGAGCACAAAATGTGTGCCACCGTTTCTGCCGCTTTCAAGTAGAGACGACATATGTTAGTGTCGGCTTTACCGATCTTGTGAAGATGGTAATTCAGGGTACAGTGTCCCGTATAGAGGCTTGTTAGGAGCCTTACGTCCCTTTTGCCGAGTGACAATATGAGTTCTCTTCTTGGAGTACTTTATGAATTTCTTAGCTTGTCTATGTTCCGGAGGGTTCTTCGAGGCCTTGGTTTTGGTCTCCCAATCAATCAAATTTACTCCTGTCAACCAATTTAAATGTAGCTGTTAGTGTTATCGATAGTAGAGGGTTTGGGGTCACAGTGATCCTATGGAATTTTTCAATCGGTTTTTCCCTCTTTACTTAAGCGTGGCTACTGGTTCTTTCTATAGAAAGAAGAAGTGTTGGGGTCATCGTGACCCCCAAAAAGTTTCACAATTGGATTTTTCCCCGTTAAACAAATTAAGTGTGGTTACTGGTGCTATCTCTAGAAATTTGAGTCCTGGAGATCATCGTGACCCCACGATATTGTTGATTTTCTCTATTCAAACATAACTACGGTGCTAAATCTAGAAAGTGGCGGTTTTGGGATCACAGTGATCCTAGGAATTTTCAAATTGATTTTTTCCCTTTTAAATATTTAAACGTGGTTATTGGGGTGGTATCTCTAGAAAGTTAAGTTTTGAGGTTATAGTAACTCTAGGAAAAGTTTAAATCTGATTTTCTCTATTCAAACCATTCATACATGACAATTGGTGCTATCTCTAGAAAGTAGAGATTTTGGAGTCACAGTGACACCACAGAACTTTTCAGTCGGATTTTCTCATTTTTAACAATTTAAACGTAACTGCTAGTTGCTGTAAGTATTGTCCATAGAAAGCTATAAACTATTCAAACAGGTTTACTGGTGTCATATCTAGAAAGTCGAGTTTTTTAGGCTTTAGTGACCCCCATGAAAATTGTACATGGAATTTTTTCACTCTATGTTGAATCACTACCTCGCGTTCATTTTGCTCTACTAAAGCTCGACCACATTTTTTTTTCATATTTCATCCGATAACACTCTAATAACTCTCCCGAATTTTTTCAAATTTGGACATTGTTTCGAATGCTCAATACAAATATGAAAGTAAATGGAGAAAAAATTTCTCCATTTATAGCAGTATAAAAGATACATGTTCGAATAACTCAGTTGGAAAATTCGTGAGTGTCAAAAAATTTAACACCCGATATTTTGGGGTTTAATATTAATATTGTTTAAAATTTCATCAAAATCAAAAGACGAGTATGTTCGAGGTAGTGATCCACTTTAAATGGTACTTAAAATTTATTGGAATTGATAGTGATAATATTGTTTCTTGGGGAAGAAGTTAATTGCTATTGTCGACACATCATCGACACCCGCACCAGAGAAAAGGAAGTCGACAAAGGGTCGACAACCGCAAGCAAATCAATTAAGAATTATTTTCCTTGATATTTTACGTTTGTTAAGTCATACGAGTAAAATAATTTTTCCCTCGACCAATTAAATATGTCAAACATTTCTTATCATTTTTCCAAAGAAAAAAAGCACTGACTTAGCTGAAACAAATGAAGGTTATTGTAAGCTTACGTTTTTGGAAAGTACTGAACGTACTGAATTAGATAAATGGTGGGAATTGCATTTGAAATAACCTCATTGATTGTTGTGCGATTTATGATCGCGATAATATATTAGTATTAAATGACCACTCGAAAAAAGTGTTATCATTGAGCTGAAAAAGAGATCGTTTGTAGGACGAACGTTTCTTGTGTGTCAGAAGCGCAAATTTGAGGTCTGATTGTGACCCGCTTCAGGGTCATCAGGGTCAATGCCGCCGCACATATTATATGTATTGATTATTACACTTGAATGCAGTGTATGTATGCGCGTCTAACCTCGATGGAATCCAGGAGAAAAAAAGCTTTGCTTATTTCAGATCGGTCATTTCACGACCAACTTTCATATTTTGTTGATTTTTGCGAGGCATGACGTCACAGCAACCCCCCACCATCACTCGCGTGGACGGTGGTACCCTAACACTGGCCACGGCATGTGCTCTTTGATTGTACGATTTCATTCATGTTTAGTGTAGCTCGCGTATAAGACACGTGCTGTACACACGGTTCAAGTGATCATTTCAGACAGGTATTAAATTTTCTAAACTACCTATATCTATAACCAATCAAATCCCTTTATATCCATTAAAAAAGTTCACATTTGAACCACGATTTCAACGAAAATAATATCAAATGAAAACTCAAATCACTTCAATACAATTAAGAGTGCACAGAAACAAATTTCATGTGATTTTTTTTCTTTTTATGATTTCAAAAATTGATTTTTTCGGTCTCCTCCAAGTTTTTGTGTGTTTTAAAATAAAATGTTGGACACCTTAGTGGCGTATTTTAGTGCTTCTATTTCAATTGAAGGTTTGATTCACTACTTGATTTGATTCTAAAACTACTTGATCTAAATTTAACTAAAAATCAAGTCAAACTCAAGTCAAATCAAATATTTACAAATCAAATCAAGTCAAGCCTTAAATTTGCAAATGTCATGTTCAATTAATTTCAAAATATATCCAACTATTTGACGTGGTAAATCCCTAGTTTGATAACATTTAAGATATGTTCCAGGTGAAAATAAAACAATAATAAATGTTTTAGTTTTAGCATTGTTTTGTTATCGAAACTTTATTTCATTGGAAAATTCAACGAAAATTTTGACTTGAATAATTACGTTGGTATTTTTTGTAAATTTTTTTGTAAACATTCTGTATAAATTGTTAGAACTAATACACACGTAGAGAATAGAGGGGAAATTATCTCCATTTTCCTTCTAACACAGTGACCACCAACATAAGACCCACGGATCGAATCCGTCCCTCCGACAATTTGCATATATGTACATACAAATTATTACATAACAATAATTAAATTTTCCCTGGCTTCAAGTTTTTAAGTCAATCAAATCCGGTAATTTTTGCAAAAACATTGGTAACCATAGTCTTCTTATTACTAACAGATTTTGAAAGTTGTTCCTAACCTCTAAACCATTGGATTTCAACTTGTAACACACATTGGCGAATTTAGTGGCAACTCACAATTATTATATTAATTTTTTTTTTGTTTTAAGTCGCTTTAACAGCTTTAAAAATTTCTGTTGGTCAATTTTAATCTTAGTTCTAGGATCTTAAGTCTAGGATTCAACGGGGATCGAACCCGTACCACTTGACGCATGAAGTGGAGAGAACTAATGCTCTAGCCACTGCGCCAATAGGTGGCCCTAAATTCGAATTTTTCTTGTCAATGAAATTGTATTTATATGATTTGTACTTGAAATGTTGGTCCCGTCGCTCTGGGCTTCAACCTTCTGAGCCTGCTGGTAAATCTACCACTAATAACATACTATTCTCTTTTTGTATAATAGTTTTTTCTTTAACGGTATTGCACGGTACAAAAGCAACCCTTTTCACTTAGAATAACATTCAGTAACAATTAATTGGAATAACACTTATTATTGATGCATATTATAATACATGATAAAAATATGTGTACAAAATGTACCGTGTGTGTACATTAAAGATAAAGTTTCGTTTTTTTATTGCAAATAATATTTTTTTACTTTTGTTGAACAATTTGTTCTGTTCTTGTACTTTTATCTTACACTTGGTTGAAATCGGTTGACAGGAAGCCCAACTTTTGTTCTGCGGGTTTTTAAGTTTTTTCGAAAACGGTTCCAACGATTTTCTTAAAACTATCGTTCTTAGACTCATTAATTCCGACAACTTATTTTTAAAACTTTTTCCTGGGAAAATTCAAATAAGGACGGTTCTCGAATTAAGGATGGGAGTTGGTATATAGGTACATAGAGGCTGTAGGCATTAAGTTCTGTTTATATATATACTAGCTGATACCCGCTCGCTTTGCTGAGAGTATCTAAATTTAATTGATTCCCTACCTTCAGAACGAAATTTAAAAATTAATCTATTTTGACGGAAAAAGATGATAGACACTTTCAGATTTTAGAGCCAAAGTAAGTTCATCAAAATCCTTAAAACTAATTTTCTAGGAAAAGCTATCTTCCAGGTTCATTACAATTTTAAATATAAAATGTTCCTTTAGACTTAAAAATTTTTCATTTCAAATGTTACTTATAACCGTTCAGCTTTTTTAGTAAAATAGATTCTTAGCTATCCTACAGGAACCGTGCTTTTTTTTAGCATAAATGATATTCAATACGTTAAGATCTGAGATATCTTTAACAAAAATTCATTAAAATTAGTTCCGTTAAGTAATTGTTATTTATTTTAAAAGTTAGTATATATTTTATATTTTCATACGTTTATTTCTAATTAATATCTTCGACAATGAACAATAAAGAAATTCAAATGTTTTAAAAACATTTCATTTCTAATTATATCGAGTGTTTTATTCAAAGTTATTTTCCAGTAAAAATTGTCAATTTTTTAATTTAAACTCTGTAGAGATTTCTTTCATTACTGTGTAAAATTGGCCAGGCCTTCTTGAGAAAAATGCGTTAAAATGCTATTTCACGAACTTTAACAAAACTTACCAAAAATACACGGTTCCTGTAGGATTCAATTGTTATGCTATATATATTTTTTTAAGAATACATGTACCTTACATACCTCATTGGTGTCGATTTTTTCGAATTCTATGTCCTAATTAAAGACCAACAAAACATTTTTATATTTATAAGAGAAAGATAGCAATAAAACAGCCACTACGTCGACTTACAATATCCAGTCGCTCTGTCAACGCTTTTTATATTTGTGATATCTTCTAAGATATTCATTTTTATGATATGTTGTGAAGGGCAATTTTGATCTACATGTAAAACACAACGTATTTAATGTATTTAATTGGATAAGGAATAATACTGTATTGTTTAAAATAGCTTGGTAAATCACAAATAATTTTTTTGTATTATGTAAAAGAGAAAAATGGTTCCTGTGGGTTATCCTTAAGTGATAGACATATACCGCCGCGGACTTTTTTATCAATCTTTTTAAGATACACAATTTCGCCGCATATAAGTTTGATCAATCTCGTAAGGTTTAGCCAGCGTCTGCAATGTAAGTGCACAAAAATAGGTTAGTTATGACATCACATTACAAATGTTTGAATTTCCCGACTTTACTCAACTATAATATGCATGTTTTATACTTGCAAACCTTCCTCTTGAATCACTCTATCAATTGCTGAAAACTGCATTAAAATCCGTTTTGTCGTTTAAAAGATCTAAGGGAACAGACAGCGGGAGCAACTTTGTTTTATACTATGTAAAGATTATTCAGTTTACTTGATCAAATCGTGGGCTTTATTTCATTTACCTTTAACCAACAGCGAGTTTCATGTAAAAAAAAGTTTTGTGGCACGTCGCAGGAGATATTTTTCAATAATACTTAAATACTACCATGCGTATCTGATATACGATATTTAAACAAATATTTCACATATAAAGGTTGTATTTGAAATGTAAGTGAAAAAATTGTATATTAAAAAAAAGTTGGTGACCACTGTTCGAATGCATAATATTCCTATTATTAGAAGCTTTTGAAGAGTTATCATGATGAAAAGATTGAGAACCACTGCTCTAAAAAATCCAACAATTACGAATAGATCGAAATGAATGAGTTAATATATGTAGATCACATCATATCCACGAGATGTTTATCATTTCTTTGTACATTTTCCCGATTGAAAATTGCATTTGAAACTAAGAAATTGTTATTTTCTTCATTTCAACGACGGAAACGTTTTACGTAATTTGAGCTAATTGTAACCTTTGCTCTTTAACCGAAATGGAAATAGAAGAAAAGTTAAAAATAACGTCGTCGCCCTTGGAACAATGCAATTACATATTTAAATAATTCATTTAGAGTAAGATTTAATGGGCCTTAGACATCGACAAACAAATCGATTACCATTCACCATAATCGTGGTACACTACGTACATTTCCACATATAGATACTATTACATATTTGAAAGTAATCAAAATACAAACGACCATTTCAATAGATATCATTACGTTGTTTCTTTTTTCCACAGACGTAAATCAATAGATAATAAACGACTAGCCTTGATTTGAACCTTATTTGCTATTTTATGCATAAATATCGTTTAGTTAAACAAATAAATTTGCGTCTTAATTCACGTCAACAAATCGAGTCTTATGGTTGATTCATAATCTATCAATACGGAAGCGCATATGATGTGAATACCACCGATTGCATACCCATATTCACTTAAAATGTATCAAAACTAGATCTGTCTGAACACGTCTTAATAGTATCGGGTCACAATGATCCCACAAACTACTTTTCTTTTAAACTATTCAAACGTGACCACCACTGCTGCTATCTCTAGAAAGTAGAATTGTGGGGGTCTCATAAGGGGCCATCCATAAATTACGTCACACGTTAAGGGGGGAAGATGGGGGGGGGGGGGGTCGATGAAGTGTGACATTGTGTGACAAGGGGGTGGGAGGGATCCTAAATTTTATGACGTCACATTTCAAAATCTATTTTAAATCTAAGTGTTTAAGGGAGTGGGTTCAAAGTCCATGGACTCAACATAATTAAGTTTGATCTTTAATTAATATAATTAATCGGTTTTTTTGTTAATTTCTTGAAATGTTTGATTTGATGTTAATTTTATTAAAAAAATCATTTAAATTGAATGAAAAAAATTAATTTTGGAACTGCTGTTTTAATTCAATTATTACCTATTTGTGTAGGTAAAATTATAAAATATGTGACGTCACACTAAGCAGCGGTGGGTCTCACAAATGTAACCAGCTGTGACAAGGACGGGGAGGGGGTGGGTGGTTGGTAAGAATCATTAAATTCGTGTGACGTAATTTATGGATGGCCCCTAATGACTCCCACTAATTTTTAATCGAATTTTCCCCCATTGCTGCACTATTTCAACGTGACCACTGGTGTATTCTCTAAGAAATAAAGGGGTTGGGGTCGCAGTGCCCCACGAAAATGTTTAAAGTTAATTTCATCCTTTAAACTATTCAAATATGATCTCGTGAAAGTAAAATTTTTGCCGGTCATAATTTGGATCGAATGTTCATACTTTAAATTATTCAAACTTGGCTACAAGTGATATCTCAGGAAAGAATACTTGGGGTCATAATGACCCTATGGTAATTTTGAATTGAATCATTTGAACAATAGTGTTATCTCTAGAAAGTAAAATTGTGGAGGTCATAATAACCCCACGAAACTTTTCAATCAGATTATCTCTATTTAAACGTGACTACTGGTGTTTTTTTAGGGGATAATAGTGGCACCATGAAATTTTTCAACTGTTTTCTTTTTAACTATTCAACTGTTGTATCATAACAATATTTGTACGTTTTTAATAACACCGGGTCAAAATGACCCCACATATTTTTTTCATTGGTTTTCACTCTTTAAACTGTTTAAATTTGACTACTGGTATTTAAGGAAGAGGAAGTTAAGTGATTGGGATCGAATTGAATTTTCATCCTTTAACAGTTAAACTATTTAACCGTGACTACTAGGCTGATTTTTAGAGCGTAAAATTTTGGGGGTTATAATGACGACTTTTGAATCAAATTTTCGCCCTTTAAAGTTTTTTTAACGTGACTACTGGTGTTTTCTCTAAAAAGTAAAAGTTTTGGGGTCTTAGTGACCCTACAAAGTTTTTTAATCGTCATGCTTGGTGCTATTCAAACGTGGTTGCTGGCACTATTTGTAGAAAGATTTTGGCTGTTAAAAGGGCCCCAGGAAATGTTTTCCACTCCTATTTCTAGAAACTTAAATATTTGAGGAAGGGGGGTCATAATGACCCGACGAAATTTTTGAAACTAATTTGTGTTTTTTTTTTTCTTTCTAGGATAAAATCGGGATCAGAAACACAAAATGTCTGCCAAAGCAATTCGTGAAGCTACAGCCAAGGAGTTACTCAATAAATATTTGGGATCGAAGGGCGCTCCACAAAACGTAGTCAAATGCCGTTTTGCAACTGTCAACGAGGAGACTCGGGTCAGCGATCTAGCCAAAGAAAATCAATGGCTTGAAAAAGAAAAGCTGGTTGTCAAACCTGACCAGCTCATCAAGCGACGTGGAAAATTAGGTATCTATTATCATTCTTGTGTTAGAAATAACCACAATTCGTAAAGAACGGATTTTTATTTATTTTTTTTTTTTAAATTAATTTTGAACTTGCGTACTTATAAAACATAATTTATGTGATATAGGTTTGATTGCCGTCAACAAAGACCTGGCTACCGTTCAAACCTGGATTGGCGAGCGAATGGGGCAAGATCAAAAAATCGGCAATGCCGTTGGAAAACTTCGCAATTTCATCATCGAACCGTTTATTCCACATAAAAATGTACAAAATACGACTCAATTATCATAAAATGATTCACCAATTTTTTTTTTTGTTTTTTTATAGACTGAGGAAGCTTATGTATGCATCTACAGCGAAAGGACCCAAGATGTAATCCTCTTCACCCATGAAGGAGGAGTTGACGTTGGAGACGTTGACGCCAAAGCTTTACGCCTCAACGTCCCTGTGAACAAGGAGGCCGATGTCACCGTCGAAAAGGTAACGAATCATCTTAATTTATCACTTGAAAATTATCATTTTGTTTATTTGCTTCAAATAGATTACATCGACATTGTTGTCCGGTTTGCCTGCCAGCAAACGTCCAATGACCGCGTCTTTCATTAGCGCTCTTTATCGACTTTATGTCGATTTATATTTCACCTATTTGGAAATCAATCCATTAGTTGTCACCGACAAGTAAGTTTCCTTTTTTAAATCAAGTGAAATCAGAGATGATTTGATTTTGACAAGCTCTGGATTTTAACTGAATTCGAACACTTGAAATTCTTAATTTCCTATGGAATTCGACAAAATTTTAGTGGTTTTTAAGGCCTAACCAGTGGTTCTTAATTGTTTTGAAATCACGGAACACGTTTTAGGATAAAATAAATTTGCGGAGCGCGAAAACCTAGAGCAGTGGTTCTCAACCTTTAAGACGGTATTTCTAGTCTAGAGGCCCGAATTTCAAGCGTTTTTTGGCAATTGATAAAAAAAAAGCATTTGATATTTTTACGATCCATTCTTGTATGATTTGTTTATTTATATTCAGAGAGTACACAAAATTAATTTCAAAAAAAATTTTTTTTTTCATTGAGTAATGCGTCTTTGAAGTAGAGGGGGAAAAAAAAAGGCCGTGTCCTCGTCGGCATGATTTCTACCCTTGTGGTTATCTGAAAAATAAAACTGATGGATTTTTGATAAGTACGAATATCGCTATCGCATTTTTCAAAAAAAATTTTTTTTTCATAAAATGGCGGCTGCTCAAAAATAAAAGTCGATTTTTTCACTCATTTTTTAACTTTGTCATATTTTATTGGTTCATGTGATGGAGAGATATTTAAAGAATATTAATGCCAAATTTCAAGTAAATCGGCTCATTAGAACTTGAGATATTGTGGCTACCGTATCGAAAAAAGTAGTTTTGAGAAAAACGCGTTTTAAGTTTTAGGTTAAGTCTCAACCGGTCAACTTCGGAAATAATTTGAATTTTGAAAAATCCTTTTAGGGAGATATTTTTGAATATATAAACAATTGGATTCTGAAAAAAAAAAATTTTTTTTGATTTTTTTTAAATTCCTAACCTAGAATACCCCCTTAAGAAGTCACGGTGCACTTTAGATAATGGGAAAAAGTGGCGTTGCACCAGAATTAAAATATCAAAACATATGAACATAATTTTTATTACATATTTGAAACAAATAATAGTTAAATAACAAATTTCACCTATATATTTGTAACTGACTTCAAAAAAAAAAGGAGGAGGTTCTCAATTTGACTATATTTTTTTTATGTTTGTTACCTCAGAACTTTCGACTGGCCAAACCGATTTTGATGATTCTTTTTTTATTTAAAAGCTGGTGCTTCCCGTGTGGTTTGATTTTAATTTGAAGACTATTTACTTCTTAGGGGTTGAAAACTAAGGGTTGAAACTTCTTATTGTATGGCTCGATTTTGCTTTTTTTTTGGTGGAACATAATTTTAAATTATTCTCATTTCCATTTGAATAAAAAAAACTTCGCTCATAAGGGGTTAAAAATTAGGGATGAAGTTATAAATTTTTCTTGGCTAACCCGATTTCGATAATTTTTTTTTTTTCTATTACGTACATCGTACTTTTAAAGTTGGTTTAAAGTTTGCATTTCAATTTGAATAATTCCCCCCTTAAAGATGAAATAGTGATGTTTAACTGAATCATTGAATTTTGATGATTTTTTTTTCTATTGGAAAGAGTATTTTTCCAAGTTTCTTTCATTACATTTACAAGCAAAAAATTTCAACCTTTAAGAGCAAAAAGGGATGAAGTAGTAACTTTTAACATTTAACCACGCTACCCTCATATGAGCAGTGCGTTTAGTAGGTTAACTCATATTTAAAGAAATAAAATCAGTTAATAAACTTCAGATCACTAAAAATCGAGAAATAAATAAAAATTATAACAAAATGAAAAACCGACTTCAAAATAAATAAAAACTTTTAAACAAAAAATGCACTAAAAAGTAAAAAAAATATAATTGTGTATCCTTGCAGTGTGTACAACTTACTAATTATTTGGATGGTATGATGTACAACTATAGTTATTTTTGGAGTTGGTGTCAGCCAAGGAAATAAATCTTAATGTTTATTTGTAAAAAGGTTTAGTTGGTTATTGGTATTTTGTAGTTTCAAGGTCACTAGATATTGTTACAGTTCGAGTATATTGTTTAAAAGTTCATTAAAAAAATAATTTTCATAAGGTTTCTCGTTTATTGCTAAGTACCAATATAGTCGTATTTCCTTGGCTGACACCAACTCCAAAAATAACAATAGTTGTACATTGTATCATCCAAATAATTAGTAAGTTGTACACACTGCAAGGATACACAATTATTTTTTTTAATTTTTAGTGCATGTTTTGTTTAAGAGTTTTTATTTATTTTGAAGCCAGTTTTCCATTTTGCTATAATTTTTAATTGTCTACTTAAAAATTAAGTTAATTTAGATAAAAGAAATAGACTTTTTTGGTTTTCACCATTTTACGGATTTTTTGGTTTTTACTATTTTGCGAATGTTTTTCATTTGTATCAATTTTTTCGCGGTGCACCGGTTGAGAACCACTGACCCAGAGAGTCAATACTCTATCTGAACTATTCTCAACCGCTGGTCCGGCGGACCACCAGTGGTCCGCGGAGAAATTTTACTGGTCCGCGGACAATTTTTCCCTTTAAATGATAACAAAAATTTTACAATTAACTTATATAGTAGTTCTTTAATACCTAGTAAAATTTTGTTGTGAAAAATATATCACTGGTGCGCGATTTTTTTTTTTTTTTGTAAATTTTATGGGTCCGCTGACCAAAAAAGGTTGAGAAACGCTGCTATATCTGAGTAATAATTATTCGATTCTATATTATAAAAAATGCAACAAGCTCACGGAAAACAGGTTTAGAACGGCTAGTTTAAATCTTTTATTAAGGTGACCATATTTTTTCATTTCAAATCCGTGACGCGAACCTGTAGCGGGGGGTAGTTAAGTTAAATAACATAAATATGATTTTTTTAATAAAAATTATACATAACAAATACCATTTGCAGAATCGAGAGTTCACTGTATGCTTTAAATAGTTCAAAGCGTGTCGCGTATTTTGATATGCAAATGTTTCGGTTCAAATTTTGTAAAAATAATTCTAGTTGAAATATATTTAAAATAAATTTTGAAAATAAGAACCTTTTCAAAAATTCGGGACAAAAAGCCTCAGTCTGGGACAAATATTGCTTTTAGAAAAATCCGGGACGCAAGGTGGAAATCCGGAACTGTCCCGGTCAATCCGGAACGTATAGAATCTTTACTTCTATGTGTGTAGATCTAACCAATGAGATTTTGATATCAAGATCCATTAATATTTCACCATAAACATACTTGATATGATAAAAAAAAAAAAAAATTCTACAGACGGTTAAGCTGGTTGCATATACTTGCGTGTGACGTCACAAATATCTCAACCAATACCAAACGTTTTCTACTGTGTCGTAATAATTTTAAATAATTAAACCTTATCAAATTGTCTATTGGTAGACTCCAATTAAAATTAGAATGTAACATTTTGTAAGTTAAAATCCACAAACGGTTCAAGTTCAGATAGTTGAACTCGATGCTCGCATAAACCAACACTGACTAATAATGTTTAAAGGGAAATTTATATATTGGATTTGGCCGCCAAGTTGGATGCCACCGCCGACTACTTGTGCCGTCCTATTTGGGGTGACATCGAATATCCCCCACCTTTTGGCCGAGACGCATTACCAGAAGAGGCCTACATTGCCGACTTAGACTCCAAAAGTGGCGCATCATTGAAAGTAAGCGCCAAATGACATGAAATTAGGAAAACGATTCAAATCAATATTTTCAGCTTACGATTCTGAATCGAGCCGGAAGAATTTGGACGATGGTCGCCGGTGGTGGCGCATCTGTCATTTACAGCGACACGATTTGCGATCTGGGCGGCGCTTCCGAACTGGCCAACTATGGTGAATATAGTGGTGCTCCATCGGAACAACAAACGTACGAATATGCCAAGACGATCATCCAATTGATGATCTCCTCGCCAGTGCATCCGGAGGGGAAAGTAAGTCGAATCACATTTTGATTACGTTTGTGTAATCTGGCACTGTTTAGGTGTTGATAACGGGCGGTGGAATCGCTAATTTCACTAATGTCGCTGCCACATTCCGGGGTATTATTCGGGCACTACAAGAGTACCGCGAGCGTCTCATCGAGCACAATGTGAGTATTTTTGTGCGACGTGCTGGACCTAATTATCAAGAGGGCTTACGTCGAATGCGAGAAGTTGGTGGTCTACTGGGAATTCCTGTGCATGTATTCGGACCTGAAACCCATATGACTGCTATCTGTGGAATGGCTCTGGGCACTCGACCGATTCCCCAGAATGAAGCTAGCGGTGTGAGTCCGTCGGGAGGTGGAGCCACTGGGGGAACGACGGCCACATTTTTGTTGCCATCCGGCCAGACAACGCCAGTTCCTACCCACAAAGCGGCCATGCCACCGCTCGATGGTTCTGGCGACGGTAACAAGTCCCGTCCGATGTTCTCAGCCGTCACGAAAGCCATCGTTTGGGGAATGCAAACCCGAGCTGTCCAGTCCATGTTGGACTTCGATTTTGTGTGCCGTCGCGAAGAACCGAGCGTCGTCGCCATGGTGTACCCTTTCACCGGTGACCACAAACAAAAATTCTACTGGGGACACAAAGAGATTCTCGTTCCCGTCTATAAAAAAATGGAGGATGCCATGACAAAACACAGGTAAATTGTTCGAAATTAAATGCTATGTTAACCCCCCCCTCCCCCCACATCCCCCTTGGTCACAAAATGTCACAGTTGTGACACTCCCTCCTCTCTGGACTGGCGTCCTATATTTTACAGTTTCACATCTGGACATGAATAAATTAAAACAGCAGTTTCAAAATCCCCTTAACATCACTTGCGACTTAAACTCTTTTAGAGTTAAAGTGAGTAAAAGTGTTTTGCTGACTGCTCATTCTGTTGGATATTTTTTAAATTAATAGTTTTTAGTGATACAGTGGTACCTCGACATACGAGTTTAATTCGTTCCGCAACCTTGCTCGTATCTTGAATTACTCGTATCTCAAATTTTATCTCTATTAAAACGATTAGATGCACGACCTGTTGCAACTTTTCGAGACCTTCGACCTGCTAAACCGAAATCGTATCTCGAATTTCGCTCGTAACTCAAAGCAAAAAAATCACTCGCTCGCCGGCTCGTATCTCGAAAAACTCGTATGTTGGGGCACTCGTATGTCGAGGTACCACTGTATTTAGAATGATACACTGAAACTTGTAACATGCGTTTACGAAATGATGTTTTCTAAAAATAGTCAGGGAATTATTTAATCATATTCCTGGAAAAGTCAAGGAATTTGATCTTTAAAAATCTGTGGCCACCATGATCTCGTATTTGTTTAATTTTTTTTCAGTTTATTTACCTTTTTTTTTTTTTGGTTTAAATAGCGATGCTGATGTTATGGTCAATTTTGCATCTTTACGTAGTGCGTATGAAAGTACTATCGAAACATTGGGATATCCTCAAATCCGTACAATCGCGATCATCGCTGAAGGAATTCCAGAAAATTTAACTCGAAAACTAATCGCCGAAGCTGACATTAAAGGCGTGAGTATAATCGGTCCAGCGACGGTTGGCGGCATCAAACCGGGTTGTTTCAAAATCGGAAATACTGCCGGTATGATGGATAACGTGCTCCATTCCCGGTTGTACCGTGCCGGATCCGTCGCTTACGTTTCTCGTTCTGGTGGTATGAGCAACGAGTTGAACAACATCGTGTCGCAGCACACCGATGGCGTTTACGAGGGAGTAGCTATCGGAGGTGATCGCTATCCGGGAACCGGATTCATGGATCATTTGCTACGCTACGAACGCGATCCCGAAGTTAAGCTGCTTGTCCTTCTTGGTGAAGTTGGTGGTCGTGAAGAGTATGGCGTTTGTGAGGCGTTGAAAAACGGAACGATCAAAAAACCGTTGGTCGCCTGGTGCATTGGAACATGCGCAACAATGTTCACCAGCGAGGTGCAGTTTGGGCATGCTGGGTCATGTGCGCACAATCAGGCGGAAACTGCCGTCGCGAAAAATACCGCCCTGAAACAGGCTGGCGCCTATGTTCCAAAATCATTCGACAACCTTGGTGACGTCATCGGTCAAGTGTACAAAGAACTGGTCGAATCGGGACGCCTACAACCAAAACCAGATATCCCCCCACCAACCGTTCCTATGGACTACAGTTGGGCTAGAGTAAGTCTTATTATACAATACAGGTCTAGGGTGCGTTTTTGTTTCGACCCTACATAATACAGGGTGTCTAGAAAACCATGAAATATCCTTGAAAAGTTCATAGTTTCTAGTGTCAAATAAAAATATTTATGTGAAATGTTACATATATTAGTATTTTTAGAATGTATAAGTCAAAAACACCAAAATAGCATTTGGGGGTAACCTTAGGGGGTTGAAGTAGAAAATTAAAAAAAAAAAACGTTTATCAAAATGCATCATGTGACATATCATATAATAAGGTTTCTTATGAGAGTTACAAATATGTATATTTTTATAGGTGAAAAGTTCATAATTTAAAAGATATTTAGAAAATTAGTCTACAAATACCCCCCCCCCAACTTCTGTTTCCAAAATTGCTTATGTTAGTTTTGGAAAAATAAACTCGTTGCCGGGATTTAGTTATATTTTGAGAGCTAAGAACTAAAAATAAATCGTAAACTAAACGCGGAATTTAAGAGTTACTTTCGGGGGTTGAAGTATCAAAAAAAAATTTTAAAGCATTATGCGACATATCATTTAAAATGGGTTTTCATGAGGGTTACAAATATATGCATTTTAAAATTGAAAAATCCATAGTTCAGAAGATATTTAGAAAATTGAACCATGAAATATCATTGAGAAATTCATACTTCCATGTATCAAATGAAAATATTTATATGAAGAAGGTTACATATATCACTATTTTCAGAATATATAACTCAAAAAGACCAAAATAGCATTTGGAGGTGACCTTAGGGGGTTGAAGTAGATTATTTAAAAAAAAAAAACGTTTATCAAAATGCATTATGTGACATATCATATAATAAGTTTTCTTATGAGAGTTACAAATATGTATATTTTTATAGGTGAAAAGTTCATAGTTCAAAAGATAGATTAGAAAATTAGTCGACAAATACCCCCCTCCCCCCAACTTCTATATCCAAAATTGCTTATTTTAGTTTTGAAAAAAAAAACTCGTTGCATGGCTTTAGTAATAATTTGAGAGCTAAGAACTAAAAATAAAACGTAAATGTGGATTTTAAGGGTTACTTTCGGGGGTTGAAGTTGAAAAAAAAAAAATTTTAATGCAACATGTGACATATCATTTAAAAGAGGTTTTTATGAGGATTACAAATATATGTATTTTAAGGTTGACAAATCCAAAGTTGAGAAGGTATTTAGAAAATTTGACGACAAATGACTCCCCACTTCTATTTCCAAAATTGCTTATCTTAGTTTTGAAAAAAAAACTCGTTGCATGGCTTTAGTAATAATTTGAGAGCTAAGAACTAAAAATAAATCGTAAACGCGGAATTTAAGGGTTACTTTCGGGGGTTGAAGTTGAAAATTTTATTTTTTTTTAATGCATTATGTGACATGTCATTTAAAAGGCGTTTTCACGAGGATTACAAATATATGCATTTTAAGATTGACAAATCCAAAGTTCAGAAGATATTTAGAAAATTGGACGACAAATGACTCCCCACTTCTATTTCTAAAATGACTTATTTCAGTTTTTAAAAAAATACTCATTGCAGATTTGTACCTATAATTTAAGAGTTAAAAACTCAAAACAAAAAGTTAGGAACACTTTTGAGGGTTAAAGAAGAAAAAAAAACGATTATAAAAGGCATCATATGACATTATATAGTAAGGTTTCTCATGAGGATTTTACAAATGTATATTTTAAAAGTGTTAAGTTCAAGAGATATACCGAAATTTTGACGAAAAATACTCCCCCCCTCCTGTTATTTCTGCATTCAAACTAAGTGTAATAGTAATGGAGCTAACTTTATTTTGTTTATTTGTAACAGGAGTTGGGATTAATACGAAAACCTGCCTCGTTTATGACCTCTATCTGTGACGAGCGGGGTCAAGAACTGCTCTACGCCGGAATGCCAATCAGTGATGTGTTACAAAAGAACCTCGGCATTGGAGGTGTCGTGTCATTGCTCTGGTTTCAACGATGTCTACCTCCGTACGTCTCGAAATTTTTCGAAATGTGTCTAATGGTGACCGCCGACCACGGACCGGCCGTATCGGGCGCTCACAACACAATTGTCTGTGCCCGTGCCGGCAAAGACCTAGTATCCTCACTCGTCTCCGGTCTGCTCACAATCGGCGATCGTTTCGGAGGAGCCCTGGACGGCGCAGCCAAACAGTTCAGTGAAGCCTACGACTCGGGAATGCATCCATCCGATTTCGTCAATGCCATGCGAAAGAAGGGTCAGTTAATTATGGGTATTGGCCACCGAGTCAAGTCCGTTAACAATCCTGATATGCGTGTGACTATAATTAAAGAATTTGTCATGCAACATTTCCCGGCTACGCCCCTGTTACGTTATGCTTTAGAAGTCGAAAAGATAACAACGAGTAAAAAACCAAATTTGATTTTGAACGTCGACGGAGTGATCGCGACATCATTTGTTGATATGCTCAGAAATAGTGGTTCCTTCACGCAGGAGGAGGCTCAGGAATATATAAATATTGGTGCTATTAACTCGTTATTCGTCCTGGGACGTTCGATTGGTTTCATTGGACACTACATGGACCAGAAGCGGCTTCGGCAAGGGTTGTACCGGCACCCGTGGGACGACATCTCGTACGTCCTTCCAGAACAATACCAGCAGTAATTGGGGGAGGGGGTGTCTCATGTGAAAATTTCCAAAAACCGATTTCTTTTTCAAAAAAAAAAATAAATAAATAAAAAAAATATTCCTTTACCCTGTCCAAATACTTTGGGAGCACAAATGTAAACTAGAGAAATTAGATGATTCACATGTGCAGGGTAAAATGTAACTTCATTTTTAATATTTAAAACAAATGGTCTTTGACCTTAGTAAAAAATTTATCAATGCTAAAAGGTTTAAAATTTTAAAATTTTTTGTTATTTTTTTTTTTTTAATTTTTATATCAATTTTATTTTCAACATTCCCTACTGTGTTTTATACTTACAAAAATTCTGCTTAAAATAATATATACACACAGAGTGTCGCAAAAGGGATGAAAAAGTTGGAGACGGAAGGTAAATGATTCAATTCTAAGATGAAAAGTCTGTTGTGGTTTTTTATTTTACACACCGTTAATATGTTATTAACAAAATAAACTAACCAATTAGAGAATTCGTAGGTGGAGTGCGCTGAAACGAAACGTTGGAGGGTCGTAATTCATTTTCAACATAAGCGTTTTGTGTGTAAGAAGTGTTTCAATTAGTGCCAGTGTTCCATTCCACTGCACATTTCCAACATTTTGTTTCACGACACTTCACCTACGAGCTTTCTGATTGGCTTGTTTATTTTGTTAATAAAAAATTAACGGTGTCAAATAAAAAAAAAATAGTACAGGATTTTTCCTTTTAGAATTACGTCATCTACCTCCAGTTTTCGGCTTTGTCATTATTTTTGTGGCATCCTGTATATATACATATATATTATATAAATATATTATATTAAAAAAAAAACTCAGTGAAAATTCACGTTTTATTTTCTATAAAATGTTGTGTCTTACTAAAGAAAAACTAATATTGTTGGTAATATTTAAGTTCAAATTGTTACTAAGTATTGTAAAGTAAAAATATATTATTGTATCAAACACCAAAAAATGATTCAATATTTTTTCTTCTTCTCTTTTATCAAGGGTTCAGTTTCTTTTCTTTTTTTTTTTACTTTTGACTATAATATGTTTGCAGGCATTGTTTGGGATACTCAATAAAACATATCAGTTTTCTAAGAAAATTACGTTACGTTATTCCTTCAAATCATCCTTCAAGTGGTCCTGCAATGTTGAACCTCGAAATGAAGGAAATACAAAAGCATCTAGGGTGGGCTATCGATATAAAGTAAACCATACACACTACGAAACAAGGCATGCACAACACTAAATTATGATAACTTAAACTGCGCATGACTTGCACCGTACCATGTACTGAATGTTAGTTTCCTTGTTAACAACTTCCAGTTTTTCCATTTTGGAGATTTTTACTATCAATTAATACACGTACTTGGTATTTAATAAAAACGCTGAATTAACTCATCCAATTTTATAAAGCACTAATTGAAGAAGTTTTCAGCGATTTATTTCTCATTCCAACATTGACTAAATCTACCTTTGAGTGTCCTTCTTTAGTTAAGTCATTTAGAGAAGAAAAAAATATGAACTTATATTTTTCAAAAATTTTTTAATCGGAGTTTTCATCCGATCCAAAGTTTGTTTCCGATGTAAACAAAACCGTACATGGTACGATATATGTCTAATACGCGATACTAAATTATGGTAATAGTAATTAAAGTCAATCTACATTACATTACTTTTCTTAATAATTACGACATAAAGAGTAATTAAACTAAATAAATATAATTAGTTAATAATTTATCAAGATATTACCCGGGATAAAGTAATTAAAATAAATAATATAAAGTAGGTATATAAATCAATTTTTCCTGTAAAATGTGACTTATAAATCATGGCATTTTATTGTATTAATTGTTCATTCAATACCCAAATTGCGTATTAAAAATAATAAACATGATTCAATAAAGAAAAATTCGGAAAATTCCTCAATAACAGCGTAAATAGCAAAAGAAAAGTATGTTAAGTATGTTATTCGAAAAATTACAGATAGATTTAATCTATCAATTGGAAGTCGTTAAGGTAGAACTTGCTGACAGCCGAATTCACTGTGTTGTGGATAGATAGCGCTGACTACACGAAAATGAGAGAAAATCGTTTGACATAATATACCTAGTTGAACAAAATGCAATTTTCTTTTACAATTTATGGTGTGATAGAAAGATTTTGTGAGATTTTCTCTACTGAAAAATATATTTTAATTTATAAACTTTAAAACACAATGGTTTTTTGGACGCTAAATAAATAATTGTTTACTTTAAAATGCAGTGATTTATGTGTCAAATTGTACAGGTGAATTTGGCTTAATTACTACTTATACTATTAATTAGTAATTATTATTAGTTTTATGTCTTCGATATTAGATAATAAATAGATATTTAATATAATAAATAGAAGATAAATAAATATTTAATATGTTGAAAAAGTTCTTTTTATTTCTATAAATTTTCATATTTTTTCTTTCAGATATTCCTCTTTTCCGAATTATTCGTAATTTTCGATCACGTATTTTCGATTTTCAAAAAAAGCATTTATCGTTTAGCACAGACAATCACATTATACATAACTGTTATGTGGGTTGTCTATGCAACGCATTCATTGTTTAAAAAGATTTTGTAAAATCGAAATTTAGGAATATCTCGATAAGGACAAAAAATTTAAAAAATCAGCAACGACAACCTTTCTAATCTTACTTTCGGCTATCTATATTCTGAATTTCATCGCGAAAATCAGTCGGAAAGTCTCCGCTGAACTTTTTCTTGGCGCAAGTTTGACACATTGAAATTATATGGAGAATAGAACAATGCTTTATATAGAAGTTTTAACGAAGTTTTCCTAGTTCTCTTATAGCCTATGTGATAGAGACGTCAGCAGCCAACCAGCGGAACCTCGGTTCGATTCCAGCACCTGACCCCGGATTTTTTTCTTACGTTAATGTATTTCTATATGTATTACAGCCTGAATTATCATATATTAATGTTTATTTGAATTTCCCAGTTATCCTTCGATTTAATTCGGTCCTTCGAACGTTCAAGTCATTCGTGACTTGAATGGTCGTTGGATTGAAGTAATGTTTTTCTTTTTTCTCATTATGATTATTGATTGATTATATTAATTTAATTACGGATACTTAAATAGTTCTTTTATTAAATAAAAATTTTGTCGGAAAATTTGGTAGTCAATTTTCCAAAATTTTACTTTTGGAAAAGTGGGTTTGAATCGTGCTTCAATTTCTAGCCGATCCCCAAATTTTCTTTTGGCATTTTAATTTTTTTGATGCGGCGCCGCATCAAAAAAAAATTAAA